>CABEGB010000925.1:0-706589 GCA_901521435.1 Crematogaster levior | reverse complement strand
TATGTAATCATACTAACTATTTCTCACTATCTATTTTCACGACACATTTATATCTCGTATACAACGTGTATGTTTAAAACCGAAGGTATATCTAGGTATACACACAGAGATCTACATAGAGATCTTAAAAAAAATTAAAAAAACGAATTTATAAAATCAATCGTTTGTATACTTCAATAAAAATCAGGAAAGCTCGGAAAATAAGACTTTAATAAGGTTTAAAAATGAGTAATTGTTAGAAAAGTCATTTTGACTCCCTTGATAGTGTTAATATCACGTCGTATATCATTATATTACAAGTAAAACAATGTAATTGTTAAAAATTGTAAATCTAGGGCATTGTAGGTAATATGTGAAGAAATTAATTTCGTATCTCTTAGAAATCACTGGATATTATTTTCTTTCACAGCAGCGCATAGATGTGAAAAGAGACAACAAACGTGATATTCAGCCTTCCAGAACAATGTTACCATTGTAATGCCTTACGAGATAACACAACTTGTGATTATTATTCGTGCGTGTATTGTGATAGAAAATATCTCAATAACTGCGCGTTTTCGAAAAAAATGTTACTTCTCTTATATATTCAAAACTAAAAAAAAAGCTATAATTTTATTTATTAAATCAAAATAAAGTCGTAACACTTTACACTGAGAAATGTCCCTGACGTATCACACACACACACGCACACACATGAAAATTATTTAATTTTAATCATTTGTTACAATAAAAATTTTACATTTCGCTGTATCCGATTATTTACGCTCACTATTATGTCGTTTAATCGCCCTCAGTATCGCTGGAATTTTCCGATTCAGCTATTACTTTCCGAACAAGTGTGACGTGTCTCTGAACACTGTGTACCGAGTGTAAGGAATCGTACCTTCCGTAAAGCCGCGAGGACGCTCGCCTGCGTTTTCCCCGTTTTCGGCGAGGCAGAGAGCGAGCGAGAAGGTTAAACGCATCCGCAACTAATGGCGGGTTTCGAAATCGCCTCTCCGCAACACAACAACTGTCGTTCCCGTCGTCGCGGCCACGGTGTAACCTCGCGCATCACATGGCGTCGCGCTCGACGAGAGGCACTGCCATTAATACAATAGCCCTGGTGCGTGCATGCGCGGCGCATGTCCACACGGCCCATTCTCTCGCTTCCGAAACATATGTAGACCGTGGGCGCGTTTAGGAAAACTCGACGAGATCGATATCGTCGTCGGCCGTCGCGTCGACGACGACGCTCCATCGCGAATTTGCGCAATTTATCGTCGTCGGCTCTACGGGGTGTCCGGAACTCCGCGACCGATTCCAGCGGTCAGCCCTTCATTGAAACGTAGGGCAAACGGAGTAATTGCGCGGCTAAAAATATTCGCGACCGATAATGAAAACGCTCTCCATTTAGTCTTTTCGTTTTCGATGAAAGAATCATTTTCGCGTATTTCGAACATCTTGTTGTCGGAATTGGATCACTTTTTCTACTTGTTGAATTATACGTTTCTTTTATTCATTGTTAAAATTAAGGTCAAGACAGTCGCGTCACTTCCTGCGATCGGAATTTTTCTTTAAAAAAGACATTGTCCCGTTCGACCTGAACGTTTTAAGCGCATGTGTGTGTGTGCGCGCGCGCGCGTTTGGCGATGCATGAAATATTTTTCTCGCTGTCCGCAGATATATTAAGTGACTCATCGTGTAGCGATTGCGTACCACTACAAATGCGATTGCGAAAAATCATGGGCACACGGTCGAATAACGTAAATTTAGAGGCCGCGACATAGCGATTGGCTCGCGTTTTTTTTTCGGCACGTACTTGAGCACGCCTCATCGACGTTGAATTCGCGCCTGAAAACGCCGAATGTAATTAATTCGGAAACTACGGATCGCGCGTTGCATTGCGCCAAAAGGAGCGCTACATCGTCAATCATCGCTTTCATTGTCAGATGTTCTCCAAAACGAACGTAATGCTCGCTTTAGGGTGCTTACGTCACGCGAGAAACAGCCTAGCTGCAACCGCCGTTTTTTACCCGCATTTCCACGAAAATAAAACGCTTACAATGTAAAAACGTAGGAATATATTCACGTTCTTTCCTCATTAAATTATTAAAAAAAAAAAACTACGCATAATCAAAATTTTCGACAGATAAATACGTGAGCGAAGATAAATTGAATTTTTAAAATGTGCCCTTGTAGCAATATATCTTCTTCTATAAAACCGTCGGAGATTTTTATAGACAACAGATTATTTCGCAACGCTCACGATTATTATTTCACGGCAAACGAAGGCAATTTACAATGGCAAGAGTTAAGTTGAGAGATAAGATCTTCTGAAATAGGTTTCAATTATAAAAAATGCTAATAAGAAATTGAGATTCCGAAAAAAAGGAAGAGAGAGAGAAAGAAACGTACACTCGACTTAGATCGTAACGTTTACGACACGTCAGCATTATGAGGTTAGCACTCCAAGTGTGGGGCTATTTAAATAACCCCCGTTGCCCCTACGTTACGCAATTTAAAGGGCCTCGGAAAAACTCGTAACTTTGTCGGCTTGTTAAGCAAAGATTAAACAGAGATTAGAAAGTCGTGAATAAAGTAATATTCACCTCTTCTTTGTATTTAATACTATTACGCCGCCACTTTCCTTAACTCTCTTTCTGCCTCTTTAGCACAACGTTACATTTTACATTAATTTAATTAATATTTATGTATATTTATATATAATATATTGATTTAATTAATAATTAATTTCAGTTTGGTAAACCTATATTGTAAATTATATTTCAAATTATGTAACTTATTGTTATTATTTATAACGTATTCAATTTTGGAAAGCAAATTTTATTGTGATTGGAACGATTTTGATGATAAATAACTTTTCTATAAACTCTTCAATATAACTTTTATTTTCATTAAATGATAAACTATTCGGTCTGAAATCTTCAGAAAACAAAGTACGTGGAAAACTAAATTCTTTGTGTTATTAGTGTAACATAATATCATACGTTGGCAAGTATAAAAACGTCAATAAAGATAAGCGGGCGCAAAGCATTGGTTTTCTTTCTGGATTCCCTAAAATGACCAATTTCGCCACATAGTAGTTTCGTAAAAAACAAGGACAACGTTTCGTAGTCTTCTTTTAAAAAATGAAAGGTTTTGCGTAACCGCCGACGGTTCTGAGGCGTCCTGTACACGAGGCAGTCCTCGAAACACACGTCGGAATATCGGCCGCAGAAGGAGGTCTATACAATTTTGTGTATACAATGCGAGTACATTGTAACTCCTTCTCCGAATAGTGGCTTAGGCGAATGCGATCGCGTGACATGCCCTTAGGGCGATCGTGGCTCTCTCGAGCTCATTAGATCGAGAAAAAGTTTAACGCAGAAATGAGAGAATCCACGGGACCGAAAATTAGGCGGATCCCGCGTTCACGTTCGTAGAAAATGTGCCACTGCCATTGTCCAATTTTTATCCTCCCATTATTGTGATTCGGCCGCCGGGGGCGAGCGCGTGAGAGGAATGGGAGGAGAGAGATGTTTGTTCCCTTCAAAATGTATTCGCCGCGCCATGAAGTAATCAATCGTTCGCTATCGCGGTCGGGCCCCCCTTTCCACCGAGATAATGGACGTATGCGTGCAAATGAGTCCGAATAATTCGCCGTTGCGGAACAAAATTGTGGAATTTGCCCTGAAAGGGGCAGTGGGTTCTGCTGATGGCATTTTTACTGGTGGCACAGTCGAGAGAGAAACGCGAGAGCTCGCTGTTTCAAGAGGGATAACACGCATGGATGCAAGGGTTATTTAACACTAAAGATTATGACGTGTTAAACACGATTCATACGGAATGTATGTTTTTGTAATGACTAGAAAGATAAGGCCAAAAAATACCTTTACTCGGAGTCTACGTCGGAAAGGAATTGATTCTACAGTTTAATAATTTAATAATAAGGTTACTAAAAATACTACAGAAATTCTGGAGACGATAAATGCCAGAGTCAAGTTTGAAGAATCTGTTTATGGACCGTTCACAGGCCAAAGTGATTAACTCCACTTTTGGAACGTTTTGAAATTTTTAAGTGCAAAGCACTTGATTAATGCTTAACTTTTTATTATTTTATTATTATTATTTTATTATTTATTATATTTATAACTTTTTATTATCAACGTCTCTACTTTTTGTTTTATGGGAGTTGATCGATTTGGCAAATAAGCAACTCATTTAATGAACATCTAACCTGTCGTTTTCAAATGTAAACGGGACAATATTAAAATACCCGAAACCCTGCCCATTGACCTGAAAAACATGCTTCACTCCGACCATCACTGTCATTCTTTCAGAGTGAAAAAGGACCTATCTTTTCAGACCTTTCTGTGTTCGTAACAAGACACGATCGTTTACGCACATTTGTACGTCCCGACACCTTGGGAAAAGGAAGAGGACAAACCATTGTGGAAACTGTCAGCAAAAAAAGAAAAAAAACCCCTGAGCCACAAGCAATCGAGAAAAATGGCAAAAGGATACAAAACAAGCATCTTACCTCTTTCTCGTACCGCAGACAGAAAGCTCGTGGTGCGGTGCGGCACGGCGACGCACAATCGAAAGCGCGATGGTGAACGCCGCGCGAGAGCGCGCCACGGACGCGGCGGCGGCGCGCACAGCGGAGCGCGACGAACTTGACTCTCAGCGGAGCAGCGGACCGTCCGACGAGCGAATAAAAACGGAACGTAGAAACCCGGCCGCTGCTTTCTTGCGGCGCCGCGCGCGATCCGGCGCGCCGCCGTGCATTATAACGCCCGCTGACGTTTCGCCGTGTATACTCGCGACCACCACGAGTTCCGGAGCAAGATGGACAGGGAGAAGTGAGAGAACGCTTTTCGCGAAGCGCACTTGGCGAACGGCACACAACACGCGGGACTGACTGACTGACTGACCGACCGACTTTATCCGCGTAACAACGACGATTCCATTTCTCGTTTCGCGCTGCCGTCGCGAGTTTGAGGTCGAGGTTGTCCGTGTACCTTCTTTCTCTTTCTCTCCCTCTTTATCTCTCTTTCTCTTCCTTTCTTTCGCAAGAGAGGCCGAAGTCTGGAACGCTGTTCCGAAAAACGTTGCTTGGGAGACGGACGGCGGAAACGACGCGCGCAGAGTCGCGAGCGGCACGGCCAGCTGCGAGAGAAATATCCGAGAAACACAGCGACGTGTCTGCCCCTCTCTCTCTTTCTCTTCCTTTCCTCTTCGCCTCTTCTTCCTCCACTACTCTCGCTCCTTCCGCAGAAAAACACAGTGGGGCGCCACGGGATGCGGTTGATATGTCCGCCTTATCTCTTTTATATTCCGCTTCGCACGTGTGTCGGAAACGTGCGTGCCAGCGCGACGGCGATGACAGTAACGACGACGGCGGCAGCGGCGTCGACGACGACGATGACGACGCGACGCGACGCGACGCGACTAGAACGTCGGCGACGGCGGCCACGGACGAGGCGCCGCGCCGCGCGCGAGGCTTCCAGAAGGGTCTATCTGCTCGCGGTGTAGCGTTGTCTCGCGGCCGGCGGCCTCGCCGCTCTTCTCATCCTCCTCGGCGGCGCGAACCTCCTCCTCGCGACCGGCGCTGCTGCTGGACAGTACACGCAAGTACGTCGCGCGCCCGCCCCCTCCCCCTCGCCCTTTCCCCCGTCGACTCCGCGCTCACGGCGAGAGCGCATATATGTATACGTGTGCCTGTGTCTTTCTTCTCTCTCTCTCTTTCTTCCGAACGTTGTTGCTGTCCTTATCTATCGCACCCGTTCCTTCTCCGACGTTTCTCGCGATCTTACCAGGCGCGGTGTCTATCCACCACGCACGCAACAGACATACACCGTGCGAGCGCGCTATTTCCCTCTTCTCTTCCTCTCACTCTTTCTCTCTCCCTTGTCCGCGTATCGCGTATAATGACGAGCGAGCGTGTGTGTTACGCGCCGCGCCGCGAACAGGGCCGGAGAAGGAGATAGAGACGTAGCGACGATGATGACACGACGACGACGACGACGACGAAGACAGCACGACGGAGGCGTGCGCGCGCGCACGCTGTCCGCTCAGGGTCCGTGTGAGTTCGGCGCGCGTGTGTGTGTACGCACACTTCTCGATTAGCGCGACCCGACGTGCGTGACGTCACAGCACGACGACGTTACATCGCTGCTCTCCGGCAGATTGTCACTCGTGGTGAGAACGGCGACCGTCGATCGACGGGAAAGCGGAGCTCTCGCGCAAACGAAACGGAGCGAAACGGGCGTGGACGAAATACGGAGGAGACACGGAGACTCCGACGGCCAGCGGCGGAGGCAACAACGACGAGCGGCGCCGCACGCGAGCGCGACAAGGAGAAAGAGAGCGCGCACGGGGCGGCCTGTGTGTGTCGCGACGGCCGATATTTTGTCACTGACGCGACGTGCACCGTCGTGCCGTGTGCGCTGCACTATACGGGACGGATACGCGTAAACGTGAAACGCTGAAACGCGAGCGACGCCACGCTTGCTTGACGGCACGCGCGACAACCCGCGGCTGATACCACTCGTGAAACGACTGACGACTCCCCGTCGTGCAACGACTGGCGCGGCCGCACCGCGAACGATGATACGGGAGGTGTGCGCGCCGCTAGGTGGCAGCGTCGTTTATCGCGAGACTTCACGGCGCTCCGCCGAGGCTCCGGCGGCCGCGGTAACGTGTGTCGTGTACTCGTATGTAGTACCGCAATTCATCGAGAACAGCCGAAGACGGCCGAGTGCGACCGAAGCGCCGCTTCAATATCAAGTGCACGACCCTCCGAGACCGCATGTTCGTCGCGCGCGCAGACGGATGGACGATGTATATATCGCGTGTATATATCGCGCTCTTTGACGAGAACGTCGCAGCGGAAACCGTCGGTGAATTTTCGGCGCGTTGAATTTTTAACCCAGGAAGATTGTCGGGAAATTTTATCGGAATACCGTAATGAAAATGTGGCGAATCTCTCGTGAATTCAAAGTAGTATCGATATTGCGGGAAAAGTAAAATTTCCTTTTCCTTAAGACTGACGTTTTATTAACCGCATTAATTAATCTTTGTTGCATCAAAATTTGGAATCATTCTTAAGTTTTCTCTCTATTCCACTTCTTGAGCGTTCAAAAATCCTCTGACGCACAAATCGTAGAGATTCGTTTCAGTTCATTTAAAGCTGGGTTCCCACGACGCGTAGAAGCTACGGCGTGGAAACCCAGCTTTAGAGTGTATAAAAAGAAACAACATATCGACGCAATTACGCGTACATTTTACAGCATTTTTATTAGTCTCGCTTCTAAGAAATTCTTACAATTACAAGTATCTATTTGATCTTTGATATCGATGTACTACCACAGATTTTTCATCGATTCTCTCGCCAGTACACTAACATCTTTTTGATTGTTTCTATTTTTTCGATATCGATTTGTTTGGTATCGCTCTGAATCGTTATCCAACGTTCGAACTCGTTGTCAACACTTTGCCCGTCGTTATCTCTGATGACGTGATCGGTAATCGGTAGCAGTTTTTTAACGATCTCGACGCCCTCGACGAAATTGCGCGCTAGGATATGGATCACCCGATGCAGGGCCGTCCTACCATCCACGTCCGTCATGTTGGGCTCCGCGCCGTGGCGCAACAACAGATCGACGACTTCAACGTGGCTGTTGTGGATGGTAGGTGGACAGACCGCGCGGTGCAGAGCTGTCGCTTTCAAGTTGCCGGTGCGCGCGTTTACATCCGCACCATGTTCCAGCAAAATTTCGCACACGCGTACTTCCCCGGCCCGCGCTGCATAATGCAACGCCGTGTAGCCAGCGGAATCCACCGCGTTCACCAAAACGCCCTTCTGCAGTAGCCCTTGGACACGACTCACGTTACCTTCTAACGCTGAAAGAAATGCATTTTCAAGCCAATGTAAAACACAGAAAAAAATGCTAATCAATTCCTGAAAATGCCAATTTAAACTCGTGCATTGTATACTGATCCTTTCAGATAGAAACCGTGTAACATCATTTCTGACAAAATTTCGAATCGATTTTTTACTAAGATTTTTTCTGTGAAAAATCATAGAAAAAATTATAAACAATGCAAAAGTAATAATAAAGTTCTGATATTTATTGTAATAATAATAATAAATTATAAAATAAACATAAAATAAATAATATGAAATCAATATATTATAAATAGGTTTGCCGGTAATAAGAATCTATAGATATTAAATAACTTTTTTAGCTTCGAATGTTACACGTTTTCGCAATAAACCTTATAATTCAAAAATTAATTAATCTTTAACCCTTAACCCTTTGCGTCACAGTGTGCCGCTCAGCGAGCCACCTTTTAGTTAACAGTTTTATAAATTTATAATTTATATTTATCAATAAATGAAAGGTTTTTTTAGTTTTGGTATGTTCCTCATACTGTAACAAGTCTAAAAAAATTGCTGATCCACAAATTGTTAATAATAAAATCATTATAAACAAACGGATAACAAAAAATAATGTTCCTTTTCCAGAAAAAATTAATTTTCTTCATTCATTTTCACTGAACTCAGTTGAAACTCGTTACTTGGGGGTTTTCCATCTTGGATCCGCCATTTTGAATTTTGGAAAACTGACACCAGATTCGTATTCAGCGACCCCGAAAACCCCCGAGTAACGAGTTTCAAGCGAATACAATGAAAAGAAAAATGAGTGACTGAAAGGGTTAAGTGCGCAATTTTACATATATGCAAAGAAACTTTTCGATGTTCCGTGTACTTTCTTTTATGAAGTTCAAGCTCTGAAAACCTGTAGCACATAAAGGACTCTCAATCTCTAAGGGATTAACCCTTCCTGGTCACTCTGGATCAAAATGACCCGAGCATAAATCTGAAAAATATCTGGTTAAAAAATATCTGGAAAAATATCTGGTTTAACTTAAAATATTAAAATTTTAAAAAGTTACAATTTTTTTTAGTAAAACCGTTTATTTTTCTAAAGTTTCTAAGAGTAATCGCGAATTTTTTTTATAACGTTAAAATTAAATTTTGCACTACCAAGCTATTTTATTATAAAGTTAAAGGTTTAAAATATATCCTGTTTTTTTAAGTCGATTAAATCAAGTGTTCATTTAGCAGCTGTAAAAATTTAGCTGCAAAAATTGTTCGGGTCATTATGACCCAATGTGTGACTCAATGTGTCTAGCGTGTGATTTTTTCGAAGTGTAACCAGGAAGGCTCAAGGACCTAAGGATTAAGAACCTTTTTAAGGATTTAGGCCCTTTATTAACAGGATTCAAATTAGTAAAGAAACATTTTTTTTAGGATTTCTTATGTAGGAAGCAGTCATTATTTAAAAACAAAATTCTCTCTCTCGAATGTTATAAAAAGTTACAGACTCAAAGATTAAATTTGTGCTATGTCTTCACGCGCGCGCGAATCATCCTCTAAAAATATTTTCTTTAATGATAAGATCAATAGAATTTCGTAGAAGACCGAAACTGGAGTGCACAGTTTAAACTAACCGTCCTGTCATTTGCGATCTGTTTGTAAGCTTTATCATTTACTATATATGAATCTTATCCGAGTAAATATCCGTGCCAACACTTTCATTTACCTGCTGTCCAAATACCATTTAGGAAACTGATTTCATCTAAAGTCTGGCAGACATTGTACCGTGGAACGCCCAATTCGCAACACGTTTTGTGATCGTGAGAATGTTCCATTATTTATTATATCTGCCAATGACTGTTAAAAACCCTATATTGAGTTTAACCAGCTCAGGTACATATCTACATGAAAAAGAAGAGATCGTTTTGAGTTCACAAAAGGTAAAGATTTTTCGGCGAAATTGTACGACACGCTATTGTATAAATTGTACACACAAAATACACTCTTTATCGGCATATTTATTTCTTACACATTATACATTATAACGATTGCGTACAACGTTCAATTATACTGAATATATGCTCCTACATAACTATCGTACATATAAAATAACTTCACGTGCGAAAGAAGTTCATAAATTCATAAATAAATTGGTTGCGTCAAATTAACGCTGTGAATTATATCAACTACTCAGACCATAACGCTAAGTTACTCTTTCGTTCCCGCCACCAACTAGACTTTTGATTTTCTTATATATGAAGTAACATAATTGTCACACTACGAGATAATGATTTGTTTTTTATAATTTCATTTCACTCGATTCTGCAATAGAATTCAACTTTTAACGAGTAACAGAAAACATTGATTACAATAATTTTTTAGATTGACAATTTAAAATAAGATTTTTAAATTGATATTTACAATTTTACAATAAGATGACAAATACATATAGCACAAGTAAACAACGCCACAAACATCACATCAACTTTTTTTTACTTGCTTTTATACTTAAACTCTCTGGGCCGTGACTGATCCGAAGAAATATTTCGTATAACAATAATTGTACGATAAATCACTTATTAAAGCATAGTGAGAAAAAACATTACACTCATAAATGCTATATCAGATACTATAAAAAGATATAATGTGTATAAATAGTATTTGCATGTATAATAAAACTTCGTTCTCTACAAACATAAGTAGACACAGCTTGAAGCTTAGTATGGACTAATTTAGTGCAATCTAACCAACCTTGCACCAATTTGGCCCAATCTGGATCCTACAAAACTTATATTTTAGACCCTCAATAAAGCATAGAAAATTAATTTTTCATGCAACGAGGTAAATATATCACAAATTATTGTATAATTAATACTAATTATATAATTAGTACCATATAATAGATATAATGCAATCAACGCATGTTCCTTTGGTTTCACAAAATTTCCGCTAAATTAATCTGCAACGCAATTATTTTGCATTGCACGTAGGAGAAGCGTTACGTGGTTCAACCTCCGGAATCATATTCTCCCGACAGTCTTATCATGATTATATAATTTTACCGTTATTTTCCAAGTTGTAAGCAATAAAGAAACTTTGCAGTACACAAAATATCACGTTCAATAACGTAAAAATCCTTCGTGTTAAAAATATCTATCGTGTGACTTCGTATACAAAGATTAACGTGGATTCCTAAGGGAAAGATGGATCTTATTTTCTGATCTATCTAAAGCTGCACTTCGCATCGTCCAATTTCGCAAGGTACGAACAATTATCTTTAAAAAATAAAGCCTTTTTAATTGGTCCGCACGTTTATAGATTTAAATGTGTGGTAAAATTTCGTCGAAATACAGTTAAAGTCGTAATTTTAAATATTCATATTTCAAGATGTACAAGTGCAAAAAAGAACACAAGATAATGTTGCAAATCTCGATTCTAATTTCTACAATTTGATTCATAAAGACACACGTATATATATCTCTTGTGACACGTATATATATCCATATACATATACGTGTCACAAAATATATATTTAGATATATAATATGCTTGCAGTAAAACCTATTTTTATAACATTAATTTTCCCGCTGCATTGTCCAAAGTATCTCAGTTTCTCCGGTACTACAAACGACTCGGTAGCCGAGTTCAGCTAGAGCATTTATAACGGAGAACGGTGTGCCTGAAATCAATTTTGCAACGTAAGTTTCTCTCTAAAAGATGTTCTTTAAAAGACTAACATTATTACTATTTAGATCATAATTGATTTTTTCATAAATTATTGTATAAAGTATTGTAATTTTCCTTTAACTAAATCTCATATATCTGTATTAGAGATCCATCTTATTTAAATTAATTAAATTTTCAAAAACTAATAACTATTACATCATTGTCAATAAAATATATTAATTATTAGTATTAATAAAATTAAAGTTGCTAGAAAGAACGGATCACGAAAAATCCAAAATCTCATTGGCAAATAAAATAAAAAATCGATTAAAGTTTAAAATGTTCAATCACAAATACTGTAATTTATTTATAATTAATGAGTTACGTTGGAAATACTATTTGTTTCGTATGAAAAAGGTAACTTTTTAGTTGCAAACTTTTTTCAACCGACAACATACATGTGACAATATACTTTATCCAATTTATTATTTTTTATATTAAACAATTTAAAATAACGCGTATCACTGTTAACTATATCACTTAAAAACCGCAAATCTTAACAGATCGGTTATAATTTAATTGCTGACGAATACCTTAATTTGTACTAGAAATTTTTATTGCACAATTGACGTCCTTTTATAAATTATTGACGCGATTCTGTAGTTATTGATTATGTACATTGATGATTGTAATAAAAATTTAAAATTAAGGGCATTTTCTTGATAATTTCATACAATTACAAACACAGCTAATGATTTACTTCGCGTGTTCTTACAAAATCGTGGATAATTGTACAAGTTATTTAAATTTCTTGTGTTCGCTAGTCAGTGAATTCTATACAACGGACAGGGATTTCATAATCGAATTGAGTACTGCTATATTCTCTGACATGTACATGTGCATAGGTTCGCAAAGAGTTTGCGCGCGAATAAAAATTGCATAGCCGAGAGAGATCTTGCATCTTTTCGAGATTTCGCAGAACGGTCCGTACAATTGCTGGCGTTGTCGAAATTCTGGATCATTAACCTTTTAGCGTAATTCCATTCACGACATTCGGGCTACTGGGGGACAGTGGGAAGCGACTGCGTAAGGCCGATACTTCCTTCGGTGGTAAACCGAAGACCGCACAATCGGTCGCAAATGGGGACGCTTTTACACCGATGTAATAGAAAATGTCGTCGTCCTCGTCGGCGGTGTCCTGCTTTTTGAATGTGGTTGTCGTTGCCATTGCCGCGCTAAAAGTATCGTTATACCTCGTTGTGCTTTACTTCTAGAAGAAAAGCAAACGTGACGCACGTGAGTGACGATCGGAGCCGTTTATCTCGAAAGTGATGCAGGAATCACTTCGAGTCTTTCTTCGAGCAGTTTCTTTATGGGATTTAATGAAAAATTCAGAAAACATCTGCGATCGCGAGGTGCTTTTATTATCGTAAAACTTCTATCCGTGATATTTTCCTCCTTTGAATAGTTACAGCAATGTTCGATCAGAAAAACAGTTTCTCTTTGAGCTGCAGTTGATATAAAAAACGCGATTGGTTTTTGAGTTATTTTAGAAATATATGGAGTTTCAAAATTCACATTCGTCAATAAAGAAATAATTAAATAAAGCTTACATAAATAAAAAAATTAAAATACTTTCCAGACAATAAAAAATTCCGTTTTTCTAAACATCTCATAAAAATCTTATAAGAGCACACTTAAGGGCACAATTATTTTGGAAAATGAGTTTCGCGAACGAGATATCAGAAAGTATTAAAAAATAATTTATAATTATTAATAAAAGCCACTTTCAGGATAAATGGCATATTCCGATCGAATGAAACGTTATTGAAGCTGATACGTAAGCAGTATACAATATCTCGAATAGAAAAAAAAATAATTAGAAAGACAAAAATTCTTTCTATTGAAAGAAATGAGAGATTACTATAATACACACATAATTACTGAAATTTTAACAGAATAGTAAATACTTTGAGAAAAAAAAAACTTAATATCAAGTTATTATTAATAATTATTTTTTATTAACTTCTTGTTAAATATATATTGCTTAAAATATTGAATAGTAATTTTTAAATTAATTTTTTTCTATTAGAAGAATAATTAACACATAATGTATAAGTAAGTGATAATGCTAAAATTATGAACTTTTAATGAAAGCATATTTTAATAATGTATAAAATTCTGAGTAAAAAAACACCGTTGCTTAATTTTGCAACATTAGATGATATTGTTTGTAATTTTCCTGTATCGAAACTTTTAAATATATACAGTTAATCGCAGAGTAAACGTACATAAAATACTATTTTCAAATAAATTTTGAATATTAATTGAAAACTATTTTTTTGTTAAGTATAAAATAATAATAAATATAATATTTGTGTGTGTGTGTGTATTGATGTAAAAAGTAAAAATTTATTTTTATTTATTTTTTATCACATGTTATTACGCTTTTGTAAAATTAACTCGGAATTTTATACAAATCGAGATATATATATATATATATATATATATATACATATATATATATACTATATAACACATATATACATATATATATATGTATATGAATTGCTTAAAATTAATTTAATTAATTAGAACATATATTAATTTAATTAATACATGTTCTAAATATAAATAAAAGATATATCTTACTGCTATAATACAGAAAACAAGTTGTTACATACATGTGCAAAATGCAATAAAAACGATAATTTTTAGAAAAAATTATCATTAATTATAATGCATATGTACCATTTAAATATAATATCAAAGATACAAATCGTTCTATGTAGGATATTCTATACAGAGTATATTTCATTCCTTAACAAGATAACCCTAATATATTCCTCGTCATACTTTCTGCTGAGAATATATAAGTCATATAAAATTCTGTATACTTTCATTGGAACCGAGAGCAGGTTTTCTATTCTTTCCTCCTTTTTCAATCCTCTTTCATATTCTACCTACATATTCAGTCTTCTTTCACATCCATGTGCATAGAATTTAAATGTGCATGTAATCAATTTAGAATAAGAAAACAAGCGAAAGATAGAAAAGATAGAACAATGCGTAATCAAGTAACAAATTGTTATGTATAAAATGTAGCGAAAGAACAGCTAGAAAAGAAAATACTGCATTTACTGAAATTAGAAAGATCGGGAAAGAATAAAGAATCGCTATGTATAAATTATTTTTATAAGCTATTCTTGAATCATTTTAAATAGACAGTGAAGAAATTGTTATTCGTACTTAATTACGTTACATGCGACATTATTCACTCTTTGTTTTAGCCAATTAACTGTTTCTCGTATTCTTCTTTAAAATGCGTTTCGTGCGCTCGTTTCACTTATCTATATACTAGGATTGTATTATACGAGCTTTTCAAATCAGTTACTTGCCGACAAAGAACAAAAATTTCTGTGAGCGAACTATTTTAGGCAAAAATACACAAAGAGAATATATTGAATGGCTTCTACCGAATATATGAAATTGGATTTCTTTCATTTTATTTTTACGACTTTTATTTCTACATTTTATGATGGGTATGTATGGGCGACGCATACTGGTAGTCGATATCTTCGACAATTTATCGTACATACAATGAAATATTGACCCATTTCAAGACATCTCTGAGTAATGCGTTTGACATTCACATGTAATATACATGGAGATAAAGGATCTTTTGTCTTTATGGATACAATCATAATAACTCGATAGCACAAAAATACAAAAAAAAACACAGAATATAATTTTATATGATAAAACTTATTTGATTTAGATTCTAGTGAAACTTTAAAATAATACTATCATTTCTCTTTTTTTAATCAATGCTTTTTCACATTGTGATCTATATATAAATGTTAATTGATTTTTTTACATTTCTTCACTGTATTTATTTTAAAGAATAGGATGAATGATAATAATTATTTATCTAAAAAATGTTAATAATTTAACATGTATGTTAATAATTTAATGTATTTGCTAGTTGTTTCAGTACAACATGCTGTCCCTGAATTAATTTTAATTTATGCACATGCTGTAACAACTTGTTTATGTTGCAAGAGTGAATTAAGATTGTTAAATCAGATTAGATAATGAAGTGAGCTTTATCTTAGAAGCATTATAGAAATGGTTGTGTTTAATGAATGTTACTTATATTATAACAGGTGCACTTGAAATATAAGCAGTATACGAATTTCCAGCCATACCAGCTTTTACAACAGTATCAGGTTCGGGTTCTGAGAATTCTTTTCTCATAGTCCACATGTACTCATTATAATCCTGCTTAATGCTAGTACTGGAAGATGCGACGACTTTGTAACCGAGTACTTCTAAAGCAGTCAATATTATGCAAGGATGTTGCAAATATACTATGGTCGAGTCATCGCAATATCCTATAGAGGAGAAACGACCCAACTGCTCTATGTCAGCCGCTATAACATAATTGAACATTACTTTCATCTGAAACCTTGATTTATTACACCTGTAATAATTTTTAGCTACAATATCATCCTCTCTAATCTTCGAAGTATATCAATTTCACCCGAAGTGTGCGTTATCTGCTATCTTGCAATGCTATTTCTATTATCTGCGTGTAGAAGGCATTTCTAAAAACGTGATATAGATATCCTCAAATATGACTCATGTATCACGTTGCACGTTATCTAAAGTTTTTCTTGAAAAGTTTGAAGAAGCAAAGCATAACAGTATTTTGCGTAAGGGCGAATACAGAGAGAGGAGTTTCGTACCTTTAAGCCCTGACACTAAAACCCTCCAGGGATATTTATGACTGTACGATGCTAGGTTACCACGTACTAGAATGTATGGCATCTGTAACAGTTGGCTAAGACAATCTGTAATAGACATCCCATGGATATATGTAACACATATTCAGACAAATGTGTTAGAAATCTCCGCAACTGCTAATCTAATACTATCTGATAATGAGATTCATTACCACGTGCTAACTAATGTGTAAAATTTAGAGTGCATTAAACCCTTAACTTAGCAACTTAATTTATCAAAATTTAATAAATATCACACAGGGTCCAGAGAGTTTAGAAAAATCATCACAAATATCACTCACAAATATCTTTAGCATGATTTTTTTATTATTTTACTAATTCTTATTGCAAAATTGAGGCCAATCACGCTTATCAACATTATACACAAAATAAAACCTAAAAAATAAAATAATTGAATAAAATAAAAGCTGCACTCAGTTAGACAAATTAAGAACTAATCAATAAAACAAAATTTCAAAAAAGAGAATCGGTAGGTAATCTTCAGGAATGTTGCCTGAGGTTCCTTTCAATCCAACTTCCGGTGCTTTCTATCTAGCGACACAAGTCGACACAAGCATCATTCTATCTTTTTTTAACATTCATAAATAACAAAGATAGAATAACACTTGTGTCCCTAGATGGAAAGCACCGTTCCATTACCAGTTTACTAAATGCTTGTGATAAAGAGCTGGCCTTTATTTAACTTTTTAAGTTTTTTCGTTCTGGAGAATGTGAAACGTAATCTCACACAACAAATGACAAAAATGCCGAAACGTACATTCTACAAATTTCCAATTGATGAATGACAAATGAACAGAGAACATCTATAATCTTGCACGAGATTTACAATTAGAAGTATGAACATCTTTGATCGCTCGAATATGGGACACAGACGCTAAACTTTTTTAAGCACACGTATACCCTCGTTTGTAACAATTAAAGAAAATTAGACAAACCGCCAGACGAAACGTATATGCTGTGTGAATCGATATTTCACGAGAAAGTTCCAAATGGTAAATCCAAATGTGTTCCGAACGTGACTCGGAAAAAAGTTTATGCTACATCTCGACACATGCGTCGTAGAAATTTTAATTACTGTTGACATACATATTGATATGATGATCTTACCAATAGGCGAAGAGAGACGAAGAAGTCCGAAGAATCGAACGGCTGATAAAAGTTATATATATTCTTTCAGCGATATAATTCGAACGTGAGTCGGCCACGTGATATCGATTCCTTTCTTGTCCTCCGTCTTCTAGCCAAATAACGTATTAATTTACTGTGAAAATCACTCCTAACGTGACGCGTCTGGACCCACAGGGTGAATGAACACAAATACGCAGTACTTGGTAGTGGTGCTAGAATTATCGTTCATGAACGCAAGAAACAAACTAGACACGGAACGTAACGTGAAATTACGAACGAAAGAGAGGGACAGCGCGTCTTGATTGGCTGTATATTTATGTCCATTTCTATCAATGTGACTGCGTTCTTGTGTGTGTGTGTGAATCCTGTATTAGGCCTGTTCTACAATGAGTCGTAAGTTGTAAGCGAATAGACCAATCATATTCGATTATTCTTTTCTAAATTCAACTATGATTGGTTTATTCGCTTACGACTTGCGACTAACGACTCATTGGCTGCGTTCAGCAGCAGAGCAGATCAGTGAGCGATCAGTGATTATTGGTCCTTTCTATTAGATCCCGAAATCTAGACCAATCATGTTGACGCATTAAAAAGAATTACTCAACAATTGTACAACAGTTGCGTCTGCTGAACGCGACCATTGTAGAACAGGCCTTAGGGCTACTTTAACCAAACTCCGATTAAAATAATCAGATCAACGATTAAAGCCTGCGACACACGGTACGATTTTTCGTACTGGTTTGCTTATGAGAGCCAATAAGGATGCAGAATTTTAAATTAAGTGATTTAAAGCTTAGGCGGGGAGCACAGACCATTGCATAACGCATAACGCATATGCATAAGAAATTTGATTGGTCCGTTAGCATGTGCATAAGGAATTCGACCAATCGAATTTCTTATGCATATGTATTATGCATTATGCAAAAGTCTGTGTTTCCCGCTTTAATCTTAAGCCGACGGCACACGGTACGATTTTTCGTAGTAGATCGCATACGAGTTAAGGCCATCACACATAAAATTACTTAAAGATGTAAGACGTAATCGTAAGGAAATTAACCAATCAGCATTAAGTATCCAATTGCCGTAACTGGAATACTCAATGCTGATTGGTCAATTTCCTTACGGTTACGTCTTACGTCCTTAAGTATTTTTGTGTGTGATGGCCTTTAGCCACTACGCATGAGAGCGAGAGAAAGCGAACGTCTTTCGCTCTCTCTCACTCTCGTGCTTAGTGGCTAACTCGTATGCGATCTACTACGAAAAATCGTACCGTGTGCCGTCGGCTTTAGTCGGAAAACTATTGCATTTATGTTATTCAGATAATAAAAGACCCAATGTCCGATTATAGCAAAAAACGCTACAAAAAAATTTTTTCATTATTTTTTTTTTATTTATCCGAATATTTTAAACCTGACGGGATAATGGAAATCGTAGAGGAGTGCAACGTTGTCAAATTGCATCTTGTGTTATTAATACGGTCACATTTACTATTTGCAACTGAATATCTTTTTTGTAAGGTCGATAACATGCGATTTTCTCGACGAAATAATGTTCAGCAGATCGAATTCTATACCATAACTCTTTTCCGATATCTGTCACTTAAGCCTGCGGCACACGGTACGATTTTTCGTACTGGTTTGCTTACGAAAGCCAATAAAGATGCAGAATTTTAGATCAAGTAATTTAAAACTTAATCCTAATTGGCTCTCGTAAACTATCCAGTACGAAAAATCGTATCGTGTGCCGCAGGCTTTACAATCAATAATGTTCACTAATTACCACCGTTATGAACATGACCCCTATGTAAATCCCGTGTTATATGTTGATTTTCATTGATTGATTACTCTTTATTTTGGTCAATGATCTTCCCTGAAATTTTGAGCATTTATTTCTATCGTTATCCCTGCATCCTATCTATCCTATCAAAGTTTCAAGTGACTTTTGCATGAAGGTTAAGTAGATGAATCCACCTTAAACTACCAATGGCCGACTTCCCCTCGTCTACAAATTATGCGAATGCTTGGTTAAATAATATATGTTATTGACCGTTTACACGGCTCGATTTAACGCCAAAGTTATAACATCAATGTTATAACAAATTCAAAACTCTCCTTCGCCAGTAAATATTAATAAACAAATTTCAATTTTTTCATCGACCCGTCTGGCAAATTATTTGCCGCCGACTTGATTTGTCGAACATTGAAATGCAGTAAATCGCCAACTTTTAAAATCAATATCAATTTTAATTTTTTTTGGTTCTAAATTAGATAAAGAATTTATTGTGAAAAATCAATGTTATAACTTCGACGTTAAATCGAGTCGTGTAAACATAATCATTGAATGGCACACGATACTATTTTGTCTACTAGATTTCTTACAAAAGCCAATAAGAATGCAGAATTTTAAATCACAGAACCGGCCTTAAGCCGAAATTGGCCAATCACAGTCGATTATTCTTCTCACACTCAAAATCTCATTGTGGACACCGCTTTACGTCTGGATACGACGCGTACATACAGTTCTACAAGTCGTCGATCGTCGAGGAGCCTCTCGACGAATCCGATTCGTGCTTCCGGACGATGACGTCGTCGACGATCGACGAGATGCGAGAAGTTAGCGCCGCAGCGAGCGAAGACAGTGAAGTTGGTGCGAGTGCACGGCGAGTCGGGTGAATTGACGGACGGACGGACGGATTTGTGGCGAGTGACAGGTGGTTTGACGTTTCGCTCGTCGCCATCGTCGCTAGCGACAGCGCGGCCTGCCATATTGCGTGATATCTCGAGGCGAGCGATACCTCCGCGTCGTCGTGCGACTCGATGACAGAGTGATCTCGCGTTCTTCGAGGAGCAACGAGTTCGCGGACTGCCGCGTTCACTGTTCCACACCCCTCGGTCACGGCCCAGCGGTCACGGCACACAACCTTCCACACGACGCCGATTCACGAGCGTGTGAGTAATCCGCTCCGTGCATTGTTGACATCGGAGACTCCTACCACCAGTTATCGCCAATCTGACGACCCGATATCTGAGAATGCGAAAACATCGGTTATGTCCGCGTCGTAGAATCTCTCGCGTATCCTCGCCGTTCGTCGATCGCGGACCCCGCGCTAATTAGGCGTAACGTAATTATGGGAGTGGGCGGCGCGGATATTGTTGACGTTGACGAGTCAACAACGCTCTGTCGTCACGAATTCTCGTCGTTAGATTTAACTCGATCTATCTCGCGAGTCTAGCAATTTATCACTCATGTCGAATTTTTTTCTTCTACCAAGGAAAACTTTTTCCAACTATTCATGAATTATTAATAAATTTGTTAACGACGTCTCTGTGTGCCACGAAAGTTTATTGTTGAACGTTATATTTCTTCACAAAATTTAGAGAATTCTATATATTCGGTATATTGTTATATATTTATTTATAATAATGTACAGAATAATATAACAGGCAATAACAAATTAATAAATCGATTTCTCGAATAACGTTAAAGTTTATACAGTGGACATATTAATCAGTGAAAATTATATAATTTATTTTTAAAAATTATTAATATTACATTGCAAATTAATATTTACATTTCTTTATCAACCAAGATTAATGATAATTTAAAGCTTTTTTTATTAATTTTTTTATATTACGAACGTAATTGTTATAAAATTTGTGACTACAGTTTAGAAGATTCTTACCTGTTGTTAATACATTCCTATGAGTCATGTGTCTTATCTCATGTTGAATGAAACAAAAGGATAATTTGTAAAATGCAAAATTATCATAATCTATCTCAGATATCTCTTGGCAATAAGTTGGAAAACAACAGTTTTTAACAGCACGTTATAAGCATTATTTAAAGAACTTTTGCAGTAGATGAGTTGTATTTTCACTTCTAGTAGAATAGTTGATAATAGACAGCTGTGCATAAATACAATACTATTCTCCTAAATTAATTGCAGGTGTAAAATGTCGACCGGTCCATATAATTATTCCTATATCTTTAAATATATCATCATAGGGGATATGGGAGTGGGCAAGTCATGCCTGCTTCATCAGTTTACAGAAAAAAAATGTAAGTAATAAAGGAAAAAAAATGTGTGTGTAATTATATTCACTTGAGGATAAAATTGTGTGTTTTTAGAAAAGAATTATGTTAAATTAATTTTGTGATTTATCATTGTTCTTTATGATACATTCTTAAAAGATGTGTGCTGTAATTATGCATACATAATGAACAGCATATTATGCTGTACATGATATAGACAACGTTTGTAGTTGCAATAATGCACTGACTTTTAGTTATATCCGTGATAAAAAAATTACTTTATTTTAAAGAAAAATTAGATAAAAAAATTATGTATGTGAAATTGTTGAATTTTTCATCTCTACAGGCAATTATAGATATTTAACTCTTTAATTTCTGAATATTCTTTAATTATATTAAAGTTATTTCATTTAAATACTTCAAAAAATAAAGCTATAAATTATTTTTTAACGTATTATATCTCTATTTATACAAAAGAATTAAACAAAATAAAGATTTTTATTTAAATGTTCTTGTAAATTTAGTTATGGCAGATTGTCCACATACTATTGGCGTCGAATTTGGGACTAGGATTATAGAAGTAGCGGGCCAGAAGATAAAACTGCAGATATGGGATACTGCTGGGCAAGAACGATTTAGAGCAGTTACTAGGTAAGAACTGTAATGTTTCAGACAAAAATCACACCTAATAAATATAAAATTATGCATATAAAAAAGAAAATATTTCTTTTTAGATCATATTATCGCGGTGCAGCTGGAGCATTAATGGTATATGATATTACACGCCGTTCAACTTACAATCATTTAAGTAGCTGGTTGACAGACACAAGGAATTTAACAAATCCGAGCACTGTAAGCATATTGCTATGTTACATACTACAATGCAATTGTAGAAGTCTATGTTAATTGAATTTGTAATTTAATCATACATATTTATAATAAGAAAAATTTCCTGAAATATTTTATACAACCAAATGAAAACAAATTAATTCTTTGTGCAGGTTATATTCTTAATTGGTAATAAAAGTGATCTTGAAGGACAACGCGACGTTACCTATGAAGAAGCAAAGCAGTTTGCTGACGAACATGGCTTAATGTTTGTCGAGGCTAGCGCAAAGACGTGAGTCTTCAATATATTAAAATATTTTAATATTTTAAATTTTTAATATTTAAAATATTTTATTTCAATATAAATTTTGAAATAATTATTAATAGGATGATGTATTATAATTTCTTTAACAGAGGACATAACGTGGAGGAAGCCTTCTTGGAAACTGCAAAGAAAATATTCCAAAGTATACAAGACGGACGGTGAGTGACGATAATTTATACAATTACAAAATAAAAGATTTTTAGTACGCATTTGTAAATTATTTTGTGTTGTCGATTTTTTGTAGATTGGACCTAAATGCAGCAGAATCTGGTGTACAACATAATCCCAGTCAACCGGGTCGCACCAGCCTCCAAGGAGTATCTAATGAACAGCAAGGAGGAAAAGATTCCTGCTCCTGTTAGGTCTTATTATTTGTTTGTATATAGATATATTAATTGATCGGTACTATGCATATATGATTTGTACTAAGTAGTTGACAGATTGTAGCCTGTATCCTCCCTTTGGTAAGCTAAATCCACTTAAAAAAAAGAATGAAATATGTTCAAAATGTTTCTTTTTTTAATTAGCGTCAATTTATGATATTCAATACGATGTAATATTAACTCGATACGATATAGAGACGTACATTGTAAAAATAATTATGCTAATTTTTGACGCGCGGAGAGTCAGTGATCTGTCGATAAAACGGCTTTTGTATAATTGTTGCAATTTATATACTATTTTCACGTAGACGTTTTATATTTCATGCATTTTTTTGTGAAGCCAGGTAAAGGAAGATAATTCATTTAGAATATACATAATGATATATGTAAAAGCACATATGTAGAAGCCGATCAAAATTTCTCATATGTCTGAAATTTTCTATTGGAACGACTTAACAGTGAACACAAATGATAGAATTTACATTAATTATTAATTTATATCTGCATGGGAGGATTACATATTTGTTGTAATATGCAAACTCTTGCTTTAAAAAATTTAATCAATGAAAATTAACTTAAATTATGAGCGGTCAGATTTTTCTCAATCTCACTTTTCAAACCTTTACTTGATAAGATATGCACATCCATGCGAGTTTCGTGATTTCAGTTATCTTTCGAACTAATTATAGAACTTGAGAGAAAGTAGGGATCAAAAATTTTATTTTCTTTTTTTATTAATATCTAAAAGATATATCTCTATTCTTGATGAAATAAATATATATATACATACACATATATATGTAAATTTAACATTGTTTTTAGTGACAAATTAAAGATGGAATTATTCGTCTTTCATTTGTGATATTAATTAAAAATCCACTTTTAGTTGTAAAGTTTGTAAAGTTTAAACTAACATAAACTAGTATAGTCGTATATATTACTTGAATCTTACAGGAAACAAGAAAGCTTGAAATATTGTCAGGCATTTTTCCACATCTTTTTATCCATCCAGAGGTTCATTAACTTAACATAATGCTCCTGCACTTTATATTAGAACAGTTAGAACAGATATTTTTCATATTACCTATTATGTTAAAAGTTCATAAACATGTAAATTAATTCAACATTGATAAATTAATTAGTATGCTTTCATACACAGAGTTACATAAGCTCTAGCTGATGGTACAAAAGTAATACGGCTTCATGTAAAGAAAACAAAGTGCAAGCACCCAACGAACACGATGATTTACGTTCTCTTCAGTATTGTGTGACTTGTAAATGATTTGTATTCATACATAAGCAAATGCGAAAGATCGCCTCAAATAAACTTGACCAAAATTTTATCGATCTCTTTGAATCATGGGCGGTTTGTCTTATTAAACACCCTCCATCAATAAAATGTTTTGAGAGGCAACAAAAGATAAATTTAGGATTACAATTCCATCTTCTTTATCGTCTACTTGTTTCATGAGATTCATTTTTTCACAAATCTTTATTTTTGGATCTTATACGATATATATAATAAGTATAAGAAAATGCCAAGGAATAAATACTTCTACATGGTGCTTTAATAAAGAGAACGCCAATCTTTGTTTTTGTTAATGAATGCTTCTCTAAGAGCTGTGTTGCTTCATTAAAATAAACACAAAAATTTTTTCAACATACAGTATTATTGATCTTTTACTAAAAATACTTGATGTAATTTTTGTGGAATCTATTTCTAACCTTGTTCATTCTATATTGTACATTATAATCACACACTTGTACAATAAAGTGTTTAATATTTCGCATCATTATAGAATACAAAAATAATATAAATTCTCAAAATTCTCTTTTTACCACACTCGAACAATTCTTTAGTCTCACAATGAAAGATATTTAAATATTAATAAAATTAAATATTATTAGTTTTACTCACAAACATGATTAATCAATAATTAATAATAATTATAAATTTTTATTAAAAAAGGATTGATAATATAGGTTTAGGTCATTTGCAACAGTCGGGGAAAGGTTAAATAGTAATCTTAAAAGATTATATATAATATTAGCAAATTTTTTTCGTTTTGATCAACTTTTTTATTATTTACCATCAAGTATATCTCATTTTTTAATTATTATTATTACATAACGCCTAAGTATCCATGGTTATTATTATCGCGAGTACCGCAGTGTGCATGCCGAAGGTACGTGTGCATGATCACGCTGCACTGCGTGTTGTCAGCGAAATGTCAAGTCCACAGTTATCAAAGAACGAGCGACTCGACTTGACTTGGTGAACTCGGTGTGTGTCGTCTCCTCGGGGGAAAAATAACATCTTTCCAAACATGAATTTACGGACGATCGTCGCTTTCATCGTGACCTGTCATTTCGCGAGAGGGTGAGGTGTAGTGTGATCATCGTTATGTAATCATTACTTATTACGTATGGAAATATACGCTCGGAAGTTACACGCACGAGATTACGGATTCGGAATGAAGACGAAAGATGACTGGTGAATCTCGAGAAAAATCACGAACGATCGAGAACAGATGACCTCTCGTGAACTAACCTCTACGACTGCAAATAAACGACATATTTTCTATTCCTCGTTTAGCTTCCAACGAAGTTTCAATGTACACACATGATTGTTAAGGATGTTCTGGCGCTAACAGAAACATATTGACCTGTAAATTTGATAGAATGTTTCTATTTATTATCTAAATTCCTGTGTAAAAGCTGAAACATTCTCTAAATCGGTTCGCGAGTTCAACTTTCAATTTTGCATGAGTTTTTATGGAGTAGTCGTATATTCTCATTTATATAAACGAAATTATAAAGAAGCATTAACCAAGTAGAACAGAAAGTCAAAATAATGTCAATTTGACGTTATATTGGCCAATTTACATCATTTTGGTCATGATTTGGTCAATATGATGTCAAATTCACATTATGTTTTACTTTCTGTTCTATTTGGACATTGACAATATTCTGAAACTTTATGAGACAATTAGATATTAAGTGATGTTTCTAAAAAAGGTTGATATCGATTCACTTTATTCTCGAGTTTCTCGATTCAATTTATTCTCGAGTTATTAACGAAAAATGATGCAAAATTTTGAAAATGTGCTATGATATACTCTTGAATGTTATGTCAATCATATTTTTTTACATATCTTATGTATTTTAAGTAAGATTCGGTGTCTGGTATGCATTAAATATTATTAATATACGAAAGATTTTTTCGTTTCTTGCAGCTGGTATTAGGCCTAAAAGTTTTTTGACAATCATAAAATTTGCAAAATATGCACATATTTATTTACAGTGCCAGATGAATTAACTAGTATTATTTAAGTGCTGTACATAACAAGGATATATGTGGTACATATCTTAAACCAAGAAATTATAAAATTCCATCAATTTCAAATTGAAGTAACTTTTGTTTGAATTGTACAGCCAGAACACCCTTAAGTTACTTTGAAAAAGATTGAAGGATGCGGTTGAAAATAAATAATATAAGGCTCATAATATATTAATAAAAATATATAATTGTATTATATTATATATATATATATATAATATATATTAAT
This sequence comes from Crematogaster levior, assembly GCA_901521435.1. Taxonomy (NCBI): domain Eukaryota; kingdom Metazoa; phylum Arthropoda; class Insecta; order Hymenoptera; family Formicidae; genus Crematogaster; species Crematogaster levior. The sequence goes on along the minus strand of CABEGB010000925.1, from coordinate 679,986 downwards.
AATGATAATCATTAATAATGACTAATAAGATCAAACGAAGAGAAAAAGGACTCAGAGCCGTGACAAGATGTTTGTGTCTATATATTTCTATGTGAATCTTTGTACATCCTGATGGAAATATTTTGCTGAAAGCATAAACTGTACTATGAAATCGTTGAAAAGTGAAATGTGAAAGCTATTGAATGTATCTCAAAATAAATAATAATTTTTCTTATGAGATTCAATATATAATACTGTGAAATATAAGGAAAGTTTACCGTTGAAGAGTAATTAATAAAATTGTGAAACATTAGGAATAATTATTAAACATTAGGAGATTCGCTGATGTACATGTAACTGATGATATAATGTGACTAAAAACTGTGTGTTACTTTTTAAAAATTATTAAAGTGTTGATGAAATATTAATATTCATGAATATTAATGAATTGATAATAAAATTGGATCAATCGAGAAACATTTTCAAATACATTTCAGTAAAAATTCACATTATATTTTCAGTAAAATATTTCCATCAGGATACTTTCTTCCAAACAGTATATATCGACATCTTGTTATGGCTCTAAATCCTATTTATTTTCGATACGATTGGAATGCATTACTATACTTTTGTTTAATTCAAAGACCTTAACGATATACAATTCGTGTCACATTTTCAAATCCAATTCTATTTATAATTTCATGCATCATGTATACGCATTTGAATGTATATTCTAATTATGTATGCATGCTTTCTGATTCTTCAAATGCTTTTCCATTATGAAGCAAATAAAATTGTAAATAGAATTCTATTCTGAATTTTGATGGGAATTATAGACTGTTTAAAATAAATTTTAATCATTGAAATTATTAAGGAGTATATAAATAAAAATAGACTAATGAATCATTATAAGTTTTCGCTGTTTGTCCTTTTCCTCGTATTGTAAATCATATAAGAATACAAGAATTCAATCTAACCGACTGAATCTATTTCTACATGCATTATTTGAATTTGATCAGGGACAAAATGATACTCTTCGATTTTACAAATGTGCAAAGTGTGGACGATTGGCGAGAGGTGTCCGATACTGTGAGAACAGTAGGAAAATCCAAGGCTGTCTTAACGCTGCAAACAAGCCAGCTCTTTCAGAGAGCGGTCTTTTTCACACTATTAAATCCACAACCAAACGGTGCCGGTTTTGCCGGCGTCAGAAAGATGACGAATCTAGATCTGTCAGGATACAAAAATATTGAGCTCACTTGCCGGGGGCAAGGGCAAAATAGCCACTACAAAGTATCTTTGAGACATCGAGGAGAGAATTCTAATGAGGACCTCAGCTATGAACAATTCTTCACGGTAAAACTTCAAAATCTCAATTTATTTTTTTATCAATTTATTGTTTGTTTTCTACTATCGATTCCATTTTATAATCTAATCTTTGGAATTTTTGTGACGAAATATTCCGTTGGTAACAATCCTCCTTCAGTAAATTTCTTCCTTCAAAAATTTCCACTTCAGGTATCATTGTTGGACGAAGAATTTTCGACGGTGACCTTACCTTTGAAAGACTTCAAACCTTATTATCGTGGACGTGAGATTCCGGACGGTGAACCTCTAGATACAGCAAATATTACTATGTTTGAATTTCAAATTTATGGTGGCGTTTACCTACCCATTAAGCAACGTGGCGTGTCGGCATTAGAAATAGAAACTGTAGTAATTTCTTAATGATCATTCTGGACTTTTAGTCAGAATAGTAAAAACGAAATGTTTCTTAGAAGAATTTTTATTTATGTACACATCAAAAGTTATCTCACTGCTATGAAAGATACATATGTATTGAATATTCTATATTAAAAATAAATTATAATTTTTTATATTTTCAAAATTGTTAACAGAATTTAAACTTTTTAAAAATGTAAATTTTTACAAATATTTTTTTGAACATCTTATACGTGAAAGCAAACGAAATGTGCATTGTCATTTATTAAAACAATAAATTATGCTATTAATATTATTTACATATAATATTTGTATTAATTATTACATTATATTAAACATTATATTAAACATTCATATATTAAATATGAAATCTCTTAACATATTTTCATAAATCGAGTAACTTTTTCAATCAACTAAAAAAATATATAAAAGCATTTAAACAATCTTGAATTGTTTTTCAAGATTTTGATAAATCTTTATATCGGTATTAATCCTAATTCTAAGGTCGAATCAAAACATGCTTTATCATACGTATTATGTTCGTCATATTAAAATAAATAAAAATATATCTTTATATGTCTTTAAAGAAAAATAAAAGAAAAATAAAGAAAGAAAAAATAAGAAATAAAGAAAAATAAAAAAAGAATAGATATAGTAAAGTTCTTATCTAGAAACAAGAAATATATTATTCTTATTAACGAACGTTTAGCAATAAAATTAAAAGTAATATTGGTAAAAGCAATATTAATAATAAATTAATAGGTAAGAAATAAATATTAAACCAAAATAAATTAATTTTCTAAACATTTGTAATCTAAACATTTGTATCCTATATCACCGGGAAGTCCTCATGTCGGGAATGGCAGGAACGGATTTATGCCAGGTTCTCCCTTTGGTCCCTATAACAAGCAAATTATATTTAAAATAATTTTCATTGGTTTTTTTTAATTATTGTGCCTCGATTTTGTATTTCGATAATTTAAAATATTGTTCTATTGCCCTTAACATAAAATAATGAAATTTAAAGGAAACCTAAGGAGATTTCTATTATTTCATAAAAAATAAAAGCGCAGGAGGAAGCTAGCAAATAAATTAACGGATTTATTATAATATTTAAACTGTACTGTAATTGAGAGATTTTAGAGATAATAATATAATTTAACTTACTTGTGGTCCTTCAAGACTAGGTAGCCCATGTAAGCCAGGTTCATCGATGTCACTTCTTTCTCCTTTTGGTGTTGTCAATCCGTCAAAGCCAGATAGACCAGAGTCACCTTTCATTCCCTTCGGTCCAATTCGACCATTAAGTCCAGGCCATCCAGGTTCGCCGGTTGTCCTTTGAAACTGCCCGCAGATATTCTCGGCTTTCCCCACGGACCCCGCATCGTCGAACGCGTATCCCCTTTCCCCACGGACCCCGCATCGTCGAACGCGTATCCTCTTTCCCCACGGATTCCGCATCATCGAACGCGTATCCTCTTTCCCCACGGATCAAGGATTGGTGAATGGAAGGAAAGAAAGAAAGAATTTAAAATTTTTTTTAATTAAAAATTTTTTTAATTTTATTTATGAAAAATAAAAAATTTATAAAGGTTAATTAAAAAATAAAATCAAATAAAAAAATATATTTGTATAAAAAAATTATTATATAATATATGTAATATATTTTTTTCTCTCTAATATAAACTAACTAACTTTCCTCCGAAAGTGGCTGATCCCAATCCCAATGATCTTCTTTGTACGGTCGCATCCCGAACAGTTGCGTGAGATTAAATATGTCATACGGTACATGCATTAGTTCTAATTTTTTCTGCTGAGGCAAATCATACCATATTGATAACAACCGTTCACGTTCCTCACGTCTACATAAACGGATGGACGATCTTTCTCTAATATTTAGATATCCTTGAAGCCGTATATCGACTTCAGGGTAACCCTGAAAAAAGAAAAAAAAATTAAAATTTCTGAAAAAATTAATTAGAAGTGCAACCATGTGTCATACATACTTGATAGTTAGGGATCCTCACCCTAACTTCCTGTCTATGCGGTATTTCTACCACATGTATTTCGTTTATCCACTGCAAAAAAAATCACACAACACACGGTTAAAAAATATAAATTATAATTAACTCGCGCGCACGCACGCACGCACGCACGCACGCACGCACACACGCACGCACGCACGCACACACACACACACACACACACACACACGTACAAATCACATTTATCACAATTAAATCGTTATAGAAAGTCATCTATAAAAAGCTTTCACATACTGCGAATAACAAATAAAAGATAGAACTCATTCGAACTCATAATACTTCTTTAATAAACTTATTCTATTAATTATTGCTCACGGTTCAAAAAAGTTATTAACATAAATATGTATATTATGATTTAATGCAAATAAATAAAATTTAAGAACGCAAATAAATAAAATTTTAGAACGTTTATAAAATTAATTATTTTTAATTTATTATTTATTTCTTAAATTGTGGTTTATATTAACTTAATTGCGCTGAACGTTGATAGAAGTAATATGTAAAAGTTGTAAGTTTTTTTAATACTTCTCGCATTTATTATTTGTTTCTATCAGAAACGAAAAGAAAGCAGGCAGAATTTTGTTATCAGTTGCTCAAGCTATATGCAAAAATCAAGAGAAATGAAAGAAATGTAACACATTATGTAATTAACGTAATTATAACAGATTATAAAAGATGAGAATAACTTATATTAAGTTATTCTATTTTACACACACACACAAAATTAACTTAAATGTATATATATGTATATAAAAATTATAATTACGACAATAGATTTCCACGTCACCTCTGAGGTACTATATGTTGACGCGTTTTTTTTAGTAGTTTCTCCTATAGGCCTATTCCACTAAAAAATAATATTACGAAATGAACTTATAACTCGTTAGAGAAAAAAGCAGTATTTTATATTCTTAATTGACAGTCTTTCTTATCCATAACAACAAGTAAATACAAGTACAAAATATGTAACACGTTTACATATTTTGACATTATACATTGCGATTTTAATTATGAAAAACAAAAAAACGAATTATGTTAACGGTTATCACTCCACCGAATCTTCCAATCCGGAGGAACAAATGACGACTTCTTTTAAATAACTCGACTACGACATCCTTATTAAGATGAGGGTGCAGTTACATATACTATACAATTTTATTACTTTGATGTCACTGAAGAGGACTCCATGAGTCCGAAACGCGTATGACTTTCATGTATTGTTATATATCTTTAATATATTTAATTTATTTACCTCATTTTTTTTGTGTGAATGTTGGGCTCTTAAAAGGCTTGAGTACGTAATTAGTTTATATTTTATATTCTATTTTCTTTAATTTTATTTTTTGCAGACTTGTTTTTGTGACAAGCATGATGTACGTCTTGTTCAGTGTCATGTTCATACACTATGTCTTTTATGAATAATATAAACCTTTCTTTTATCTATAAGCTATAATATAATAAGTTTACCGTTGAAAAAAATCGAAACAAAGAAATAATTAACTTTTTCTTATATCATTATATCATGTCATTAGACGAAAAGAAATCAGCAATATTACCATCTATGTGAGAGTTAATTTTTTACTGTTTAGGAGAATTAGCACATCTGACGACATGAGAGATAAATACTTTTCGTCAGTTTCCGGAGCAATATCCTCTCTTGTTTTAAAAGTCATACTTTTCAATACGTCAAGGTCTCCTCCTAAGTTTAGAAAAAAATTAAATATCTCATCTGCAGCTTCGCGTGAAATATTTTTACCAGCAATAAGGGCTTCATATCGAATACTCACTAATTCTTCTCGTTCTTCAAGCGACAAAGATGATTCGTCAGTTTGCATGTTTAATTTTATCTTCGACTCACTCATTTGTATATCACAAATTAACTAAACTCACTGAACAGATTTGAAAGCAGTAATATAATTATTGAATTTTACGTTTGGTTTTAATCAATCTGAGTAACTTGACGAGTAACTATTTTCCAATTTAATATTTCAATATCTGTTAACTTTATAGCAGACGGACAGAAAGTGTCTCGTCGTTCAGTTAATTCGCTATTTATTACCTGTGTTTCGAAACATTCGACACGTCTGTTAACATCAATATTTAGAAACGTCACTGTCTCGCTATCGGTCTAGCGGTCACAGTTTCGGTTAAATATAATACATGTGTATGAAGTATAATACAAATACGAATCGTAAGTCATGGATCGTGTACGTGATAGGTCATGTACACAGATACTTATATCTACAGTTATAAAATTCTATTCCTACATAATTACAATCTTTCATCCATCGATTTCACGAAATGATTTTCAGTTCACTAAGAGCAAAATTTAAAAAATGATCTCGTCGCGAATCACGAGACTTTAAATAAGACATTCTAGTAACACATTGAATGTGCTTATTTACCAGCGCAATATTTTTTAATTTTGTAGAAAACAAAAATTTATTTCCACCCGAAATCAATAGATTTTCTGATAAAAATTTGTACACATTTTTAAAGTCAAAAATTTTCAAGATTGCCAGATAAAATATTATATCTTTTTTCCCTGTAAACCTATTTTACAACAAAAATATTACAAAATAAATATAAATTTTTTTTTCTATTATATAGCTTTCCTGCAATAAATAATTAAGAGAATAAATTTATTAAAGAAGAAGCCTTGCGAGTTCGAATATCTTGGATGTTTGTTGTTCGTAATAAATGAAAACTTTTTACAAGCAGATTTCTATGACAATTTAATTGAAATAAATGTGAATTTTACAAATGTTTCATAGAAAATTAATTAATCTTAATTTAATGTTTATTTCTTACATATTTAGTATTACACATTAATTTATTCTTACATATTAATATTTAGACTTTAATTATTAATTTTATCGGTACATTAATGGGAATAATACGTTGTTTCTGGATAAAAATTTTACCGATGTCTATTCTTTATTGATTAAAGATATAGATATTTTATTTTGTTTCATGACAAACATTATACGTATGATAAAGCGAGTGAACAATTCGACATCTAATTCTACATTGTCGAGATGGCTAGTTTAGCGAATAGCGACGATACAGAGAAAGAAAGCAAGAGAAAGAGAGAAAACATTACATGTTTGTCCTCGTCTATTGTCCGAAGTTAGCCGAAGCTTCGAACGTCGTGCTTTTTATTTGTGTGTGTATTTCCACCACCCGATTTTCATCTTGGACGCGCCTGGGTGCACTTATTGACCATTATTGACGCGATACTACATAACGTGTACACGATGCATATGTACTATTAGTGCGTTCCGAAATGCACCGGCGATGCAGTGAAGTAATTTAAGAATACAGTTCGTGTCACGTATACTATAGACTTTTTGTGCTGTCACTACATTTTTGGAACGCACCCTATCTATCGGACTACAGCGGGGAGCACAGACCATTGCATAACGCATAACGCATATGCATAAGAAATTTGATTGGTCCGTTAGCATGTGCATAAGGAATTCGACCAATCGAATTTCTTATGCATATGTATTATGCATTATGCAAAAGTCTGTGCTCCCCGCCTACCTCTGGGCCAGTGTTGGCCGGTGGGGCGGATTTTTGGCGCATGTATGTCAGTTAGTATCATAGCAACGTACCTACTGTTAGGAAATTGGCGGGAGCAATAGACGGAAGAAGTTTTGGCGCGTTCGTGGCTTGTGGCTCGTGATGTGTAGTGTCTCGCACGTATATGTGTATTTGTATATGTGTGTAAAAAAATTTAAAGAAAAATATGTGTCTATCTTATATTTTTCCCTCAAATTTTTGAAGAATTTTTCGCGGGCGATAAATGGCACATCTTTCTTCCTATGTTAGATACGCCATTGACGCTGCATTTGTCGCGTATGCGCCAAAAATCCGCCCCGCCGGCCAACACTGCTCTGGGCTACTTCTAGTGTAATGAACGGTCTTGGAACAATATCCTCCCTTAAGATTGTGTTCGTGATGAAGAATCTTCGTTTCGTAAAGATTAATGGACGAAAGATTATAATCTAGGAATAGAATTATAAGTAGGTATAAGTATCTTGTATTGTGTGTGTGTGTGTATGTGTCATGTAGCTAATCCATGATAAAGAATCTTCATGAAGATTAATTAATTAACGAAAAATTATAATTATGTATTAGAATTGTAACTATATAGATGTAAGTATCTTGCATTTTGACTGTGTGTGTGTGTGTAATCTATGAGATCCATGACTTATTTATTATTACTTATATATATTTATATATTTAACTGAAACTTCGATCGCTAAACCGAAGCGAAACATTGATGTTCCAAATATTGATGTTAATAGATATGTCAAACATTTGAAGCGTTTAAAGAAACAAATAATAATCGACCGAGTAGCTGGATACTGCTCGTTTATCCGTTAGCGAGTACGTGTTGTACTTAACATATTGAAATTTATTATAATGAAGTAAATTTGGAAGATATTCATCAAATTAATTATTGATATGATTAATGTCAAACGTAAAAATTTTCTAATTATATATATACTCAGATACTTTTAATCTATCTAGTTAGTTTAATTAATTTATCACAGTTGTTTTTTATATTCTTTATTTTTCTACATTTTTATTTCAACATGGAGGTGTATGATAAAATTTACAAAAAAAATGGACAAAGGGGCTTTTTAAAATCTTGGCTTAAAGATAAACAGTTTAAATCTTGGTTACGCAAAGTGCCCTCTAATGAAACTCTCTTTCACTGTACTATATGCAATAGTAATATGTCGTGCAAAACGTTTACAAATATAAAAAAACACGCTAAATCTACGCGTCATAAAATCAATGCTGAAAAAAAGAAAAAGAAACAATTTGACAAGAATAATAAAAGAGGTAATAATAAGAATGATGTAATTTCTAAGAAAGATAATGATAAGAATAATGTAACTTCTAAAAAACATAATGATAAGAATAATGTAGTTTCTAAAAACAAAGCAGAGTGGCATAATTGGCGTACAAGAAAATTTATGCAGAAATGGTTAGATATTAAGGAACTGAAGCCATGGTTACGCGAAAGTCCATATGGGAATTATTCATTTTTTTGTATCATTTGCGAAAAAACTTTTGCTGGTGGTTTGTCACAAATCTATCGCCACGCACACTCCAAAACACATAAGAATAAACTTGAAAGTACACAAACCAGTGAATCGAATGAAGAATTAGACATGGAAATTGACGAATCACCTTTGCCGTTTGAAGAACGAAAAAAAGTAGCGGAGATTCGATTCGCCGCCTTTATTGCTGACAGAGAAATTTCACACGAAACTGCGGAAATAATATTTAATTTTTTTCAAGATGTAGGAAGATACCCTGATGTATTGGGAAGTATCAATATTGCTGGCAGCTCTTCGTGTAATAATAGGTAATAATAATGTATAAGGAAGAGAGTTAATTATTTCTTATCTTCTCTTTTTCTTTAATCTTAAAGTATATATTGAGCTAGGTAGAAAAAAGGTCTGAGACATTGTATCGGAATAAAACTCGTCACAAACTTGTTACAAAGATATATCTGTAAAAAAAATGTAATCAAAGAATATAGAATTATACATACTTATATAGCGTTTCTCTCTAATTATTAAGGATGTTCTGGCGCTAACATTTCTAATATTGACAATGACCTGAAAATTTAATAGATTGTTTCTACTTATTGTCTGAACTCGTATGCAAAATTTGAAACAGATTCTCTAATTGGTTCACGAGTTCATTCGACTTTCAAATTCAACTTTTTGCATGAGTTCTTATGGAATAGTCGTATATTCTCACTTATATAAACGAAATTATAAAGAAGCATCAGCCAAGTAGAACAGAAAGTCAAAATAAAATCAATTTGATGTTACATTGGACAATTTGCATCATGTTTTGGTCGTTTTGGTCAATATGACGTCAAATTCACATTATTTTCTACTTTCTGTTCTACTTGGGTGTTGACAATATTCTGAAACTTTGTCTATAAGTCAATTAAATATTAAGTGGTGTTTCTAAAAAAGGTTGATATCGATTCACTAATTTATTCTCGAGTTATTACCGAAAAATGATACAAAATTTCGAAAATGTGCTACGATATACTCTTGAATATTATGTCAATCATATTTTTTTACACATCTTATGTATTTTAAGTAAGATTCAGTGTCTGGTATGCATTAAATATTATTAATATACGAAAGATTTTTTTCGTTTTTTGCCGTTGGTATCAAGCCTAAAAATTTTTTTGCTGACAATCACAAAATTTGCAAAATATGCACATATATTCATTTGCAGTGCCAGATGTCACATTAACCAGTACCCAGAGAGATAATTCGTTCGATTGATGTCGAATCAATGTAAAAACTGTCAAATCAATCAATACTGGCTATTATTTAAATGCTTTATGATAAGAATATATGTGGTGTGGGTAACCCTTTGCACTCCTATGTCGAGTGTGACTCGACATTAGTTTTTATCTCAGGAGCTCCTTTGTTTAGTCTCACTCGATATTAAAAAAAAAATAAAATAAAACTTACATTTAATTGAATTTGTTTCTTCCTTTATTTATTTAAATTGCCCTATTTTTTAGTTGAAGTAAATTTCAAATAAAATACTTAAAAGCATTGGGAACTGCTGGTAACAAAATTGAAATATAATTCGGAGTGCAAAGGGTTAAACCAAGAAAGAGAAATTCTATCAATTTCAAATTTAAGTAACTTGATTGAGACTACAGCCAGAACATCCTTAAGTCCGATCATTTCTAATAGAATAAGCCTACAGAAGAAACCACTTGGGGAAAAAAAAGAAAAAACGCGTCAACAATAATACTTCAGAGGTGACGTGAAATCTATTGTCGTAATTATAATTTTTATAAGTTATTATACATATACACATATAAATGTATGTATGCAATATCGTTTCGACATCTGATTCTGTATCGTCGAGCCGACTAACTTGGCGAACAGCGAGATGCAGCGCGAAAGAAAGAGAGAAAATATGTGGCTGTCCTCGTCTACCATCCGAAGCTGACCGAAGTTTCGAAAACACTCGTATGTACGTGTTTTCTCTTTGACTGCATATTCTCACTAACCGATTTTCGAATGACTCGATATCTCCGATCCGTCGAGTCTGCCTCTAACCTCTAACCCTCTGGGTGGCTCTGGTTTCAAGTGGCGTCTCCCAATCTAATCTAGGGTTAGGGTTAGATCACCTGGACAAACGTAAACGAAAACGCTGTGTTGACAGCAATGGCGAGATATTCCAGTGATTCGGACTCGGATCACAGCAGCAGATATCGAAGGAAGCGAAATCGAAAGTCGAGGTAAAACCGACTAATATCTAATTGTTGAATGAATGTAGGGTTAGAAAAAGATTATTAACGAGTATTATTTTTAATTTGTATGATTTTTTCAATTTTACATCTTACACTCATACTGTGTAACGTTCAATTAATTTTAATTAATGTTTTATGAATTAAATGTTAACATTTAACTTGTTCAAAATATGTTCATCGAATCATGGCATTTTGATGGCACTTGTTGTCAGATCTTATCCATAAAGAAGAGTCTGAAATTGTAATAATTCTTGCAGGTCTAGCAGTTCGGACAGCAGCGAATCTTCGCCACATCGAAGGAGGTCATCAAAACACTCAAAAACAAGACGCAAACATCGTTCACACTCTAGAAGTAGAGGAAGAGATCGGAATTCGAAGAGTCATAAAGGATCCAGGAGCAGTCACTCTAGAGATAGAGACAAAAGACGTTATCGTTCCAGAACAGGCAGGTCACACTCTTCAGACCGTACAAAAAGAAAAGCTAGATCCACATCCAGAGAGAAGTCACGAAGCCCCTCCAGTAGCTCACAATCGAATCAACCGAAAGTTAGCACGGAGAAGAGCCAAATTCTAACGACAAAAGGTAGAAACATTGGTTTTTACGAAAATCATGATTAACATTTAAGTCTAATGTTATATATGCGTTATATTAAGAAATATACAAATTATATTGCTTTATAGATGATTTTCCCATTGAACCACGTTTCAAAGAAAGTGTACTCGAGGAAATAAACGCCGAGGGTTTCACACCTAAGCAGTTTACTTCGTCTGCCAAAGAGAGTAAATTTAAAAATATCGTTATAGATATTAGCTCAGATACCATACAGATTCCACCAGTATCTAACATTTCTCAGAGTGGCTCAGAAAGTATATTTCATACATCGGTAAATTTCTCTAGTCTTTAAATTTCCTAATTTATCCCACTGTACTCATAAATAGATAATACTTATTCTTTCTTTTTAGATTATGATGGATCAAGAAGCAAGATTCGATAAATGGGTGAAAAAACTCTACACTCTTAGACAAAAAGCTATAGCTGACTTAGTACATACAAATGTTACTTAATCTGTGACTATACGTTATTTTTTACGCTAATGCACAATTCTATGTGAAAACATATCCTGTATGAAAATATATAAAATTAATTAAATTTTTATTAACAATTTGACAAATTGTTATATAGAAAAATTATTAAAAAAAAAAGTTTTGAGGAAGTTTTTGTGAAATAAATCTGAGAGACAAAACTTTTTCTTACAACCAAATCTTTTGCTTCAAAACATCGATTCAGGAATCATATTCGATACAGTTGCATTAATACTGACATTCATATATATCATTTATTTTCTTGTCAGACTTTACAATTAATTTGCATACAGTTTTACAAATTTGGTTTTTTAATCCTATAAAGCTAAGGAAACTTCTCAAACTCATGATAGAAATAACTATAGGAACTTAACTACAATCACATGAACTGTGACAGAGAATCGTGTAACATTCTATGATAGTTTAAAATGCGCAGACAAAATTACGCATTGCCGTGGAGATTAACACAAGCTAATTAATATTCTGCATTTCCATCCGCATCTGAAAATGGTGGAACTAACTAATATACTATTTATTGCCACCAGTATTTAATCTACATGTCTACGGACATTTAAAACGGTATATACGCAGCGCTTTATTTATACATTTGCACGTTTGTTTATTGGAGTCGATACGAGCAAGAGCATACAACTAATACAGAGAAGATTGTAAATGTTCAGGCACTCGGTCCATAACGTAATCCGTGCATAATAGTTAATAATACATATGTTAACACATATAATAGTTAATAATACATATGTTAACACATATTTCCTTTATTTCGATTGATTTATTCACAAAATAATTAATCTTTTATGTGATTATTTAACTTTCCATTTAGAAATACAGTAAGTTTTTGTTGTGTTTCAGAATCTTTCATATATTACATCTAATTGTCCGTAAATATCTATCTCAATAATTTATATATGAAGCTTGCAACAATGCGTCTTTAGTTTTTCACCTTAATTTCGACGAATTAAGATTATTATTATAGATAATAATTTATCAAGCGAAACAGACTAGAATTTTCTTTCTTTCTCATATGCTATTAAAATCGTAGATCAAATTATTCGCAAATTTTTATTATTTTTATAAAGTAAATATTTTTATAAAGTTCTGAATCGAAACAACCCAAACTCGCTTCATAAATGTTAGTATTAGATATGTCTATAATATGTGATATTTAAAAGTAATGAATATCCGAGTACCTGGATACGTTTGCCGACATTTAATATTGTACGTATATATAATAAAATAAAAACAGCTTTTAAAAAAAATTAAAAACGGCTTCTCTCTGTTTACGTTTGACAATGCACTAAAATAGACTAATGGCAAAAATTCAGTCGCGAATTCTTATCTATTCCAGTTCTCAGTTCCAGCTTTCATGCATGATAAATTGACGATGAACTTGTGTGTGTACGTAAACGTATATTAAAAATACTGCATTATTAATACTTATTAAAGCACGTAACTTCTCATGATTAAAAATGCAGAAGAAAAGCAAGTCTTCTATGGAATGTTCAAACACATCAAGACATCTCTTGGATCAGTACTCCACATAACTTTTGTTTTTCAATCCAAACATTTTGTAAAAATATTTATATAGTCATAGTAATCTTATAAATATTTAACATGTGTTTTACATATTAATTGCAAAACCAATATATTTCTTATTGAAACACATGTCGGAAATTATTTTCAATTCTGCGATATTAATTCACGTTTTATACTTTGGCTTGTTCAAGCACTGCCCGTGATATGAGCAACAAATTTCTTAAATAGAATGCACAAATGAATTTATCTACAGTTCACTAATAATAACATAAAACTGCATCGTAAGCGCATAGTCACTTAGTGCACGGCTAGATTTATTGATTTTATTCTACTGGTTTTATTGATTATTAACGCAGACATTCATGAATATAGTCAACAACAAGCTATGTGCCAGAATTCATAATAATAAACTTTTTATTACTATGGCATAACACTGCATTTGCTGTCTATTTGAATAATATATCATAAGAATATGGAAGAAATATTAATTTTTCTATGATATAACCTGCAGACAATATACCATCTTACTGAGACTTTTTATGTTTTTTTATGATAACACAATCGTTCACGTTTAACCTGTCATGATATTATAAAAGAGTCTCCTGATATATTGTATACTTCAATAATACTTCAGATCAATAACAAATCGTGCTTGTATTATATGTTATAATCTAAAATTAATAGAAAATAGAATAACTGATATAAATGGAAAGACTTATAATGATCTTTCGATAAATGTGGGAGTACATTTGAAATATATATGATTTAGGAAACTGCCGAGGACGAGAAATTACTTGCTGCACGATAAATGCAAAAGTAACGACTCTAAACTCGACAGAATATTTACCTAAGTTTGCCCTTGGACAGCTTATAATTTTTATATATTGATCTACTGGTGGTTTTAATACTCTAGAATAATTGAAAATTCCCACTGCTCAATTTCTCATAGTTTCATTCGAAATCCTCTAAATTCACGATATCAACTTCCATAATACTGTTGCCAGCAAATTGTCCGAACACTCCACTTTGCGATGCGCTGCGTTTTACAACTGAAATATTTGAAAATATGATAATATATTAAAGAGCACGTCATATAGAAAGATTTTATTTGGTACAAATTGAAATTTGATAACTAACCACTAGTAGAATTTACTTTTTGCAGCATATAGGTAGGCAAGTCTTGACATTCACGCGCTATATACGTCCCAACGAGTGACATATCGGTAATTGGTGGTGTAATTACTTTCATAGTTTCACGTACGACTGCAGTGTCCACTTCATAGTAACCTAATATACAAGAATTGCACGTGCAACATATTTTAATAAAAGTTAGTAAATTAGGAAAAATCACAATTAATTCGAATTAAATCTAGACTTACCATTGTACATTTTTCTAAGGAGATCATACATATTACGAGGTGGCAATACACGCTGACGATTCAATGGCATCACAAAGCAACATTGACCGTCAATATCTATGATACCTGTCTTATTCTGTAAATAAATATGACACCGTAAGAAATATGTACCGAAACAAGAAATCGCACGGAAAAAAAGATTAGCTATTATAGCAAAACTATTTGTAAAATATGGACAGCTAACTATTATTTGCAGCGAGAGCTATCAACTTTAACAAAACTTTTTGCTAAAGTATTGACAAAGTTTTACTGCTATTGCAAAATTATAGCTCTCGCTGCAAATAATAGTTAGCTGTCCATATTTTACAAATAGTTTTGCTATAGTAGCTAATTTTTTTCCGTGCGCGTATGCTAAATTGCAATATAGAAATAGGATTGACTCACAATGTTGAAATCGTGTATGAAGCGGCCTTGTCGTCCACCGCGAAAATCAGGTACGTCAATCTTCTCATAATGCTCATTCTCAAGATCAATCTCAAATCTTTCCTTGAAGAAATTATTGATATCATGATCTATATGCCTTGCGATATCTAGCGCATCTTGTTCCATAGCTCTGGTGAGACTTTTGGTGAACAGGTCAGAATCAGCCAACAGTCCCTGATGAACTGCATTACTGCCGTAGGACGCTTTATTCGAGCTGTCATACGGAATACTGTACCAGCCAGTACGGAATCTGCGCATCTGAGTCCTCGCATACTGTTTATAGATATATAGCCCACCAATCATGCCGATAAGCAGTATCAACAGCGCGAAGAGGAAAAGCAAAAATGTTGCTGTTACATGTATACGATGGATATATCTTCTGGAAATGAAGTAACGGTTGTTTGGGACCGAATCAACTTTCGAACGCGCTGCTTCGGGATCAGCTTTTTCGGGATCCTCCTGTTAAAGAAGAAAGCTGTATTTAATATCCATCTCTAATTCAAATATCTTTTTCAACATTAATTCTTTATATATATTTAATTCTCTAAATATTCTCTTTAAATATTTAAATATTTAATTCTTCTTAATTAAACTAATATTTAAATTAATAATTTAAATTAATTCTTAATTAAATTAATATTTAAATTAATAATTAATTAAATATATATTTAATTCTTTAATATATTTTTAAATTAATTTTTTAATAAAATAGCAAATTATACATAAAACTATTGTCTCTAAAATCTGCATGAAATCTATGAAAATGCAAGTAATTGTTGATCAGCAAGTTGATCACATGTATCTTCTCGTGTGAATAAAACAAAATCAGTGCAGATTTAATTTAATTGTTCCTCAAAATTCAATTTAATTTATAAGACTTCTGTCTGTAAAAAATATATGACAAAGATTTAATAATTTTAAAACTTTACTTTAAGATTCAATGTCTACATTATTTGACAAAATGTGGGATAAAAAATTATCAGTTTTAAAAATCAATAAAAGCAACAGTCTCGTTGCTTTTATAAGTATCCCTCCTTAGGCCCTTCATTTCTCTATCTGCATTTCATTTGCCATACGTCACCTTCGTGGAGGCATGATAAACCGTGAAGTGTATCTGTCACAACACATAGTAGTATATTTTGTCATTAATTTAAGTAATCTGACTCTCGTTGGTGGACATATATACACTCGCATAAATGTGTACAGTACATGTCAACATTCAAATCCAAGCCTGTACTTGCACTGACATAGAGCATAGAGACAAGGAGCATAGAGACAAGGATACATATAACTTTGATATATAAATTGGCAATTTGTGGAATATGTACACACACACACGCGTGCGCGCACGCGAACGCTGTGCCGTTTGATAAGATTACAGGCACGCGCGCACGCGTGTGTGTGTTGGGTGTGTGTGTGTGTGTGTGTGTGTGTGTGCGTGTGTGTGTGTGTCAAGGGCTGCATTAAGTGCCTTTGCTGCGCACAACGCGTCCCTAACATGGTCATATTAAAAATAATGATCCTTTCCAGTCGAGAAGGATAACAGAGTCCAAGAAGAGCAATATCCGTATACTAACCACCGCGTTTTCCTTCACAAACAATGGCTGCTCCATTTTATCGGACGCCTTCTTCTCGGTGATCGCTTTCGTGATTACCGTCATCTTCGCGGCTCTTCACACTCTGGACGCTGAAGAGAAATTCACTCAGAGACGCTCGTGTTTTGATTGTCGCGAATCCGTGATAACGGAAGGTGATAAGGTGATAAGATTCCTCGAGACCGAGGACGCAGAGTGGGGAACTCGAGCCGAAGTACACAACTGACAGTACTGACACAATCTCACGATCAACTGGGAGCGACTGCGTACTGCGTCAGTGTTGGCAGATCGACGGATAAATTCCTCCTCCGGAGCGGAGCGTTATACGCATGCATAAGCTACGTCACGGACCACGTGACCGCTCGACATACCCGTACTTTGATACTGATCAAAGTGATTGACCCTTGGAAAAAAATATAAATTAATTTATTTTTCCTCACGTTAATAAGAGGTAAAAAAATATTAAATAAATTTATTTATTTTATACTTATTTTAGTAGATGAAATATTTTTTTAGTAAATAAAATAGAATTTTTTTCGAATCTTTCTATCGCCAGTGAATGTTAATAAATAAATTTCAATTTTTTTTCGTCTGGCAAATTATCTGCGTGCCGCCGATTAGATTTGTCGGAAAAGAAACATTGAAATGCAATAAATCGCCAACTTTAAAATCGATATCGATTTTTTTATTTATTGTATTTACTGTGAGGACACCCGAGGGAAAGTCTCCTCTTCCCTCCTTCATTAGGAGAAGGCGTTACCCCCGTAAGGGGGTGGCTCACACACTGGAGGGTCCCGGAGCCCTCCAAAAGTATGAGAAGACGGTCACTGTGGAGTTTAGTGGGGGTTTAGTGGGTATACCCGGGAAACTTAGGGGAGTCCCATACAATCACCAATAATAGAAAATCTATTAGAAAGACACTAAAAAGTTAATATAAAATCTTTTCCCCGCAAGATTTTAATAAATTGGGAATATACCATACGAAATTTGAGCTTACAGCTCGTATTGATGATTGAAAATTATTGTTTATATTATATTATAGATAAAAGCCATTATCTTCTTCTTTAGTTAATAAAATTCTATTCTTCAATTTTCATTGATCCATCTGGCAAATTATTTGCGCGCCGACTAGATTTGTCGGACATTGAAATGTAGTAAATCGCCAATTTTTAAATTGATACTGATTTTAATTTTTTGACTCTAAATTAGATAAAGAATTTTTTTGTACAAAATATGACCTTAGCCAGAATTCGAATCTGGAACTTTCTCATTCTGTGTGTCATATCAATTCGACCACAGAGGCATGTGATAATATTTATCGCAATAACCAGTATTCTGTGAACATTTTTATTTTGGTAAAGTATAGTAAATGCCTTTTTTGTGGGGAAATGCGTTACGCATACCATCAGCCTCGAGGAAGGACCGGTGATATGTGATATTGGTTATTGCGATAAATATTATCACATGCCTCTGTGGTCGAATTGATATGACACACGGAATGAGGAAGTTCCAGATCCTGGCTGAGGTCATATTTTACGCAATAAATTCTTTATCTAATTTAGGACCAAAAAATTAAAATCGATATCGATTTTAAAGTGGACGATTTACTGCATTTCAATGTCCGACAAATCAATCGGCGGATAATTTACCAGACGGGTCAATGAAAATTGAAGAGTAGAATTCTATCGAAAGAAGATGATAATGGATTTTTATTTAATATGAACAATAATTTTCAATCATCAATACGAGTTGTAAGCTCCAATGTTTTCGTATGGTATATTCTCAATTTATTAAAATCTTACCTTTAAGGCCATTGCACACAAAAATACTTAAGAACGTAAAACGTAACAGTAAGAAAATTGACCAATTAGCATTAACTATTCCAGTACGGCAATTGGACTACTCAATGCTGATTGGTCAATTTCCTTAGGCCTGTTCTACAATGAGTCATAAGTCGTAAGCGAATAAACCAATCATATTCGATTATTCTATTCTAAATTCAACTATGGTTGGTTTATTCGCTTAAGACCATCACAGTGAATAGGTGGTAAGGAAATTAACCAATCAGCATTAAGTATCCAATTGCCGTAACTGGAATACTCAATGGTCGCGTTCAGCAGACGCAACTGTTGTACAACTGTTGAGTAATTCTTTTTAATGCGTCAACATGATTGGTCTAGATTTCGGGATCTAATAGAAAGGACCAATAATCACTGATCGCTCACTTATCTGCTCTGCTGCTGAACGCAGCCAATGCTGATTAGTCAATTTCCTTACGGTTACGTTTTAGAGGTCTTCTATAATGAATCATTAGTCGTAAGTCGTAAGCGAATAGACCAATCATATTCGATTATTCTTTTCTAAATTCAACTATGATTGGTTTATCCGCTTACGACTTGCGACTAACGACTCATTGTAGAACAGGCCTTACGCTTTAAGGCCGGTATTCATAATCAAGTCTTATATTTAAGATCGTCTTAAGTTTATCTTTAGATGCTGTACGAATCAGTTCATTGGTTACGGAGTATCTGAAGATGAACTTAAGACGGTCTTAATTATAAGACTCGACTATGAATACCGGCCTAAGTATTTTTGTGTGTGATGGCCTTTACGAGTCGTAAGTTACGAGGCCGCCTCACTGGCCTAGTTTCCACCGAAGTCTTCAATCCGATTCTACTTCGGTGCAGAACAAATTATTATGCTGTTTCCACTGGAAGTGAAATAGGAGTGAAGAAGAAACGGGAGTGAAATGAGTTAATCTATCGTGTTTCCATCGACACAAATTCGGTTCTACGCCAGATTAGGTGCTTCGGTGGAAACTAGGTCATTGTGATTGGCCAGACGTGAGTCGGCAGTCGCGGTTGTCAGTCTAATCGGCCTTTGTAGTCGGTAGTCTGATACCGGCTTTATGTCATATGCCGTGCACTAGCTTTATGAAACTTCACCCTAAAGCCCATCACACACGAAATGCATAACAGAGCATACGCATAACATAAGACCGCTGGACCAATGAGCATCCAGCATTAAGTCGCCATATTGATTTACATAAGATGCGCATTGGTCCAGCGGTTTTATGTTATGTTTATGCAACGCTATGCATTTTGTGTGCGATAGCCCTAAGGCGGGGAGCACAGACCATTGCATAACGCATAACGCATATGCATAAGAAATTTGATTGGTCCGTTAGCATGTGCATAAGGAATTCGACCAATCGAATTTCTTATGCATATGTATTATGCAAAAGTCTGTGTTCCCCCCTATAGAGGGACGGATTTCGAATTTCATTTTTCCATAAAAAGAACAAAAGTTTAACTATCATATAAAACCACTTTTGTATGTGGCGACTACGTGGCGCAAAGAGATGTGCGCTGGTCTAACGAGCCCGAGATCCAGGTTCGAGACCACTTGAGTTTTATTAGAAGAAAAAGAAATTTTTTTCCGCAGGGGGGATTGTGTGAATCAATCATTCGCACAATCCTTTGGGTTTAACGAACCTACGGACCCGAGTTCATCAGTAGCAAGCACATCTTGCGCTCTTCCTTTCGATATCTCCTTCCCCACCATGTCTCCTTCTTTAAGGTATACCCAGGGATAATTCTTCCCTGGGGGACTCCCACATAAAGGCCATCGCACACAACTTCCATAACCGTAAGCATAAGACATAACGTAAGAATTAGCCAATGAATGAGCGTATAGGTCAAGGTTCCATTGGTCTATACGCTCATTCATTGGCTAATTCTTACGTTACGTCTTATGCTTACGGTTATGGAAGTTGTGTGCGATGGCCTTAACCCACGGGCTCTCTCCCATAAAGGATTTCCCCCGCCAAAAAAAAGGAGTTATTTCCACTAGGGCCAAACACAAACCCTCGAACACAAATTCCGTAAGTAACCTCCCACGTAGAAACTGCCGATTTCTCTAACTTATTATAATTATAACAACACACGATACCGATGATAACGATACCGACTTTCGTCATGTGTAACAAGAAACCGATACCGACAATGCTATTCCGTAACTCAAAATAGCGATACTCTGACGTTACAGAACATGATAACGAAATGTCGTTATTTAACGTTATCGTTATGCGTGAAAGTAAAGAGGAAGTGACGTATGTATCAGATTTTGGGGGAGAACTGTTAATAACAATGTATCACATGGCGTTGTCAAAAGTATTCTTTGTCTTGAATATAAGATAGAAAAGGAAATATGTAATAATTTGTATTTATTTAATAAAAAAGATAAAAAAAATATTTTAGTTTTAATTTTATTGTCCTTTGAACAAAATTATTTATACAAGGTCTTTTGATGGATACAATAAAAACCCTCTGTTTTTTATATTTATTAAATTATTATTTGTACTTGTATTTGATCCTCTTAATGCATTGACACATTCAGTACAATGCAAAGTTTTCGTAAGTTTTCTTAATACATATCCTGCTATGTACATAATGACTTCGTTCTTATATTCTGTTGTCCATGAAATGGTAAACAATAATCGTGATCACCAGTATCTGCTGTATCTATTTAGGGCTATCGCACACAAAATGCATAGCGTTGCATAAACATAACATAAGACCGCTGGACCAATAAACACCTAGAAAAAAGTCGCCATATTGATTTACATAAGATGCGCATTGGTCCAGCGGTCTTATGTTATGTTTATGCAACGCTATGCATTTTGTGTGCGATAGCCCTTAAGCGGGAAACACAGACTTTTGCATAATGCATAATACATATGCATAAGAAATTCGATTGGTCGAATTCCTTATGCACATGCTAACGGACCAATCAAATTTCTTATGCATATGCGTTATGCGTTATGCAATGGTCTGTGCTCCCCGCCTAACGATAATTTATAAAGAAGAGAGAGAAGAAAATAGAATCTCCTATTATTCTCATATGACAATTTTCACGCAGGGTGATTTGGGGGTTAACAATTGTACCGGTTAATTGAAAATTCTTTTTGCAATCGAAAATACAGAAATACGTAGAAAAATAAAAAAAAGAAGATATTAATATCTGCACAAGATCCCAATGAAAATGCAAAGATCTTATGAATATATACGTGATTCCTATATGTAATAAATAAAAAATTTTGGTTAAATAGGGGTGCGTTCCGTTTTACACATATGCGCGCATTTATCTATAGTACACGTCACGTATACTATAGATCATGCGCGCATCATGCGTGAAACGGAACGCAGCCTAGGTTAGATGGGTTATTCCAAATAAAAATAATAAAATGGACACTGTCGGAGATGTGGAAAATGCTACGAAAGAATCGTGTGCGAAAACTGAAGTGAAGCCCGAAATCACACGAATTAGTCATCAAGAATTAGTGAAGTTAACTAAGACGACTATAGACAATCTTGTTGAACGCGAGCCATTGCTCTCGGGGTTGCCTCCGGATGTCACGATAGAAGAACTCAAATCGCAGATCGCAGTTGCGCAAGGGCAAGCCATAACATTATTTTTAAATCGAGGAGAGTTGCCGAAGCTTGCAGTGGTGGTAATACATTTGTATAATTTATAGCGCTTATGTTCCACAATGCAATCATATCTATCGCTTCAACAATATTTTCTCTACATTGTTTCAGGTACCTCCACATAACACAACAGTCCTCGATCTGAAAAAGGCCATCAAACGACACATGAGTTTATCCTTGAAGAGAGAAAACGTCAAGAAGAAAATAAGCTGGAAGCACGTCTGGAAGAAATATCATCTTTGCTTTGAAGACACTAGACTCTTTAATGATAGGGAAAACATTAAAGCTTATGGTATTACTAATAAGGTGGAATTACATTTTGTGAAAAGGCGCAGGGAGAAGAACAAGTTGATAAAAAGTTAACGATAACTTCTGCACAAGTCACTCACATTGTAGTTTAGTGTTTTATTTATCTCCATTGATATTCCATCTCTGTCAAACATTCTTAATTATAGCACCTGATTGAGATTGCTTGAACGAGTACTGTATAAAGATAATAAATAAAATGGATAAAGAGGTAAATCTTGACTCTTTAATCACAAGTTGTGTTATATTTCTATCTTTCATTGGTCTTTTAGTTTTTCTTCAGGTGTGAGAATTTCACAGGTCAATCCTGGCATACAGTCCTCCAACATGAAGCAGCTCAGCTCGAATGCGACTGACTTGTGATGATTCGTTACAATCAGCTTCTTTAAGTTTGTCATTCTATACAGACATTCCAATCCCCTTTCGGTGATCTTGCAGCCAGAGATGTCCAGGTATTCTAATTCAGGGAACTCGGCCGAGATCTTGTCCAGACCCCAATCATCAATGTTCTTACAGTTTTTAAGGCTGAGCCACTTGAGCTTCATGAGGCCACATAAGTTACTCAGGCCCTCGTAATGCATATCAAATCCATTAACATCCACCGCCTCAATAATGTAGTGTGGATCGAAGGTGTTGGGTAACTGGTACAAACCTTTCTCGTCCCGTTCAATCCAATGACTGTTACCCCTAAACCTGATCCGGCCGCCACGGTAGACGAGAAAATGAGCGGTGGCTAGATCGGCGCCCAATATCTCGTGCCTCTCTGGGTCGAACGACTGACTGTACTTGGCAAACCCGACCTTATGGTGCTTGATCCATTTTACAATGTTGATTAAGGAAAAGTCAGACTCCTTGGGCGCAGCTGTGGGAAACCAAAAGAACGTCTTGGGCTTCTCCTGATCATCCCCAGATTTGGATGTCACCGCATCATGCTCGTTCTTTTTCCACTTGTGCCATCGTTTCTCATGCTCCACGCTGTAGCCACGTGTTGCGAGTGTATTCTCCAGAAAGCACGAACGTGCACATAACTGTTCACCGAGTGCGAGTGTCAATCGCCTTGCTAACATTATCGGTTAAAATCTGAGTCTTAAAATTTCGATCGGAGAACGACAATAGCAATCACGCAATGGTGCGTGTTCTAATGTAACAGTACTCTAACCTAATCTGACATCAAACAGCTGATTTTGAATTCTTAGGTCTTAGATCCTATAGTTTGTTATGGTAAAGCTTTCGGACAATTAAAGATCTTTTTTTATACTTTTTATGTAAGAATTACATGTATAAATTGCAATAGAAAAGAAACTTAAAGTTAAAAAGTATATCAAGTCAAGAAAATATCAGTTCTTTTATAATGTAAATAAAATCTGACAGGTGCATCAATATTTTTTTTAGATGAATGGTGTCTGTATTGTCAATTTTATTTTTTACAATATTCTTCTTGCATACAAATGTATATTTCTATTTTGTACATAAGATTTCGAGACCTCGAGATTGTCTCATAGCTACAATTGTTATATAGATTTATGTCAATTTATTACATCATTAAGAAAACCTAAGCGGAGCATTGCACTTTTACAGTAATGTTAAAACTAAGATTATTTAAAATAATGAGTCATTTTAAATTATTTGTACATCATAACGTCCGGGGATTGATACATGCACATGTATGCGTCACAAAGTAAGCGCTTTGCATGTTCTGGTAAATGACGGTCGTCTGTCAATTCGGTCAAATAATTTCCTCCTTCTTCACTCAACCAGTAAGGGAAATCTGGACATGGCACCATCTCCGGTATATTATATCCATTTTGTTCGCCTAATAATAGTAAAAAAATTTACTCCAGTGTAATAAAATCAGTAAAAATCAGTAATATAGTTATTTTAATATTTAAAGGATTCTGAATAAGGTAGCAGTATATAATAATAAATGCAAAATAATTATATGATAAAAAATATAAAAAAACATACAAAGGAAGTTATTTATATAAATATGAGTGAAAAGTACCTTTTCTGTCGGCCATCGAATCGAAAAAGCACCATGGTGCCTCTGAGCCAGGACCACATTTTACAAATGAAACATAGTGCGAAGTTTCGATGCAAACCACCGCGGATAGCTCTAGGTATAGACGTGGCACGGGACAATGTTCTTGTAGAATTGTAAACTCCATAGGTACGTTTAGTTTCTTTGGTTCATGATTTGTTCTTCGTTCATGACGGTGTACCTAAGAAAAAGACGTAAAATAATTTATCTCGGGATATCTTACATTTATGTATTTATCTTATGTTTACGAACTTTTTCGAGGCACTGTAAACAGAAAGCTATACTTTCGAGACCGACGCCGCATTGTCCATAACACTCCTTACACTCGAATTCTGCCAATTTACCGCACACTGTGCATTGTCTAGGTGCTGCAAAACAATATAAATAATATTGTTTCAAATTGTTTCAAACAGAAGCGATTGCTGTAATTCGCAATACGACATAACGATACTTAACAGTCTTCGATAATGTCCGTTACATCGAGCAGTAAAGTAGGCTGTATTTTCTGATACATTTTAAATGATTTCCCAAAGCGTGGCATTTGTATGATAAGACAGGAAGGAACTTCCTTCAATCTGATATTACTGGTCAAGAAACTCTGTTCCAATAATTGCTGCACGGTCGGTAGATTTAAATGATCATCCTTCTCGACAAACAACTGATAATGGTAGGCGTCTTGTCCGGAACTTAATTTGAGGAATGGTTCGGCATTCAAAATCTGGGCGACTAGTGACGTTAAGAATTCCTCCGGATCTAAATAATATTAATAATAGATATTAAGAGCCACTAATAAAACGATTAAAACAAATTATAATTTATAAATATTATAAATTATAATTTATAATATTTCGGAATATAAAGGTGAACCTTTTTCTTCGCTAGTGAGGCCGGATACTGACGACAGTTTTTCGAGCAACGTTCTAAGCTTCATTACACGATCCGCTCTGACAAACATATTTTTTCTCAATGGATTTACAATTTCCTCTCTTAAAACTCTCTGCACTTCTTCATACTGTGGACAATCTTTTTCGTTCGGTGGACTGAAAGGCCATTACATCAAAATTTTTAAAACAATATTACACTCCTATTATGTTTACATAATAAAATCATTTTTTTCTTTCAAAGGAAAGTAATCTTTTCTAATCAACAAATATATTCGGTTGAAGCAAAATTAATTACCGAAACAGAAGATTGTCAAATACACTGGTAAATGTGAACATGCTGAAAAGAGTAGCATCCAAGTAGCATGAATTATGATGACCTTGGATACCACGATACTTCCCACATATACTTTCCAAGTCTCCTTTAACAGAAATCGGTCGTACTATACCTGTGATTACGGAACTCTCCATATTGCCGAAATTATCGTTATTTATAAGTGCAGGCGATTCGTCGAGCTTCGTCTGCTTGTGAAAAATATATTCATAATTCACTTATTTTCATAATTAACAAAATAAAGTGTATTAATATTGAGAAAAATTAACTCATTCTACTTACATTCTCGTAATGAGAACAGTGTTCGATGTCTGTGAATACAGCTCTATAAGGCCTACAATGAAAATACCTGATGTCTTTGTAAGTTCCATCAGTACCTAAAGGATGTCCATTATCCTACAAAGGACACAATGTTTAAGTTATTTCTGTTGTCCTTCTTTTGTAATAGTTCATAATAAATCCACTTTTACTCACCAGTTCTACAGCTGCCATTAATTTGCCAGGGCTTGTACCAGACGGTGTACCGATCCATCGAATAACTCCGTAATGGACATCAGAATCCAGAAGTACTTTCACATTAGAGCCCACCATCAAATCTCCCTTGTTTTCTACTCTGTTGAACTTTTTTATTTCGTTCTTCTCACCATTACCTATTGCAGTTAACAACTTGTCACTTGATTGTCGCATCATTTGAGTACTTTTATGTAATACAATATTTGAAGATAGTGTAAAAAGTAAATAATCACTTTTCTGATGTAAAAATATAAAGATTATAGCAGAAGAGAAAAAAACATTTGAGTTAAAAGTGCAGTAGAGGTAGCATGTCAATTATATCTTACTGTAATTTAACAAACTTATGCCACGCGCATTTTCCACATCACTGTATACATTTGACTCTATGTCACTACTCCATTTGTGCTCCAATACAAAAATAGGAATGTTCTGTAGTTCTGCTGCCATTGTTAAACAAAAATGTAACAACTGTAGAGCGCTTTATAATCTGACGGCAGCCCTCTAGGAAGTCGGGCTGTCTAGTGCGTCTATTTTTAAATACCTGAGCTATTATTAACTCCCTCTATCGCACGGAGGAAATTAAAGTCTACGACCGGCAGAATTTCGTTTTAGGATTCTTAGGGAAAAGCACCGACGGAATAAATATGTATATTTATTACTTTTATAACTGGGAAATTACCGTATTTAAAAAGGGTATGATCGGTGGTTTTAGTGTAGTTATTAATATCATTTTCAAGATCCGACTTTCCGGCTTGATGACAATCTTTTAATATATTAACAGATTCCTGGTTGTTGTTTTTGTTATCAAACAGAGTGAATTGTTCTAATAGAACAGCCGGTGTACTGTCGAGCACAGATCTTTTCTTATCATTGACATAGTCAGTTCCTGTATTATTTTTCAAGAACGATGCTGAAATACAGAATAAATACATAAAATGCATGATTAAAACTAATGAAGGATTAGTAAATTAATTAGTAAATATAGATACTTTTTTCAGTGCTAGAAATTGAATCGGTTTCTTTATAAGGTGATATATTATTTATGGTAGTGAATATTGTAGTAGCATTCCAATGTGTGGAAATAAAATATTCTTGGGTCAATAAGGACGTTTTGGATAGTTCTTGACTTTCCTGCAATATATATACATCAATATAGAGTACAAATACAATGATGTTAAAGATAATTATGTGTATATATATATATATATATATATATATATATATATATATATTCATTTATTACATTATTGTTAATTATATTAAAAGTTTATCTTAAGAGTCACACACTTCCTCTTTATTAGCCTTCCTTTTTCAGTTCAATCAAGCTTTGATATAAAAGACACAATGTATAACTTTATATTTATTGCATGTTTTATATATTTTAAATTTACTCCTTACACACACACACAATAAGGAGCTTTATTAAATTTAAAAAACACTCAACAAATATAAAGTTGTTAAAAAATCATACTCAAAGAGTTATAATCTCCAAAAATAAGACTTATTTAAAATACAATAAAGAGTTACGATTCTATACATTCTACTTTTGAGGTGTAAAATCGCAAATATTTAACGAAAGCAGCGGCAACTAAAAGCAGCTTTAGTCAATTCACCACTAGTTCAAGGCCAAAGTAATGTCCCAATCCGAGTTGCGGCACAGGTCCAATGTATCTGACAAACGCTAACTCTCTAATGCGTTTGTTTGTGGAATCTGAGCAGTGCCAAACTACGTCGTTCACAGATACATTTCTTATCTGTTCGCACAGAGCCTCGTCGTTCGCCAGTCGAACTCTTTCCTGAGGAGACTGAACGGCAAGCAAGTACTGCCAGATCTTCTGCGACACGGGAATCAGGTCATACTTGTGGCAACGCCATTCCGTACCGCACCAGGTCTTAGATCCGCCAACGGTGTCGGTCACGCGTACCCTCAACACGCTCTCCTTCAAATCCTCCAGTGCTTCTACAAGCATTCCCAGACGCAACTCGTTAACGTTAACGTCGCACGCACCAAATATCCGTATCAGTACCGTGTCTTGCTTGGCAACATAGTGCTGCAGGACCCGGCGTTCCTTGCTACTGTCCTCCATGGCCCGATTTATTCAACAATCATCGCCACATCGAAGGAAACATCAATCTCACTCGTTAACGTATTACACCTGTCAAAAACCTCTCGACATTTACCTCGTCCTTACTTTCCTCGAGGAATTATGTTATTCGGTCGATATTTTCATTCTCCTTCGAATTTTTCATATTTCTCAGATTCTCTTCCCTCAAGTTTACATATTTCAACGGATATCGCCGATAAAATTTATTTCATCGTTCTACATGTGCGATGCGAAGAAATCGGCGAAAACCTAGCTCAACAGCAGAAGCGAATGCTGTCAAAACTGCCTAGAGAATTTCCTTTTTTCATGTTGCGCGCAGTGTTTAACCCATATATGTAATACTACTATATTGCTAGTCACGTATCTTCCCAATAAGCGGCATGAGCGTTGAGGGAGCGAGATAGAAAATACGGTACGCATGCGCATGTGTGTCAAAGTACATGAACTGTACATGCGCAAACGTTCAACGTTGAACGCATGCGTCTACTAACTATGCGTACAGACATATGTAAAAGCAGAAAGTAATATAAAAAAGTGCGTTTATTATATAATACGACTTATTGAATTAATATTATGATAAGAAAAAATGTATAAATAAAAAAAAACGAGATACATCATCTGTTTCTTGCAATCCGCAAACTTTAATCAATTTTTTTCGTATTTCTGCTTTCTTTGGAAATCTAAAAATAATAATTTAATTATTGTGTGTGAACGATCGTGTATACTTAATCTCATTATTGTCATTAAATTTACTTGTGCAAAGAAATATTTTTAGCTTGCCCTGTTTGCCTTTTACTTTTACACTTGTAGCACGATCGCACCATTATTATTATTTTTTTATCACTTTTTATAACTTTTTATAACAAATAAAAGTAATAAAATCACAGTATTCTATACTTTGACAGAAGTATCAAGAATTACACGATTTTATTAGGGTTAAGCTGACTCAACCCGAGCATGCGCATTTGCGTCAAAGTACACGAATTGTGGGAGTGAGAGGTTGATATATGTCTGTCCCGTGATGATTTCGTCAGCTTTTCAGCAGTGTTGGCAATATAGTAGTATTACATATATGGTTTAACCTAACTGTCGCGCATGCGCCAAAATTGCGCCCCGCCGGCCAACACTGGTTGCGCGTGTGAAATCTGGGGTGCCGTCACATGGCATCGAAATTTGGGAAATGAAGGAAGTCCTACAATTGCGAGTATCTTTCACCTCGAAAGCAAGAGGATCGTGCGAAATCTGATCGTCGCACTGTCGCGTTCGTTTTATCTCCGGAATTATCTCCTGTAACAACCATAGACTTAATAGACGGAGCCTTTTACAAAAAACATGTGATAGGCGAACACTAACTTCGGAAAGTTTCGCCGGCGCGACTCGGAAATATTCGGCTGTGTTTCGCTGTATCACTACACAAAATCTATAGTATACGTGACGTAAACCATAGCGAAATATTACCGAGTTTCACCGAGTTTAACCGAAGTTACTGTTCACCTACTGCGTTCCCCTTACGGCAAAGATCACTACCCCTCTTGCCCATTTAGACAGCTTAGGCTCCGTCTATTAAGTCTATGGTAACAACTGCTGCGTCCGTTCGTAAATACAGACTGCATCAGGCTGGATAATCAGCCGTAGTCGATAACATGAACTGTTACATCGCCGGTCGCCGTTACTTCCAACTTCCAATCCGATATGCTTCGAGGCAGAGGTTCTCAATCTCTTGTTCGTTAGAAAAAAAAAACCACTAACCGCATATGTATAAAATAAATGTATATATATGTATACATCTCATCTTATTTATTTATTTTTGTAAGAAAAATTGGCGTATTATTAACCCATGTTATCTAGGTCGATAATTAGGTCGATAAATCGAGGGCGGTTAGTCGTCGTCGTTAGATGACGCCACGGATATTCTACATATTCCCCTTGCCCCGCGGAAGGATTGACGGAACAAATCAATGTCGACACAAATCGACACACGTCGCTTTCCATTTACAATTTCATTCGAATTCAATCGACACTTTTCGACTCTGCTTGAGAGGAGAGTCGGAGTGTGCTTCTGACCGATTCTGAACAATATTAGAACGCATTCGCTCCCAGTGTCGAATCTATGAACATACTTCGTACGTGAAAACGACAACGACAACAACGATAATGACGTCGATATTGCATCTTGTAACGATATCGCATCGCTAGCCTAAGTTACAGAATATTTTTGTTTTACCATCGTTAGCGCAATCGACAATCGTCAATCGCAACAATCGTCGCTACATAACGATAATGACATTGTCGTTAGGAAGAGCCTTACTGAGCCGTTTTTTTACTATCGGCAGTTTCTACGTGGGAGGTTACGGAATTTGTGTTTGGCCCTAGTGGAAATAACTCTTTTTTTTTTGGCGGGGGAAATCCTTTATGGGAGAGAGCCCGTGGGTTATGTGGGAGTCCCCCAGGGAAGAATTATCCCTGGGTATACCTTAAAGAAGGAGACATGGTGGGAAAGGAGATATCGAAAGGAAGAGCAAGTAGCAAGATAGCACATCTTCAAATTCTTTCTTTTTTTTTACGTTTTTTTTTGCTCATATATGTTCTTTATTTATTATTTGATTAATGTTTTTTCCTTCAATCTTCTTTATGTACATTATGTACATCAATAATCTCAATATTATTTGCATGATATGCGATTGTAGGACTAGTTGATTTGGATAGTATATCAATTAATATCTTATTTTACTATATGAGTGTGCGAACAAAGAATTCACCTCACTGTGGCGACGGTTGAACTCGGAATGATAGAGCCGGCGACCGTCGACTCATGCACAATGGCGATTAAATTACCACCGATCAGATTTAAGCAACATGGCTGCAGATTCTGCTCGATTTCTGTTGCCAATCTGCCGTCAGATCGCGCGCGCGCAGATCCTGCTCGATTTTTGCACCAATTTTTGAACTCGGTAAATATCAACTTCTGCATCAAATTTGTAATCTTTTTGCTAACAATTGATAGCAGACATTTGACGTGTCTGCTTTCGAAAGACTTTGCTTTTTTTTTTTTTTTATGAAGAGAAGAAACGTCCTACGATCTAACCACCCGGGGGAGATGGGAGTGGAGCGAGTAGGACTTGCATCCATTAAAAACTTCTCTATGGCCAAACCTGCCTGCGTAGTAAGGGCTATTGGGGAACCGCAATAAGCATTACATCCCAATTTGTGTGCGGGGGCCCTTAAAGAAAGGGACATGGTGAGGAAGGAGATATGGAAAGGAAGTAGCAAGATGTGCTTGCTACTGATGAACTCGGGTCCGTAGGTTCGTTAAACCCAAAGGATTGTGCGAATGATTGATTCACACAATCCCCCCTGCGGAAATTTATTTTTCTTCTAATAAAGACTCAAGTGGTCTCGAACCTGAGATCTCGGGCTCGTTAGACCAGCGCACATCTCTCTGCGCCACGTAGTCGCCACATACAAAAGTGGTTTTATATGATAGTTAAACTTTTGTTCTTTTTATGGAAAAATGAAATTATACTAGATGGTTGTACTTATCATACATTTCGGCCCTAGTGGAAATAACTTCTAACCGAATTATCGTAAACACCCTATATCTTCCTTGCCTGCACCATTGACGTACTGGGGCCGTATTCTTGAAATTTTTGCGTATATGTAGATTTTATTGCGCAGCTATTTTACGGTATGATTAAACCTGCGCAGTAAAACTTACGCATACGCAATTATTTCAAGAATATGGCCCCTGGACGGAGCGTAAGGTCAATGTTAGGGCAAGGGGACCGATATCAGCGGGACGGGGGATCGGCCATATGTCTGGCGACATTTTGGCGCCTTGTTTAAAATTTGACATACACATTATGATATTATTTTTACTTTCATTGCATGAGAACAAGATTTCATGTGTGAAAAAGTTAATTTAATGGTTGTGCGCAATTGAAAATAATTTTCTGCAATAATTTTCTTTATATATATATAATTATTGTAGAAAATTATTTTCCATTACACACAATCATTAAATTAACTATACATACATATTTATGTATGTATGTATAAAACTATTTTTAAAATTGTTTTTACAATTTATAATCAATAAAATGAACTTAATTTTAACAACATTGATTACATGTAACAACATTATTATGACTTTTTAGTTAAAAATGTTTTTCATATTCTCTGTATAAATAATATAAAAATATCACTACATTAGTTGGTTATATAAAATATATGAAACAATTTATTTAAAAATATTTTCTGAATAAATTTATTTATCAATTAAAAGAGTATTACGTAAATAATGTTAATATTATTATTACAAAAACTTATATCTCTCTTATATCTCTCTCTTCTTATATATATCTCTCTCTTATCTATTCTTCTTCAACATTGTACTTAATTGGATGATCCGTTTTTCTTGACGCTTGTTTTTCTGCTTCAATACTTGCACCTGCCGTTGATAATATGCCTTTTGATTGGCTAATACTTTGAGTAAAAATTTTACTCTTCGTGATTCCTCTAATCTTTGATCAGTGTCAGCATTAAATGTTGAACAACGTCCTTTTTTTAAAAATATAATTTTATTGTTATCATCACTATCATTAATATCTTGTTCTATATGATGTTTGAGTGTTTGTATTTCTGTTTCTGACACCAACTATAATTGTAAAATTAAAAATTTTATTCATTGTTTATTCATAATGCACAAGAAATGAAAATATTCCATCAAATTTTAACATAAATATCAAAGATGAAAATTATTTCATACCTTACAGGAAGTTTCAATCGTCTCACTTTCATCATTACTTTCTGAAATACTCATCTGTAAATGCTCATCTGAAATGCTCATCTGTGAATATAATATTGTTATGTTGATTTAAATATACAATTAGTTAATTGTAATTAATCTCATGCTCAAGAGAAGTACTTACAGTCAAATCATTATTGTCCACTGATACTGAATTAACTAAAGATGGAATTTCAACTTCTTTTGTATCTTCTGAGATATTTAGCTTTATGTATAAAATAGATTTTAATAATATATTTATTAATTCATAAATGCTATATAATGATAATCTAATAATTGATATATCTGACAATTAATAATAAAGTATAAATCAAGAAATATGAAAGTCAAATAAAATCTAACTACTGAGTAATATAATTTATAATAATAAATATCAATATTACAAATAAATAAGACAATATTCTGTAGAAGAATCCATAATCAGAATATAATTAAAGATGGTATATGCATTTAAAGTTATGAAAATTACAAACACAATGAAAATCAAATTATAAAATTATACTTACAATTGGAATAGCATCTTCTTTTAATCGTGTTCGCGTCAGAGAGGTACGATCAAAATCGTTCTTCGAAAAATGTAATGAACATGTAAATAAATGTGGAGACTTGGGTAAACTTTTCTTACAAAGACCCATAATTTTTACCCAAGTTAATTTTTTTTCTTCATCTTGTGGAAATCTAATGAGATAAAACAACTTAATTTTATATAAAATCAATTTCATTTAATAACAAATAAAGTTCTTTTATAAAATGCCATAAAAACTAACTAGTGTTTGGAACAAATATGTTTAAGTAGTAAACTTTTAATTAAAAATCTTACTTTATTGATATAAAAAAACAGTACATATTTTGTAAGTTATGAATGCAATATATACTTGCCGGTGATATGTGATTTAAAATTTTGTTCTACACTTATTTGATCTTTAGTCTTTCGATAACTTTTATTGCAGCAGTCGGTTGCAACACAAAGTGGCATTTTTCATTATTTTTCAGTACAAAAATTAGAAAAATAATACTAAATCTTGACAATGTCACAATGTTTTCTTTTATATTCTTGTTCCCTGCACCTAGATGGCATTACTAATGGGTGCTTTCCAGCAAGCCGCAGTGTAACACAGTGTCCACTAGTATGAGTGAGACACACTCATATATCTCACTAGATATACTGAGTGTGTCTCACTCACACTAGTGGACACTGTGTTACACTGCGGCTTGCTGGAAAGCACCCAATGTTGCCAGACAATATGGCGGCCCCCTCCTCCCCTAAAATCTTCACTCCCCGCGTCTGTACGCTCCGTCCAGTACGTCAATGTTTTGAGGGATTCTCTAGAGACTTTTACATCTGTATGTTTCATACTTCGTGGTTCGCAAATTGTCGCGAATGCCGCGTAATTTTACGATATACGATAGTCGCATCGCTAATCTTCAGGTTAGGACAGGTTAGGAATATGGGTGATACCGGTCACGCAGATATGTTGCCCACCGATACAGCGCGAATGACCGCAGATTCCGGCTTCAGCGAATTGCTGAGATCGGCGGAACAGTTGTCCGCAGCCGTCGAAGGAAACGAGGATCTGCCACAAGTCGAGAGAAATCTGCGGCAGATATTAGAGGCGTCCAACGAACTGTGGTCTCGCGTGACGCAAACGAGCACGCAAGACAACGAAGCGCAAGCGTAGGTTCACACTGACAGATTTCTTGTAGATTTTCCACAGTAATTCTAAATGATCTGCATCCTGATTTTTTGCGTCATAACTTGTCAAAACGGTTGAGACTGTCTTGATTCTGGCAATGCATTACATTGGAGAATGCATTATTTCCTATTTCTATTGTCAATCAGTTATTAATTGTTAGATAATTAGATATTGTAGTAACTACTTTACTTTAATTTACTGTTCCTGAAAATAATTTGCAATTTATCTCACTTTTCTTATTCACATAACTATTAAAATTCTTCTCCTCTTCTTATGCGAGATTGACTCAATCTTTCATGTACTGATGCATTGGGCTAGAATCCAAAATTCACTAATGACTTAATTTACACTGATCATTGGACACCAGTCAAGTAGTGTTTAAATTGATCAATGATTAAATCAATTTACTGATTACTATTTGATACACATATCAAATAGTCGGTATGAACTATTTATCGTTTGACTGTTCTTATCGAATAAGGTATCTCTTCACTTGTATTATAATAATATAATAAAGATTAGTAAAATAATATAACCCAGTCAGTATAATAAGAAAGATTTTAATAAGAAAAATAAATAGATAAATAGGAAGATTTGTTAAGAAAAAATTTTATTAAGTCATTTCATATCAATAGCATTATTGTCAATTAAGAGATATTATAATCAATAATTTGTATAGGATTATTCTATAACTTTTAGTAAAAACATTTTTATTTTGCTTTTGTTTTATCTTTTTTATGTTAATTACAAATAATAAAGATGAAATACAAATAATAAAGCATGAGATAAAATTACATTAGTTGTTAGTAAGGTAAACACTTGTTAAAAGCTGAGCTATATAAAAAGGAAAAACGATCAATTATGAACAAACAAATTGTTTTATTTAATTGAAAGCTGAGATAGATAGTAGCAACACTTCTAAATAGTAATATCAGAATTGAGTAATTTATCTATATATTATGTTCAAATTATAGATTTGTATTTAAAATGATATTTATATTTAAGTAACATTTCTTGCTATATATTGGTAACACTGTTTTGTACACTTGTACTCAGATTTTTACAGTGTCGAGCAGTGTAACACTGTCACAGTTCCAACATTTTGTATTAAACTTAGTGTTATTTGTTATTTGTGTATTTTACTACAAAACATCCAATGTTAATGTAAAAATAAATGTTTCAGTCACGTCTTACTAGGCTCCCGAGGAGTAGATCTGTCTCAAATCTCACAGAAGTTAAATTCACTTAGTGCAAGACGCACATTTGAACCTTTAGATCCTATTGCAGACACCGACATCGTCAGTTATCTTAGGAATGAAAAAGAAAATGCGATTCTTTCCATTATTGAACAAGTCCACAAAGATGTATGTATAATGATAATTAAATATCTATATATTTATTTGTCTAGAGTTAAAACAATTCACGTTGTTTTGACTTTTTTAGACATTTGAGCTTACCAGAGCTCAACAAATGGAACATATGCTGGGTGAATGGAAGCAAATGCGTTTTGAAATAATAAACGCCATGACCGCGCCATCCGGTGAGTTAGTGGATTTGCGCGGTGCTCCACAGCGCACAAAACTAGCTGGTTCAATGGTCAGCGGTCTGTCCAACATAGAAGTTGCTTACGTGAAGGAATTGCAGACTTATAACGATCATGTCCTGAGAGGTGTAACGCGGCCCAGCCTGTTTAACGCATTCTACAGAGCTTCCGAGTCCTTTAACGACAAAAAAATCGTGGATCTGTGGCAAATGGTGAAGTGTATGGTTGATATTCCGCCAACACCTAGAGGAGATCAAATTAAATCCAGAAGCAGTTCTGCGATCGAGCAGAAAATCGTCTCACAAGCCAAAAAATATCTAGAAAATCGATATAGAGATTTCATGAACTCCATAATTAATGAAAATTTGATGCAAGCGAAACGAGGTGGCGTTCCGGG
This sequence comes from Crematogaster levior, assembly GCA_901521435.1. Lineage (NCBI taxonomy): Eukaryota > Metazoa > Arthropoda > Insecta > Hymenoptera > Formicidae > Crematogaster > Crematogaster levior. The sequence continues at coordinate 642,742 of CABEGB010000925.1, read as the reverse complement.
CACTATACCTCTGGTCAAGAGTTTTGTAGGTATCAAAGTGCAAAATTTGAGGGATTTGGAAGATGCTATGGTGGAACACAAACCATTGTGGCCACTAGTGTATTACTGCATGCGAGCTGGGGATTACAAAGCTGCGCTGCAATGCTTGAATCAATGCAATATAGAATTCCCGGAATTTAAAACAGCCCTTGGGGAAGCTTGCGACGATCAACAACATCATCCAAGCAGTCGCGCCGAGTCCATTCTGAAGCTACACTATAGAAAGCAAGTACGATCCGTTACTGATCCATATAAGAGAGCGGCGTATTGTGCATTGGTTCCTTGCGAACCAGATGATTTGCACTCCGAAGTGATATCTACAGCCGACGATTACTTGTGGCTAAAGTTATGTCAAGTGAGAGATCAGGTGGACGTTGAAAACAAGCTTACGTTGGATTATCTACAAACTACAATTTCTGAGATATATGGTAGTATTAATTTTTTGGATAGCTGATAGCTTTTGAAATTTTTAAAAGCCTTAATTGATGTAATTTTTAGGAGAAACTTATTATCACGCACACGAACAGCCATTTTTGTACTTTTCGATGCTGTTCTTAACCGGACAGTTTGAAGCAGCAATAGAATTCTTAGCTACGGGCGCTGGAGCCAGGCATTTACCGCATGCTGTCCATCTGGCAGCTGCTATGCACGAACACAATTTGTTGGCTGTCAGTCAAAGTGTTTTGGCGCCTCTGATAAGCGTAGATCCTTCCGATAAGCCGCCAGCAAAGAGACTGAATTTCGCTAGACTGATATTATTGTATGTTAAAAGATTTGAATCATCAGATCCGAAAGAAAGCCTTCATTATTTATTTTTATTAAGGTAAAATCCTCTTAGCACTCGATATCGATCATTAAATTACAAGTATGATATCACATTGATGTTTTACTTTTAGATGTATGAAGGACCCGTACGACCGTAACATGTTCGCTGCATCTGCTGCAGAAATGGTAGTAGATGCTTCCCCTGCGAACCGCGTTTTATTGGTCGGGAAGCTTGACAAAGATCGTAGACTTCCAGGGATCTTGGATCAATTCCAGATCAATACGGACGATGTGATAAATATATGTGCTGAAACATTGTATAGGAAAGGTTTGCTTGAAGATGCAGTCATGATGTACGATCTAGCTAGAAATCACGAAAAGGTTCTCAGTTTGATGTGCACGCTGTTGACACAAGTTGTTAGCCAAAGAGGACCGCCCAGCTCTCTCAGAGCACGATTACAAGTCACAGCTATGGATATCAGTACAAGGTATAATTTACGCGTCTTATTAGTCATGCAAATATCTCAAAGTTTAAGATTATCATTCATGAGTATCATAAATCTTTTCAGGTACAAAGATATCGCAATCCAAGCACCTTCGGAAGTAGTATCCTCGTTCTATACTTTGAGAGATCTTATGGTTTTCTTCGATCAATTCCACAATGAACAATATCAAAGCGCGCTCAGGGTAAGCACATGTTTAACAATGTAAACAAGTGAGAATAATACGTTTTAGTCAGCTTAAGAGAAAGGATTTAAATAATTTATTTTTTTACTATATATTTTTTTCAGACAATTGCGGATTCGAAGATGTTGCCTCTTCAAGTGAAAGAAGTCGATGAAAGAGTAAACGCCTTACGTCGGGTATCGCCTGAAGTGGCTGGTACATTAGCCGATGTTCTTCTGGCCACTATGACCATATTATATCGTCAATATCAGAAATTGCGGTCGGTAGAACCAGGCGATAAAATCGCAAGGGAGCAGCAGTTGCACGATCTCCGAGAGCAAGCCCGAGCGTTAACAAGTTTCGCAGGAACGTTACCATATCGTATGCCAAACGAAACGAATAGCAAACTTGTACAAATGGAGATTCTAATGCATTAGAATTGAATGCAAAATTTATATTTTGGTATTTAAATATAGTCTGTACAGTTACTAGTTAGTTTTTATTTAAAAGGTTTGTTCTTTTTTATTCTATATTATAAATAGATAAATGTTCCAAATTAAGAATTTTATTTTTAATTTAAGGTGCAATGAAATTGCACGTGTTCCATCAAAGCATTACAGTGACATCAGACTTTTAAAGATTTAACACTTCGGATCCAAATGTTATATTATTAATCTTATAATATGCTGCTCTTAATTTCTTTATTATTTCAATTCTTACACATGCTGGAAAGAGATATGACAATTTATACAATGTATTTAAAAATATCTATAAGTTAAAATAAAATAGAAAATAACAAATTCGGAAACTATAAAATAAAAAACTTGAAAACTGAAATTTGTTATATTAAAGGAAACATGATAATTGTATTAAATATTTAAATATTTCTGCAAATTGAGATAACATAGGTATTGGTCTCCCAGTTGGAAAACTTTTTACTACGTCTAGCCTGTACATTTCTAAAAAATTTCAAATAGAATGTCTTAAGATATAATGTAAAGTTTATTTCAAAATATCATGAACAATACGGTTCTCTATTATTTCCGTGAACAGCTAATGTTTTAATCAAAACATTATTATTCGTTTTATTCAAATTTGGAGAAGAATACACCAAAATTGTCATAATTCTATCCCATAACTACTTCCTGTTGAAACATTAGTTTTCGTAATTACCTATCAATATAAATATTATTAAAAAACCAAATGTCGTTAAAAAAACTTTTTATTAGAAAATCTGTAAGTTAGAAAAACAAAATCTTTAAGAGATGATTGAATCGATACATCTATTGATTTCATTTTTGTGGGAAACTGTGTCAAGTTCAAATTCTCTATAATATCCTTCAAAATATTATAATATTTGAGAATCATTTTTTCTATGGTATTTATACAAAACTGATATCTGTGAAAGAAAATGTTTTAATTTTTTTAAGTTTTATTGTCAGTAAATATCATGTTTTTATTTCACATATTACTATTTTAGTTCACTACTATGTATTATTCAGGTACATAATAGTAGGTACTCTAAAGTAGTGTCTGAAACCTTGTCACATGGATGCTTGGTAATATTCTAAGTACAAACTTATACTTCAATATTATTTTAAAACACCACATTGCTCAATTTCGGTTTGCAAACGAAATAGAATATTGTGCCAAATAATCAGGATATGAAAGCATACTGAACTTGATAATATCTGTATTTGATATTACATCAAATACAGTTTTTGATAATATTGTTCCATTTTACAAATACTCTTGATATAGGATATTTCAAAAATCTTATAACATGCTGAAAGAAAGACAGACTCTGTATGATATTTGAATTATTTTTGTATTTCTATTTGTAAATGTACATGATATTGATAGATATTGAATATAGATTTTTGCAATTACACAATTTATTAATTTAATAAATACTGAACACAATGATTGATATTTCCAGTTTATATCACATTTTGCGCCGCTTTTATCATATATTTTGTCTTCCAGTTTCTAAAAGACTATCTCGATGCTAAAATTATCTATATTATCTTGGATCCTTGCAGTCCTCTGCACTACAGGATTTCAAAGACGTTACAGATATCCCATAGCTGAGATCTGCGACCTTACCTTCTTTCATCTACAAAAAATCTTCGTTATATGCACATAGATTACATGAAAAGAGTTTTAAAATGATTTTGTAACGTACCGCTCTATAATCCAGAAACATTTCTTTAAAAGCCAAGAAGTCTGTTATCGTTGACAATACTTCAAAGACTTCGCCTTCTAGTTCCGTTTGCTTCTCGCTGAATTTTATCGTACGTAAACATGCAAAAATGAGAGATTTATTAGGTAGAAGCCTGCGAAATTGTTTTTATCAATTATATATTCTAATTATAGTATATACTTTAATTGGTGTAAAAGAGTGTCTACTGTGAACTGAGGCATGACTTTCTTGAGATAATCCACGATGTATGCCTCTACATCTTTATTCTGTAATAATATAAAAATGTCTCAAGAGAGATCGTCGGCAATTTGAAGGATTTTGAAGCTTTCACACGAAACTCACATATTCATTGAATATATCAGTGTAAATTAATTTGTTGTCTTCTACCGGTTCGAAGACGTCCCAATACTTTTCTAAAAATTTGTGCTGGAGGGCCTGAAAGTTTTCCTCTGAAAGAAACCAAATCGTTAAGTTGTGAGACGCAACTCTATCGACTAAGAACTCATTTCTTCAGAACGGTGTTATACCTAACAACAGGTCCTCGATGTGTCCGATTACTTCGTCGAACGAACGATCCTCCTCGCTCCTCAACATTCGCTTTTCATCCTCTGGACTGGACAAACTCGACTCGTCTGTTTGAAACATATATTTCAACAAAAATTTCCAATAAAAAAAAAATTATTTATGCCTTGTCGAACAAGGATATACATTTACAAGCATTAAACCTCAAGAAACTAAATTTATATAATTTACATGAATACGAACCCATGGTTTTTTTTACAGTTATTGTATTAAAAAATAAGGCACTCGCTTAAGTCACAAGATAAAATCACTTTGATCGTAAGCTGATGGTTTCCCGTCGAATTACGTTATAGTGAATTATTGAAACGACAGGGGCGATCGTTTAATCGATTAAAGTTTCTGAAAGGTTAGGTTTCCAGGTTAATAAAGAATAAAAAACAATTGATGCATCTGGAGAAGAATATAAGCTGCATTTTACATGATTCGTGATGTATTGGCCGTGGATTAAATGTTCATTGCGTTCATTATATATTTATAAATGTATACAAATTTCTACACTGACAAAGTTATGCGACGTTGTATCAGAGGACACCGATAGATGGCGAAACCGCTCGATTTTCCAGCCGCAGAAATAGAACATTTGCACTATAGATGGCGACATCGTACAATTTTCCCATTCGGAACAGGGATTATTTATGAGATGTGTTTTATTGCGTCGTACAAAGGACAAACGACTTGAGCTTGAGTCACAAGGATCGTTCCAACTTTCACGATCGGAGCTCGGTTTTCTCTAATAATCGAATTTCAGTTCAATGCCTGTTTTACTTCTCTTCTTGCATTCTCATGCATTCGAACAATCTTTTAAATTGAATTTTTATGCCGATACGTTGCTGGCGTAGTTTGGAGATTTACAAGAAAAATAAGAAATCCGAAGGAAATAATAATTTCAAAATGCGCCATGTTGGTTAAAGCTTTGGTCGAAATTCATTTTATGACACATCCAAACTAAAATTCTCCGAACAATTAATTGGTGAAGTAGCGATACACATATGTATCAGTGTATATGTATATGCATTCTCTGCGCTAGTAGAAGTGAAATTTATAATTGTAAAATTTATCATTATTTAAAATTTTATCTCATTATCCCGCTATACACATATTATTTTTTTACGTAGTAATTATTCTCGAACAATTGCGATTCCCTTAATCAAATTACTGCGGCTCGATAATAAAGAGCTGTTGCAATTGGGCACAGAATTCGCAGAGAAAAATTCTTCTGCTTACTTTACTTAAAAAAAAAAAAAAATTAATATATATATATATTAATATTAATAATATATATATATTAATATATATATTAAATAATATATTAAATAATATATATATAAATTATATATTTTATCTTTAAAATAATATATTATGTACACAGTATATATACAGTACCGACCAAAATTATATCACCTTTAGGTTTTTGAGTATAATTTATTTTAAAGTGCACGGGTCAAATCAAAACATGTTTTGATGGTATAGCTTATTGAAGAAATAACTTTTCATCAAATAATGAAAACAATAACTTGTGAAAAATTAATTTTATTTGAAATTTCCAAAATATGTTAAATTTAATAATAAACTTTGAACCATTATTATAATAATAAATATTTCAAAAATAAACAACGAAGCTAGTTATAACAGTATAAAAAAATTACTGCGACATGAAAAACAAAGAAAGCACAAAGATGCGATTTTGGGGAAAATTATTAAGAAATTCGAAAATTATGGTGTATTTTGTTAAATCTCATTATACTTCATGTACAAGGTGTATCTCCTTCCAGGTGTCTACTGTAAAATTTTTATCGCATTCGATGTATTTTGATGAAAGTTCTTTGAAGAAAGAAAAAAAAGGTGATATAATTTTGGCCTGTACCGTATATGTATGTATATATAATCTATAATGCGCCTAACAATTTTATATCCGATAGAGCAACTTCATAAATTGGAATCTTTATTGTCGTCTGTGTTGGGCACCAATATTTATGGAATTCGTACAAACTCGAGCGAGGCCGCTTATTCGCGTCACGGTGAAAAACGTTGTGACGCAAATAGAATCATAGAGCACGTCGAATTAAATTTCAATGTGAATGTCGTTGTTGACGTATCGGATCGGAAGAAACGATTTTCAACTTATTCGCGATATACGGAAAAATCGCGGGGATTTGTCAGAAAATAATACCGCTTTACTTTCTAGTCTGGTGACTTTAATTATTAAAAAGTGATATACATTTTATATTTGTTGTTCCTCGACGCAAATTATTCACAAATAAAGCGAAGAATATTCTTTTTCTCGTCTCGACACGGTGACATATATACATCTATCTTCAATTAGTATCGAGTTATACGATTTATATTATTTATTTCACCTTGTGATTCAGCCAAAGGATAATAAGTCCTTGTCTCGTCGTTAAAGCGCGCTTTTGCTAACGCTCAGTAATTTCTCGGAATGAGAGTGGGATGGACAACCCTCCGGTAATTCCCCGAATTCTTCAACTTCGGGGGACGCTGAATGCACTGAATTTCGCTCGTTTGGAGAGACTTTGGCCAAGCCTGATTTAATCGGCAATTAGTCCGAAGGGCAGAATTTCTCACGGCAAAATTTCGAATGTATAATTTGTTATCCTCCGATCCTCGAGCTTCCTTTTTACTTGCCAAACGGCAAAAATCGATTAATGATCCTATCCACGTCAACAAAATAGTACAAGTGTTTGATAAGCTAATTAAGTTAATCAGAGTTTAATGGAATTCATTCTTGATTCATTGTTGATCTTCTTGAAATTTTAAGAATCCCCATCGGGAAAAGTTTTTTATATATAATCAGAATTAAATAATAACGCGTTATTTTGTAACACTGATATTTTGTGTTACTTTTTTCGAAAACAAATTGATAACGGCGTTTAAATTATAACATTATAAATCTTTGTATCTATTTACATCACACTTATATCGTAATTTAATAAAAAAAAAAAAACATTCAAAGCGTAAATTTTGATTTCATCTTATTATTATTAATATTTAAAAAGGGATTAAAAAAGTAACCATGTTAATTTTGAGTAATAGTAATGGTAACGATGCGATCCTTGACATTACTTTAAAAAACCAACACAATATAGATAATAATTTAATAAACAATATATAATAATTTTTTACAAAGTTCTAGGTGAATCGGAGAGGTGACATTCAAAGATATAGAGCTGATTGGTTGTCTAAATCACATAATTATAGCCCTATTTCGTCTCCTCTCTGCACTTGTGGGAATAATAAAGCAGTGCATTTACAGGCCATTAAAATTAAAACAATAATAATAAATATTTTATTATTTAGAAAAGAAAAAACCGCAAGGAAGATACCCATAGTAGTTTTAGGAAATACTTCCTTCTTTTTCTAGCAACTGAACTTTTCTTACCTTCCTCCTTCAACATCTTTTCCTTGTAAGTACTCATAATAACAATGAAATTACGACTTTTGATATATCGATCATCAATGTCGCTCTTTGATTTATCTAAGACTAATCTTCTTCAGTGTCAACGATAATTGATCGATACTTAATCTAAAATAACGTCTTTAGTAGCATTTGGCTGACACGATTTTGTATACGTCAATTATCAGAATTGTATATTAAACTCACCAGAGAATTATATGACGTCTTAAAAACGTCTTATACTTTTATAAGAAGTTTTAAGTCTTATAGATTCTATCAGAAAAATGTTATAACGTCCGTAAGACATCTTATGACTCGGTTTATAATGTTTTTGAGATGATCTTATGGATCTTTTATTTTACACATATTGTAAAATAAAAATTAGTAATACAGAAATGCGTTAACAAGAAAAAATAAAAGAGCAACTAGTGTTGTTTGATAATTTAATATTTACGTAACTTTAATAACAATCTAAATAATACCTGAAATATCTGAATACTGAAAAATTAGCTGGTAGTAAATTTTTATAGATTGTTATATTTAAATTGTTACATGTATTTTAATCGATAAATTATAGTCAGTAATGTAAATACATGTAAAAAAATGTATGTTAAAATGTTATAAAAGACAACTTTCAGAAAGAAGATTTCAAGACGTCTTAAGAAAGATCTTCAAAATGTCTTTTAGACATAAATGTCGTCTGGGCATCGATTTGTGCAGTTGACACTATCGTGCGAGTAGTTGCGTTCGATAATTCAAGACACCGACAAATCTTGTTAACGAAACGCCGCGGTAGTTGCGGTCTCTTGTGCATCGTGTCAGCCTGACACTTGTTGGTACGCTAATTAACTAAAAGCATCGTATCGCGATAACGGCGGCGATACTAGTCGAGCATCTCCAATTTCGCCCTTTGCGAATTCTATGAAACCTATATAAAACCCGTCAATGCGTCGGTGATATTATCGTAAACTTGGCGCTGTTCGACAGAATTCAGGATAGAAATCTCATTAATACTATATATATTACTATATATATTACAGGATAATTGTAACGAAAATTGTCATTTCCATCGCGCGCTATTCCCTCACGCTTGAGTTCTCGTTTTTGGAATAAATATGTCTAAAGATGAACAGAGATAGAAATAATGGAAATAGGAATTAAAAGTAGGTTTCTACTGCTATGTGCAAGATACAACGATAATCTGTCAATTAAAATTCTATAACATCGTTCCTATTGCGTGTCCTTTGGTCTTGAATTTTCGTCTTTTTAAATTCAATGATGAATATGATGATGGTTTAGAAATAAACAAAGCAAAACGTTGGAAGTAAGAGTTAAAAGTGTGCTTCTTCGTTACGTACAATGTAAAATAATTTATATTTAGAATTTAACGTAACTCGATATTCTTTCGAGTTCTAATAACTAGTATGATATATGATTATAAATTGGATGTTTTGGCTCCGCTTTGAGTCATCTTCAACGATTAAACAATTAAATCACAATAACAATTAAACCGAGACACTCACGTCCATGAGAAACAAATGAGTAACTTCATAATTTAGTGATGTAAATAAACGTGCGTTATTCCGAGAAGAAATCCAAGTAAGCCTTGGTTAACGATCATAGTTTATTATATGATCGAAATGAACAAAACGAGAAGTGCAGTCACTTATCCAGCTGCAAGAACGCGAGAATAACCATTGAAGCCGTGGTAAAAACATCGAGAAGTGATACATAACTGCTTTGTAAGTAAAGGATGCCGTTACAGTTGAGACAATGAAGCACTTAAAAGACAGTACTGACTTCACAAAACAACCAACTCATCCGGTTGTCAAGCGGTTCCGGAGTTAACCCGAAATCGACTCTGCATTGAACTCTCAGAGCTATTTTTAATTGTCAGTTGTTAATTTCAGTATCGAGAGCGCCTGGCCTTTTATTTAATTATTAGAATAATTTATTTGTACGCCAATTGGGATTTTATTTAAAATATCAGTTTTTCGAATCGGAGATAAATATTTTGAACGTGAGTTTCTCGACTGACCGGTTGAGATAATCATGCCTCTCGTCGCGTACGAGTTGCAGAATACGCGAGTATCACTTTTTTTAGGGATATGCATTCGTCAGACTCGCCAAACATTTATTTCATGCGGGGATAATACTTTGCGAAACTGCATTGGTACTCATGTTTATATTTATAAGCGGAGTTAGGAAGTTTTCTCTCTCTCGGTTTCTCTCTCTCTTCTCGTCAGCGACATTTTTAGTTTTCCGGAGCTACGAAATCGAGTCGATACTTTTCTTTGAGAGGTGTACCTTATCGAAAATAAATAACCGATTCAAATCGACATTTAAGTTACAGTAAATAAATTTATATGTTACATGTGTAAAAATGTGCAGAGGAATACGCGAACTGATAGTAACGATTTTTGGTAATAATGGTTTGTTAAATAATATCAGTTACTCCGACAAATTAAAAAAAAGATTAAGAGATTTTGTAATAAAGACGTATCTTTTTATTGTCATTTTTTTCTATTATTTTGTATAAAAATATTATTATTATTATTTATATTATTTATAAGAAATAAAACTCAAAATGTTCGTGCGCGTATGCCGCAATTTTAAAAGCATCAAATATCGAAATGAAAATTTCTGTTCTCCCTTTAAAAGTTATTATTTCGATATAATAATTCCATTATTGCATTTAAAAGGAATATTTCCTTTCTTGTGCTTGACAGAAAATTTTCTTCATGCTCAAAATCCCTCTTTCTCCCCTTTTAACGGTGGATGCATTTTCAAGAACTATTTCGTTAGAAAGAAACTATTTAAATGTCTATTTACAATAGTCCGCATTTGAAATGTGTCGACCGTGCTGGTCGGGGTCGGCGGTTACCGGCCGCGCGGCGCTCGGCCGGCCTCGGCCACGCTCGGCCGTCTCCGTCGATCTCTGCGGGGGCAGAGGCCTCCTACCCTCGCGCGCAGTCTCGCGCAGTCTCGCGCAGTCTTCACACTCTCGCGTAGGCGAACGACGGCGCACGCAACGCGACGTCTCTCGGTCCGTCGTCCCTTCGTCCCGCGAGTGTTTCTCTTCGCTCTTAATCGGTGTGTCGGAATAAATCCGGGGACACGTAATTCCTCTCGCGCACGATCGTCGTCGCGTACAATCGCCGGGCCGGATCGGCGTTGTCTCGCGTGTCGAAACGCGATAATCGGATACGCGCCACCTGCTGTGTGCGATCCGCTCGCCACCCTCGCACCACCCATCCCCGGTTGTCGTCGTTGTCGCCACCCCTCCCGCCGCCTCGCTACGCTATCCTCGATTGGAACGAATGTCCGTGGGCTCACGCCGCGACGGATATTCCGCGAGGAGCGGAGAATCGTCCTCGCGAGGGAAATCGGCGAGGGAGTCGACCACCGTGATTCGCGCCCCGATCCCGGGACGACGGCTTCGAATTTTGGCGCGAGTGTACCAGCGGCGATAACTTCGCGCCGATCGCGCGATAGATCGAACGGAGTGTGACACGTGACTGTATTCGCGCCGTGACTCGCCAACGTTCGAACGAACGTTCGTCGGCGGATTCCTGTCTCGCGAAACTCGCGGCGTTTTCGCAACCTCGGCACTTCGATCGTCGGCACCGCCTCCGCCGTCGTCGCGACGCGCTTCCGAACGCCCGGAAGAACGCGGCCGGGATTGGAATCCGCGTGTGGTGCGCATCGAAACGAAAGGGTGTAACGTGTGCTCGATGTGACGTTACGAGGGTGGCATCCGTTCCGGAGCAGCGGGCATAAAATCGTGCATCTCGTCCGAAGCTACGGATAAAAAACGACAGAGGATCAAACGGACTTGTTGACCGGAGTGTCTCCCGAGGGTGGAAAGTGCACTATCGGTGACTCGCTGCAACTTCACGCCTCATCCTCGCGATCTTCGTCCGACGATTCGGCCGGTAGTTCTCGCGTCGCATGGACGGACCCGCTTGTCTCGGCTTGTCGAAACGTTGGCGCTCGCGCGTGAAACCGATCGAGGCGCGTCACTGAGGCTCTAACAGGCGACGGCCGGCTTCGAAGTATGTTACTCTCGGGACGCCCGTCGACGATCGGGAGAGGAGAAGAAGCGCGCGAGGAAGCGGAGCGAAGTGGAGCCAAGACGGTCTGTTGACCGAAGCGAAATCGACGCGTAACCGGAGCGCGTTCCCTTTTTTTTCCCAATCGGAGGGGATCCGATTGGATTGATCGAGATCGCACGCGAGAAGAAGGTAGTGTTACGCGAGTCACGCCGTCGTCACGTACGATATGTGAGAGAAGGGTGCGATAAGGATAAGTCGTGGTAAAAGACCTTTCCTCCTCGCGGACAGCGAGCTCGTCAACTCTTTCACGCCGCTTAAACCACCTCTGAAACTCTCCGTTTGTGTTTGTGTGTTTGTGTGCTTTTGTGTCGTCGCGAGCGGACAACCTCCAATAAGCCATGGAAGCAGCCGGAGTGATCGCGGAAATGCTCCCGGGGATGAGGCTCTTCGGGGTGAGGTTCCTGGTGCTCGCCGCCGTCTGCCTGATTCCGACCGTAAAAGGTATTTTTACACCACTGGGGTAATTTTTACGGGGGTTGAGTGTGACGCAGGCGGTATTCCTTCCCCGCATTTCGGGAGCAATCTTCGACGGGGATCGAATCACCGTCGTAATTTCGCCGGATCCTTAATTCGAGATAAGCGAGAACCTCGACTTGAAGTGAAAGATGGGACGATTTGATTATAATTGAAGGATTTTGCTCGCCATCGCGTAGTTACGCAGCGGTGATTTTCTAGAGATTTTTCCGGGAAAGAATTCTTTTGCTCGCGTGATCGAGAAAAAAAAGGGAATGGAAATAAAAAGAGCGAGACGCGTTTTTTTAGGCCGATTCTACAATAGGTGTAGTAAGTTTTAATCGTAAGGAACTGACCAATCACATTCGATTATTTTCTACATATTCGATTGTGATTGGTCAATAATTGAATGTGATTGGTCAGTTCCTTACGACTAAAACTTACTACACCTATTGTAGAATCGGCCCGTTCTACATTGAGTCGTAAGTAGTTAACCTGTAAGAAATTGACCAATCACAGTCGAATCTGAAGAAAATAATTGAATGTGATTGGTCAGTTCCTTACGGCTTAACTACTTCCGACTCAATGTAGAATGGGGCTTACACGCGTTTCGCCTAATGCTCGGTAAAAAAGATAATTCCCGAAACGAGGTAGATCACTTCGGCGATTCCTCGAAATTGTCAGCTTCGCGAGCAATACACAGTTGTTTACTTAGCGCTCGAAATTCTGGGAAGACGTGTCCTAAGCCGTCGCACGTGCACTAATTTCTTGCCATTACATTTTTTTTTCACACTTCTAGTATCGGATGCGATTTCAATTTCAATTTGATCGAAGCTTAAACGAAGTATTTGTGTGGAAAAATCTGGGATGGATTTTTAGCTTCGTATCTCACACATTTCGTACACCGATATCCACTTTTTACGTCAATAACGAACTGTTTTCATATCGTTTCTATGCACTAACTAACTAAATAACGAACTGTTAACAACGAGCCTCGTATTCTATTTTAATATTGCATGAATTGCATTCTCCCAATTTTTTTACACTTTTGTAAACTTTTATTTACACACACACGCACACACACAGCTTGTAAAGTCGCGAGTTTTTCACAAAACATGATACGTGTACTTTTGCAGAAGAATTTAAAAGGGTATGCATATTAGATTATTAAAAAGATGATTATCTTATGATTCTGTAGAACTGAAATTTTTTGAGTGCGCTATTTCGCAATGATTCAGAAGATAAAACAAAGGGGAGAAAAAACAGGTCTTCTATTTCCATTTTCATTAACAATAAAAGAAAGCTAGGAAGAAAAGATAGAAAACAATTAACAGAACGCATGGCGCTCCATTTTGCAACTGCCAATCTGGAGTCGACGCTCTTCGATGCGAAGGTGAAGGTAAACGTTACTTCTTTCCCTATTTTAACGAATTTCCGATACTCGATATTAGATATCCTGACGACTAGGCGCTAGATTAAAATCTGGTTTAAGTTAAAAGGCGTTCGGAAACAATTTAAAAAAAATTACTGCCACGTAATTCTGTTATTTATCACCTGGTAATTTAGCGCGCGGAAGAGTTTTCGACGTTTTCAATCATGTATAACTCTAGGTAGACTCGTTAACACTCTGACGTTCCAGCGGATAACCCGACTTCGAACTTAGCTCGAAAGAAAAAATCTCTCTGTTGAAAAAGACTAAGAATTTCCACTGTCAAACTAACCGCGCGAATTTACGCGAGACGCTTGGAAATGAATATACTATAACGTATGCATAACTATGACGTACATTGAGTGCATTTACGCTACGTTGTTCTTCGGAAGTAATTTTAAACTGGATTAAAAGCTAGAATGAATTAAAAACTACGGAGCATGATGAAAGTCTCTTGAATTTTTACGACAACGCACATATTTTTTCGTATAACTTTGGTAATCGACAATTCGTTCGAATTTTCAGTCGGTTATTTGTGAGGATAAACGACGGTGCGTTATTTCTCCACGATGGACGATCATTATAAAATCATTACAAACGATAGCCATCTTTTTTTTTTTTAAACGGATACGGGAAACAATTGAAAAGTGAAATGGCTTTCAGATATATTGTTAGATAAATCTTTGAATCTACGTTGTGATATTTATCCAAATATTTCACGATATACAGGGTGTCCCAGACTTAACACACCATAGGTAAATGGGAGATCATTTTGAGATGAGAAAATCCTAATACCAAAATATCGAGGGTGCTATAGTTTTTAAATGAGAAGGGTTTATAGTTGACTAATCAAGCCGTCCGAAATTCGCGCTCAGGCACACTGTACAGTAGTGAAGGTGTTTTCAAGCCCTAAATCTATTCTTGAAATTGATAATTTTGTTTACGTTGTTGTTATAATTGTTTCTTATTTTTATTGTATTTATGTATAGACTATTAATTAATTATGATAATTAATAAATATAATAATAGAAATCTCCTATTTATCTATGATGCGTTAAATCTGGGACACCCTGTATATTTATCTCGATCGGTTTTACACACAGTGCCGCATTTTGAATTTACGACACAGCGTTAAACAAACATTGTGATCTTTCAATCTTTAATTTGCCGAACGCACACATTTTCATGTCGTTACCGCTGCTTTATTTCCAAAGTTGTTTAGCGAACTGATGGATGTGTGCTCACTTATCGATTTGTTTAATCATTTATGGGTCTCTTTATTTACTAATGCCGCCTGTTATTGGACGAAAAAGGACGTTATCCGGAAAATGAGTTACCCGTCGGCGTTAACAGCAGTGTTGCTTGCATAATGCGACCGCGCGTTAAAAATATGATAACATCATTTGGTAGGCGCGAAACGCGGGTACGTAATGGGGAAAAAAGGGGGAAGACGCGAGATATTTCATTGTAAAATATGATTTAATTTTAAAGTGCTGTTACGAGACGGCCCGGTTTCCGACGTGCAATCCGGCCTCGTTGCCGCTGCCCGTCGAAAAGGAATAACGCGAAAACAACAACGGGCGCGCGCGCGCGCGCGCGGGATCGATATTGTAATGTGTTTGTCTATTAAACTACGCGAACTAAAACTTTGCAAAAAGAAGCGACCTACGGACGGCGGCGTTGCGCTCGCGATATTCTATTATCCTATTTCGCGTATACTGATTTAATTGTGAATGGAAACCAATTTTCCGATGCTGGACGTATTGCGAAAAATTCTCAATATTACGCTTTTTGCATTGCTCCCTAAGCGCTGTGTACTATTTGCGTCATTATATTTTTATCGGTTCGTAAAAAGCTCAGCGATATATTCCATCTCCTCTCGTTCGTGCGCTGATTTACGTATGTACGTATTCGTATTTAATCATTTCTATATCCCCGTTTATTGCATAATGATATAATTCTTCTGTAATTGACTGCCATGCCGCGCACGCTGCAACAACGGAAAAGGGTAAAACGAGTCGGGCAGGAAAATTCTACCGCGACACGCAATTCGTATTCTTTCTAATTAACTCGATTGTTTTTAATGGATATTATTACGATTCATGATTATTACGATTCACGCATCCGCTCCAAACTTCTCTTCAAACTCTCGTAGGTCAATGCTTTGTGTATTTATAATATCCTTTAATTTATTAATGTACACTTCTCATTAACAAGGAATCACCATTAAAGTACGTTTCTCGTTAACAAGAAATCCCCATTAATTAACTTAAAACCGTTTAGGTTCATTACATTAACCTTTGATACGCCGCTATTGGTCGAGGAAGACCCGGTAAATACAGTTTTGTCGATACAGAATCAAAGCTAGACCTGTTAAACAAATGTATACTTTATTTTTCGTTCTTCATCGTTATTACATCGTTACATTATTTCTTCACCTTTTTTTCGTTAATGGACGCTTGTTAAAAAATAATTAAATATAAATTAAATAAATATAATTAAAAATAATAATTAAACAATAATTATGCTTTTCTCTCGCTGAAAAAGTGACGTACTCCGCGAAAAAATGGCCTTTGAAACCTGGAGTTGAATTCGACCCAGTTTCAGTATAACGTTGACGCGCGCACATGCGCATATATTTAAGCTTCCGAGTTTTTAATTTGCGAAAACGTTTCAATTCTGAAAATCAAACAGTTTGATAATTGAATGTCAGATTTTAAAATATCGTCGAAGGCAGAACGAATGTGTTACTTAAAGAGCGAGAGCGATGTTATTATTGATACATTCGGGCCTTTCCCGAGCGTGTTTACACATCGTTATATGCAACTTGTGCACCGTAATATATCGTTGTATTTGCATTCCATATATCCTCGTAATCTCGCATTACTTTTCTTTCGAGCACTTAGGTGCCGTTGTTGCAACCTCGCAACTTGTTTTATTAAACTGGTGCAATGACCGCGGGTGGACGAGCCAAAGAACTATTACACTCGCGCGACTCGTGCTTTCCCTACCCCTCCCTCCCTCCGGCATAACGAAGATACCGAGATTCGTTACGGATTAAAGCCTCGAATTTTGGATACCGAGATTCGTTACGGATTAAAGCCTCGAATTACATGTCGAAAATTACATGTCATTCATAACGCAAATTGCGGCTCGGGAATCGCGTTATCGAGATATCCGTATATCAGCCAATTATTGCGCGGTCACGTAAATGGAAGTTCGACGTTAAGCGGCGTATTTGCCGTGAACAAAATTTCTGTAAAGCTAAAGTACCGACACGCGATTCACTGACACACATTATTACTTACACCGACGCTTAATGCGAATGCTTATGAATAAATCGATTCTCTTTGATCAGCGAACGTTTAATTGCAGGTCTACTTTTGGTTATTTAATCCCTCGCTCTCCCACCCCTCCGCTTCTTTCTGTTTGTTCAATATTCCAGCGATTAAACCTTGGTATTTTAACAAGGGAGGACGCAATCGAGCTTCTATAATAAGGTCTCCATGTGCGATCGTATCCGGCACGAATGATCGTGCGCACGTAGAAACTCTCGACGAGCGAGAATCTTTCAAAGCATCGACGGGGTCGACGCGCGGTGTGTAAGGAAAGCCCTCTTGGATCGTGGCCAGGGTCGATTGTAGTGCAGCCGCGAGATACGAGATTATACGCGAAGGATAGGGATATGAGAGTGATATGGAGCAGACGTAACCAACGAGCAATAAGGGGAGGAGATTTCATAAAAAAAGAAACCAGAGAAAAAAGCGGAAAGAGGGAGAACTCGCGAGTTTTATTATACACAGATCGCGAGAGTCCTGTAGGGGTCGGATCGCTCTTTCTCTCGCTCTCGAATGGCTGGAACTGTGGATTCATCCGCGATCTTCGACGGGAACGCGTGCTCCTCTTTTCACCCTCCGGTCTGGAATATCGCGTAATTACGAACTTGAACTTTTGAGTAGCTGATGAGAGGTTGATCGATGAGCGTTGCCTTATCATTCGGCTCACCCTCCGTTTCGGCTGGGAAACTTCGACCGAGCGGTAGCTGCAAAACTCCTGTAATTGCGATCGCTTAGCTGCGTTTCTTAATAAACTGATAATGCAGCGGGCGGAATGTTAGCGGCGTGCCGGCGGTTTGGCAGCTGATTTCATCAGTTACGTTGCGGCAAATTGACGTTGACTGCGCGCGCACGCATGCTTGTGTTGCGCCGGCGGTGCTTGCAGGGATAAGCACGATGTTGGGATTGATGACAAAGATCGAGTACACACAGATCTGCTGTTTCGTAACCATAACTGGCATACTGGGAATATATATTTCCCCGTAAAATGAATCAGACGTTTAACCAAGTTAGACTGAAGGGAAATCAGGTCTTAATCAATTTATAATATAATAAATTATTTACTTCAGCCGTGCTCTAGTAACTGAAAAATTATTAAATTACATCTCGGCGCCTTTCGTTAAGGGAAGATCGACTTTAAACTCGCTCGCTGGAATGGCTAAAATTAATATCAGGCGCTTTTAGAATACCTATCGAACGACCGTCAAACACTTCCGTTCTTTTTTCCTTTTTGTCCCGTTGCAATTTAAATAATAATACAAAACGCGAGTCTCTCTGTGGTCATCGTTATTTCTCTATCGGAACGTGACGCTAATAATAACCGACATACAATAAGTTGGACTTCATTTCTCCATTGTGTACCAACTTCGCGCGGCGGTGTGTATTATATTATACGTATCGGAGTATTCCAAGCCTATGTATATCTTCTTCTTCGCTATCGCTCTCGAGTATATCTCCGTTCGTTCGCGCTCGTTTTTCACGGTCTCGTCGCCGGTAGCTGCCGGCGGCGCCGGCAAGATGCGGCTCGGGACGTCGTCGTCCTCGTCGGCGCCTTTGCGAGTTTCCTCGCTTTCTTCATGGTTTCCCTCTTCGTTCCTCTCTCTCTCGCCTCACGCAGCAGACTGCTGCATTCTTCTTATTTCGCCTCTCGAGATCACGCGCACGGATAGCTAGGCCAAATGGAATCGCAGTGCTCTGCCGCACGCCAAATGTCTTTGTTTCGTAATACGTAAGAAACCAAGAAAGAGCGAGGAAGAGAGAGGGACAAGTGGACAGATTGCAGGCGATACCGCGTAAACCGCTATGCTTCCATTCTGTTCGCTCATCTCGGTTGCAACGAGCGTCGACACGCGTACATGTCACTGCATGCATGTATTTGTATGCGTACGTGTAGATAGGTGAGCGGAAAAGATCCACACGCCAGCTGCTTGAGCTTGGATTGCGATTAAGGGATTGCCACCGGTGTCATTTCGTCGAATTGAGATTTCAACGCGTTTTAGACACGCGAAAATGATCTGTACGTTCGCTCGCGACGGTGGAAAGTTTCGATATAAAATTTCTTTCATAATTATTGAACTGAAAATATGTGAGAACATTCATTAATCTAACAATGTCATTTAAAATATGTTATAATATATTAAATTGTATATGTTAATATGTTATAATATATTAAATTGTATTTATATAATTTGATACTATATGAAAATCACTTATTATTTGACTATATAAAAATATTGAATTTTACTTGATTTTAAAGTTTGCTGTTTATTTCTGTGTTATGTAAAAAACTCCCACATTAAAAAGATAAAAATTATCTTTGATTTCTACATTATACAATAAAATATATTTAATGTACATGTAAACATTTAAATTGAATCGCATTTATACCGATTTTGTCTTATTAAATTTTACTTGTAAAAATTCGAGTAAATGTACACGTATAAAAAGTTTTTTCGTAAATTAGCAAGTCGATCTATCGAAATATATAACTATATACGTGCGGTGATTTAAAACAAAAATTAAAGAGTTTATGTTGCGTACAGAGTGCGGTATGAAAAATAACTAAAAAAAAGAGACAAAAGAACAACAATATGATGGAACGATGGTGGCTTTTGAACGTTCCATGCTGTTTTCCAAAGAGCTAAAATTGTATCGTCAAATTCAGACAGTTCGCGAACGAAAAATCGTCGAATCTGACAGGGAACGCCTTCTGTGTTTCCGTTAAGTGCAACAAACTTTTCATGAAGCTACAATAAACTTATTAATGTGTACACGCGTATTGTGAATCTTGCGCGAATGCAGATTGCGAGATATTTTTAGGAATTATTACTCGTCGGAAACATTGTCGAGCGGACTGACAGGCCAAAAATTTTTCGATATATATATTTCGATGTATACAGATATATATGTATATTTTATTATACATGTGCAGAGAATAGTTTAGAGTTACCTTTCATCCTCTTCTAAATTTCGAATGCGTACAAATAAATGATTCCTGTTTCGTTTCTTGTGCGATCACATCGGAAAACCGTCGGTCGTCAATTCTGTTTTATAATATTATTAATATTCTGTCGTAATCCGTGTTGTCTATTCAAAAATCTCAAGAACAATAAATTCAACCTCTTTGTTCATTACTGAAATAACACAACTTTTCCCTGTGACCTCCTAGTGGACGCTTACAAATTACAAATACGGTAAACTACTTGGCCTACATTCATTCGTAATACAAATCTAATCACTAATTATTAATTGTGATCGATTCTTGGTACGTTGACTATCTCGATGTTTGTCTCGATTTGTTATCCAAAGAAAGTTATTATCGTCGTACCCGGTATTGGAATTAATTTAATAATAACCTGGTTTTGCACCTGAAACGACTCTTGTAAAAAATCCGTGGAATCTTGTCAAATCGCGCGTGTTTAAAAACGTGTATCGGGTGTCGGGAGACTCACGTCACGGATTACTTTTTTCGGGATATAGTAGCGATGAAATACGGTAAATGTTCCTATATCGCCAGCCGCGGTTACCGTCTTTGCATATTTATGGAAATGGGGCGATGCGTATAGAAAGTACATTTTATCATATCTCCATACCATGCGCCACGGAGAACGGCGCCGATCGCTCGGCTCTTGTCGATTCTGTCTCGCCCTTCTCTCGGCCTCCTAAAACCACTCTCTTCCCTAGTTCCCTTCCCGTTTCCTGTTTTTCGTGAAAAATCCATGCAGCCGTTCAACGAGCACCCACAGTTTTTGTCTCACCAAGAAAGAGAAATTAAATTCAAGTTTTCTTTCACGTGACTTTTGTTAAAATAATAATACATCTACACACTCAATAAAACCTGTAATAATAACTTATAACTTGGAAGTCATGAACATAAAGCGTACGACGAAATATACAAATTTTGTGATACATCTTGAACGTGTTTGCGTTTATATGCCGAGCTTAAACAGTACACCTACTTTTTAACTAGGTTTCACGAAACTCGTGACATGCTATCGCTTGCCGTACATTTTTAACTTTTATGACATTAAATATCTTAATTATAATAATTATAATAACTCGAATTAAATTCTTATTGAGGTAGAGCTCAGTTTCTTTAGAAACCGCTATGGTAGAAGATTTAATTCAGCAAATCCTTTGATCCCCTGATGGTTGAATAAAGTCTATTCGCTATCTTTCGCTTAAAACCGACTACCAATTTTTCCAAGTGTATTCTGTAGTACTCAGTGATTTCAGGACACTGTATACATATCGATTTGGAACATCCTCCGAGCCGGGACTCGAGGACGCAGTCACGCGACAAAAAATCTTCGAGAATTACGAGCTTTAATGGGTTAGCGGTGCTTTCGTATCTCGCTGAGAAAGAAGGAAGACTCCCGGGAACGAGGAAAAAAGATGTGATTAGCAGAATGATTAAACTTTTCGACAAGGATTCTCATGATGGAAAGAATGGGGAAACGAACAGGACGAGGGGAAGCTGTACGATATGTATGCAAGGGACGATAAGGGAGGGGGTGAGACGTCGGGAGAGAGATTCGATTAAAAATGCGGTTACTGTCTGGGGCGGTTTTGAAATTAGCGAGATGGTGGTGGCTTCCGAACAGGATTGAAGTCGGCAGAGCCGATGGAACGGGAAATTTTCCAAGCAAAGCTTTCGTAACGCTCTTCCTTTCCACATCCGCTGGAATATTGCCAGAGGCGATCCCGCAGGACGTTAGACAACACCGTCGTCAGAGGCTGCTAATTAACGTTGGCTCGTCGATGCGTAACAATCGCTAATTGATATTTGCGCGACTGCGTCCGCTTTTCGGACGGTATTACAGACTCGCAGGTCGCAACGTCTTTCGCCTCGATTGGGTTTCTTCGTGCATGTTGAAGTGCCGCGTTTGGCGTTCTTGGTGAATATTCAGTTGTGCATGTGTGTATAAGACACATACGGACGGTATAAGACACAGTAGAGAACCAGTATACATAATCTTTTTAACGATAAATACTTGAAATTAAATTGACAGCATTTATTCAGTCGAGGCGTCAGTAATTATATTGATAATTTAATTATCGCTAATAAAACGTTATCTTTTTTAAATCACTGAAGCGTGCGATTTCCATAAAAATTTAATTGAAGCTTTAATCGAAGTATTTAATGTGGAAATTAAATTTTAGTGAAGAAAAAATTAAACCCAGATTGACGAATCTTTACACGTAAAAAAGGTACGTTATTATCAGAATTATCTAATTTATTGAAAGAGAGAACGGAATCACATTTATGAAATATGATTACAATACAAGATATATGAATACAAGAACAGATTCTTTTCTGCGCTCTTTCTTAGATAATATTATTTAAAAAGGATATATGTTTCCTTGATATATATTTTGCATATTTTAATCAATAAGTGTATAAATATTTGCGGATTAAATACTAAATAATTTGTTTTTATTTTTTTATTTGATCTTTTTTGTGTTTACAATTTATAAAAGAATTGAAAGTCAAGATCGACACAAAGTCGATAAAACATCCCTCGACACTCGGTGGCTGAATCTCATAATTGCAGACTGATAGTGTCGCACTCCGTTAAAGAGCCAACTAAAACTAATTTGCTATCATTGCGTCGGCGCATGTTGTCTGTCATTGAAGATACCGCCGAAACTAATTAGTTCTGCGCGTGAAACGGACGTTGTAAACGCGTTCCCGGCCCCCTTTCTCCGCTCTCGTAATAACGTGTATCTGCCAATTGCTGTAATTCTGCCATGAATCGATTGCGCCATCCCCTATTTTCTTATCTTCGACGCCGTCCTCGGCGATCGTGTCCCCGCCCTACATTATAGTCCCGCTGTCATATTTCCTTCCCCTTTAGCAACAATTCCGATTCCCTTCCGGTAGTTTATCAATTTTCCCTCGGTCTTTCATCGACTCGTGAATATTCCCCTCTCTGGAACTAAAATTGATAAACGCGTTTTTTTTCCAATTTTGTTTTTCGAAAAGTTCTTCAAGCTCTTGTTTATTTTCTCAAATTTCGAATATCTCAATGATTCCACGATGAATTAAAATTTCGTTCAACTGAACGTTCGTTCGAATTGAACCGAGAAATACAATTTTATTGCATTATTCGCGACCACCCCGTGAAAATCTCTTCATTTTCGATTGATCGATAATTCAAAGACTTCGATATTTTTGTTAAGATAAAACTGATGCCTGTTCGGTCGGAGGATCGATTGCTGCAGCATGTGCGCGAATTGATAGTCACCCTGTAGCGCAGCAATCTATCAGCTCTTGTTTCGCGTCTGTCCTCTCATCTCATCTAGCTCGTAGCTCGTGCGCAACTACGACTTTTTAATTCCAACTCGCTTCGCGCGCTACCTCGTATTTAATTATCTTCGTCATTTACAGCGACATTTAATTCTCTGAATTAATGACACGTCCCAGCCGCGTGTCCCGCTGGTGTGTGAGTAACGCGTAAACGTGTGTGCATACACATTCGGCTCGTTACCCTTCCGGACGTAACAAATCACCACTGATCCCTGATGACCGATGTTATGGGGTGCATACGGCGAGCAGGTGGAATGAATTATGTGTTCCGCGCGTCGGCGTGTATGTACGTTGGAAGTTCATTTACTTATCGGAAGATCCGAAATGCAAGGTTATTTCTCGCCGTTCTCTCGGTCCGTCTCACGGGACGCAGCGAAACTGGGAGCGGGAAATATCGGACGAGGGATAATGATATTTGCCGAGGGGGATGGGAAGTCGAAAATGTATGCAGATATTTCTGATGGTTGTTCCTATTCGGATATTAGGCACGGTCGCGTGAAGTAAAACTCTATTTCGGGAGGAACGTAATGAGGAAACAGCTCGGAAAGTATTTGAGATGCTCTATCTCCGATTCTAGATATTGCGAACACAGATTCCACTTGTAATTGGACACGATTATTTGGTTAACAAACAGTGAACTCGGAAGACATTTTATCCCAATAAGATTAAAATTATCAATGAAACGTGTCGCGCTTTGCCGTGTATAATTATAATGATTATTCTATGCGAATTACAAGTGAATTAATATTCTTTGATAAATTAACAATCGCGATGCAGTTTATTACGGTTTTTCACGGATATTTCATGGAAAAAAGGAGAAAAAAAACAGGGAAACGATTGTTCCCTCATCTAAGTCGTACCTTTTGTTCCCCCGAACATTTTTCACTAGACTTGGCGAAACGCCATTTTAATACACAGGTAACGCAGGGCAGAAGTGAGGTAAGTGAACAAACTCGGTCGACACTTCGAAACTTGGCAGAACGTGTGTGGCCTGTACAGATACATCGGACAATGTAATGTTGCGCGCAAGTTATGGTCACGAGTTCGTTGAGCACGGTCAGTGGGACGTGAACCGAATTAACATTCCGTTCTACCGGTGCGCAAAATTATTTCCGGTACCACCCTTATTGGCGAGAGCGAGACACCGCAAGTTTATGTAATTTTGCTGCAGAGACACAGCTACCGCCCACTCGTGAGAGAAAGAGAGAGAGAGAGAGAGAGAGAGACAGAGGAGGGGGGAGACGAGAGGACTCTACGGCAGTTACGTGCTGCATTGTTCACGACACTTATCACGATAAGACGGGAAAGTTAGTGATCTCCCGGGAAAACTTCTTGCGGACGGGAATTGCCGCAACAGAGTAACGAGAACGAACGAGGTTTCGCGTGTCACGCCTAATCTCGCGCGGTGCAAATCAAGATCGCGAGTCGGCTGGAAAAGCGGCGAGACAACTCGTCGTCTCGTGTTCCTCCCCAACGTCTGAATAAGTGTCGAATATTACACCCGTGCTTTCAGCATCATGTCCCAGAGGATAAATTTCGTATATTAGTCTCTCTCTCTCTCTCTTTCTTCCTCCTCTTCTCTTCTTACCCTTTCCCTTTCTGCTGCAAACTGTCTCTTATGTGCGGAATTTATGCCGTTTTCACAGTGCTATACCCTTAAAAAGATAGAGAGACACAAATTTTCCACGTTAGTTCAAGTTCACTGCGACTTGAAAAATCATGAGCATTTCGTAAAGGCCGGAGCATACTTTCGTAAAGGAATCGCTTTAACGTGATATGTAATGATTATTAGAAGAGATGTAAGAGCGTTCCGTGGAAACAGCTTCTCATAACGCCAAGTTTTACGGAACAGCCCAACATCTCGAAGGTTACTCTATTGTCGTACTCGCGTACTTCCGAGTTCGCAGAAGAGTGACGTCTATTCGCGGTTTGAAACTATGACTGCGGCTCTCTGTGGCGGGGAAGACGAGGATAAAAGAGCGTCGGAGAATAATCCGTCAGAAAAAAGATTTATTCTCGTGAAAGCTGTATTACCGGCCGTCACTTCAGGGAGCTTGGCAGGCGGTTGCATGTGCCTTTTTCCGCGAATTTATCCACGTGAGGAGAGCAGTTTCGGTTGCAGTGGAGGACGTGGAAAATTGGATGTTCAGCGCCACCGGGGTGCATTCCGAAATCTCCCTCGTACGTTCCGCTCCAGAAAGAGTGCACGAGAACGTTCAGCACGGAATATATCCGCTGCAGTCTCGAGTGACTGCATTTTCAAAACGCATAACCGTCGACCAAACGAACACGTTCTGACGTCTTACGCCATCGAAGGATAAGCACTCCTGCTTTCCGAAGTGAATCGTATACGTTCGGAGCATTATTAATAATAACCCTAGTTTTCGAGAAATAGAATATTCGGAAAGATAGCACGGCAACCCTTCTGTGAGAATTTTGGTTTGCTAGGAGATTTACTTTACGGTTCGCAGCATAAAAACGCGTGTAACGTTGACGGTTAAAAAAAGTTATTTATGGAACTTGTACTTTTTCATGTTTGTTCCATTAATGGGCCATAAAATATACTTGTATAACTCGGAGACTTTTACGTCTTTATTTTTTATTTTATTTTTTTGACTTTTAGTCAATTTACAAGGATAATGCGTACTATTCCTGAATTAATTCCCTCAAAGACTTAAATTGTTGAAAGATTGCTAAAATATCCGAAACATCTGAGATAGATTGCTTCTACGAAATGTAAATTATTTAAATCTAAATTATATTGATTGTGCACACAATAACACAAAAGATTAACATTTATGATTATATTGTCGATGATAAAATTATGACAATTATTTTGATATAATTATCTCTAATTCTCTCCGTTCTTCTCGAATCAACTATATATCAGACATCAGGGACGGTGTCTCGAGCTCTTGAGACTTCTTCGAGATAACTGTACTATTCCTTTTATCTTGACGTTCACGGCGCGTAAAAGAGGGTCAGCTCGAAGGGAATACTGACGCCAACTGTCAGAATTGGTGACATCCCAGTCCTGGGTGGATAGACACATAGCTGCACTGAGTAACCAGTTAAAGAAAACTCTTATAAACCTCAATATCTTCGCTAAGAGATCATCGCACACATGGTTAGAAAATGGTACTTATCTTACTTTTACATTCTATTTCTTCTCCCTTTAGCAAAAAAACAATATAAAAGAATTATATATAAATCGTACACATAAGAAAAATGTAATCCTGGTACGCTATAAGTCGTCAGTTATTAGTTTAATATCTACTAACTCGGATAAACTGTTTTTTTTAAACCGTATTTAATAACGTATTATGTATGGAACCACGTAATGTATAATTAATAACCTCTAGCCCCCGTGTCCATCTCTTTGCCGACACATAATTACATTAGTTCGCATAGTCTCAACATGGAGACTCAGTGGTCATTCACTGGTGAGTGGTCGTTCACTGGTGCTACCCTACCTATCAGCCCTATGTGCTACCTGACTCTTCCGCGCCCATCAGGGGATGTGGTACAGCGCGGCGCTTGTGTCGGTGTCACGAGAGTGGGTCGGCCATGACGTCACGCGCGACTATGGGGAAAGATCGATCCCAGGATCCGCGGTCTATGCCCCAGGGCGTAGCGGTGCTCTCTCTCTCCTCTCTCTCTTTCTCTTTCCCTCTCCTCTCGTGTACGTTCGTGATTTCTCTGAGGTCCTTCTCCTTCTCGCCCGAATTTTGTCCTGGGCTTTACGAAGCGGTTTGGCCTTTGATGGGATAAGTAAAGGTAATTTTGCAACACTACGTCATTGGCCCCAATCCGCGAGTTGGCTAAAAGTAAAGGAGGTGGCAAAGCAATTCTAATAAGCAATTCTAAAAGTTGCACTCATGATCTCACGATATCGTTCGACAGAGAATTTTTTCGTCTATCGTTTCTCTCTCTCTCTCTCTCTCTCTCTCTCTCTCTATCTTTATTGTGAGAAATTGAGTTATAATAATCTCGATAATAGGCGAGAAGAAATATGAGATATTCATCATGTGTTTTTGGCCTCAACAGGCTGCAAAATAGGTTTAATTTGCGAAGCTAATGGTCTATGGATGGGGATTTATTGTGGGAGAATATACATAACAAAACAATTATATGGATATTCAATTGAATAAAATAATTCAAAGTTTTTGCGGATATACACAATACATTATTGTTCAATAAATATCATAAATTACAAAATTACTCGATCGTATAAATAGTCAACTATTTTAATCTGCGAAATTTAAATTTATTCAAATACTGCAATTTTATTCGTAAATTCTCCTTATTTGTAATGCCATATTTATTTTTGAATAATGATGTTATTATAAAATTACTAAATTATTCTATGAAAATTAAATTATATGTTTTGTTACAATATGTTTTGTTACGTCTCTATTGTATTACAATTAATATAGTAGTATGTGTACTGTTTTATCGCTAATAAACACCTATTATAAAGTAAGCACTACATTTCCAAAAAGAAATATATAACTATTAAAAATAGAGGCGATATAAAATCAAATCGTCAGATTCACTTCATTGATTGCTGCTTTTTAAAAAGCTAAGACTTATCGTTTAAGGTTTCCTTTTCCATAAATTTCTTAAGATATTTCTTTTCAATTTGATTATTCCATTATGACATCGCTGTGACATAACTCATTCAGTTCTTAATACCGAAGAACTCAGCGCGTCTAGTTGAGTCACGGTAAAACACTCGATTTTCTGAATACGTCGAGTTTCATTCATAGAAGATTTTGACATTAAAATAATTGTTCGATTGATCAATGTACATATTATATAGATTTGACTGATCAATGAACGATTGACCATGTAGTTTCCAAGAAAATAAAAATTAAATTTAAAGTTTTATACGTGGTAAATACATCAAACAAACTAATATGAAAGTATATCATATCATATCATATTACTTTTTAAAATGTTTTGCACAAACTTTTATTAAATATAATTAGAGTAAATCTTTTTTCTACGTCCTTGCAAAAATTCAACTCTGTCCATCATGTAGTTTGTACAAGCTGATAAAAGTGTGCTTATTTGATTAATTAGAGAAAGTCAACGTAAAAACTTGGCGACGCTGTTAACCAAGGTTGTAAAATATAATTTATCTTCTACTTCAGCTACACACATATATATACAATATTGAGTCAAACTGTGTTAATTTAATTTAGCTGACCCTCAAGGAATACCAACCTCACTTTCATGCAACATTTTCAAGCGATCGATAATTTTTGAACACAAAACATTAAATTATTCATATTTTGATAATATTAAAATTTTAATATTATGATTCGGAATTAAAAATTAGCATTCAATGTTATCTTTTTATTAAATAAATCATAAAATAGCCGTTTTTATCATTAAAAAATTTTCATGTTCTGTTGAATATGCAAATATGCGATGTATAAGGATAGAAATATCTCCAAACTATCTCTGCAAATAATCGCTCATGACCTCCTTAAGGAATAACGAAATGAAGAAATGATTACAATGATTTAATATGCGACAGTACATTAAAACTTCTGTTGCGTGTTGCTTTAACTTAATACCAAAAATTACTGTAGATTTAACGAAGTACAGAGACATCCTGCTTTGCATTACTAGCGGGTTGTGGGGTGGAAACGAGGCGGTCGATTTTACGAATAAATATTATGCAGACGCAGATTATGCCAGTCGCCGCATCTCGTCTGGTCCCGTCTTGCCTCATCTCATCTCGCGTCTCGTCCCGTCGTTTCTGAGGAGCAAGTATCGCCCGATGTATTACGTAGCGAAAGCTGGACGAGGACAGTTGTAAATGCAATTAAGTCCGGGCGTGGTGCACGTACGCCCGTTACCACAAAGTACCGGCGACGGCGGACTTGCCGCGCTATACCGTCAAGTGAAACATAATTAAATAGGGCGAGTGCAAAGGGCGTGCGCGACGTTTCCGCCGTAAGCTGCAACGCGCTGCCGTCTCGAACACCTACTTTTCATATGCGCACCTTAACGCGATTTTACCTCTCGGATTTGTCGTTTATTTCTTCCATCTTCCGTTTTACATCTGAAAATTATTTAACCATAAAGCTGCTGCAATTAACGTCGTCAACACGATACGTCGCCAGCAATATGATACGACCATTTTATTAGCTTCCCTAGCGATAAATTTAAATTAGACTGTATAATACGATTAAATTTTTTTTTAAAGACATAAGATAAGTTCCGCAAATTACTCTCGAAATGTGATATAATAACCTATCAATTTTCTAATTTATAATGTACGTATATCGAGAATTGTAAATAAATTAAGTATGTATCTATAATCGTGAATCTGATATACAGCTTATACAAATAAATATAAAATAGTACTATCATATCAGAATATATCATTTATATCGAATTATCGTCTATTATTACATTGTCTTATTGTCTTCTATTGTACAGCTTGCAAGATGGGATTTCCTTTTTCGCCTTGCTAATTATTTGTCGCAGTTGTAATAAAGTTGTAGAGAGTTGTTGTAGAGCAGCTCCAAAAAAGGATAATGTTCAAAAAGTTATCTTTATATCTATAATAGTTTGCTGTATGTTTTACTTTTTCTAAAAAAATATATTAGCTTCGTAGCGATGCCGATATTTAATCGTTATTTACGAATGAACAACATCCGTAGTTTCGGGACCGGTAGATCTTGATTTCACCACGATTGATAACACGACATAACGCGCTACGGACATTTATTTCGCGATTTTACGAGAAAGAATCCGCGCCGTTTGCGTGATTTAAGTTCACGGATACGACAAAAAGGGGTATCGATCGATTGACACATACGGATTTAGCGATGTCGATCGATCGTAACTACACCACGTATGAAATAGGCGTTTACCTGTCTCTCTTTCTTTCTCACTTTCTCTGCAGAAGTATAAAAAGTGGTTACAAAGGTCGCTGTCGTGATAGCAGCAGCAGGTGGACCTAATAAATATGCATCAGTCGTTACGCTCGGCCTCGCGTAGTTTTTCCGCGAGCTATGCGAAGCAAGCTCGGCCGGGTGTTGTGTGTAGAAATGGAATCGAGCCCAATATGCACTCATGAATATGAGTCAATATTCGATATCGAAGTACGTTTTCGTCGGGACATCTTTAAAAATTGCTATTTTATTTAACTTTAGAGATTGAGCAGGGAAGATAATTGGGTCAAGTGAGAATAAGTAATTTTATTAAAAGTAATTTTACAAAATGATATGATCACTGCGATTACCACGACATAGTTTAACTTTATCATCTCTCTCTGCTCCAGATGAATTTGCACAAATAAACCAAAAATTGTGTACCTAATATTCTGAGAATAATGTAATTTTTAAGAAATGCGCTTGTTTCTCCATTTAATCAGCTCGGTATTGACCAATTGCAACTACAGCTATAAATTATGTCGACAATAAATTTTTAATTAAATAATTCATATTAAATAATTTATATTGAACAATTCATTAAGTTTCCAATCCGCTTAAAGAATCATTGGTTTAAAAAAAAGAGACGTTTTATTCGAAAATTCATATTTTATTAAATTAATACAATTGCATAAAGGGACATTCTATTAATTATTTTATTATTGTTGTGAGATATTAACGTTTGTAATAGAAACTTTTGCACAAAAGTTTCCATCAAAACATCTCTTTCTGAAATGATTCAAATAATGGTATTTTTTGGAATACAGATATTCGCAAAGGACCGAAATATATTCAGTCGGCTTGCTACATACGTGATACCATTCCTAGTGCATCGAGGCAATGCGGCAATGCGTAACAAGCCGTTACGTCGTTCGTCAACGTTTACGTCGTATGAATATTTTCCGTACATACGCATCGATCGCATGCGGATTTCATCCGTCAGCACACGAAAGTGTTATATGACTGTGTTTAACACACGTCGATTTAACTCTTTAAGTGGAGGCAGCGGGTGGAGGTTGCTTTTACCAATTTGCGCGTTAAACGATAACGATAAGAGCAGCTAGGTCAAACAGCTATGGAATCGACAAAATGTCAACAATAATGCGTTTACATCGTGTAACGATTAGGGTAAAATCAATAAGGCAGATGCATGCATTGTTCAATATTGTTGATATACACGTATTGTACTTTTATATATGTATATTTTTTTAACTTTTGAAATATTTAACATATTTTCAAAGTTATATATTTTTCATAATATATTTTTCATAATTACGAAAATATTTAGAATTTATGTATATATAAACGTTATTAAAAATTATTTTACATTTTTATGTACATACGTGCGTGCGTGTGTGTTATTTGTTTTTAATAACTTCTGAATTCTTCTAAATTAGAGTACTAAAATTAACATAACGCCGTTCCCGTTTATGATCTCAAAAACAGATTTTTATATATGAAAATATTTTCAAAGAAATAACATGAGCAGTTTCTTCGCCTCGCGCATTTTTGATACTAAAGTAGCTTCATTTATAATTCTTCACGATTTCTGCGCCTGTTATTTCTGTATCGTTAGATTTTTTGCTTTCTTATAGATTTTACGATACGACTGTTACGTGTGTGTGTGTGTATGTGTGCGCGTGTGTACGCGCGCGCGCGCGCGTGTGTGTGCTACTCCTCTTCTATTTTTACAACCTTATAAAAATAAGCTTCGCTTATTTATTTTTGCTTATTTACTTTTAATGAGAGGAGAATAAATAGCACGACTTTCTTATATTTTTATAAAAGTTAAATCGTATTTTTATCTCTTATTATATCTGTATAATCTCATCATGATTATCTTATATCTTATATCTTATAAAAAATAATTATTTAATTTAATTAAATAACTTTATTTTTTTAACATTAAGAATTTAAAAAATGCATTACATCCTAATATATTGATGGTTTTTGAATGGTAACCACATTAATTTTGAATGCATTATTCACTGTAAATTGACTTTTTCTGTTGAAAAATGAGTCATATCAAGGTTTCGTTTTCGAACATACATTCATATGCGTGCATCCCCTTTCCCCTATTTTAACACTATAAGGGTACAATAGGAAAGAGTTTGCCAAATATTCAATAAAAGTAATGAATCATCACGATTTTTTAATGCGGTATTTATCGCTGACTCCAGCGCGCCGCGAGCTTGATTAACGCATCGTAAGTTTATTCGAGACGGAATAATATCGCGCGACAACCATTAACCCATAACTTTCCGGTGTCATCCCGGCGGCGGCGAGTACAACGTCGGTTAGAGTGAAAGCAAGAGTAGTTATCGAGCTGCCGGAAGGGTTATGCGAGCAGACGCGACAGACGACGAATCCCATAATAGCGTTACGAGCTATGGCCGACAAACTTCATCCGTATTTACTAATGAGGCCGAGTGTCTTGCAACCCATGGAGAGATCGGAAGACAAGTCTCTGTCTCGTCATATTATCGATAGAAGCAAACTGCCAAGTCGCGATGTGTCTCGCCGGGACATTGAGAACGTTGAATTTCAGATGTTCGGTAATCGATGGAGCGATGCGAAAATAAGTGATTACTTTGAGAGAGGCAAAGCGACGAGAGCAATCTTTCACTATAGAAGATAATTTCATTTTATAATACTTGCCCCGATGTTTTACAACGATACGGAGTATATTGCATGAAATACTTTTATGTCCATCTCATTGTAACAGTAAATAACTCTTTCGCGAAAAAAAAGGATAAATACGATTGAAGAAAAACTTAGCAATGTTTCTCAAGTGAGAAGCTATTTTCGCAGTCTTTCGACTAAATGTAAAAAGTTTACAGATAAAAAGAATTTAAAGAAAATAAAGAAAAATAAAAAGTATATATTTTCTTCATATCGCTGAATATTATATTTCGTGAATTAATATGTATGTTAGCTCCGATTTAAAAATCAAAGAGTAATAAGTAAATTTCAACTCGCCTTTTATGGTCGAGCCTGGATCTTTTTGGCCAATTAATGATCTGTGCAATCGCAGTACACAATTAAATACAAGATGCGCGTCCACACTGTCGAATTTTAAACGCAAACACAATCACCAACTTAAAATCAATTTGATTTCAAATGTTGGTGTTAATAAGACCCCCCCATCCCCTACATATAAATAATTTATTGCGAAAAATATTACCTCAGCCAGGATTCGAACCTGGAACTCTCAAAGAGTAATGTTACTAGTATACGAATTTTTTAATTTCCTACGTTTTCATAAATCTACATTTAACTTGAAAAATCAGAAGATTTCTCTTTGACATATTTTTCTTTCGAATAAATATATAGAACAATATTTCACCATTAATAGAAGTATATATTTTTAATGAACGTTTCGTTACATTTTTTTCTAATTTGTGAGTACCCACGTTGCTCGAAAAAGGTTGGGAAAACGTAAAGTAAATCGAGATATGACTGGTCCGGAGTATATTACATTTATATTTGCCTCGCGTAACCAGATATTTGCCATCGTATGTTAAACTTTCGTATTCGTTCTCAAACAAACCCGAATTTCAATCTGGAAAGTAATTTCAGCGAAGAAGCTTTTTTTTGCATCATATACAAGCTTACAATCAATTGGATTTTCCTGGGCTCGCCGTTTTCGGTGTACGGAATTTGTATCTTCATTTAACCGGGCGAAAAAACACGAGCGCTTCTA
The DNA here is from genome assembly GCA_901521435.1 of Crematogaster levior. Classification (NCBI taxonomy): domain Eukaryota; kingdom Metazoa; phylum Arthropoda; class Insecta; order Hymenoptera; family Formicidae; genus Crematogaster; species Crematogaster levior. The sequence continues at coordinate 608,777 of CABEGB010000925.1, read as the reverse complement.
CATGCGTTTCTACATAAGCAGTGCATACTGTACATATGCCTGGTGTACACATAACAAACGACCCTTGGCTCAATTGCCTCTACTGCTAATTAGGCGCTTTGAGGCGGTCTGATGATTTACAGTTACCGGGATAGAGTGGAATCGGTAGTAGTGTCGCATGCGAGCAGTATTAGATACATAAATTCCGACCTTTTGCAAGGAATACATATTTTAACAGTAACTGCTATATGTTCGCACTATGAAAGTGAACACATTTCGCTTGTGAATATTGCCTGATTTAATTATTTATATAACATCTCTTACGTATTTAATTTGGTCGTTTATAATTGATATTCCAAAAAGTTATATCGATTTTACGTTTGAATTTTTGAAAGACTTTCCGCAAGACAGAAGAAGAACCTTAATTAAAATTTAACAATTCGCATACGAAAAGTAGACGTTTATCAATTCTTCTTAATTCACGGAATCACTTCGTGCAGAAAACGGCATTAAGTAACGCCATTTGCGTACCGAGGACGATTATGTCAGACTCTTAACGCAATCCGACGTTAACGGATGGTGACTGCCGGCAGGTTGGCCATTCGAGTTAACCGTATTCCCTTCTCCAGCTCGGACTACGTAAGTTAACGGGGCACGGCATCGGGCTAAGTTCATTACCCGGTTAGTACGTTAATACCTGGGCTAAAGGCCCGGCTCCTGACCGCACAACCGGGGCCAAGTTTCCGGGCTCCTCTCCCCTTTCAGACGAACAAGCAACCAGCAACCGCCGTCGTAGCCAAGGGACTGGACTCGAATGTCGCTATTCGCGTGCTAACCGTGTATTCTCACAATTTGATGTCCATCCGGGCTCGAACCCGGTTCCCGATATCATTCATTTCCGTCCGGCGCATACGCACAGCTATTCCATTCTATTTCGACGGGGCTTGCGGTAAATCCGCGAAGGGTCGTGCGGCGGTTAAGGCGGTCTCGGATTAAGGCCGTCGGCATCCCTTTGGCAGGTATCGGATTCCGAGGATGTGGGCGCGCGCACCACGACGCCCGATATAACGCCCAACTATCTTTCCAAGAAGGAACTATGGCAAGTAGTTATCTCGCTTGTCGATATATCCGACGTGGTGCTCGAAACTCAGGTCGCGTTCGCGATCGATTAACGCGGATTTGCTCGGGCTATGGAGATTTGGGGCGAGATGGAATATGAGAGGAGTGGAGTGGGATTATTTAAATTACCTTTTAATTGTATTATCGTGTTTAATTTGTTAACAGTATTAGTCAATAATAATTCCCAAAGGTTTCGGATCATATTATAATTTAATTATTATTAAATGACTTTTCTGTGTTAATTAACATTGTGACCTTTATTTGTTCGATTTGTCGATACGCTGATATTTCCAGAAGAGAAAACTCTGACCGGATGAGTTATTTATTGCGAGATTTTGACGTTTTGTCTCGCGCCTTCTTCCATCATGCAATGTATAAAGCAATGTACAAAGTGATACGTGGTTAAGGAATCTCTAATTAAGGCATTCATGTTGCCTTGCGTGTAGAATTTGAGGTGGCTCGGTTGATGACGTGCCACACACGCTTGAAGCGATGGCAGAGCAACATGACACGTTATCCTTCGTCAGGATGCTAACCACACTCGGTGGCGCGCTATCGACCGTTCGACGATGTGACCAGATCATCCTCTCGCTGATCAAAGTAGAGGAAACTTTTTGAAAATAATCAAATAGTCGAAGGATTTTGATACATTAGGAAGAAGTGAATTTACGCAGTTTCAAAATTTAAAAATGTTTAAAGATCAGAACAGAAATTTGTGGAGTTAAAAGCTTCAAAGAAAGCTTAAAAATCAATAAAAAATATCATTTCCTTTAATTTTTTCTTACTTCTTATTGTTTTATTGACATTCGCGTGAATATTGAAATTTTTATTTAATTTGTACTAGATAATAGAATTCAACCAATTCTTTTTTATCATATTTAAACACAATTTTTTATTTCAGACATAATTACCATGATATTTCACATTTAAAATTCAAAAGTTGCGACAAATGTAATTTCCTAGAATTGCAAGTTTAAAAGAAAACCGACGTTATGTCTAGGATCATCTGTCCCAGAGACAAATGACGCAAATTACTTTTTTGCCAGATTTACTTTCGCGCCGAGCGATTTAACGCAAACAATAAATCAAGTAGCTCGCGTGGGTGAACGTTAAATACTTTTTCGTATCGACATATCATAGAGAGACGAATAAATCACAGCAACGTTGCAAGCGCGTGAAGGCTTTAGCAAAACGTCCTTTTAACAGGGCAGCTTCTTATTGGTGAACCGCAACGTCGCAATTAAAAGCGACATTGAATAATGGGTTAGCGGCGGCGGCGTAACCCGCAACCGTAACTTGCGTCTTCGTGTTCAATAAACGGCTTGATTGTTTTACGATCGTCGTCGCGCGTGCATTTTCACGCTACTAAGCAAACGCGCGCTTCACGTTCGCACGCGAGGCGGCAGAGGCAAGAGGAAGTTTCGCCTCCGGAACGAGGATAACGTCAGTTTACAAATAGACTACCAGCAAGATCTAAAAGGAGAAAAGAGTTTTGCGGGAGAGAAGGGCGGCGGGATTCGGGGCGTAGTCGGACGAACGATATAAATTACGGCCAATCCCTCGGATTAAAGTATCCAAAGAGTAGTCGCATTTGTTCGCGGAAAACGGAGCGACGTACGTCCCGGGACCCCGGACGTACAAAGTGCCTTTGTTTAAACAAGGGATTTCCTCTCTATCTCATTCTCCCTCCTGGCGTAGAAACCGGCAAAACTTCCACGCTACAATTCCCTCTACATCTCTTCCGGTCTTGCAAATTTTATCTATTACACGCCTCATAGTGATGAATATCCCGGGCGATTATAATCAAACTCGAACCTTTTCGTGAAACTTTTAAGTATTTTATGTATCTAAGATATCCGCGTCAATCCTGCAGCTAGATCGTTGATAAGAGATAAGACAAGGAAAATAATAATAACATCAATGAAGGCTATTATTATAGATAGCACTCTTGTCAGCACTGTATTTATGTGTGTCTCCGAACGATTGTTTTACTGTGTTTTTATAACTGTAACATACAGAAATAGTTACAATATTTGCTTGAAAGTGAAATCCACGGTGAAAGGATAATTTCATAATTTTTGTCGATGCAGTAGAAGGGTAGAGAAGTTGTGAAACGTTGTGCCTTTTTATCCTTGACATTTTTACGGGAAGAAAAACCTGTTTTAAGCTTTCCGATTCGGAGTTCAAAATATGTAGATCCAATGTCGTCTTTAAAGAGCGCGCGCAACGTAACGAGAAACGAAAACGCAGGATAAATTATTCTCTCCTGATTTCCAGCTTTTAATCCTGAGCGCGCTTCTTGCGCTGGATCGAATGAGCCGGAGAAGATTTGCATCGGATTAAAAGTGGAATAATGTGAATTTCTCTCGAGTCGCGACAGATATTATTATGTATATTTCACATTGAGACGGACTTTTGTGTTAACATTATTTTCAACATTCTCATTTTCGTCCTTTCCGCGGTCTCCGACTGCGCAGCGCGACGCGACAACTTCTCCGTGAAGATTAAATCCATTGATCATTACTTTTTTCGAGTAACGTGTGGTTATGAAAATTCTACAGGCTACTGTATTGATTCCAGCGGAAACTTTGTTTTATATTGTTACGTCCGCGCTCGCCACCCGAGCGCGGACGTAACAATATACTTAAAGTATATAGAGTATATTTAACTTATCCGCGCAAGTTTCCAATACATCATGCGATAGTAAAGAGAGACAGCGATCTCTCATGCTTTTTTAAAAATTGTTGTTCACGAGTTTTCTCTTTGATGATTTAGTACGAGCAGTGACATCATGAAATCTTACAATCTGAGGAAAACAAGTCGCTGATATGATTAAACCTGTTTAGTTGGCAGTATTTCTTTGGTTCAAGCACAGGAATTTAAGTCAAATATACATTATTTATTGAAACACATTTTTTAAAATTACGTTATAAATATTTTTGCGAATTAATCAATTTGCTTGACAATCTGTGATCATCACATATAGTTGGTTATTTTTTTATTCACTTATTTTTCTCAGTGTAAGACGAGATTTAGTAATTAAACAAGATATATGTGTCTAAAAAGCGAAAAATTATTTTTGGAATTTCGCGAATTTTTAGAATTTGAAAAAAAATCATTGCACTGTTCATATATACATTGAGAAATTTGATCTGATGATGTGACAAGATCACATAAAAATTGGAAATTGAAATTTGGAAACAATTTGATTGAATAACGATGGTTGCAGGAAAAAATGCAATATTTCATATCATACTTTCCATGTTTCTTTAGCCGAACCATATTCAGATCGTTTCACGATTTCCAGTGCACTTTTACGGAAGCGCGTCAGCTTCATGAATGGCCGATCTCTTTCTTCGACCGCATTAATACATTTTTAAGGGGCGAGCAAGAAGCGGGCGTGATCGTGCACTTTGGCTCTCGCGCCTGACAATTTAATCGCCGACGGGTGATTTAATAACATGCAATTTATATGTCCGTAGTGGGCGAAGGAAAAACGTCAGGTAGCGGAAATCGTACCTCTCGCGCTTTTCTCTCTTCTTTCTTTTTTCTTTTTTTTTACGCGCGCGTGATTGCGATTTTATGCGTGGTGCCCGCGACTTTCGCACTCGTGGCTCGTCCGCCATCAACAGCTACAGATAATTAAGCACTTGGCGGTTGCAACCGTGCGACTCGCGCGCTATCCCGTGATTCGCACTTAGCGGCGAAATTGCACCGCGCATGAGAATGGGTAGTCTCTCTGTAGCGCACCACGAAGGGTTGTACCGGACGTGTCTATTGCGAAGGTAGGCAAGTGTCATTATCCGCTTTCTTTCGGGGTCATCGCGAGACCCGCGTGTCACCAGCCTTTTCCCGTCATTTACGTGAAGGGAAAAGGCTGTTAGCTTCTTGCTAGGACTTACTATACTTCTTTTGTCAGTCACTTCGCTTTTCCGCTTTCCACCCTTTGTTTCCGACTTTGGTGTGTACTTTTTCCCCTTTGCACAGGAAATTCGTAATAAAGCTTCGTACAGGAAATTCGCAATAAGGCGAGTGAATGCATCGTATTTTATATATCGCGATTCTTATGATAATAGGTTCTTTTATACGAATATAACATTTATACACGTATACATTTGTGATAGAAATTGATTTCTTATAATTTCCTACGATTTTCCACGCAATTGTAATTTCTGTTAACAAAATTTTTTATTTTGTTATGTACATAATATCGAAGGGAATTGACTCCGCGATAATGCTCTCTTTTAATAATCGATAATACACCTCTTAATCATTATTTGTTATATCGCTATGTACCTGTGCTGTTGTTTTATATTACATTGCGTACCTTCCACTTATTTGATTGCGCCAAAGCGTTTATATAGAACGCATAATGAATATTTTCTTTCTTCCTTTTTCACTCTCCTCATCTAATTGTCTTCCAGTAAAATTGTTTACATCCTGACGAGAATGCTATATCGTTTTTATTATTCTATACTTAATTACTCCAGCAACATCTGCTTTTACATCGTTAATTTTACTAATACAGTTTGTCTTATTCAATTAATCTATCTAATTAATACGTTCGATATTTCGCGTTCTCTCATTCTCTTTATACAGCTCTGTTGAGGGCTTTCGTTATACCTAAACATTTTACGCAATTGAAGAATTCAATCTAAAATTTATTTCCCTAATTGTGCAGTCTATTTTAAAAATTCATTTATGTTTAACTCTTTTATGAGAATAGTTTTTTCTTTAAAAATAATTAAAAATAAATTTAAAAATAAGTTCTCAAAAAAATGGGTCAAATCGCTGTTGAGCCGAGGCCTTCGAAGTCTATCGGAGCTTAACTCCGATATATAATAATAAATGTCCTTTTTCCTTCACTTCTTTCCGCCTCATCTGCTTGTTGCTAAAAGAGCGAAGTGTCGAAAAGAAAGAAGAGGCATATAATCGCTTTCACGAGGCTGGGCTATCGATTTTCCCCGACGTCACGTATAGCGAACGTGCCTCTTTCCACGAAGCGTATCGCGGTGCGCGTTAGGTTCGGTTATGGAAATTTCGGCGTCGTATTCCCCGAACTCTGATTACTGTGATTATACGCGGTGGTGATCGCGTATCGTGGCGTGTCCCACGGTGCGACGCGTGAGAAAGAAGCGTTTCCGCACCCGCGCGAGCTTCCACTCTATGCAGGCGCGCGTCTCTCCGATAATTAGAACTATGGCTACGGCGTAAACGATGTAAACCGCATCGTGTAACGAAGAGAGTCGCTGCTTCTATCATCGCACGTGCAAGTTCCCTAAGGTGACGGTTGCATATCGCAAGCATTGTGTATGCATTGTTGTCAATGCGTCGTCGGGCTGCCGTTTAGACGCGTTATCTGCATTCATCGACACGTCGTCTCAACCACCATCGTCGTCATCGTCGTCGTCGCCGTCGTTCTCATCATCGCACAACGCGAGCACAAACTCCCCGCGGGAAACCGAGCATTATCGTACCGTTGAATCCCGCCGATTTACCCACGCCCGTTGAATCGATTCGACCGATAAACCCAGATCCGTGACAGCTCGCAATACATTACTTGCGCGTCGATGCGTCGTGATAATACTCCGCGATGGATTGTTAGACTAGAACCTGAATTTTCGAGGGAACTGTGCAAGCTCTCTCAAGTTTACTTTCTTAAGTAACTGTACATTGGCAATTTTATTACCATAGCAGTACATAATTGATAACGGATGAAAAAACTAATGCTTATTTAAGGTTTAATTAAGAAATAACGAATCGAGGATGCGATTTTCCTTTGTGTCTTTCACATCTAACTACATTTCCAATCAAGTGGAAGTCTGCGAGTTTAATTGGGCTTAATTGCTTTTGCAGCAGTTCAAATTGCTCTAGTCAAACATGTTATCAGCGATTTCTCAGCGCGATCGCTTTTCTGACAGCACGGACTCCGTTATTAACGCAACGTTACGCAAAAGTGGGGCTACAGTCGGCGAACGCGCTAAACGGCAATGAGACGATGAAGAGACGATGAAGGGGCGTTACATTACCACGCATACCCGTTATAATCGTTTTAATGGCCGAGCATTCGTCGGTCTTTTACTCCCGTGTCCAGCGATCGACTTCGTCTTAAAAAACTGTCGATCCGTTGAAACTTGTTTTCCGCAACCGGATGAGTCGGCCAAGAAGACTGACTGCCGCGGAGTAATTTGTACGCCGGATGAGAATCTCTCACTGTCATCGACTCGTCTACGCTTCGTGATCGCTAAATTGTCGCGCAGACACGTTTTTGCGCTACATGTGACATGATTTTTCACCATTTCCCATTCGCATTCCACACGTTCTCGCAATCCGCGCTCATCGGACTGCTTTCCCGTCGAGGATACTCGCTTTCCCGTTACACACGACTTCGCCATCATATTGGCACTTTGCGAAATACATGCAAAGTGACTTTTGCCTGTACGCGGGAACCAACCTTCTTCCATCTAAATAAAAATAGTGCAGGATAAATAAAAATAGTCCCGTCATATCGGGATGCATGTGTGAAAAGTACATTTATTTTTTACATTTGTTTGTTCTGAAAAAAATGTCAAAAGTATCACAAGCGTATGTATTATATAACTTGGAAATGAATTGTAATGATAGATTTTTCGATGAATATATTCGATATTTCCTCAATTCAGTGGATAAAATCTTCTCATTTCTCGTAATTCTTTTATATTGCTATTTATAGAATATTAAAATAAATGATTTAAAATTTAACGAAAGACAACGAAATGTGAATATAAATCGAGCCTTTACGTTGAAAGGATAGTGATTCTTTAAGTTATGAATATTAACTAGCAACATTAGTCAATTTAAAAAAATAAGATTTTAGAAGAATTAATTTTTTAAAACAGTTAAATTAAAATTAAGATTGTAATTGAATAAAAAGTGCGAATGTGTTTAAGGTGTTGATTGCAGGCAGTTATGGAACAAATAGAGACAGAGAAAATTTCTTCATATTAATCCTACCTTGCGTGGGTGATTTTTACTCGACTATGACGTGCCTAAAGGCACGTGCAATTTCATTTAGTCATTTCGCGCGCACTAATCACAAGACACGAATTCGTCGTCCCTTCTCGTCTATCACTATGCAGTGCGGGTATTAATCCAGCTTGAGCACCACCTCTCGTAATCAATGACACTTCCATCGATCGTTATCTCTCATGGATCTGAAAAAAAAAAAAAACGTTTGATTTACGCTTGCCATGAATGTGAGTGAATTACACGATGCTGGTAAATCCTTTTTTAAACGGCATTGAATCGTCTTTTGAATCATTAGGTTTTATTTTGTAGAAAATAAAAACACGGATATCTCTTTTGTAAAAATATATTATTAAAAATATTTTTATTATTAACAGAATAGTTAAGTTAGGATAAATGATTAATCAAAGCTTTACATTGAAAAATATTTCCTATTCAATATTCTGTATACAATAAAAGTATTATTGTCATGTTTGAGATGTTTTATATTACAAAAGCCGCATCACACACAGATTGAAATTTACAAAAATATTATTATTCCTCTGATATTTTCTCTTTGAAATGTGCTACTGTTAATAAATTCATGTCAATTTTACAGTATTTAGCTCTGTGTGCTTTCACTGTAAATTTTGTATGATTCTTAAGAAGATATTTGCCAACGTGAAGATATATCACGTAATAAATTCGTCAAGGTGTCATCAGATTTAGTATTTTCATAAAAAAGATTACTCGAAGTTTGCGACAAATCAATGCGACATTGAATAAGTTATACACGGACTTGACATTTAAGAGGCTACCGCTTTGATAACGGGGCTAAAGTAAGAGCGTGCCCAGCCACCGAGTTTCGTCGACTCCTGACTTCTGTATCCTTAATAGTCCGAGCCGCCGTTTACCACTACTATTGCCCCGTGTCGGAAGTGGAATAACTACGTTGTAGTATCCGGCATCTAAAGAGCTTGGCGCGGGTAGGTAACGGGGGCTTCGCGTATCGAGGGAAGAAGATCCGATTATGGCTTAACCGCATTACACGCGGAAAGTTTACTTTCGGTAATTCCGAGCCAGAGCTGAGACAGGGAATGAAGCGGTGAGGGGAGAGAGAGAGAGAGAGAGAGACAGAAGAAAATGAAGGTGCCGTCGATGCGATAGTTACACCTGTAAAAGCAGCACCTGCATGCTTATTTCCGTTCCATTCCGTTTCAGTGAAATACGTTCAGAGTATTTCAGTATCTGTTCTAGAAGAGTTTTATCATGTTGTATTTTGTGTGCAAATTAATAATTAATTTGGTTATTATTAAACTTACAAAGTGTAAATAATGTTAAACCTGGATATTTTGAATGCCAAATCTTGTAATAATTTTCAATTTTCGCGTTATTCATAGAGAAATATTGAAAATAATATGGAGTATCCTTTAATAGCTCCTCTAACAAGATAAAGTTTGTAAAGGAATACTTAAAACTTTAGAAAGAATTTAATTTCATTTTTCGTAGCTGTTCATAGAGATTACACGATGTCGGGTAATCTTTTGATATTCTCACCATATTATTTATAGAAAGATCATTAGTTAGTTTATTTTGGAATATATTCATATGTACGTTTGTTAAACTCAGACATTAAAATAATCGTTTAAAAATAATTTTGTTTCAACAATGCGGTAGGTGCAGCTAACAGAAGATTTAGATGAACTTTTTAGTCGCCATTACGTCTCTGTGCGCTTTGACACAAGTTGTCGGTGCGAGGAAGTGTGCATAATGCACTCTCGCAGGTTGACGAGAAGAGCTTACGCGTCGAAGCAAGAAGAGTGCGCGCGATTCACACGTGAAAGCGCGCACACACTTACGTACGCACATATGTGCATCGCGTTGTTTGCTGTCGCACGTGTAAACCGGGATAACGTATAATACTCATAATGGCAGTCGTCGCGCGTATTACGTTGTTCATGAACCGTGCCTCGCACACCCCTGTGGGCTTTCCGCGGATACGGAGGGAGGTCATCGGACGCTCGTTAACCCTTCGAGCATCGAGTTCTTATCGATTGCGTGCGGTCGCGGTAATAATTTATTGCGTTCGATGGATTCATTAGATGAGCAAACCGCACATTGCCGCCTCGCGATTGTCCGAGACCCGATTACGCATGGAAACAATCATTGATTCGAGAGACAGAATTAGATACATATAAAAGCTTGAAAGACTTTTCTTTTCGAAAAGTCTTTCGAAAGATACAAAGTCGCGCGCTTCTGAAATAAATTGAGTATACGGATAAAAATTTGCTCAGATTATATTTCATATGTTGGTATATTAATTAATAACGATACTAATTACTAGTGTAATAACATAATTGAATAAAGTTTTTGTAGAACACGATATGTAATAGTTATAAATAAAATTCGGGTGATTGTTACGAATTTGATATTACGTCGATATTCACCGCAACCGCTCGCGTGTCCGACGATTTTGATTTAATTATGTACAAAAGTAACAAAAAAGTAATGACGGCTTGGTCAGCTCCATCGATTCTCTCTCGAAGGAGAAGACTCGCGCACGCGTCAAATGGGGAGAGAAATCTTAGCAGCAGCTTGTAGGCAGGTGGATCTTCCACCTGGCAGGCACCTGGTGTATTTCTCTGAACAAAGTCCCTTAAGGATCACTGGCTGGCACGTGCGAGGCTACATAACTTTAAAGACTGGATTATCATTTGGTGTGCAGGTTGCTCGCTATAAAGGCATTTGGTAGATATAGGACTTTTTTAATTGGAAATTGAAATGTAAATGTAGGGTCTTTTGGTTTTATAAATGTCCAACTTCTCAAAGATATGAAAATAGAATATACCATTATTTATGATTACACAATGTGTGTGAGCTTTTTCTAGCGATAATTTTGGCACAAAATTAGCAAGTTTTTGCAATGGACATTATTATAACACTTTAGTCATTTTTTTTTATTTATTAATTTCGCTGAATTTTAGAATTGCAAGAAAGATCGCACGTTTCTTTGCGAGACAAATGGAACAGGTTAAACCTTATGTCTGCTTAAAATTTAAAGTAAAAAAATTTTCAATTTGTCTGCATTTTATCCTCGCTCGCGTCATCTAATCCATCCGCGTAATTACGAGAATATTAGTCAGCTAACGCGGATTTTAATTTAGCCAGGTAATACTCCGGATATTACGATTCCTCGGGTATTCAGCATCTTTCAGCGATTTCGATTACTATTTGTATACTTCATAATCTTAAGTTTCGTTTGATGCACGAATATATTCGAATATTTAAGTCGGGTATCCGATACATGTATTCTTGGCTACTTGGCTTGTATTGCTTGTATTGTATTGTGTTATGTAAAATTGTATTTAAGTATTCCGATTTTTTGTAACGATTTCCCCAAGTATTCGAGTTGGCAATGCTAATGTTATTACGTAGAAACAATGACAATTACTTAAGGTAAAAGATGTTCTTTGGATTAAAGCAATTTAATTCGTTTAAGTCTTTGAAGAGAATTCGAAAGAATTTAGAAAATGTTCGAAATGTTTCTTGCATTTTTGCTGATTCTACAATTATATATATATAACAATACTATAACAATAATTTTAATTAGAGCCTAATTAGTAGTTGTTTTCTTATTCTCACGAATTTGTACGAAAGAGCTTTCTTTCTGTATTAAAATAACTGATGTTAAAAAGCGCCATGTGGCTAGAAACGTGTACGAAATGCGAAGCTCTGCTTGTTATCCACATAAGGACCAGGATTTGCGGGCAAAACGTAATTAACTTGTTGTGTGTATTCTTGTTTTGCAGGTGAGTGCAGTAAAGTCGGAGAATGGCTGGTCGTCTAATTTTCGCGAGCCTATGGTTACGCACGTGCTACAAATGGCGCAGAGAGAACTGAGGGCGATGACAAGGAGAGAAAGAGAGAGAAAGACAGACGGAGTCGTGTATAAACGCGTGTCACGCGTAAGTTGGACAACTTTGCTTGCAAATAGCTCACTTTTGGGCCATAATTACTATTGTCCGCGCAGAAATTTTTGTGGACCATCGACACCGGTTTTTCCAGTTGAAAGCAAAAGAAGCTACTTCTTTCATCTCACTTTACAATCTTGACCATAATTGCGAGTAATATTTTTTCTTACGGAGTAACTTTACATAAAGGTTTAATATAAAATTTCGCAACATTTTTTTACCATGCTGACAATCCTAATAAGAATTTTGTAGAAGTTTTACAATTAGCAGCAGATTGAAATAATTGAATACACTTCTAATTTCGGTAAACATTTATAGATGATGACTATATTTACATAATTCATTTATTTTACTTATTTATACTTATTTTTCCATCATATAATATTTATATCCATCATATAATATTATCTCTTAGATTTATAACACAAATCGTGATATCATAGAAAATATACAAGTAATTACACATATAAAGAAAGATTATATGTATTCTCGTTAATATTATTTTAATAGAAATTTATTTCTCCAATTAAATTTTATCGTAAAAACTTTGTATAATTTCTCCTCTCTTAATGAATTACATGGTTTTCATTCCGATATTCCGACCACAATTCTAATGGCAATACCGTTAGGGCGCGTAAACAGTAAACGGAAGCAGGTCATCTTTGTGCGAATCGTCTTCAATCGACGCCAGTATATCGGCACGCTTAATGAAAGACGGGAGTGCAGCGCTCGACGATACGATGTTCCCACATTAGACGCTTGATATCGATCGTTAGTCGAGGATATACTGTCGAGATTAATTGAGTCTAATTAAAGGCGAACCGAATGTAGCAATTAGTATGAAATCAATTAACGAGCCGGTCATCGACGACGCCGATGTACATTCCGTACGTCGCGTTCCGTTTCTCACCGTGATCGGATCATCTGCACTGATCGATCGTACTCCCTCATGGCATGGCAGATCGATACTGCCAGAACGACAGCCTATCGTCTTGACTTTAGGGGCAAACGGGATCAAAGGATCCTTCGGCAATTGACGATCGATCTTTGCTGACGTCTGTGCGCGTTGTAGCTTCACTTTGATGAGTTACATTTGTGATTTCGCACAGATTCACGACTATATTCACTATACGATAAATAAATATCTAGCTGTTGGAAAAATTCTTATTCAGAGACACACTTAAGATTGAAGAATGGAATATGTATATATTTTGCCGGTTATACTAATTTTTCGTTTTTTTTTATTAATCGAAATAATTAAAATGTATAACTGCTACAAACTCGCGATTCTCACAGCTGTTTGATATTGGAAGAATCGTGTTTGTAAATGATTCTTAAGGAATCTGTTCTGGCTATACAGTCTCAAATAAAAGTTACTTTAATTTGAAATTGATGGAATTTTATACTTTCTTGGTTTAAGATGGGCACCACATATACTTTTGTTGTGTAAAGCACTTAAATAATACTAGTTAATGTGACATCTGGCACTGTAAATGAACATATGTGCATATTTTGCGAATTTTGTGATTGTCAACAAAAAAAGCTTTCAAGCCTGATACCAATTGCAAGAAACGAAAAAAATCTTTCGTATATTAATAGTATTTAATACCAAACATCGAATCTTACTTAAAATACATAAGATATGCACAAAAATATGAGTAGCATAATATTCAAGAGTATATCGTAGCATATTTTCAAAATCTTACATCATTTTTCGTTAATCGAGAATAAATTAGTGAATCGATATCAACCTTTTTTAGAAACATCACTTAATATTTAATTGACTCATAAACAAGTTTAAGAATGTTGTCAATGCCCAAAAAATAATGTGAATTTGATGTCATATTGACCAAATCACGACCAAAACATGATGTAAATTGACCAATATAAAATCAAATTGAGTTTTTTTTTACTTTCTGTTCTACTTGGCTGATGTTTCTTTATAATTTCATTTATATAAGTGAGAATATACGACTACTCCATAAGAACTTATGCAAAATTGAAAGTTGAACTCGTGAACCAATTAGAAAAAAATCTGTTTTAGATTTTGCATACGAGTTCAGACAATAAGTAGAAACAATCTATTAAATTTTCAAGTCATTGTTAATATTAGAAATGTTAGCGCCAGAACGTCTTTAAATAGATTGTAATAAGTTTTTCCTGCAGATAAATGGGAATCTCGTAAACTTGATTTTGTCAAGTCACGTCTGTAAAATTGAGACGTGAACATTTTCGAAAACTTGCAATCTTAACCCTTGCTCTTTTCGCATTTACCCAAGAATAAAGTTTCGCCGATGAAATTCCGCTTGATGCGCGCGATAGATTTAGGTCGTCTCCGCCGAATATCGCGATCCACCTCTGCTTCCTTCCCGTCTGCTTCTCGACGTACTGAAATATTCGTCGTGCTCGCGGCGATAGGAAGCGGAATCGCGGTTGAGGGTTCGCGGCATTTTCGAGTTGGAATCAAATTTCTACCTCCCCTCTTCCCCTCTGCCGGTCGCCCCGTCTCCCTCATCCTTAACTTCACGGTACCAACTTGTGCCTTGAATCGCCGAAGTTTCGCGGCCGATAGAGGTGAATTCTCTCTCCGTTCTCGCAGCGGACTCGCGACTTGACAGCAGCCGCGTTTCGCTGTATATCGAAAAGAGCCTGCGAGCCTTCCCGCAGGACATGACTCCGCGGGGCTGCTGTAAAATTGAAAAAGTTCATCTTCGAGCTCATATCCCCGTTGCTGCGCGGCGCGCTGCATGTCGTTGCAGTTATCGGACCACGGAAAACGGTGTGGCGAGAGAATCGTAAGTAAAGACAATAGTAATACATACAAAAACATATAAACGATGAAAAACTTAAGCGGTAACTTAAAATATTTCTCGTGTATCGTACCAATAAATCAGTGCGCCTTGCTGAAAGTAACTCAATAATGTTTTTTAGATTATACACAAAACATTAACGAAAACATATTTGAATTTCTGTTCTTATATTGTGTAAACGAAAAAAAAATTATTTGAATTGCTTATTAACACTTTTTTTGTCATTTTAATTTTTGATTTTCGACTAATATCGTACGGCCCTGTCAGCATGCATTCACATTGAGTGTATATGAATAAGCGCACACTAACGTACATCAAACACTAGCATAGTTTTTAATTTTTTTCTCGACAACGGCACGTCAGAATACTTTTAATTTTTTACAAAAATAATCGTTACAATCTCTTTTATGAACTTTTAATAAACAATCGTAAGAACCGTTTTTAAATTATCACAGAAAAACGAATTTTTAACAGTTTACCATTGGTTTAAATTGGGAATTAGGTAAACACTGATGTTGACTGTTAATAACTCGAAAACTAGAAGTCAGATCGATTTCGTGCATAGAGAAGAGTTGAAGGTTTTGTTATTATCTACAAGCACTATTTGAAAAAAATCCTAAGAAAAGTAATTTCACACGAGAAATACCCTAAGTACAATAGTAAACAAATTGCGATTACAATCGAATGATTCTCGAGAAACGCCAGTTTTATGAAGAGGAGCATCGGATGAGAATATTGAAAGATACGTGAAAGAAGAAACGCGTATTGAAATATCGAGAACATGCATTGAGATAAGGAATCGATAGCTTTTTTTGTGTCGTTCATAAATGCGTCATCGCGTCATGTGATACGTGTACTCCATGCCTGGAACGTAACATCTATACGATTATCGGTAATGGGATGTGCGATCGGTACTCGAGTAGCCTGTTATCTAGAAATCCACCGTTTCCCAATATGGATAACCGTGTCGCACGGCTTGTCCCAGGAGAAATCTGCCAGACTTTGAGAATGTATTATTCAAGTGATTTTCTAAACTGAGAATATCGCACGAATATCGTGGAATTTGAAATTTTTATAAAGTTGCGACCGTTTGTTGAATTATTTTGAGTCGCGACAGAGAAATATCGATAATTGCGCGAGATGACATTCACTGAATTTTTCTCGGATTTCGCAAGTGATCTTATTAAGCTAAATTAAATTGACGGGGGCGAAAAAAAAACTTTGCTTAAAACGGCTGGCTCCGATCGATCTACTTTTGTTTGTATCGCTGCGTGTTAATTGCATTCCAGATAGAAAGATTAATTGGCACCGCTGGAATCCGAAAATTACTTTGCGAGAGAGATAGAGAAAGAAAGAACGGCGAGCCGAATAAAATACGTCTCGGTAACGGCGCCATAAATTTAGAAATTGCGTGTATCGAGCATTTAAGAAAGAGAAATTCCACGGAGAACGAAGGTACTGTAGAACCACGAAATTTTTCATGCAGGAACGTACCAAGAGTACCAGGAAATTCATCTGCCGTGAATGAGAGACTTCTTGATTAGTTACGGATTTAAAAACTTTGCATTTGTCATCGTTTTTTGTAGAAACTTGAAACGTAAGGTAGATTTTTTTCATCGAGAATTAAAGTTTGTGACGGTCGGTGTCGCTTTCGGTACTCGAGCGGGTATTAAAAATGGGATAATTTTAGAGATGCCTGGTTGTTCTCTCGGATATCTGGATATCAGAGGAACCGCCTCCCTTTTGCGTACGCCCCTTTCGCGTTCGTCTGCGCTCTGACTGCTCGCGAGTGGCAATATCTCGCGAGTATGCGATAGACACACAGCACACACACACACATACACGTACACAGAGCACACATTGCATTTTCATGCACACTCTCGTAACCTCAATATTACCGAGTCTCTCTTTTTTTCCGGTACAGGAAAGCGACCACAATGGCGCTAACTCACCAATGCTTCGTACCATATTTTCGTCGATAGCAAATCTTGCGGTCGCCGACAATCTTCCGCCGCGGGAATTCCGCCGCGGGAATTCCGCTGCGCAATTGTTACGCGAGTTCGTATTATACTTCATCGTTCATATGCCATTTATTGCGATAACCGCGTTTCTTCAATCGACGGAGATCGACGAATCGACAATTGCTGAGTCACAGTCGTACGCCGTATCTCTCCAGGGGCTGATACAATGCAGATCATATTTCTCTGCAACGTGGGCTCTAATTCGCGACCGTAAACGTATCGACGAAGTCGGGAACGACGTGAATCAAAACTGTGGCGCATAGAGAAACTCACTAGTAGATTCAACGGAATTTGACATAAACGTAATTCAATCTTGGAATAATTTAAATCTATAATTAGTTCATTGGGAAAAGATAATTTCTTAAAATTGCTTGCATCTAACCTTGAAAAAAAAAAAACAAAAAAGAGATCGTTAGAATTTACAAGATTATACGTTTATGAAATAAATTTTTTTTAATTTTAGGAAAATATTCTTTCAGAATCACTAACATTTCTTCTAGATTTTAGGAAACAACGTTACTGGTTAATTAATTTCTTTTAACGTTGTCGATGATTACGTTTTTTAGCAATATTGAAATAAACGTTGAACGAGAAAATAGAAATCGAAACATGTTTTGTCAATAGAATTTATTGTCAGCAAAAATGGACGAGTAGCTAGTTTAATTAGAGAAATACGATTCTTTTCGACGTTTTGCGAAAAAGTTTTATATGACACTATATACTATTTCATATCGTCATCGGTTCGAACAAAAATTGAAAACCAAGGGTTTGTAACGGTACAATGTTTCGAATGTATTTGCTTGTATTCGATTGGCATTTATTCAATCTAGCTCAACGAAGCGTCAGTTTGCAGCATAAATGATCTGGTTAATAATCTCGACGCAGCGCGTCGTCTTTGATATCAATCGTCCTATCAAATCATTGATCAATGAATACCATACGCGTCGAATCGTCGGCAAGCGTTTCTGATTGATGCAACAAAACCAACTGGTGACATTGTGCGTATGTGCGTGTTAACAAATCGACCGTATTGTCGGTAAAACAATGTTGCAGATTATGAATCTAATAACGATGGAAACTTCTATTGTACCTGTTATAATAAGATCCTTTCTCACTATTGCCAAAGCGCAGCATAGAGAGAAGAGAAAGAGAGGAAGAGAGATGTGGAGAAAGCGAGCGAGCGAGAGAGGGAGAAATTCGTGTTATCGATCGTGCCGGATAATCGGTGCTGCGTGAGCTTACAGAATATCGGAGAGAGCTCGATAATACCGGTTGAAATTGATATTTTCGCCCGCGCACGTTACCCAACAACGTTATTGGAGCTTCGAATCCAGATTACCATAATATTCACAACAGCAACAAATGGCGAAAATGGCGTTGTCGGGGATTTGCGGATTATCCTGCGGCTGTATTAAGCCGCATACACACCACGCCAGGGGGAGGGAGAGAGGGCTCGCCAGAACTCCCGGCCAACTCCCATTCCGGCATACGAGAAGAAGCAAAGACGTCATTTTGTAATGGTAGCCGAATTGAAAACACAATGAGAAGGATATTGCATCCTCCGCGTTAACGTACGTTGCGCGTGTTTGTCCGTTTACACGAGCGACTCAGAAATTGATACTTGGTTCACGTTACATTATTACCTGCTGCGAAATAAACGTTCGTTGGTTTATGCGCGCGAGGGGGGAAAACTTTTTCTTGCCACGAGAAGAAAAGTCTTTCCGAGTCTTTTCCGAACAATAGGAGTCTCTTAAAGTCTTTGGTAAATGCCACGGAAGTTTTCCATAGTCTTCGCTAACTGCGGCCGCGTTCTTAATTCTTTAATGCGCTCGAGAGCTTTTCTGGGACATCTTGCCAACAGTATTAATAAGTACTACTGTTTTGGTTAATAGTACATACTAATATTATTGCGGGGGAATATTTTATTATGAGATATTTTGCCGATATTTTATATTATGGAATTTGCAAAAGCGACCATATTTAAACATATACACATGTCTCTCATTACAATTTGTAATTATAATTATATTTATATATTTATTTTATTTATTAACTCAATTTTATTCATTAACGTGTTATCTTTTCCCAACGTATTCAGGTTTTAAAATATATAGTTCTTATATAATTTATTTTATAATAGACATTGATTATATCTATTAACCATAATATCATTTACGAATCTCTTGTCTGAGCATTATCTTTAAAAAAAGTTAATAATAAAAAAATAAAGAAAAATAATCAAGATATAAAAAAATCGCATTAGTCCATAATGCATCCATTCGATATTGTTGCAGAAAAATCTGATTTTCTTTCAAGTTTCGTTTTCAGAATTTCGATACAATTAATACAGTTCTGGCTCTTCCCTGAGGAGCGCGAGTTTGCACAGTTCCTGATAAGTTTCAGAGTTTTCACGATTAACACTCGAAAGGATAAAAGTAAAAATGGAAGAGCTCCGATGACTTTATAGCGGGTGAAAATTTTATGAGCTTTTATGTTGGATGAAAAATTTTTCATGGAATCTGACGATTTCTTTCGAAGTTTCGGAAACCCCGTCGAGAGCTCTAACAATTATTTTTAACAATCGGAGTGATAAAACCGGGAATAGGAGAATTCGATCATACCTGTTCTTGTACAGAAATTTTCTAAATTCGTATGAATATTTTTTTTTGGGGAAATTACATTTTTTTAGAGCTCTACAGATAGCGCGTCTTGAAAGTTTTATGAAATTGAATTTAGGACAAGTCAATCTTTATCGAGATGAACAATTTAAGACAAATTTTTCGTATGACGAAAAAATACACAATTAGCGTTATTCAAAGTTTCTTCGATCGTTAGCACTATTCTGGAAACGCTACCACAAGAGCCAGAGTTCTATCAATCTCATCGAAATTCTGAAGATGGGGGGTGCTAATTTCGCAAAAGGTTGATTTCCGGTGATTTGTGGTTTACTTGATCGTCGATCGCGCCCGGTGAGAATCTAACTACAGCGCGAGTGCGCCGTAATGATAGCACCGATATGTGTGCACAGTTCGCGGAGAGGGAACAAGTTCGCCAAGTGCGATGAACCACTCTCGGGCCGGGTGCGCGGAATAAAAAGGCGCACATACAAGGCACACACTTGCCCTACCTACCTACGAGTTCTCCCATCCCTCCTCCTTCCTTCTTGCCACGCTCGCCGGAACAACCTGTTCCGCAGGATCTGCCCGTAAAATTTACCCCACGTGAACGCCTGCAGTTCGGGCGCACGCAAGGCGCGCGCGCACACGCACTCCCACGTGCGTGTACCAGCCGTGTTTTTTTTCCCAGCGAAATAAGGACATGCGATAGTGTGCAAATTGCATTACTTAGCTACGATAGTTAGTCGGGAGGCAGAGGGGTAGGGAGGAACAGTGGTTTATTCTGTAAATACTCCGCGGGTTCTTGCCCACCGTGTGTTTCTCAGCCTGATACGTTTCAATTTTCCGTAAATCTACTCTTAAAATCTTGCTGTGGGATGCATCTTGTATTTTTCCACCACTGGCGCAACCGATTTGTATCGCGATAATGAGATTACGTGGTATAATAATGAAAAATGAATAAAATCATTATATATGCGATGAGACTAATGGTAAAATGATATTTCAAAAATTATAATTGGAAGAACGTGTAATTTTGTAATTAAATTTCATAATTAAAAATTATAATGGCAACGTGTGTGTGTCAATGTTTGAATATGATCGCTTTTATTGAACTCTATAATGCGAAACATCTGCAAAATATTCATATTAAAATTCTTGAAATTTTTGCTTATCACTCATTACGTGATGTTACAATTTACCCGTAGCAGCGGTTAAACCACTTTGATTATTTTTATCGTTACTTTGATATCGTAATTGTAAGTATGCATATTATTTTTATCATTACTTTGATATGGGAATTCTAAGTATGCATATTATTTTAATTATATATTAATTTGAATTAATTATCTGACCAACACACGCGATCATTTTTGGCCATTTTAATGTTTAAAATTTTATCATCATTCCGTTTTATTTTACCGTTCATATGTCGAAAGTTATTGTTATAAGAAATTTCCCATATATATTTAAAGAAATTTTCCATATATATATATTTTTTTTTTACACTAAAGGAGATGTAAAATAAAAAGATAAAAGATAAAAGTTTGACCACCCTTGTCAGAATAAAAGAACGGAGAATTGCAAGGCGGCAAATGTGTCGTTGAGAGCTCATGCCATAATTATTTCATTAGACATATTTTATTACGTTAACCAAAAGCGGCAATCGAATTGGTCAGCTTTAATGTTTGTATGTTGAAATTTCAATGCAAATGTGTACGTAATAGCACGCTAAAATGCAGCTTATAGCTATTTTATTTTAATGATCGAACTTTTCAGCTGGTTTTGATTATGAAGAACATACTGAAAATAATGTCTTTTGAGATAAACTCCTGTCCTGTAAAAAATATCACAGACCAGTCTATGAATTGTTTACATATGTTCTCACTATGTATTACAAAATTTTTAACATTTTTAACAATTTTTAAATGAAGAATTTTTAGTAAAAATAAATTGTTGTTAATAAAGAAATATAGACATATATAATTAATTTAAAACAAATTGTGCTCTTTATTTACTTTGTTCAGAATGTTTTAAAAATATATGCAAATTTTTATGAACTCAATATTCGAAGAAGTTAATAAAATAAGAGTTAGGATAATTTTGCTTATTATATATATAGTGAATTTTAAGGAATATACGATGTTGATATCATTAATTTAATGATATTTTATTTTTTCATTACTTTTAATTATTTTCCTTAAGGTAAATTATCTTTTGAAGTTTAGACTGTGTGTACTTGGACATTATTGGGATTATGGAGTTAACTATTTTTGACAAATAATAATGTTTAATTAAATAAAAGAAAAATACCATATATGAAATATAGAGCTTAAAGGCACTCTGCGCAAAATCTCTTGGTATTTTATTGAATAACTCGAAACACACATGAAAAGAGCGTTAATGAAACTTATTACATCCTTACACGTGCGCGCACGCGTACTATCGTATCAAATAGATACGAAGTGCGAAGCGATCAATCGATTCCCATTATCACACGCTAGGACGACAGACGGTCAATTATAGTAATAGGCAATTACAGGTTGCTACGAAGCCCAGTTACGAAGGGTGTAAAAAGTCGTGAGAGGGTGTATCCTCATATATGTACGTGGCATACGTATTAGCTCTTTTCCTTTGTTCGATGAAAAATATAAAAATTCGACTCCCGATGTTCGATCGACGCATCGCTCACGACATATTGACTAAAAGTTTCTGGATTTCTGATGTAGGAACCATCGGAGCATAACGAGAAATGTAGTAAAGTCCATCTTACGCCGCGCAAGAATTACATTTTCCATAACAAGTTGCATAACGAGCAACTTTTCCTAGAAGCACGCGCGAAACTTTTGCGCGAAGCTTACTTGCGCGACGAGCAAATGCAATATTTTGTAACTTTTAATATTTCCGTCGACCGCATTGACAATGTAAATATGTTAAACTCCGTAATGAAGTTTAATTTCATGTGGAATTTAATACTCTGATTAACAGAATTTACCTTCAATTTAGTAATTAATGTCATCGTTATCCAGTTTCGATGTCGAACGCACAACATAACGCGGCATTTTATTTTGATGGTAACATTTTGATCAACCTTGAGAATTATCAAGCAAGAGGTGTGTGATTCATTACGCAAATTAGAACAGACTCCATTTCGTGCGCGATTGATTGCTGCGCGAACTCATCGTGCACGTGCAACCGCAGACTCACGGCAATTTCTAGAGGTGTGTAGGTCTGCGCGTGCAAGAATGGAACGGTGTACTTTAACTAGGCGGGACTTTAACTAGGACTGACGGAGAACCAGGCATGTTCCTGAGAAAAGGAAGGAATCCGAAAATGAATGTCGCATCTCGGATCTCTTTTCTCGACTGTCGTTACACGGGAAATAGGGACGTCCAGGGGGAGAATGCCCGGTGAAAAAGACACTTAATCGGAAATACTTACTGCGAATGCCAGAGCAACGAGGGGAGAGAAGGCGCGAAAGAAAAGGTAGAACGGGAAAGTTCGAGGTTCGATGCGGAGACGCGTAATTAAGTATTGATCAGGGCGGTGGCTTTGCCGGACGCTCTCCACCTGTTGCCCATTTCTACACGCTCGAAGGCGCCGCAATTCGATAGAATTGACCTTTATCTCGTAGCATCGAGATACCCGGAGTATTATGCTTCACCGGATAGTTGGTCTACGCGGTTATCCTGGTCAATTGGAAGAGCGAACTAACGTCGTGAAATGTCGAGATGAATTGCGCCTCTTGGTCGAATTTTCATAAGAACGTCGAAATTTTTATTTTTATTTTTACATTTATTTACATTTATTAAAACAATCACACACACACACACACACACACACACACACACACACACACACACACACACACACACACACACACACACACACACATTCTTAAATATATAGTGAAAAGAATCCATGGGTTAATTAAATTATTTTACATATGTGTAATATTTTCTCTTTAAATTATGATATTTAAATAATTTAATTTAATTTATAATATTAAAATAATATATATACTAAAAAATATACATATATATATATATATATATATATGTGTGTAATATAATATATATACATATATATAATATATTTTGCTTAAAGATTACTTTTTTCTTTCTTTTTCTTTTTTCTCACTACAATATGATTGGTGCCATTATGTATCACTTTAAATAATTTATATTTAGAATTATGCTTTCTGTGTAATTGTAAATATATTGGATTACAATATCATAAACGCGGGACAAAGTAAATATTTCCTGTGACACACAGTACGGAATAAATAAACTTTTGCGTTTGTCACCAAGCGTGTTTATGATAAAGTAGCTTTGAATTATTATTAAAATAAATAGTTGTGAATTTTAATTTCCTATCGGAAGAGATCTATATCCGTATATTAGTAATTAAATTAAATTTATTAATCAACTGAATTTTGTGAAATATAATTTCCGTTTAATCTTAAATGTGAATTAATATCCCATTACAACATTGATATCAACGTGGATAAATATTGTTATTAATATCAGAATATAAAAAGACCATAATCCATATATTATATTCATACAATGTATGTATACAATGTATGTATGTGCATTAATACAATGGATGTATACAATATAAATGTGATATCAATATTAGTAGTTAAAGAGCAAAAATGTTAAATTTCCCGGATATATACCTACAATTGAAAGATACAGGCGATTTAATCGAATCTTCGTTGGAAAGAAATCCATTGCATACTCAAGTCGAGCGGAAACATGCGATGCTCAAGGCATCGTACATATTTTCTGAACGGTCGACCGCGACTCACAGGCCGTGGAACGACTAGAAAGCCTAAGGCAACAGCGATTGTCGTCATTTTGCTCGCGAGTCATTAATGAAGCGTGAAAGCGGATTATGTTGTGTGCGGAATGTCGATCGAATCGTCGTGCGAGAAAATAAAAAATCCCTATCATGTAACACGCTTTTCGCGTCCGATGGCCGAGCGAATAATAAAAGTTCCTGTGAAAACCACGTGTAAAACTACATGGCCGAAATACATATAGGACCGCTTGGATCAACGTAGGGATTACATGCTCAACTAATTTGATGCGCACTCCACTGTAGCTCTCTTTCTCTCTCTCTTTCTCTCTCTCACTTACAACCTACTGTTAATCCTCGTAAATGCAGGACGAGGTATCTGTATAGTTTCAAGTCGATCTTTCCGTAGCTCATCGCATAAATGAATTCTCGTATATGCCATAATTGACTATTATCTCATCAATATTATCCGCGAATTGATGATGCAATTCATTGAGGGCTGCATAAATCCACTTAAGGGCATTTGAATATAATTACGTATTGAACTATTTTTAGATTATTCAATAGCGTATAGTCAGAGAAATATCATGAATTAACTCAAAGTAATTGCGAGATTGTAAAAGACTATTGATTATTGAAAAACTATATTCATTTGTACAGTTTGTACAGTTGCATAAAAATTAATACAAAAGTCGGCGTGCATATCCGAATAGCATTAAAAGAATTGGCCTTAATTAAATCCTTTTTAGCGGGATGGTTTGCCATTATCGTTTGATTTTCTGAAAATGGAGTGATTTCTCCGTCTCAACAAATGCTTCTAGAAGCATCAAAGGAATGAGGCAATTATTACTTCTACAAGTATATTAAAACATACTTGTCTCTTGCCTTGAGTTGCTATATGATCACATAATTGTCTCCGGGCAGTTTGACAATTCGAAACGTTTCCTCGTTAGCACGTTGTTCTCACCACTCTCTATCGCACCATTCGTAAATGATGCGATTATTGTGTAAATAATGTTCATTTCATCATGATAACGACGTCGAAATTTAATAGACGGTCTGTTAGAGAATCAGCGTGATCGATATTACGATACATTGTACAATTCGTATCCTGAACTGCAAACATTTCGGCTGTTCGAAAGTTAAATCGTGTGTTAAATACAAATAACACAAGCGTGTGTAGATTTTTCGTTGTGAAAAAGCACATTTGCTAAATAACAGACATTAGAGAGTTCGGAGCTTATTATTGTTCTGAACAGGCTGAATAATAAACATTTTTGCTAGTCATCATCCTAGCCTTTTTCATTGCTCGCCCGAAATTTGTATGAATAACACAATTCTGCATACGCCTGTGTATGTTACCTGATGTATTTATCGTACGATTTAACTTTCAAATAACAGAAGTGTTTGTTGAGGATTGTTAGTTACATAACGTGTATGTTATCATTTGATGTGATAATATAAATAATAATTTAAATATTGTTAAATTTTTTGTTATTTCTTTTTTAGAGAGAATCTATAATTCAACGTGAAGCTGTAATATGCGAATTTTATATTTTGAAGATTTCACAGTGCGGAAACATGTAAAGACAAATATAACTAAGTAATTAGACTTAATTTTTTATGAAATTATCAAATTTTTTTAAGTAGCTATATTTAAAGCGAAATGAACGCATTATATGAAGCGCAACCTCGCGAAGGCATAATTGCATACCTTCATAGAGGCAATCGTCTCAAAATTGGTTCTAAGCTGTTCGCAAAGATAATGCACCTCGCGTCTCTTAGGATTTAGATTGAGAGACTAAGCAAAGAGCTTGGAACGAATTCTGAACGAGCATTTCGCAATATGTGAAACTTGCTTCGATAAATTTTGGCGAATGTATCTCGCCTCTCGTCGGTCATCAAAAGAATGAAGCGCCCGCCGCGCTCGTTCACGTTCGTGGCAATTTGTTCCGTGATCGTTCGTTCTTGCTAGTTTCAGCCTGATTTTCAGCTTTAAACGGGTCTGGAGTAAGGGCCGACCCGAGCGACATTGCGAATCGAAACTGGACTGTTGTCCAGCGCGCAAGCTTAGCAAGCACTCCCAGCAATTACCGTTGTCGGTCGCGCGATTTGTGAAGGGGAGACGAGAGAGGTAGAGAGCGGCAGCTCACTCCTGAGATGCCCTGGGACACCGGTAGCTTCGGAGAGGCCCCGGCCGACCGGTTTGACTAGTCCTCCTCGTCCTGGCTCGAAAGAGCAGCAAAAGGAGAGATGCTAACGTCCGCGGGACGAGAAGAAGGTGCGGGGTGGTGGAGGAAAGGGTGTGGCGGCGACGGCGGTCAGGATGAAGAGAATGAAGAGGGCGAAGGATAGCGGAGGAGAAGGAAGAGAAAGAGGATGAGAGCAAGGCCAGTGGCGGATTGCTCGCTGGGCGCAACAGGCGCGTGCTTGCGTGTGAAAGAGGACTTTTACACTTGAACTGTATAATTAGCACGCTAATATTTCGGATAATTAAGTTTCCAACGAGATAAAAACCCGGCTACGGAGCGAAAACGCGGGTTGTTTCATGCTCGAGTCATTTTCGTTCTCTACTTCGTTATTCTGGTAAATATATAAAGTTATTTGCGCACATATACAATATCATATGTAATGAAATATTATAACGATAGAATCTGTCGCTCTTATTCAATTTACTTCATTTTAAATCATGTTTTATATTCAATTTTCTTATCTTATCATTGTTCAAACTTGTAACTTTTCTGCAATTATAACTCTTACTTCATTCTCAACATTGTGTTTGTTTTTTTTTTTATTGGCTTTATAACAATATTACGATGTTTTTCAAGACTATTACGGGAAATGTGTACGCATATGGGACTTCGACGTGCTCAAGGTCTCAAATCGTCTTAATCCGCCGTTGGGCAACGGGGGGAAGGGGGGCACGGACAAGCCGGTTGCTCGACCGGCCGATGCCTCGCTCCCGCCGCGAAGGAGGTGAAGGGAAAGACGAAGGCTGAAGGGAGCACGCCGGGCCCTGGCCTGGCCCGACGCACGTTTCCGGTGAATGGCGAGCGCCGGCCACGAGCCAGCATCCAATCAGGACGGGAAACGACGCTGGGACCACGCGTCGTGCACTACTCGCTCCGTTGCCCTTCGCTCTCTTCCCTCTTCTCTCTTCTCTGCTGCCCGTCGCCGAGTTCACTTCTCCAGTCTCTTAGCCGCACGAAGTCGATCTTCTCATCCCTCTTCTTCGTACCTGCCCTCCTTTATTATCTTTTATTTTGTCATTGTTATTACCTTCATTATTATTATGTGTCGGTTACAGGCTTCAGAATTTGATGATGTATCGTCCTTCCTTTAGGATTATAGGTAATATTTTCTACTGCTCCTATAAATCTTCTTTAGTCTCTTTCGCAGATAAAAATACGTTTACCAAAAAGTCCCTAATATACTGTTTGATATTATTTCGATCTTTCAACTTGCAACTTTCAATATTGTTTTGATCGTTCTCGTTATTTAATTCTGTTTGGGGTGGAAATGATCGAATCTCGTATATTATTAATACACAAATGTGAAGTATCGGTTTTCTAAACTTCTCAATGTCATTTTGTACATGCTATGTTTTGTATGTTTTGTACACATATGCTTTTAATTCTTATATGCTGTTACATTCTCTCTCTAGATTCTTATTATACTTATCTTAATTGAAGTGAGTGTGTATCGTATGAAGAATGAACTCAGCAAACTAAGTGAAAATACAAAACAAGTATGAAACTTCGAATAAGAGTATACTAAAGTAATACGAGAATCTATCACCTGTCCGATACGATTCGCCGTTCATTAATCCGGCGAAATATCTTCATATCAATTATCCGCCTTCTCATTTCCAGTTATCTGACAGAGTAAATCTCAACTATTTTTAATATAAATTTTTGCACTTTGAAGAGTCGGCTTATTATTTATAGCAGTCACCGGGGATGAATTATGATGATGTGTGCGCGCAAAAAAAGGACCAAACAAGTTCGCGTTTCCGTGTTCCGTTGAGAGAGAGAGAGAGAGAGGGGGAAAAGAGAGAGAGACATTCCTTTTTTTATTTTATTTTATTTTTTGATCGAGGAGATCGAGATGATTATCTTCCATGGTATCTTCGTTCTATCATAGTCAGACTCTTTTTCTCTTTCTCATAATCCTTTTAATCTTCGATCGGTTCGCTTTTTCATTCTTCAATATCACGACGAGTTTTACCACGAGAAGATGCCTTGATATGCGTCCGAGAAGAGTTCAAAACCGGTTTTTATTTCGGCGAGTTTCGGTTTTTGATGCTGTGCGTAATGTCATAAACAGTTTTAATACTGAAGTTGGCGTGCTATAGACATCATCAATAATGTCGATAACATAATATGTTCCAAAATATATTCTACATTAATAGAATGCTATATATTCGAACAAAAGGGTTAGAGTCAAATTTCCAATTTTAACATAAAAAAAGATTTGAAAATAATATAAATAATGTTTTATGTTTTCCATGCGCGTATCACTACGATATATCGATGTATCGTATATTTCATGTCTTTTTTAATTACACAGGCAGGTCTGTTAACAGGATTATTGGATATGGTTTTGGAAGCTTAAGCCCTTGGGGGTATTTTATTGGGGCCGTTTAAACTCACAGTTTCTATTGCCGCGAATAAATACCGTTATTATTCGTACGTTGAAAGTTGAACTTGCAACATTAGACCGGCTCAGTTTCCTGATCTCTCGCAACAATCTCTGCACATTTAAGAATGAAAAAAGAAGCGAAAAAAAAAACGATGTAAAAATCTTATGTCGAGATAGTCATGTTGTTGTCTACTTTTAAAAATCGGTATTTATTAATTTTACTGATTGGCATATTAATATGTGCGATCTTTTATTATAATATAATTGACATTTGCCAATTATTGATATCGGTCGTTTAGGACGTTAACGATTATAAATTAGCTATATTGAAATATATGGTAATGATTATAATGTATCAAATATATATGTGTATATATATATATATAAAATATAATGATATATAATATAATATAATGATTATAATGTATCAAATGTGTGTGTGTGTGTGTGTGTGTGCGATGCGTGTGTGTGTGTGCGTGCGCGTGTGCGTGTGCGTGTGCGTGTGCGTGCGTGTGCATTGTGTGTGTGTGTGTGTGTATAATACGATAGTAATAATTATCAAATACTTAAGATGCTCTTAAAAAGAAATTACCGACCAGTAAATACGAGTAAATATCAGTGAATAATTTTATCTTATTTTTTTTCAATTTACAGAAATCAATACTATTTATACTGTAATGTACAATTATTATACATTTTTATTGAATATATTAAAACAATTTTGTATGACAGATTTTTCTAACATCAATTTCTAGCGTTGAAAAGTATACGATAATAATTATAATTATAATACGATGTATATTTTATTTTGTTACACAATAGTAATAATTACACAAGTAATAATTATCACAAGTATCAAATGCTTTTAAAAAGTTGCAGAAATTACCGGCCCGTAAATATGATAAGTAATTTCACCTTTCAATCCTAATGAGACTCGTCCCACGGACATTCGCGTCCTGATATCCTCGGGGGATCGTTTTATCAATAGTTGCGTGGGAAAGACAATACGTCGAGCTATACGGTAGGTCGCAGGGTCCTGCGAAAATATTTACTCCGTTACCGTTCAAGACTGTGGGGTCAACTTTTTTCCTCTTGACCAGCACCTCATCGCCGCCGACGGCTATTTCGTCGTCGTCGTCGTCGGGGAATTCAACATCACGACGCGATACGACAAACGGAACGAACACGCACACAATTTCGCGCTCCCTTATCCTTCGCGCAATTTCTCTCTCCGCTCGGACTGTCCGTGACTGCTCCAATGGTTTTTCTCCTGACGTGAAAATGTCACGCTGCCCATGACATGGCGCTCGTAAGAAGATGGATGACCGGACTAGACTTGGGACCCCTCGCCGTGGTTGGTGTGCCACATTTAGGCTCGTTATTTGACGAATACGTTATTTGACCCGCTTGTTTTTCGATATTCTGCTCGGGACACCGCGCTTTTAATCTCCGTATCGATAAAACATACTGGACTTGAGGCAAGATTAATCTCAGTCACTATGGTTGACTTGCGCTTTATATTGCAACTGGATCGGGGTAACTAGATGACTCTTTGATCGCAGATACTAGAGAGTAATTGTAAAAAAATGAGGGTTGTTTAAAGAGCAAGACAGTTGCTCGATATTAGGTATAGAACATTACAGGACATTTAATAAAATAAATGGGCCAAAATGTTTGTTTTTAGTTTTCCATATTTCAAACATTTGATGAATTAATTGTCAGAATATTTAGACGTATTTAAAAGTCACTAAAAAGACGGTATTTATTTAAAAATTGCAAGTGTTTAACGGTTTTTTTTTGGAAGAAATTAAACCAAGATAAAATTATTTAGGTTATATTATGTATATTATATTATATCACTGTATCTATATTGTTTTTGAGCAAATAGCGAATATTGGAACAGTGACATAATACATGTGTAAATTAATATTTTAATGAGGTTTTGAAAGGTAATTTATGCCAATCTCAAAATAACCGAGTAATATATTGTTTCTTGCATGAATGTTGACGTTATCTATATGATTCCATGTTGGAAGTAGTCCAATTTAATGCGTAATTAGTTAACCGTGGCAATATTCTTGTGTTACGTTACACGAATTATGAGATATCACAATTTTGAATTGGAATAACGTGCAATATTTAGACGTAATTTATCATGTAACAAAGATAATTTATTTTATCAAAAATTGCCTGTTAATTTCTTATAATGATAAACTACTTAATTTTCTTAAATAGAAATTTAATCAATATTTCATTAATACGACGGAATCGATTCATTTTTATCAATTAGTATGAAAACTTAACTTGTAACTGTTCTCAGAAAAATTTGTTTAATTATAAAAATATCTTCGCGTTGCTATAAAGCAGCGAAAGGCATGTCCTTAAAATATATGTATCAATTAAGCATGCTAAAAACGAAAGAAATGGCTGGAGTAAGAGGAGTAAAAAAGATGTCTTTGGATCGCGCTGATCGTTAAAGACATGATAATTGCGCAATGAAACGATTGTACTTGTCGCTTGATCCACTATGACTCTTTTTATAGTCGCTCTAGTTAAGTGTAGTAACATGAGTCCGCCGCTTTTCTTTAACTCGACGCTTCTTTACGTCTACCGCTTGCATGCTGCCTGCCATTCGCGTGGCAGCCGTACTTCTAAAAGCCATCTTGTCCCTCAGCCATCGTCCCTTGCGTTCCGTTTTCTCACTTCGCCGACAGCCGCGGCACTTTCTTTTACACGTCCATTGGTATTACATACTTATTCTTTTGTACTCCTGCAGCGAAAAGAGCGGTCGACGCGAATTGCGCGAATAAGTAGACAAACGTGTCGTTACATACATTTTCTCAAGAGGAAAACGCGTCAATCTATCAAGAGGAACATGCTCGTTGCGTCTTTTTGTTCGCAACAATCGTGTGGTAACGCGTGACACACAAAATGATTAGGAAAAGCCCATAGTCGCGTTAATATAATTAAGAAATTTTGAATTGATTTCTTTTTTTCAGTGGTTAGTAAATCATCACGTATTTCATCCCTAACATTCTGACGATTTCTCTCTCTCTCTCTCTTTCTTTTTAGCTTTCTCTTTAGCTAAAATCAACTGACAAACAAGGTTTCCTCGCCTGTCTGTACCCTTGAAGTTTAATTCACCGAGAGATGTTCGCAGATTTTTGGCGACTTAGAAGTTAGAGCTTGTCGAAAGTGTCAAAATTCAGTACACTTCGCTAAACTTTATCCGTCACAGCCGTACTACAGTTGTAGGTACTTAGAGCTTGAATAAGTAACAGTACTACAGTCGTCGTCGCAGCATGAGTCGCTTACAACTGCGCTCGTGTCAGCTTTATCGTCGAAGGCGTTGCTGGGAAACGAAGGGCCCCATGAGGCTATGATTATTCTGAAAACCGGCCACACGCTGCGCACAGAGCTGTTCTATTGGGTCAGCTCTAAGAAACTTCTCTCGGTTTCTACATGATTATCTCGGTGATTATGTACCACGACGCCATCCATTACGTTGATCGACGCACATGTTTACGAATTTATCATAAATTGACCGTCTCTTCGCCAATTTGCCCTAACGGAGTGCTTAATCAAAGGTTTTTTCATCCTGCGTGTCGTTTATTTGATTACGTTTTTATGTTTTTTTTTTTAAATAAGACTGAATCGGGCCGATTAAAGTTGATTGATCTGTATATAAGCATCTGTATATATCTGTATATAAGTTGATTGATAATCTGCATATTTTAATCTTGGAAGTAATAGAAATCTAGAATCCATAATTGATTTAAGAAATTGTTATTATTATCGCGACGTCAAAAGTTTACATTCTTTTACGTAATTAAATGCTAAATTGAGAAAAAAATTATTTGTATGTTATTTTAATATAAAGTAAAGGTAAAACTATTGACATCGAAAATTCAAGAAAGTGATAAAAAACTGAATGCGTAATAACGATGTATTTAATATTGAAAAAAAATCAACAAGTTGCGAAAAACGTTCTATCTTCATTAAATTTAGATTACGTATACATGACATATTTTGCGAGCACATTTTAGAATATAAATAATAAATTTATATAATTTCAGAATACATAAATTGTTATACATACTGGAGTTATTTTATGGTTGAACAAAGTATACCATACATACATAATCAAATATTATATAAGACACCACACTGTGTATGTAGATTACCATATTTTCTTCGTTCTATATATCTTCGTAAAGGACAGCGAACGTAAAATACAGAGTTCGCGCAAACATACGACTACGCGAGCGATCTCAATGTACGCCAGTATTCTGTTTCTGTGCACGTTAATAGATATTTGTTCGCATCAAAGATATTAAAGGGTGGAACGCGTGCCTTAATAAATACTGCTAGCTAACAGCAGAAGGCGGAAACAAACGCGTTGAATAATTACGGCGTAAATTTGCCGAAGAGGTAAGAGAAAGAGCCTCTCCCTTTCCCTCCCGCTCTTTCAGGCATGAACGGGCATACATGTATGTATTACTACGTGTACGTGTTACACGCAGGTATTAATACATGCATACTATGACACTTCCTTTCTGAACTTCTTGACTTTTTCAGCCGAGTCGGTGGTCGTCGAGTCGGAGTTTAAATGGTGATTGACACGTGGCAATTGAGGTTAATGCCTCATGTCAATTGGCACTCAGATTCGAGTGTGAGTGAAATTCGTCCCGCGGCATGTAACTTCGTTTGTATGCGAAGTCGGTGGCCTGCCGACGGATCGGTTTGTCATAATTCATTTCCCATTTTTCTAACCGATCGCGCGTTGGAGACAACGTCAGGCGCAGAATCCCGGGGTATCACTCTTGTAACTCTTCATACAGCTCAATATCAGCCGTATAAATTCTATGCTTTAATTCTTCACTGTAAATACATCTTCTGCTGCAAACATTTTCTCTCGCGTTTCCGAAGCTTTTTGAAGAATCGACATTTTTTATATATATAAATATAGGATAGGATAGATTATCTTTCATATATTTACTACCGTACTCATATATTTCCAATATTACGTATTTTTATAACATATTATAGATAAAATAACAATTTCGATGTATCAGTCGCTACTCAACTGTCATATTAATCATAGTAAGTTTACTTTGACGTACATTAAATTTTTTGTTAAAATTTAAATTTTGTTTAACATTATGCGAAAAAAAACACAAAGTCAGTATATAGTTAAGAATACAAAAATATCACAGATTAGCATTCGATGTTGAAGAAATTCAGGAGTCCAGAAAAAGGATTGGAAATTCTAATCATATCATTGTCATAGGCAAGTTTTCTTATGAGTTTCAGCGGGATGTATGAAGAATTCCCAACGAAGAGAATAATCGTTCCATCGAGAATGGGAACATGCAAGGATCGTAGGGCCGGTAGATAATTGGATCGTGCCAATTCGATTCTGCTGGTTCAATTAAACGCAATTGACCCGCTGACGTGCGAGGCGCGTCTTTGTTCGTAGGCATGTCTGATAACTCTTCGTCGTGATTGACAGGTCGTGCGGGATCATTGGTATTCATCGGGGATACGTCTATCATGCGCGAATTCCACTTTTTTTTCCCTCTTGTCTTCTCTTCTCCCTTTCTCTTTTCCCTCCCTCATCGGTCGCTCAATTCTTCCTTTTCAGCACCAGTCTTCTCGTTAAATGAGTTTTCAAGAATTTGTTGTCGTGCCCCCAAACTCGGCGCTCCCCGTTCCTTGACTAAGGTTCCAAGGAGCCTTGTGTATCTTCATGTTCGATCACGCTGTCGTGTTTGGAACTTCGTTAAACTTTCTCTTCAACTATTTCGTAATTCCTGATACAGCGATAATTGTTCATTTTTGTTGTCGTCGCGCGTACCGTTCGTTGTTTTTATTAAATTTTATTGACTCAATGTAGTTTCAGCGGATGGTCCCAGCTGAGATACCTTTTGAGAGATGGAATGCCGCGTCAGTCGAACGTGTCGAAGGAAAACATCAATCGTCGTTTATTTTGCAGCATCGTCAACATTGATAGTAGCGTGCGCGTGATATAGCCACGTGCGATATATCCACGAGATAGCAGATTTGATAACAAATGTGAAAATGAATGCGCGACAATATTAATATAATAATTCCACATTAAAGTACTAGTACTAATGTATTTCAATGCACATTAGAATGCATCGAAATACATTAATGCAAATTATATATTTAGTAGCCGGGAAACGTACTATTAGAATATGTTGGTATAAGGGATATACAGGGTATTTCTAAACCTATTAAAGATTTTAAGGGTATATTCTGGGGATCAAAATAAGACGAAAAATTCTTATAAACATGAATTTAAAAATGCTTTTCCTCCGATATTTATAGCCTCTTAAAGTTGATGGAAAAAAATCACAAAATGTATTATGGTTCTCGGAGACTTTTTCACAGAACGTTTAAATTTTGCACTGTGTAATAATTAATAGTGACCTTCATTTTTATGTGGTTTTGAATTGGGTCCGATTTTGAGGGGGAGATAGATATGGGGAGTACTAATTTTCAAATGGCCATACTTTTCCTCGTATAATTTTTTTTATTTTTCATTGCATCGAAAAATGAATGAAATTATTTGATTACCACAAAAATTAAGGTCACTATTAATTATTACGCAGTACAAAGTTTAAACATTCTGTGAAAGTCTCCGAGAGCTAAAATACATTTTGCGATTTTCTCCATCAACTTTAAGGGATTATAACTCTGAAGGAAAGCATTTTTAGACCCATGTTTATAAGAACTTTTCTTCTTATTTTGACTCTCAGAATACGCCCTTAAAGTCTCTGACAGAGTTTAGAAACACTTTGTATATATAATTTATACGTGAATTATTCACATTTGTTATTAAATAGATTAGACACAGATTAGACGCACAATATTTCGAGGATATCGCGCGTTTCACGCTTCTCTTCAATTTTATAATTTACAACAGTTAATCTCTTCGAGTGGTAACCGAGTTTTGAATCTAGGTTTCCCGTGGAGCTAAATCTCCCTTGGGATTAGTCGAAGGATAGGTTTAACGCCGGCGTCGGGAAACGCGACGGTGCGTCCGGGAGAAAATATGTGCTTATTTTTCATGAGATTTCGAAGCGCTAAAAAACGGGTTCTCGACGCCCGGAAAGCCGCAACAGAATAGCGAAAGAATACACAAGAGAATGCCGCAAAGAAAGAGATGTAACTGTCTGGTTTTCAAAGTGTCCAACTTGTTCCGATATAAGCGTCGGATAATCTATGATCTCTGCCGTATAAGCGATTCTCGTCGTCGGTTTTATAACAGTCCGACTTCTTATGCAGCCGGATTTTCCGACTGTGGGTACTTTTATACCCGCGGAAAAAAAGGCTCGCGAAAACCGCATAGTTTATCGACCGATTTCCATCGATTAGAGTCGCGCCCGTTCGTGGAACTTTCGTCCTCGGCCATGAAAAAGGAATTGTTCGTTCCTTTGTTTTATTGCGCGATTTTCTCTTGCGATAACTAGAGCTTCCAACCAGTGCGGATAACGGTGGACCAGCGATAAAATTCTTGCCAAGAATATATATTTTTGGAAAACTTCTGCCACGGTGACACTTTTCTGCACACATTCTGTTTCAAGAGAGTCACACTGTCCGTCACATAAAATAATTGTCATCTTGCGGTGAGGTACTTTAAAAAATAAATTTTGCTTAGTGTGCTCATGATAAAATTTTACGTTTTGATTTGATGAGTAAAATGATTCGTGAAGAGAAGGAAAAGGCTCTGATTTCTGGGAGTAAATGTTCGTGCAAAAATTTTCGATATTTTCTCTCTCGACTCGGTCTAGTTCTCCAATTTTCGAATATAGGAGCGGTGAGAAAAAAGGGGCAATGAATCGATTTGCAGTTAAAAGAGATTGGAAATCAGTTCTCTCTTGTTGAAAAGAAGTGAAATCCGTTTCTTCTCCCGAAACAGGGGGAGAAATTTATTTTCGATGTTGGAATAAAATTCCCGATATTTTCTCGAAAAATATCGTCCGTCCCGACGGGAAAGTTCCTTCGTTCGTCATACAGCGGACGCCCGATAGATTCGTTCTGTAGGAACGAAGGACGGAATGTCACCGCGCAATGCACAGATGTTGCATCTTTGCGGGAGAATAGTCTCCGACATGCAGAGAAAATGAGCGAAAAGAGGAGGAGGAGGTGGGAAGGGAGAAGTACGGGAGGCTGCTATACACGAAGACTGATACAAACCTCCTCCGAGGATGGACACACACTGTGACCACATGTTCTCTACGTAAAGAAGAAGAATATCGCGAGACGCACCATGTGCGCGTCCCATTCGCTTCTTCCGAGAGACATCGGTCCATTATGTCGCGCTTGAAAATCGGCGAGATCGCGTTTTCTTACGGATGTACGCTGTTTGCATTAGGCCACTCGCACTTCGTTCTCAAAATATGTATCATACCGAGAAATCGAATGATCGCGCGCAAGATCGAAGAAGCTAATCGAAGATTTTTTTATCGATTTAAATTGTGTTCTTAACCCTTTGCGTCACAGTGTGCCGCTCAGCGAGCCACCTTTTAGTTAACAGTTTTATAAATTTATAATTTATATTTATCAATAAATGAAAGGTTTTTTTAGTTTTGGTATGTTCCTCATACTGTAACAAGTCTAAAAAAATTGCTGATCCACAAATTGTTAATAATAAAATCATTATAAACAAACGGATAACAAAAAATAATGTTCCTTTTCCAGAAAAAATTAATTTTCTTCATTCATTTTCACTGAACTCAGTTGAAACTCGTTACTTGGGGGTTTTCGGGGTCGCTAAATACGAATCTCGTGTCTGTTTTCCAAAATTCAAAATGGCGGACCCAAGATGGCGGACATAAAATTGAAAATTGACTGAATTCGCTTGAAACTCATTACTCGGGGGTTTTCGGGGTCACTGAATACGAATCTGATGTCAGTTTCAGAAAATTCAAAATGGCGGATCCATTATGTTAGTGTTACTGTGTGACGATCGTCATTTATTTTATTCAATCCCATACTTTCCCGTTGAGGGAATCGTTAGTGTTAGTTTGTCGATCGTCATTTGTTTCATTGAATTCTATACTTACCTTGTTGAGGGAATCGCTACAGTGTATATGTGTGTATATGTGTGTGTGTGTGTATGTGTGTATATGTGTATATGTGTGTATGTGTGTGATAATTCAATTTTCAATTTCCATGTCCGCCATCTTGGATCCGCCATTTTGAATTTTGGAAAACTGACACCAGATTCGTATTCAGCGACCCCGAAAACCCCCGAGTAACGAGTTTCAAGCGAATACAGTGAAAAGAAAAATGAGTGACTGAAAGGGTTAAATATTTCAGCTAAATCTCGGACTGAATTTTTATTTAAGCGTAAGCAACTACTAGAGCGACGACCTGTAAAATAAAGTTTTTGTTTTACGAGGGATTTAGTTTGCCAAAAGCCCTTTTAACTTTAATTGACGTACGTTAAACGAAATTGTTCTAATTTTA
Organism: Crematogaster levior; assembly: GCA_901521435.1. Classification (NCBI taxonomy): domain Eukaryota; kingdom Metazoa; phylum Arthropoda; class Insecta; order Hymenoptera; family Formicidae; genus Crematogaster; species Crematogaster levior. The sequence goes on along the minus strand of CABEGB010000925.1, from coordinate 570,336 downwards.
GCTTTTATTCACGCTATAAATTTTTTCCGTTAAATTACTCCCCCTTCCAAAAAAAATCAAATCCGATATACGTAGCTTTTGATATATTCTGTATGATATCGATAGAATCGTTTCCGTACGCTGGAAAGTCTGCGAAATTTACTACATCAACAAACACCAGGAACACCGGAAAGCACTTAAAAGTAGGTAGCAACAAATCACTCGTGGTGCACCGCATACATTTTTAAAACGGCTTTTCGTGGCGCTCGCCACGTGGAAGTGTAAGCAATTTATATAAGGTGGTGTCCACGGTAGTCAAAAGGCAACTTCTACCGGCACATGTGTGTGCATAGTCAGAGAGAAAGACCGCGCCCAGGATCGCAGGATGACGGTAGCGTATGCTTGCTTTTTCACGACACTCGGTCTTTGATCGGCTTTATGAAAATCCGATAATAACACCGCTCCGGGGTCGGCGGCGCTTGTTTTGTCATTGACGCTCATGGGCCCGGATTTTACTGGATTGCCAATAGTTTCGCGCCATAGGGATCCCCCGTGAGTGCACGACTCAAAAGTTGTACTGAGAGGAGAGAGAGAGAGAGAAAGATAGAGAGGGAAGAGATCGAACGTTGGTGATTGCTGTGCGTTAGGCGATCCCGCACATTCTGTACGTGTACATGTATGTGTGCAAACAAACGAGCAATTTCTAAGTGCCAGGGCGCGATAATATTTCCGTCACGTTCGAACACCGGCTCAGCGAACGCGGAATCACGAGAGCGTATTCCGACCTTATAAAATCGGCGAGATAACACACGCGAGGGGCGGCGTTCATCGTTCTCGAACGACTTTACGTCGGCTAATTTTATCGCCACCTTTCTTACCCCGCTATCGGCGAAAAAGGCCGTAGCCGATGGGATTTGACAGGAAGCGGGGGGGAATGCGACGCCCTATCATGGATCGTTGGGGTTTTGAGAACGACACTAACGACCTGGAATGGGATCCGATATAATGGAAGTTGCTAAACTAGATTAGGCAGCCCGTGTACATAATATTATGTAATTGTTATTAAACTAAATTGGTATCACTTGGCGTCTCTCACGTTAATATGCATCTTCTTAAGCATCAATTTTTTTTTTTTTAAATAAACCTTTAGAAAGAGGGAATTAAAAACGCACATGCTTCTTATGTCTTCTTCTACTTATTTTTATCAACTGATTAATAATAATGTCGACGTTTCTTGTGCGTGCATAATAATTCAGGGTTAATCACCGAATTCAACCTTTTACTAGATCTCGGCTAGTTTTACTGCGTTGTCATTTCCTTCTAACGATGTTCCCACGAAGAAGTTCTGGAACTAACCGTCCACTTCCTTTCTCCTTCACGCCTTCGGATACCGAACTATCTTTTTCCAAGCAAGCGAGGCAGAGAGAGGCGCGGACAAAAACTTGATTTCCAATCTTTCACGTCATGTCGCGACAAATCCCGGGATAAAACGTGATTGAAACCGACATTAGAATGCGGTACGAATCTGGGCGAGTGTGACGCCGTTTCTGAATGTTAGGACGTCTGGCAGCAAACCTAAGTACTGTATCCTAAAGGGATTACGTGTAATCGGTGAAGTTTTGGCAAATGACACGCCCAACCGTGAGCTCTGGATGTTTCACGATGGAAACGTGACGCGATGCGCTCGAATGTGTTTCCGCGTGGGTGCTGTTTATAAATTAATCATGTTGCTTAGTTTATCAACGATCGCACGACAAAGTTAAACAAGCTGTGTAAATGCGCGCGCACGCGTGCATCCAGCGTCCGTAATTTTCGCGCGCCGATGTCAGTCCATTAAGTTCCCTTCGAACTTGACCCAGTCGCGCTCCGAACCTCGCGAGTATTGCGAATTGAACCGAACCGAACGAACCGGCGACTGCATTCTTATCGAAGCATTTGCATTCAAAGACGGTAAATCTACTTTTTATTTCCGCGTTTCCGTAGCATTTGGTACTACAACCTGTTACTCCTAGATGCGAATGGCTTTCTCTTAGGATTCTAACATTTCTCTTTATTCATATCGCTCGACACGTTTTGTTCGATCAATAAAAACGGCAGGGTCCGCATCGCTTTATTCATATCAACTCTTTCAGTAAACGGTTGCGGCTATGAACAATTAATTCTTCAAAAATATCTTAATTAAGAGGAAGAAGAGACATTATTGATTTCTATTTTTAGTTTCTATTTAAGTTTCAGCCGCAGCTCTTCGCTGCGATATACACATATAACTTCCCACGTTTAAGGTAGTTGTTTCACGACAGTCGAAACAAAAAATTTATGCTAGAGTACATCGTACAGTCAGTTAGTAGTCGTAATTCCTAAGTCCAAAACTTTTTGCTGTTTATGTACTATTTCTAGCCAATCCCGTACGACTAACTGCCCGTTTGAAAAATCGGGCAACAGACGCAATAATAGACGCAAAAAGAAGAAAGAATAATAGACGCAATAATAGACGCAATAATTTTTTCATTATTTCTTTAATAATATTTCGGAAACTGTGTAGTAAGCTATAATAAAACTATCTTTAAATAATAAATTAGTTGTTGTTTAATATTACTTTAGTTTTTTATAAAAATCGTAAGAAAAGTTTCTAAGTTAGAACGATATTTATAACGAAAATTTTCAGTATCCCGTATAGTACAATGTATAAGACTCTCAAAAACTCGAACTTTGAAATTAAATATCTCCAAAACTGTGTAGTCCATAAATTTCATTTTGCACCAGTCGATGCAGAATCACTTAAATAATAATCTGTCAAAGTTTCAAAAAAATCCTAAGAAAACGCGTTTGGTGGAACAACTACCTTAATTTCTTTTCTTGAATTAAAATTAAAACAAATGATTTAGTGATTAACTGAATCATGCGCCTTTTAAATAATTTAAAGAGACATTTCTAATTTATAAAAATAAGAATTATCTACGACTGGAAAGCGAATTAAATTATTCTTCGTTTTATTGAACGGATTTATTGTTACGTCCGAGATTCGTATGACGATCTATCGCTTATCACTCTCATCGATTACGGAAGAAAGGAAACGCCATGAGCATAAAGGGATGCATAAGGGATGTTGCACTGCATATACATAGCTCATAGCTTGGTCGATTTGCCTGTTGCATAATTTCCTATCTCGAGATTGTTAATCCGTTACGCCATGCTACGAAATGGATATAAAATAAACACGAATCGCGTGGCATTAGACCGCTCGATCAGAGATCGGAACCGGGACGGACACAAAGTACCGGGCGAATCGGGTATCGATATCGTCGTCAATTAAAAGGGTTCCGGAATCGCAAACGCACTTTGACGCGGAATACATGCGTTGCACGCGATTGTGGGCAATCCGATTGATTCCATTCTCTTCCTGTATATTTCTATCTCTCTCTCTTTGTCGTTAAATCCCTCTCTCTCTCTCTCTCTGTCTCTATCTATCTATCTCTATCTCTATTTTTCACTGGCACATAAGCGTCGCTTATATATCACCTGACCTCGCTATCGGATTGCTGTACTGTGAGAAAGGAAATCCCGAGCTCTGAAAACTCGATCCGTCTCTGTACGCGTCACTCGATCGGCGGCAGTCGATAGTTATAGGAGTAGAAAATATGCGCGTCCGTCTCTCAGTGTCCTCCTCTTCCTCCTCCCGATCGCCCTTTCCATTTCTCTGCATTTTCGATTGTCCGCTCGACCCGTCTCGCATGCTGGATTTATTATGCCAGTCGAATTACCTCGTCCGCGAAATTTTCGAATGCATTGCCTACACGGGCGCGCAGCGGAAATGATTTTTGCTTAATGGATTAAATTATTCTTGCGATTAACTTGCTATTAGTTCGCTGCGCCTTTTGTCGATTTCGTCACTTTTTCAAGGTAAAAATATTAGGACAAAAATTTTATGCATAATATTCGAATTTTTGAATAACACGTATTTTTATTGCCTCAAGATTCTTATAATATCACATCTGCTTACATCTTCGACAACTTTTAAAATAGTTTATTTATCTATACGAAAAATTTATGCATAATATTCGAATTTTTGAATAACACGTATTTTTATTGCCTCAAGATTCTTATAATATCACATCTGCTTACATTTTTGACAACTTTTAAAATAGTTTATTTATCTATATGAAAATCCTATGTAAGAAAATGTTGAAAAATCTACAATTCTAAGGAAGTTTGCGAACATCTGTTAACTCCAATCATTTGAGACTTCTCGCGCAACAATATTGTCTTGATCTTACGCCACCAGAAACGATATATCTTTCTGTAGAATGTTCGTGGCGACATTTCCGACGAGTTTTAGGGTGTCGGAATCAAGGGTGATTGCGACGATTGCTTTCGGCGCGCCGTGACGAAAAACCCGAATCAGCACTGCGGATTAAAGAGAACTAAAAAAAGAAATTAATTTTATTTAATGCTTACATCGAATCTTGTTTATACTAACTAAAGTACATGACAGCTCAAGGGAGGGGGAGAGTTTTACTTTCAACTTTCATTAACAAACTTAATAACGTGAACTAAATTAACCCTAATCCCCCCAACCAAGGTCGTTCATGCTCCTCCCCATTTCTGACAGTCGTTTTTCAACAAACAATTGTTATAAAAAAATATTTAAACAAATAATTTCCAAATTTTCTTTACATTGATTTTTAGTCGAAGGTATAAAGAGATTATAAACATTTTTGTGAAATTTTTCGAAGCTATTAACATAGTGAAAAACGCACTGGACATGAAATACTCTGGTTGGAGGGATTAAGTTGCGGAAAAAACGTTGGAGGGATTAAGGTTAATATTATTCCTGTAATAAAATTAATTTTTATCTAATTTTTATCTTATTTATTAGACAAATATTTATATAAAAATTATTTATATTTTTTAAATTAATTCTTAAAATCATAAAAATATAAATTACTTAAACTAATTTTAAACTTGAGGAAAAAAGGACACTCCTCTCAATTTAAAATGAAAAAAAAAAAACAGTTCAGACTACCGTGAATCCGCTCATTGATCTGTGTGTTACAGTGATTACACATTAAGGATTAATCTCACATAAGGACTTCCGGCAGTTTAAAAATTAAACGCCATTCGGTGTTACGGTATATCTCAGCAGCGTCGGTTCATTCGCTTGCAGTTTCTTTATTCGGGCTCGTGCTCACTCGTTCTTATATAACGGATAGATAATTTCTATCATAACGGACAGTAATATGTAATATCATTCGACTTTGAGTTCGCGCGGGATGGATTTTTACTGGAAGGGCGTACCTCGCGACTCGCGCCTCGTTTTTCCCAGATCAAGTTAATGCCGGTTTCTTCGCATGCCGTTGCTGCAGTTTCTTTTCCGCGCGGCCATTACCCTCTTTACGAAGGCGAACACTTCGTTTAAATGATAAACCCTAGTCCGAGCGCGAATCAACGAACTCTTTAATTCTCTGCTGTCAAGCAATTTAGTTGCTGTTCGCTTTTCTGCTAATTCGATTTGTACATAAAGGATGATCTTACCGTTGTCTTATTTTCATTCAAAGAATTATACTGGAGGTTAAACTAAGAAGAACGATGTCTCATTGTTGGGAATTTAATTGTTCGTAAGTTAAAATTGGAGGAATTCCCAAGCAGGGTTAATAAATTAAGATTTATCGGTATATATATATATATATATATATATATATAACTATTAGTTATTTAATATATATATATATATATATATATATATATATATATATATATATATATATATAAATGACTAATAAAAAAGTTAATTTGCACTTATTTGAACAAGATATTATTTTGAAACTCAGTAGTTGGTATAATCGGTACAATCATAGTAGTAATAGTAATTATATAAATAAAAATGTTTCATATTCTACAAGAATTTTACAAAATTATGATAAGATTTAATATATAATGAAGATAATATAAAAAGTCTCAATCACAGACATCCTATCTTTCGCGAAGTCGTTCAAGCCTTGCGTGTCATTGAACTAAAAATTACAATTAAAAATCGAAGTAGAAAATGCGAAGGCAATGAGCGTGAGCGATCTCGATACGATGAAGATAACGGCGAAGAAACTACCAGAACCATCTCGGTGGAAACGGAGAGGCTGGGTTGAACGGCAGGAAAGCCGCTGCTGCCGACGTGGTTTTGCTAACGTTTGGCTAACCAGCGTGCGAAGAAGAGAGACGAGACGAAATGAGGCAAGAGAAGCGGGACGGCCGGACGTAGTCTCGGCGGAGAGGAGAGTGGAAGGGTGAAAAGGAGACACAAAACGAGGGACGATGACGAAGACTTAGAGCAGAGGAATCAACGGCGGGAAAGGGAGGGGACACCGGAGGGACCAAGGAGCAAGACAGTCTATAACGAAGAAGCTGCCGGTCGGCCTGGAACCGGTTCTTCCCATTATCGCCGCTCCTCGTCGGCCACGCGACTTTCCGTCCTTGTCACTCGCCACGCGAACGTCGAGCGACCGGCCCGATGCACCTGCAGCTGCACCGCACACCGTTCATCAGTTACGGCCGCTCCGCACACGCGCACACTCACCATCTTTCTCCGCACCTCGTCTTCTCTCTCATCCTCATCTCTTCTTTTTCTTTTTGAACTAGCCAGGGGGCTGTTTCGTTCCTTCTGCTCCGTCCCTCTTACTTCGCGCTCCTCTCCCTCAAACTTGGTTCTCTCTTTTCTTCTGGAGCAGGCAAACGTGTTCCGCGTCTTCTCTTCTTCTTCTTCTTCTTCTACTACTTCTTCTACCGGAGCGAATGAGTGAGCTGATCCCGTCTTCCTTTCTCCTTCCTCTCATTCTCTCACGCTCGTTTCACCACGCGAGCTGTTTCTTCCGTCCTTATCCTGGTTACTCGTGTGCACCGCTCCCTCTTTTGCTTTCCTGCCGATCGTACACACACCGGCGTAGCCCATTACCCGATATAACTTGTCCATAGGAAAGAGAGGGGCCTGAGGCTATCATCCGCAGAAGCCAATCTCACGGCGCACAAAACGCCGCTCTCCTTTGTCCCGTCGGAGAACCGCAGAAGAACTTAAAGGACGAACACTCTCGCTTGTGTGTGTGTGTGCCCTTCGTTTCGCGGCAACGGACCCTCCTCCCTCTTTCGTTGTTCTTCTCCCTCCGTCACCGGTAGCGGCATCGCGATCATCGCTGATAATATCGAGATGGCGTACCTGGTATCGGATTCCTGTCTGAGACAACGCGCAAGTGTATAATGCACCCGGTATCCCACTGAAACACAATTTTACAACCGCTATGCTTCGTTCAATACCTTGGACGTTATGACATAAGGAAGTATGCGCGTTGAAGCGACGTAACTCTAATGTAACTTCCCTGTTACACATTTCGACAGGTGTGTCTAGACACCTGTTATAACTATTTTTAGAAACGTGTGGACTTAAGGATGGTCGCCCTTCATGGAATCAACCACTATACCTGAACTTTTATGTTCCAACGGGAGAAAAGAAACTCTGCTCACTCTTTGAGCCGGACTTTTTATCTGTCTCTGAGAAGTCACCACAGTCTAATTGACCTATTCTATTAATTAACCATAATGTACTAATTACAATATAATATATCATAATAATATCATATATTAATTACCTCAATAATAATATCGTACATAATATGATATGTATATCTCATATACATATATATATATACATATATATATATATATATATACATATATAGGATATATCCTATTATTATTATTTTTATATCATATAAATGTATTTATATTATATGTTTATATAATATAAAATTTATTTTATATATTATATACATATATATATATATATATATATATACTAATATATATAATATCAATAATACCAATTAATCTTAAATATATTAATCATTTCATACTATAATTTTCATTGCATATAACACACATATATGTAGATTGCAGCACATCATAGATTTGATTTAGACCAAAATTTAATAAGAGACATATTCTCTGTTTGCACTGGTACAAATCGTTTGAGTACATAATATAATTAATACGAAATTAGAAATTGCTATTACGATCGCTACCTTCTTTCTTATTACAGTGAATCTTACGATCGATTATCTATTCGCGATATCGTGCGCGCGCGCGCGCATTTTCTTCGATCTGCAGTAAGTTTGCAGAAGCTACACCGCGGCTTTTGTCCGTGATCGAGAGATAACAGCTTCGAGCTATCGGTATTGCCTATCTGCTCCGAAATTCTCTGGCGTACGATGAATATCCGTGTGTAATAATCGGATTATAGAATCGGGGAACAGCCGGCATGTGCCGGCATGGTAATTGCATTTTTGCCTCGCTTTTGGTAGAGGAGACGATATTCTATCGTTTCACGTCGCTACAAAGCACGGCCAAACCACAATACCATGCGGTCAGTAACTCAATATACCAGTGAATATCGGCGTATTATACGGCCAAATTTTGGAATGTCGAATTCTGTCGACAACGCTTGGTTTCTCTCATAATTGGCTAGTTACAAGGAAATCCTTGAAACCACCCAAACTTGTCAATAACGATGAACTTTGAATATGTAATTTGATGTAAAAGATACCCGGTTGGTTACGGCTGTTTGTAAATGAACCGCTTTGAAGGGGCTTCAACGCCGATTCCAGCGCCAATTTTCAATGGAGAGACAGCCTTAACCCGCTTTGAACAGGCGAGACCGGTAGTCGACAGTCGTATCCTGTTTTTGGCGTTTCCATCCCCGTAATCGCGCCCCGTTCACCAGATGCTAATCTCTGATCTCTAACGTAAGGTGCACAGAAGAAACAAGGACGAGGGGAAAAACGCGCGCGATCAATCGCACGCTATTGTTTCATTACGCGCGGGTGTTTCTTTTTTTCTTAACGTCGGCCGTGATTATACACGGCGCGTTTAATAATGGGAACGTTACGCCGGTTTTCCCACGTGTCTTCCTGCCGTTGCCCTCGCCTTCGTCATTGTGTTGCGCCAAAGTTCGTTCGTTGCCTCTCCCTAAGGTTACTTATACGCCGTGCGTAACCGCGGAAATCTTAATTCCGCGCCGCGTCGCACCGGACTAATCACTTCCCACGTGCATCTACCCTGCGGTGTACGTGTCATACATACGGATGCGTCTCCTCTCGCTTCACGGGAAATGCATATCCGTGGAATCGTCGTGTATACAGTTACACTTGGCCGCCACACGTTGATCACGCGAGCGCTTAACCCCCCGTGGCTCTTCAGACGCCTAATGACGCCAACTGTGCGGCTGTTACGTTTTAGTGCAGAGCAGATACACATTCCCCTTGCGAGGATTTTCAAAGACAATGGTTCCGAAGCAGCGCGCATAAATTAAGAGCAATTGCGGTTGTACGCTCTTCTTTTTTTCACGCGGAGACGTACAATTTCATTAAAGTCCGGCTCTTGTTTTGAGAGCAAACGACCCCGATGCTTCGTTGAGCTTCTTCTTACTTTTCGTTCAGCAAGAAGAATTAGCAGTTTCCTCACGTTTTACTGGCTGATTGCGAGTGATTAAAGATTTGACATGACGAATATCGTAAATGATATGTCACAGAATCAACATTATTTTTGTACTAGAATTGAGAAATTAAAATTGAGATTATTACATAAGCCTGCAAAATTAGGGGTGTCGCGAGTTGATTAGGATGTGATAATGATTTTTCACGTAATTTTTCGCGCTGAATTCAAATCCGTTCTCATATTTGCCTCCATCACGTCAAATTTTCGAGATATTCTAATTTTAAAGTGCAAAAAACGCTGTTTTCGACGATCTACAGTATCGTCAGCATTCCTTAGTCAGCACTATCTTTAATTTTTCTAAAAAGTACTGGAATAGATGTTTCAAAAAAATTTTGGTTTGCCCCGATATCATTTTTCTTCGCCGAGATATGTCAGTTTGAAACTTTTGGAAGTTGTATAATCAATATGATGGTAAAATACATGTGTGTCTCATGAGCTTCCAAAAGTTTAAAATTCAAATTAACTTATCGCGGTTTGAGAAAATGATATCGGGGCAAACCAAAATTTTTTTGAAAGATCTACTCCAGTACTTTTTGGAAAAATTAAAACCAAGGACCTGGAGTGTTTATGAGTAGGAAACTAAAAACTCCAAACACTAGATCCTAGACAGGTGATAATCTCAAAGCAAAACTTGTAGAGGACAAGAAAAAAGAAATATAAATGTATCATCCCCTAGTTCCAGACTTACGAAGAACAGAATTCGGTGGTCCTGTGATATTCAAAGCGACTAAACTTCAATTTATTATGTCTCGCTCAAAATAAAAATCGTATTGTAACAAACCAAAAATGAAATTGAAGGGAGAGATTAATACTATAACATAGCAACAGCGGAAATAAGTGAAAAAATTTTCTGAGGACGTGGCATAACATCCAAACCACGTAAAAATGGTCTTTTTCGCACATTTAGATTAGGATATCTCAAAATTCTGACGTGATAGAGCAATTCTACGGCCGGATTTGGTTTTTCAGCGCGAAAAATTATGTCAGAAATTATTGTCACATTCCAATCAACAAAACCTTACAGGTCTGTGTTATTAAATTGCAATTAATTTTGAAGTTACCCATGAGATATTTGTTCTATGGCACTTATTTTTCTCGTGTTGCTCTTCGATTCCTTGATTAATGCGTTTTCATAAACATTGATAGCAGCGTAAACATAATGGCTGCAAACATCAATATTTAACTATACGTTTTTTCGATTGTTCTATGTCTTGTTTTTTTACTCTCTCTCTACTCTGGCAAACCTGTTTTTATCGGTCTTGCATTTTTGCTTGTTTATATGAAGTGTTTAATAACTCGTGGTATTTGCAAGCCCTTTACATCCTGTATTTATCATTCTTATGATGTGTCGCACACAGAATCCATTTAATGCAGTCACATAATACATATATTAGCTGTGAGAGCTCTCAAGAATTACCCTCGGCTAAAATGCGACAGTGCTAGACGTAGAAAGTTTTCACGGAGGTTAGCAGTACATTAAGCTTAAACTCTGAAGAACGGCTGACGCAGCGCATATACGTTTAAACGAGATATGCATTTCCCGTGTATTTCGCTTACGAGACTTCTAACGCTAGATGAATAACAATAAAAAAGATATATAACGTCATTCAAGACGATCTCGACATCTGATATTCCAAACACGCGGCACATGAAACGGAATACATTATTCCGCTCCCGTAAGTGAAGTTTGATTGGTTCGCTCTTAATATATTTATATATGATATATTTCAAAAAGTTTTAAAAGTACCACTGAATAAAAGTATACATAATTGTGTAATCTAATGAGGACACAACTAGATCTTTAATAAACAATATAAAAGACAATATATGAAAAATATGAAAAATCTTTTCTTCGCCAGTGATTAGAAAATAACATGCAAACACAATAACCGACAGCAAACTGGCATTGGTGATATCTTGATAATCGTTTATTCATACAACGTTTCGACCCATGGATTAGGTCCTTTTCAAGTATATATAGGCGTCCGCTTAGAGCAACACATACTTTAAGATAATGAGCACAGATAAATTAATAATTTGCTATGGAACTAACGAATATGTAAATTAGCGTCTGATGTTTATGACGATAAAAGATTTACTGATTACAATATATGAAACTAAATAAATTTTTAATTTTTCGAATAACTGCAAGTGACTCTGGATAAATTGGACGCGAGACAATATGTTATTCATGAAGAAAGAGCGGGTGCCATTTTTTAAATAACATTGTAGGGGATACTTTGTGTTTTGCCGTTAAAAATGATAGCTATTTCTCGTCGGTTGCTATTATTAACCTTGTGGGACGAAGTAAAAATTCAAAATAGTCATCTCTCCTGTGTGCCCCTATCTCATGCGGGCGATAAAAATTGTGATAAAATCGCTTGGAGGGTAGAATTACCAGCGATGTTTCGACCCTCGAGCTGCATCAATTAAGCGCGCTTGAAATATCGCTACGGTGGATTCTCCAGGTCGGAAGTTACATCGTTACTCGCTAACTCCTTTCGCTACCCCGGCAGAGTACCCTGCACCCTCTTTTTGTACTTTTCCCAGGCTCAAACAACTCCGAGGCGACGTTATCGTTGATTTACCGACGTTGATTTCGCTCCGTCCTCCCACGAAATGTTTCATCGGAGAGATGCTCGCCTCCCCGGATCGGACGTCGCGCCGTCGATTCCGCTTTTGCTCCCGTATCTCCGCGGGTTATCCGCTGACACGCCGGCTTTTATCCGGCTGTAATCTATAACCGCGACCGGCAGCATCGCTCTGCTGGATTCGACAGGTGGTTTTTCGACCGAGAGAGAGGTGGATCGTTAGTATCAACCTAAAACCTACGCTACGATGGCTCGAGGGCAACCGACGACGCGAGAGAACTTACCTTTTTATTCGTCCTAGTTTCTTCCGTGTTCGAACGTCTTGGTGGGGAGGAGGAAAGGGGGGGCAGAGGGGAGAGAACATCGGGAAAGGGGAGCCGACAATTTGTAGACTTCTTCATGGGCACGAATTTATCTCGGCCTTGCTCGTCAGGTAAACGTTAAAGTGATACGCTTCTCCTCATCTTATTAATGCGGCCCCAAGCCGATGACTCGCGCGTTTCGCTTAAACGTGATTACATTAATTTAATTGCCGTGAGAAACTTTCCTCAGGCTGACGAAACCACGGTTTCTGCCATGTCGTCCTTGACGACGGTCATGGGAATACTATGAATAACTACCGAATTATGATAATTTCTTAGACCGGAAATTGTAATTGCGTCATATTTCTCAATCGAAATATACATCTTCTGTCTTCGCTTAATCAAGCAGTATGATAATCAAATGACGGTAAATTGACTTGACAATTTGTAATACACGCACATCACATATCAGGCGGAAGAAATGAAATTTATTTCAGAGTAGTGGATCTTAATTATTCTGGAAGCTTGCGTCGTCGCGCCTTTACTTACACACTTGGACGTCTTTATTTTAAACGCATTGAAAAAAGAGAAGAAAGTTAAAATTCGATGCGAAATATAATTTCAACAAAACCACGAACTCGTTCGCAGGCAACTAGCATAACATAAACTCACGCTTTTTCAAACAATCGAAGTTTTGCCGGGAGAGACTCTTTGAGTCTCCAGTCAACTATCTTTTTCTGACCGAGCGAGGAACAATGGAGCGCATTCGTTTCGACATGGAGCACGGTATATACGGAGTATATATATACGGTTCAATGAAGTTTCCCAAATGAGTTAAAGAAAACGGGGAACGGGGATCGGGATAATACGAAGCCGATGTGGGGGCGCCGAGTAAACGCGACCGGAGTATCGGGAGGAAGCAGGTGAACCTGGGAGCGAAGAATATAAACGGATAAGAACACGCAATGACCGTGGAGAAAAGTATTTACCCGAGTACTTGGAACGGAAGCGGCCGAGGAAGCGGAGTTACGAGAACGGTCGTTCTCCGGGGCGAAATGGGAACGAAGGGCGATAGAGGAGCCCACTTCGTTAACCGACGATAAAATCCACTCGACTTAATCGATCCTTTTTGTCTCTGCTCGTCTAGCTGCGCTCGCTGTCTTACTATCTCGTCTTTGTTCTCCGAAACGGGCGGATAAGCGCCTCGTCCTCTCGAGATCGAGCGGGAAGAATGGCCGGCCCGACCGCGCCTCGCATCATTCGCGTAGTTATGCGGCTAGCATTGCACCTCGACGACGAAGTCGTCGGTGATTTGATGAAAAGATGGTAGCTCATACATAACCGCGGCTCATACATAACTACGGCCGTCGTCATCGTCGCCACCGCCGTCGCCGTCGTTGTCGTTGAAACTTAAGAGTTAAGTATCATCCATATTTATGATCGCACGCGCGTCTCTCCGCATTTCGCAAGACTAACATACCGCGCGAATTGTCCGATCCACTTTTCTAACTTGCAGATTCGCGAGTTCTTCCCATCTTGTTAAACGCGCGAATCTGTTTGCGCGACGAGAGAGCACGGATTACTCTCAATATGCGGTCATTTCGCGCCGCATTCACGTCCTCGACGCTGAAATCCGGCGCATGAAACTTTCATAGAATGGCGATTTTTCTCAATTTTATCACGTCGACTGTTCGCGAGCCGTATTTTGTGTCATACAGAGTTTTATATAGAATAAAATAAAATAAAGTAATGAATTTTGAAAGTAAAATAACATAGGTAGTGGCTAAATAATATTTTTTAAATGTATACATATTTTTATAAAGAAGGAGCGAATTGGGAGAACAAATAAATGAAGAAGAAACACATTTCCATAAAAATTGTGTTCCATAAAAATTGTGCTATGATAAAACTATTACTTTGTTATTAAATAGACAATCTGTTCTTACATTCTCTATATTTAATGTTTTTTACAGACTATATCTGATATCAGAATATCTGATCAGAAATCACTGTTTCTTGTAAATTGTAATTGAAATTAATGTCATTATATACTGTTATATTTAACACTAGAACTATCAAAACAGTCAAAATAACTTGTAATTTTTTTTTAATTACATTTAATTATGGTTAATTACATAACGGTGCATTTTTTATGGCTTTTATTGCAAAAAATATATATAAAATAAATTGATCAATTTTCTTTCTCCCTTTATTTCTTTTTTTAAGACTATATGTATACATAATATTACATTGTAAATAGCAGAAATTAAGTAGTTCTAATGCCCATTGACTGCTTTAACTGTTTTCTAAAAATTAAACAAATTTCTTCCTGTTATTTTTTCGTTTTACGTACTATTTAAAGGATTCAAGAGCAGAATCCGCGATATTGACTTCACATTACTTATACGTACGTATTATAAGTCTTCTACGAACACAGAGTCGATCAAATCTGTCGTAGAAGAAATTCCTGCATTATCGCGTAATATACGTAGAAGAAGAGATCACCGGTAATACGATGACCGACGATCCCAGAAAGAATCAATCGTCCACGTCCGATTCGACGCTTACTCGCCAGCAGCCGAAGCGATATTTCAGAGTTTGGATGCGCTATCAAGCGCGACGATAGCAAATGACAAGCAAATCATCCTATCGCGATTGCGGCTAAACCGCGCGTAGCGCGACGTAAACCGAACTACGTGTTTGCGGAGCCGACGACTCGATACTGCCGGCGTCATTTTGCGAGATGAACGATATATCGAACGCCGCGTAGTAAAACTTTCGCGTCACTCACTCGACGCTCGTCGCTTTTATGTTAAAAAGCCGATCGTGCAGAACGAACACTGTTCTGCGGGCTCGGTTTCGCGTTACATTAAATCTTACGAGCGAGTGACGTGTGCATTAGTTCTTGTGCGTGCAGTTGAAGAAGTAGCGAAGGGGTATCGAGAGACACTAATGGACACGCTGAAAGGTGGTGGATATAGGAAAAAGCCAATTCTGGAATGTGTTATACCACGTCGGACACTTGAAATTACTTGAGCTTAGAAAAAACTGCCGAGGCTCGAAGGTTTCAAAATCGAATCGGGAAAAAATGAAGAAGCGTGTACTAAACGAGTCCTGAACAGCAATTTTATATTTGATATTTAAGGAAATAATTCCGCTCGATACCAATAATAACAATTGAATAGAAATACGTAGGCCAATAGGTCACACTGTCGAACCAAACTAATAGATGTCTTTTAAATATTCAACAAATGTAACATAGATTTATTTCAAAAAGATACATATGTACGTTTCGACTTCACTGAGTCTTCATCAGCATTTAACAAATATTATTAGAATAAATTAACAATAAATTAACGTAAACCCGTTGTTCAATAAAAATAAAAATGAAAATAAAAATAAAGGTAAAAACAAAGGTAAAAAAACGCAATCATATCGCAAGTAAGTCAACAATAAAAACGGTACAATAGGTTGGGGGTCAATGGTACATTCACGACGACGATCTACTAATAATGATGTTAAGGTCTAAATGTCACTTTGCTCTTTACGTTGCAACCGTCAAGTGTTTGAGTCGGAGAAGTCTGGGAGATCGTAATCTAAATCAAGATAAACACACGAAAAAAATACGCAGTGTTATACAGTAGTGTTATAAACCGAACGAAAACATAGAGTTACAAAATCGTGTTATGTAAAATATAAAATAAAGGCAATCAGCCAAATTACCTGTACAGCACTGAACGTTAAACGAGTAATAAGTTCGTATTGCACGTTTTATAATTTAGACATCATTATTAAGAGATCATCGTCGCGAATGTACCATTGACCCCCAACCTATTGCGTACCGTTTTTATTGTTATGATTTACTTGCGAGATGATTGCGTTTTTTTACCTTTGTTTTTACCTTTATTTTTATTTTCATTTTTATTTTTATTTTTATTGAACAACGGGTTTACGTTAATTTATTGTTAATTTATTCTAATAATATTTGTTAAATGCTGATGAAGACTCAGTGAAGTCGAAACGTACATATGTATCTTTTTGGAATAAATCTATGTTATATTTGTTGAATATTTAAAAGACATCTATTAGTTTGGCTCGACAGTGTGACCTATTGGCCTATGTATTTCTATTCAATTGTTTATATTTGATATTAGTTATATATTTTATTTTTTCACAGAAGAAAATTTATGTCAAATTAGTAATTTAATAAGTTTGCAATGTTAATTAAACGCTCGATGATTATCATAAAATTAATAAGAAATGTGGTTAATCATAATGTATTAGGAAATATTTTATCGAAATTATTTCGTTATGTTTTATACAATATCGGATGAATATTATATATTACCGTTTATTTTTATATATATTAAGCCGAAATTAATATATTATATTATACAAACTATAACAATTCTAAGAATAAATTCTTTCTCCAATCTTCTCTGCCAATAAAGAGTCGCTTTCGAACTTATTAAGAACCATATTATCAAGCGGCAAACGACATTTTCGAGTCACTAAAGTGCTTCGATACTCGCGAGCTTACGCCGAGTATCATCGACGCGTAAATAACACGCCTTCTTGCAAGATAACGCCAGAGATAAAATTTAGTTTATTACTAGCATTAGCAACTTTGACTGAAGGCGAGGCTTATGAAAGATTATACAGTTGCGGTTAAAGCGAGCGAGTTCGGGCCCGGCCGAAAGACAGGACAGAAAGACAGAGATGACGAGCGTTTTCCAATTAAACTCGCGAGAGCACGGGGAACGATCGATGATCATCATACCCGTGTGAAACCAGTCTCTGAGGAGCGGAAAGTACGCGTGGTAGAGGAGAGAGAGAGCGAGCAGAGGAATGATCCACATTCAGATCCTTTCCCACAGTGTCTGGTAGGCCAAAACGAGTCGGCTGCCATCTCCACCTCCCATTTCACCTGTCCCGGCTCTCCTTCGGCCGGTTCTTCGTTTTGTCTCTTACCTTCATCCATAAAACCGTATATTGCCGTGCGCGACCGTCCCCTCTACACCTCCAAACCCGCTCCTGCTATCGTCGCTATTAATACCTATGGCCAACAAACACTATATCTACCGATGTCAGTGCTTGGATAAGCCAAGGCACGCCACACATTTGCGAACGGTGACGAACGAGCTATGAAATGCGAGTGAAGTAAATGACTTCGACCTCTCTGCCGTCAAAATCGACAGCTCTGAAATGATTGATGAAGCGTGTGTCGAAACATTATTTGTTTTACTTTGCAACGTAGAATATTCTAATTTTCGACGGCTCGCTTACGATGAGTGAAACTTTATCGTATCACTTTTGGATAATCGTCTAGAATAAACAGAATGAAAAATTCCGAGCAAGAAACTGGAATCATTTGCAAGCTGCACTTTAGTTACTCTGATTTTGTACTTAAACTGGATTTCGCAGATTATGGCCTTGAGTCATTCACTTTTGCTCCGATTCTTTATCTTAACTGCAATGCGAGCTGCAATCTCATTCACATGAGACTAACGGCGTCGTTTATGCGATCGCTTTTGCAATTAAAGAAGATTCAAACGAAGATAATGTAATAAGTGCACGTAAACCTTGTTAAATGACCGGAGCTATTGTACGCGATCACTCGCAATTCACTATCTCTTATCATTTATAACTTGTCTGTGTGCACGACGCTTAACTTGTCGTTTCTTGTCCTCATTTCGTTCTTCGTTTTAAAATTTTTTAGTCTCTTAGCCGGTGAGAAGCAGGTCGTAAGCGGGAGGATTCTGGTTTCGGATTGACGTTTCCTGACGATTTGTTTCAACAGTGAGCCACGTGGCTGTATTTGGAATGCGTAGGTAGTCCCACATCGTCCAGAATACCGATTACGGTAGCGTAAATGGTATAGCGGATACAGTTATGGATATTGCCATGAAATAAACAGGCACTTAAGAAAAATGAGAGGTCATTGTTCTATAAAACGCTCCTTAAAGTATCTAATTTCAACAGAAAGAGAAATTATACCAGTTAAAATCTAACTTATCAAAGTACTTTCCTCTTTAAACTTCTTCATGATTATATCGATTGTAATTATGAATTCCGATGCATTTTTATACCCCAAGATATTTTAGAGATTGAAATGCATTATTACGATATTTTATTTTTAAGTTCGTCAATATGAATTTCTTTTATAATTGAACTTGTTTTCCATTACTGGCTCGATAAATCTCGTCGCTGATTGCGTCTCGTGTCACTGTGCAATTGCCATTTGCCATTTATGTGCGTTCCAAAGTTCTGGAAGGACGAACGGGAAGGGGGACCGTATTGACTACCGCGACTTTGAAACAATTGTCATTTTTCTCAGCTACGAGCATCTGCAAACGAGTAAAAGTGGGATCCGGGACACTCTGTATAATACTGAGATATCCGGACACTGGCTGCATTCGCCGTCCGGTGTATTCACAGCAGCAACTTTTTTCTTCCCGATAGTTTGTCCTCTCTATCACACTTCCAAGTTCCCAGATCGTAACAACTTTGGCAAGAGATATCGTACCGATTGCACCAACGATCGAATCGTGAAGAAGCCCGGCCCGGCTTTTAGCGAAACTTATGCGGGGAACGTGACTACGCCTCGTAGTTGAAACTCGGTCGAATTCATGTTTTCCGCGTCGAGGATTCCTCCGAAAATTGATAGCGTTTCCGATTGACGCGATTCTCGAGAGCAGTTAGATTCAATTTTCACGAGTTCGTGTTTGTGTACGTCTACAAACAGAACACGGAAATTAAATGTATAATGGGAAATTCGATAACTAATTATTCATTATTTTTATGTGTTTCTTAAATTCGCTTTTAGTTAAACAGAAGTAAAAACAAATTAAATAAAAGTAAGAAAAAGAAAAGGACATTTCTACAAGATAAGGATCGCGTTCGATTGCCTCTCGTGATAAAACCCATAATCCTTTGTCATTTTGGGGAGGAAAAGCGTTGCTTCCACGTAAACGTCAAAAAGTTGCGGACAACAACGATTTCCGTGAATCGGGTTGCACGGTCGGCCGCTTAACTTGTCTTCGTGTGCTTCACTTCGGAAATGGCAGACGATTACAAACGTCATCTCGTGAGCCAATCCAATATACTCCCGTACGATTGGTTCGTATTAGTTTCGAAAGTTAATCGAAGGGATCTTCGGCAGGTGTCACGATGGCGCAGTCACGTACCTCGCGCGAGTTCGGAAAGCCAAACCGATTTCTTTACGACAGTTTCAGAAATTACACACGGATATACACCGCTCGCGGATATTGCGAATTTCCGTTAAGCGTAGAATCTGTTAATCTGTTTTCTTAGTTAAATATTTTAGTCGGATTAATGTAGCACATGATTGCGTCTTTACATTTAAAAAGTCATAGTTTATCCTCTCCTATCTAAAGTAGTCACACATAAATTTTCAAAATGTATTCATAAGTCTACAGAAGATACAGTGATTAAGCAAGAACATAAGATATATTTAACCATCGAAAATTGATGTATTATAGCTCGAGCTTATGAATATTAATCGCAATGTGTGAACTGGCGTTTCTATCGAGCTAACTCTTCCTCTTATGTCTGAGTAATATTATGCTCTCGATAAAACTTGCTCAAGCTGGAAATCAATTAAGAAATTAACATGGCTACGAGTTAGGTAGGGGAGACGCTGAGGTTTTAGAGATTCTCTTATAAAACTCGTTTGCCAGTAAACTGCTGTTAGATGCGGCGGCTACCTCACTTCCGCCATCACCCAATCTCGAAGAGGAAATCCTTTGTCGATAAAATGTCGAGAGGTCGAATGTGGCGGTGGATGAGAAACGGGGTTACCGTATAAAATGTGCATATATGTACTGTGTATATGTACATATATAAATATAAAAGTTTTATATATAAAATTTTGGTTCGTGCGAATGCCTGATTATTTTCCGCAATGCGGATGAACGCCGGGCGAAAAAGAAATGTTTGTTTCCCTATGTTATATAATGCACATTAAATGCAGTTTCTGTTTAAGCGCGACAGCAAAATACAGAAATTATAAAACTGCATCGTTAGATGACAGATACGGTGTTTGGTTGCGGCAAAGTCACGTCGGGACTCTTCTCTCAAATAAAAATGTAGAAGATAGAAATTTAAAAATTAAAGATTTTTGTGATTTATTGAAATTTCTTGAATTCTTTCTAGATAGCGTTAAGATTTTTGGTATAAAGTAAAATAAAATATTAACATTTCGACAACTTTTTTAGTTGCAATATTAAGATTTTTTTTTTAGACATATTAGTATTTAAGTAATACTCAGCAGACAAAAAAAAATTCAGATACAATAAATAGATTTATGTAAAAATTTCGATATTACATAAAGATGTGATCAATAAAAATTTGAGGTGGAAAATATGCAGCCACGTAGCAGTTACATTTTCTTTTCGCCGATAACTTTCTTGCCGCTTTAATCTTTCCACGCTCGCAAACTTGCGGATGTTGTTTTACTGCGAGTTTTACTTCTTAAGATACATCATGTGTACATACTGAAGACGAGAGTAACAGAGTGGTGAGATAAAGAGTAAAAGAATAGCCACGAAAAGAGAGAATTAAGTTACGCCCACTGTGCTAGGCAAAGAAAAAAAGAAATGCACTTCGCAGGAAGGCTCGTTTATATGTGTTCGGCACGGTTGGCTTCGCGATATTGTACCACTCGCTGTCTCTCGCCGTAGTTTTCAACGTCAACCATACTGCTCCGCGCCTCGTATATCCTTCTACGAGTTCCATTTACAAAGGAGCGGCCTCAATTTCAAGCGGCGACGAAATTCGCGAGCGAACTCTGCCAAAGTACCGGGACAAGGAGCGACGAGCGCGTCGTTATTTATCAAGTATTATTAAATGGCGGCCGTGGCAAAATTTCGCAAATAAGAACTTAACGCGGCAGCAAGACCCGGGCGACGGTGAGGTTTCTGAAGTTCGCGTAACAGCGAATGCAGCGACGTGCATTGCAGAATTGCACGTTGTACGCTTGAAATGCGCACAAGTAAATTAGATTATCTCCGCTGGTTTTACGGTTCGACGTTGGGGGGGTGATGCTTTTCCAACTTTTTGTAATTAAAGTGAACGATCCTTTTTTTTGACAAAGTGGCTACGATATTCCAGAGATTTTCGTGAGTTACGTACGAACCGTCATTGCATTAATCGCAACATTTTTGAACGACCGTTCGCAAATATATGTTTTTATGAATGATACTTTTTTGTGCATGGAAACTCCCCTCGTGTATTAGCTTTAGCAATTAAAATGGAAATATAATGGTACAATTCGTAACTTTCCGACGGTTAATTGGGTATTTGCTAGGAAACACGCGTAGATTTTTTTGCGATTGTTCCACGATTTTTTATAATTACGCCGAAGGCTAATTCCTCTCTCGCGTTTAAATTGTGTAAAACACATACTTTGCTCTACAAATTTGAGGTCGCTTAGAAAGAAATCGTGATAGACAATAATCCCAAGTATTTTAAATTAAGGAAAAGTTGTTATTTTTTTCTAAATTACTTGCGTAATGGTGCTTGTGTGTTTAAAAATTACAAAACTGGTTAAAATTGTTATTCACATATTCCTTCCTCTTTTTTCTCAGTTTTACCACAGAAACGTCACACATTTCGTGAGCGCGTATTATTTGAGATATGTGTGTATGTATCAAAGGGGGATTTTTGTATTTTATATAATAATATCTCCGGTTCGCGTATGCCATCTATCTCTCCGGCGCATAACTCTTTCCTTTAATTTCGCCGGTATTACATCCGCCGGAAAATTTGCGTCACATTGAATACATGCCCAATCGCTCTTCGGCCTCCGTTCTGGCGAGAAGAATCGCGACGGATTCCATAGGCGACCAATAAATAATACCGAACGAGTCGAGTAACGAAATATCACGTATTTGACTTGCCGAATACGTTCCGTGTTCGTCTTCTATCCGTGCAAGGAAGGAGAAAAAGAGTGAGAAAGAGAGAAGAAATGGCAATGGCCATTTGGCAGAAACGAAGTCGAGAAACTAAACTGGCGACCAGGACCAAAAGTAGGTAACCGCCTCCGAGAACGGTTCTTCGCTGCTGGTGGTGACACGGCATCGTGCACTGGCTTGCACCTCTATACTACTTGCTATATACGTCTATAGGGCAGGAAGAAGATAGGGCGCGGATAACTCGGGCTATGGAGAAGCAAGACAGAGAAGCGACGAGGTCTCTCACATACGGGGATCCACTACTAAAGCACACCACTGCACCACGCTACTGGTAGAATTGTGTTTGCCCTTCGAACTTGCGCAGCCATGTGCCAAGAGACGCGACGGCAATTTACATCTTAAGCGCGCTCCACACATCGGTTGGGCATCTTTCGACTTGTTGTTGTTTTTGCAGGTGAACAGACAGGCCAGCAGGCAAGCTGGTTAGACTCCTCTTTTGGTTGACGACACCCTATATAGCGCAGCATTAAATCTTCCAATTGTTTGCCGTCAAGGAAATTGGATGGTGAATGCATCTATGGACGATCACCAACGATTTGTATGTGTTTGTATGCGTGTGTGATGAAGCTGTGTAGCTCCGCAGGCCACACGTGCCAGATTTTATTCGACAAAAACAAGTGGGTGATAGCGCTCCTTTCAACAGCCTTTTTCGATTGTCTCGCGGCAGGTAATTTCATCTAAATGGTATTCGACGTCGCGAATTGTACGTCGCCGTGGGTGCGATTGTTTTTGGCCCATCCATGCTGAGTCACGGACCGATGTTTGCGGAGCATAATGGATTTGACGTAAAAAGGATTGCGAGAACGTTGCGTTCTCTCGAAATGATTTTTTTCTTCTCGTGAAAAAGAGTAATACACGTCGAAATTACTGCGCCAGCGCCGCAACGCTGGCTCTGCCATTTGCAAGAGCACACATTGATTTATTTATCTATTACGCGACGTTTATTTATTTATGCACGAAGATTGCTTATAAAAAATTTGCTCATGACATTCTCATTTTCCGACGTCCCTCCCGCGGCGAATAGTTTTGCAGATGCAAGTTTTATATTTATATTTATCAAATTATTTCATTCTGTTTAATAAACACGCGTGTTACTATATATTTTATACGCCACAGTTGTAATTTAAAATTTCATGAAGCTCGTTTCCGCTGTGCATTCTTCCCATCTTTATTTTTACTGCATACGTGAAATATAATGTATCTTAGGAAATATAATGTATAAAATAATATGAAGAGAGAAACTATTCCAAGCAAACGAATTCATTCGAAAATTCTTCCTTGACATTCTCGTTTATTTGTTAGAGATTATCTATCTTGTGCTCATTTTATTTTTTGTGATTTGTACAAATTAAACTTTCATTCCTGTTTTTCTCTTTCCGCTTCAAAAGCGCAACAAACAAAGCGATAGAGCTTCGAATATTGTGAATAAGCTATAACACAGTGATAGTCGCGGCTTGATAATGGAGGCATCGCCCCGGGTAGGTCGGAGGTGCACGATGCGAGCATCGCGGTGCGAGCTTTCGCGTATTTTACACTTTGGGAAACATCCCACGGACCAGCGGACCATGAGAGGACACACATTCCCGTGTGTGCACGTTCAGAATCGCTTCCTCACGCTCTCCCTCCCCTTTTCTCCTCTCTAGATCCTAAGGATCCCGCGAATGTGAATCTTTGTTTACCGGAACAGGTGTATTGGAAGTCTAGCTCATTGGGCGCAAAGCGTAGCGCAGCAACGTAAACAATTGTTAGCATACAGTGTTGTTCGGTATCTCCGAGCATTTGTAAACTTAGTATTAGTGGTCCCGGCGGGGGCTGATCGCAGAAAGGTCAGATAGCGAATTTCGAAGCACGTTGAATAATCGCGAGTAGCAGTAATTAAAAATGCATTTATAATAATATGCAAATTATAATAATATGCGGAGCGTTTCGATAATTTGCAGCGAGAGAAAGAAGGACAATCCAGGCGTTTGTTTTTCGCAAATGTTAATTATGTATTATGAAAGTATAATTATTTCATGACTCATAATATTTGTTGTGTCACCGTTGTTTAAATCGATAATTAATGTGTACAATTTGTGATCTTTACAATGTCATTATCGGAACGTTTTTTTTCGTAAAAATGCAATACACGATCAAATGTTGTTCGACTGGAGAACGATGTTGTATGGAACCAAGCAATTTATTATAAAAATATGACTGCGTAAAACGAAGAATTCAGAGAGTTAAAGAAGTATATACTTAAAAAGAGTGAACTTTCGAAAGTTTTCCTCTCCGAAAGCAATTTTTATACTACGGATAAGTATAGGTAGGCGAAATTTCTTGCGTTTGATAGAATCATATAATTATATTAGCTACTTTCATTTCGAGATGTTTTTACGTAAAATACATTCAAGTAAATTACATGAAGTTGCTAACTCAAAAAAATCTCGAGTAGAATAATATCGTCAAAGCGATGCACTTCGTCACGTTCAAAATTAATGAGCGCGAGCATTTTCCTCCTCGCGTAAGATTCAACTTTTAATGAGGGAAATTGCAAATGCGCGGGTCACGGCATTATGCTTCTTATCTTATCGGGAGGGAATACGGATGGAACGATAATTTCAGGATGAGCGCGTGGAACGCGTTAAAAATTGAAACACAGAGTTACCTGGAGACCCTCGCGCAAGGAGGAGTTAGTCTCGCGCTAAAGCTGAAGAGAATCTCGAAAAGGGGAAAGGGGTTAATACACTCTTGCATGACGTATACATTTCGAAGGAAATGCTATTCGAGACCAAAGTGATGAGTTTCTCCAAGAGTACATCGCCGCTATTCACCAACAGCATACGAAGCGAACTAGAAATTGCACACTGTACAAATGCATTGTTGCTCACATCGGGTGGATCGAGCAATGACCGATCTCAACGTTAAATGCCAGCTGCGGTGAGGTCGGTTAGCTTTAATCGCGTGCTCCACACCGTGAAATTTCCACTTCTATTAAGAGGACAGTGTGTGGTTGATTTTTAGAGGTTTACATTTTCCAAATTCCATGGCGGATATGATCGAGAAAGCATTTTACGGTCGAAGAAATCACGTGTTATTGTCAGTTGCACGATTTCAAAAAGTATTAAATCGCGAGTGAGTTAGCAAATGAGTTATCGATACAATGGCTATATATCACAATTTCTCTTTTTTCTTTTGATACACATTATATTTGATATGTATTATGTATATTATATTTTCCCTTTTTTTGTTAAACATTTTTTAAATCTTGAGGAAGAACATATCTTAAGCCGGCAAATTTCTTCAATTTTTTCAAAAATCGAGAAGAGTCTTTACCTTAACGAAATTCGTGATATCTTCTCGCGAATCGAATTTTTCAGTCGATTTTTCGAAAGAAATGCCACAGAATCCCGCAGTTCTATTTAACCGACAATATTACATAATTTCCATGACGACGATCTATCGTGAATGCTATGCGAAGCAATGATGTAATGCAAAGGAACGATCTTTTCGGAGATCGCGGGCCGAGAGCAGTGGGTCGTGACATTGCTACAAGTATAAGCTCATAGCAAGAATTCGAAGCGCGTGTGCATCGAGGCTTTGCGGTCAGGAAGACATTGAGAAAGGTCGATCGGCAGGAAAACCGGTAGGCAAGTGATACGTGATTTCTGCCGCAATACCGTGCTTCCTTCCGCATCGTCGTCTGGCCATTGAGAAACGCGATGCGGCCAGCCGACCGGGTCGAGTTGGATGCAGCTATCGCCGGACGCGAAAGATCAAACGGCGAAATTCCCCCGGGAGGGATGCGGTGTTTCCCCTTCATGCCGCCGGAGGGATACTGGAAAGGAGATACAAAGAGCAACCCCTTACGGCGCTACGCCCGGATCCGGCACCACAGTTGCATCCTGTACAACCTGGTATGACCTGGCTTGGCTTGGTCTGCAATATCGGCTTCACCTGCAACGAGGCGTGTACGTGTGTGCGCGCGCGCGCATTTCATGACCGTTCTCGTCTCGTAATGTCGTTCGATCACGTTATCGTTCTCCTTTCCCTTCGTGCGATCTATAAAAAGTATCTCCTCGAGAGTTATTCCGAGTTTATACTGGCTCGAGACGAGACCCTTTTTGTCGCTGTTAAAAATACTCCGATAGAATTAATTACGTTCTTTCACGTTCCTTTAACGCTGTAACGTCGCGGACAAAGTGATAAGACTTCCTCGTTTTCAGTCGTTTGACGAGAAGAAAAGTAATCGCTTCATTATATTAGCTGCTTAGCTCTTTTTCTCATTTTCCCATTATTATTAGATATCGCTAAACAAATAACGTTCCCTTGTTAATGAAAGTACAGATGTATTTTCTTTAAATTACCGCGAGGAGAGAATCGTGAGTTTGATGATATACGTCGACGTGTCTCCATTTCTCCACGAGATAAACGTGACTCCAAGTGACTACCACCTAGATCCCACCGTTGAATTATCTATTCGGCAGATAACATTGAATTACGTAAAGTGCGTCAGTAAATAGCCACTCTCCATTATTTCACGCGGTAGACGACTCGCAAGTTTCACGGTTGGTGCGCATATTGTATGGCACTGCGCTAACGAGCTACCCTAATATTTGTCGCGGCTTATTGGCATAACAATACATCGTGATTTTACTTACAGCCTTAAGATGTGCTCTCCACCAAAGTTCAGACTAAGTAGCTCCTCGCTGCAGTAGCGCGGTAACGGGTTGATATTTATCGAGTTGGGAAATTACCTCCCCCTGGAGTGCACTTAATAATCGAAACGATCGTCGTAAACGCATCTCTCGAGCGTGTTATGCCGTCGACACACGCGCTGGTCTAATTCCATGCATTATCAATTGGTATGTATTGCGAATTCAACATGAGTTAGAGGCGGGGAAGCAAAGAGGGAAAGAGGGGAGCGAGAGAGACAGAGAATCTCTCCGCGGTGTGTCTTCATGGTGCTATCGATTCTCAAGCGGTCTAGGTCGAGCTATTCGTCGGTCGGAGTAGGTCTAACCACTCTCAATCTTCTCCAAATCCGCGCTTAACCCGCCATTGTACCGGCGAGAAGAATCTAAGAGCTGGAAAGAGCTGCACAGGCTGCTTATCACAGACTTACAAACTATACGAAACATTCCTCAATGGAATACTTTGACGAGCTCGGAGGCGATTCTTTGTTGAAAATTCGCGCGAGAGGACGCAAATAACTTCTCTTTTCGCGTTGTAGTTTTCGATCTTATAATAAAAATCCAAGCGCACTTTAAGCACAGTGTAATTAACTAATTAATTAAATACATTACGGGATCAAGTAAAAATCAAACACCAATAAACAAAAAAAAAGCAAAACAATGAAACGATTAAGAATTGTAATTATAAGATTCTCGACGTTGTTTTGTCCTTGATTTAAGGAACAAATATGCATACATTCCCAGACAACACACATGTCTAAAAGACATAAAAAGACGTTAAGACGTTAAGACATCATAATGTTCTCTGGATTACGCATAAATATAACATAAAATAGTTGTCAGAATTTTTATAAGTTGGTGAAATTACGTTACGAGTTTTACAGCTTTCGAATAGTTTTTCATTTTTTATCGTGTTACGTTATTTTTATCTTGTTGATTATAACGTGAATGACATCTCTTTCATCTTGGTTAAATTATTTACGCAGAAATCTAACGGCTCATCAATAATCGCGCACGAAGGCGTGAAAAAAATATACGCGCTGCGTGGCTGCATTGACGACGGATTAACTCTACGAAGATTAAAGAAACGCGGAAGTTTTCCACGAGTTTTATTCTCTCGTTACATCGAGAGTATCCAGTAACGACCGGCCGTTTCCTCTCTCTCTCTCTCTCTCTCTCTCTCTCTCTCTCTCTCTCCCCTCTCTTTCCTCTCTTTCACTCGCCTTCTCTTCGAAAGGCGTTCACACGCCGCATGCTCGATTACCAAAGAGCCTCTTTGCAACAAAAGCTTCTCGTAGCAGTTAGCCGTATCGAGTCGAGATCGATCGATTGGCGAAGAGGTAGTGGCTGAAACATTGTACGTCACAACGAACGGCAGGCAATACCGATAATATCGATGACGGCCAATGGCCAACGCAGATTAGGTACCCCTAATCGACAGTTACGCAATGGAAGTGTCGCTTCGTGACGTCGATTAATGGTTTTGGATTCGCGAGCGACGGTTCTGTGCATCGGACACGTACAAAAATTTCCTCTTTTTTCTTCTTCAAACGTTGTGTGTCATTTTTCATTAAATGCGATAATCCAATAAATGCATACACATCGACGACATCTCATAATCCGACTCTTGAACCGGATTTACGTCGCGGCGCGCGACCACCCTTAAGTTAAACAACGTTTCTCCGCCACCGAGTTATGAAAGCTGCGGGCGTGCAGGTGGTACAGCGAAAAAGGGATAGGGGAAAGGGGGTCGAATTTATTGCACCCGGGCAATCTGCCGTAATCTAGGCGAGCGCGGCGAAGACACGGATCGTGGATCTACGGTTAACTACGTTTTCAACGCTTGATTATCGCGTTTCACGAATAAGCACCCCCGAGTGCGTGCTTGGAAGTGGCTGGCTGGCTGGCAAGCAAGCTGGCTGGCTGGCTGGCTGCCGGTTGGAAAGTTAACCCAGACGTGGCGCACCGGAGGGCGAGAGAAACGGTCTAGGCGTGGCTGCAGCGATGAGAGACGAGTGGAAGAGGGAGGAAGAGCGCGTTGCATTAGCCGCAGATTGCGTTTATACGCCATCGCGACGCGCGGAATTATGTACCGTCGCGCGCCATTATTTCACAGTGCAAATAATTAGTATTCCGGTGAACGAGTGCTCGAGGATGGGAGGAGGATAGGGAAAGTGCACGCGCGGACGCGCGGGTGAATAGGCACGTGCGCGCGTTCACGCTCATCTCTTTCTCCCCTCATTCGCGTCACAACGTTGCCTTTGCGCAGCGCAGCGTGCGTTACCGTCACGAAATCGAGCCGTCGCACCCTTGCATCCTATATGTACGCTTCCTCTCTCTTCTTCTTCCTTCTCTCTCTCTCTCTCTCTCTCTCGAAATGCGACGCGACACTTCCGCGACTGCATCCTACGCGTCTGCATTGACGTGCATTCAGCGACGTCGAGGGTAACAAACATGCACGACGATGGACGTACTCATGCGTTTCGAGCGAAAGGCTCGCTTTGAAGCAATCGTGGACGATCGAATGCGGTGGGCAATTCTTTGAAGTCGGAAAATGTCACGGTTAATTTTTAACAAGAGAGACAGGGAAGGAGAAAAAAAGCCCGTTTTGTTTACTTTAAAGGGAGAGCTCGTAATTTAGAGTTCGAAGCAAGGCGCTTCCTTAAAGATTAAGGGGATCTGACTAATATGATGAAAACTATCAGCTCTCGCCACGCAAATCGTTTTTTAAAGATTTGTTCCCATGAGATTTAGAATCGATACTGCAGAATTACAGGCTTTACAACGTCACGTAAGAAATCTGGGGCTTGTTAAACTCGGAATATACCGAGAAATGAAAATTTCATTCTTAATGAACCACTTCGATTAACAAAAAGTGCCGTGTCGCTCGCTCATTCACCAAGTTAATTCATATTTGCGCAACAGTAATACATACTTGAACGACATCAGCGGTTAATGCACACTACAGACTGCTACTTCCGTGCGCATTAAAGCTCTCTCTCTCTCGGCTCCGTTTCTGTGATGTACACTCTCTCGTGCGGGCGCCAGCGAACTTTACCGCACAGAGCCGCCGTGCACTGTTTTGTCCCGGTGATTTGCAGCATCTGCGGCTAGCACCTCCGAGCCAACCACCCAGCCAGCCAGTAGGCAAGTAGAGTGAGTAGGTCGTGGGGTTCATCCACAGGCGTCGCGTCATACCAGAAACGACAGCGGCGTTCTATGGGAGGGGAAACAGGGGCCGTGAAAATTATTTGGAATTAGGCGATGCCGCGATTTACGTGCCTCTCCGGGCCACGTCGTCTGGTGGATGGATGACGAGTATATACGGGGATAAACCAGGCGTCGAGGACCGGAATACCGCCGTCATCGTCGTTACGGGCGACGAGTTGTAGCGAGGACGACGCTAACGCAAGGAAATTGCATTTCCGCCGAAATTACGGGGGCCAGGGGTGAGGGACGGAGCGGGTTATTAAAATGGAATTATTATTAAAACGGCTAATAATCCGCGCGAGAGAGCACCGCCGCGACTATACGTGAGAGTTGCGGATGTTAATTCTTTTACGATTACGTAAAGTGCGACGGCGGTTGCGCAATGGTTATCAAATTTCGACTCCCCCGCCCCCCCTTCTCCCGATTCTGACGCGCAGCAAACAGTTTATTGCAGTCGAATACTGCGCAAAACAGCGCTTCGCATAATAACATATGAACGTAGCGCCGGATATAGCGATCGGATTAATTGAAATTAACGGAAAGCGAGTTTATAGCTCGCAGCTTTTTCACATCCGTGACATCGCACGTTTCTTCATTAATTTCGTGATTAATTAATATCTCGAATAATTAATCGCTCTATAATCGTATAAATTTCTCGATACTTTTGTTTTTATGACTCAAAATTGTAATTACTACATTGGGACTCGTTTATATTTTATTTAGTGTACTATCTTTCATATTGCGGCTCCTACTGCAACTCGATTAATGTCTCGCCAGGCTTGATTTGACATCTGATGCGGCGAGACGTTGTCCTTTTTTGAATTACCAGCCACGCTTTTCCGCAACATTTTCCACGATCGTAGTTTTTCGCGAATGAAGAAACCGCATTTTCCGTCGACAATTCGCGCGTTCATCTCTCACAGCAATCTCGCCGCGGTCTCCTAAAAAACTAACGGTTTTCATGTCTCGCGCGTTTCTCCTACGTCAGTATGTCAGGACACGCGGACGGCGTCCCCTTATCGCTTTTACGCTCGCTGCAACGCTTTTCGCGGCCGCCATAAATATTTCCGCAATTGAATTTGAGCAGAACAATGGCTCCGTACTCGAGCGCGATAAATCAGAATCTATCTACGGGACCAACGAAGAAGAAGAATCTACAGTCTAGTACGCCGATATCGGGTATACTCGATAATCAGACTAAGATCACTACTAAGAAGAAGCACTTATCCCGTTTGATAAACGAGATAATGACAAAGAAAAGGAAAAAAAATGTAAAATGATTCGCAGAAAATTAAAAATCAGGTACACAGAAATGCCAGTACCATTTTATACGCAACAGTAGTTATAATCACCAAGAAGGATTAGAGATATTAAAAGAAAAATAAATATTATATCAAAAAAGTGCCTATGTTACTTCAGATTATTTGTAGCTTAATGATTTTACAATATCATTAGGATAAAATGCTTGCGTCAAAAATAATTCTTTTAAACGATTTGATGTAAAATTGTCAATATATATTTCTATAATTGTTGCATAAAAATAACACTATACTATATAGTGTGCAATATAATTAATATACTAATATAAATATTAGTTATTCTAACATTATCAGTTTATAATATTAAGACTGCAATGCAAAGTAATTATGCCAGGTAATCGCGAACGAAGATAAAAATTATTTGCAGTTTCTTTTTTTTCTTAAAGTTTAGTAATAAGTGATATAAGTCAACGATAAGTCAGACATCTTAGGTATCGCGAATAATTGTTTCGACGTAACATAAAGTTGTAACTTGTTTCCCCTCTACAAACATGAAAAAGTATTGCATTGAGCTAAGTGACTTTTACATAAAACACTTTCGTGAACTTCTTTATTTCTCGAAATAAAAGAAAATAAAACAACTTGTGTCATTGTTGTCTTGCCCAACGAGTTGTATTTTTATGCAGGAGTGCATTACAGAGTAGTTCAGGATAATGATTTTGTTACTTTTATATCATCGTGAATCACATTGACATTACGAAAGTTAATCCTCGAGTAAGAAAGATTGAATCAGATTTTTATTAATTGACCTTTTTATTACGGAAAAAAGTAAACAATACGTATTCTTTGTTCTATCTTTTTATAACAACAGTTGAACGATCTGAAAAAGATTTTTCTACATAGAATGTTGTGTAGTGTCTGATAGTACACAAAAACAACAATACTTGTTTCATAGATATTCTTTAACTAATTTGGCAAAGCAATATGAACATCTCAAAACTAGCGATTTTTCACGAATTAATCTAACGGAACGCAAACAAGTAATTTCGAGATATATTATTGTTCATTTTAATTGCAATAGATTCTTAATTTCAAGTTTATTTATTGAATGTTGAAGATTAAAAGTCACGAAGAAAGTAAAGTTTAATTTATTAAATAAGGAATGAGAAATATTAATTAATATTTAATAATTTTGGGGGGAGTTCCAGGTTCGAATCCTGGCTGAGGTAATATTTTTCGCAATAAATTCTTTATTCAATTTACCAAACATTCAAAACGATTAAAATCGAAAGATGATTTTAATTCGTTGTTTGACTGCGTTAGGCTGACAATCCATGTTCGGCGCGCAGATCATTTATTGATTGGCTGAAAAGCCTTCACGTGGCCAGTTTGCCTGTCAAATAATACCTTATCATGTGTTATCTTAATTACTGGCGAAGAAAAGACTATTTTCAAAGTTTAATAATTTATCTTATTAAGAAAGTGGTGGAATCTAAATTGATGAAAAAATTTATAGGAAAGTATATATAATAATTTATAGATAAGGAAACAATACATATTTTAAATATTCGTACTTCATTTATCTTTTATAGATATTAGGATACATTTTTATATAGAAACTTTTCTTATCACAACGGTTTTTAATAAAATAGATGTGCAATCTTCCATCAATCGGGATGAGTCGATGGCAGAGGAGCGCCAGGATACTCAATACAACGACAGTTCGATGAGATTATTTGTTATCATCTTTCCTTTGATGTTCCGTCGTGCGAGGAGCAATACTTCGGCGACTTATAGGAAAATCCATGTAAATTGAAAACTCCCGGTCGATACGTCATAACGTAACGACGCCAGCCACGCTACGAGTTTCAGTCAGCCGGTGAGCCATTAGCGACGATTAATTAGGAGGCTTTTACAAGCTCGGCTGCGCTTTTATCGACTTCGCCCGATTGCTTTCCCACTTGACCGTTTAAACTCCACTCTCTCATTCTCTCTCTCTCTCTGTCTCTCTTATACTCTACTATCCCTTTCGCACTATCTTGCACACCACCCTATGAGCTCGTTGCTCTCTACCTATCGTTCTTCGTACATACTCTGCACACTCTCCTCTCGTCCTTACTGCTATCCTTCTTTCACCCTTCTTTGCCTCTTCTCACTCTTTTGTTCTCGCCATCATTGCACTCCTTTCCGTGCCGTTTTCGCGAGTTCAAACTCTGCTCGCCGCCGCCACCGCTGCGAGACGACCGACAGTACTACGAGTCCACGGGGAATCGAGAAATACTGCGGAAATTCTGGATTAAAGTGAAACTTTAGTTGCCACCTGGGCCGATGGCGGTGGCGGCGGCCGACAGGCTGCTTCTTCGTGAACGAACTCGCGAACTGGCAATAGCGAAATGCTAAAATCCACCATCGGCCTGTTTAATTTCTCACAATTGTCGTACAAGGAAACACTGCGGAGATGAAGAGAGTCCATTAAAAACTTTATTAATAAATAACAGATTTCATTATATCTCTCGCCTCGCTGCAAAATTCTCTTTCAACTTGCGCGGAAAATGGTTTGGAAGAAACGCGGCAGGAAGATTATGAGGATGATAGAATGGTAGAATGAGACTTGTACGTAGGAGACGAATAAAACGTGGGAGGCGTAATTTGTCAACAATGTCTATAAATTCCACGAAATTTAATAGTGCTTCCGCGAAGTGTATAATGGAATATAACTTTATCGGCTATAACTACATCGTAACTACATCAATCACTTTGCGCTATTACAGGTAAGAGCGGATAAACTATTGTCTTGCACGCGAGTATTGGAGGGTTAAAGGCTGGTTCAAGGGCCGGGGACGGTCGATCGCCCTGGCTTTGATATTAATATCACAGTCGAGTTTGCTGCTGCGACGAGAATAAATTCTTCCGATAAGTACAGTAGAATCGAATCTCCAGACTGCGCGAGCCGCAGTATTTGCAGTCTCGGTGGGAGTAGAGCGGAAATAATAATCATTTATTGGAGGTTCAATCTCGCTCTTTCCTCCTTCTTTCTTCTGTCTTTTGTGTTTGCGCCAAGTGATATATTAAGTCGTTGCATGTAAAATATCGGATTTTGAAAGTTTACGGAACGCTTTGTAAAGCAAGAGTCCGTCCTGACAATCAACTATTACAATACATATGTATACAGCATTAAAAATAATATTTTTTTCTTACGAAATAAATATCGCAATTTTTGTGAAATGTTTTGTTATGATTTTTTAGCCGCAATTAAACTTGCTACATTTGATTGAAAATTGATGTTTGTGATTATAAAAATTGCTCTTGTTACTCTGATAAATATAAGATTCTTTCAATTATATGTATATATGTTTTACACATGTTTTGCTTTTTTAAACTGCTCGAAAATTGTTAATATAAAATTAATATTACATAAATCACAAAATCTTAGCACGAAGTAGGAAAACAATGGTGGAATTAAATATCTTTCAGTGTATTTAACGTTTTTAAACTGATGAAATCCGTGGCGTGGGTTCGAAGTTTTCTTATGTGATAACTTTTATGTGTTTTTAAGGAAAGAATAATGCCCCGTCTCGGGCTACCCCGAGGGAGAATAAACATAGCTGACAGCGAAATTGTATCGACGGGAAATAGCTCGGGCGAATAATCTAAAGAAAATCACAAGTACACATCGAGATAGCAATTTATATGAAAATGGACACGTGGATATGTAGAAGGATATTTTTACAGGACAACCTGTTTCCGTGATATTAGATTTTAATGTTAGATTTTTAGATTGAATATTCTTATATTTAATATTTCTTGTATTCCGATCGATCGCAGACTAAAAGTCTATTTGAACTAAAATATTGTATTAAAGTGTAAAATTAAGACATGCGCCCGATTGAAGTCAAAAACTATAAAGAACGCCTCTACAAGATAAAGCTTAATACGGAAGGAAAAAGGGAAATGTTTTATCAACGTCACGTTTCATCAACGAGAAGGAACTTTGCGATAACTTCGCGATAACTGAGGAAACTCGTGATAAAAGAGCTAAGGCGGATCGCGCCGCGATTGAGCGTTTCAGTCTTATCACTGTGCGATGTCGCCTAGTCGAAACGATAGTTATCGCGCGAAAGAGATTTCAGTATTCTTCGGCACTCAACGACTGTAATTTTGTACAGATTTCTCTTTGATAAGAACTATATAGAATTCTTAAGCTTCAGCTTAAACCGATTATATCGGGATAAACATGTCATTGGAACACTCTTTTGTGTATAATGCAGGTAATAATGATAATTCAATTAATAATTAATATCTGTAATTATCGATTATTGATGTTTTGTTAATAATTATTAAATTATTAGGAAACGTTGTATTATTATGAATATCGCAATTATTTTGTTCGACTATATGTTTTTATAGATTATAAAGTGACGTGTGAAAGAAACTGCTTGAGAAAGTATTTCAGTTTCTCAAAAATCTCCAATTGTTCCGAAGTTTTTTTTCTTCCTTATTCGAAGAATGCGCGCTGCGAATTTCGGCGCAATCGATGCGCTTTCGGGTCGGAAAGTTCACTTATCGAGCTGCAACTTAAACGAGAATATTACGGAAATAGTTTCGCGCGATGAATTATTGAAGGGTCGAACGGTCGACTAATTATCTGTGATTTTGATCGTTTATCCTGATACGTGGACTCTTTAATTTCCTTGAAGGCCGTGCGACGTTAAGCCGTCAATTATATATGAAAAATAAATAATCCATCTCTCGCAGAGCGGATTTGTTTCGCGAAACGGAACGGACGAGCGTGACGTTGTTATCCGAATGTCACGTGCGCGAAAAAGGTAAAGCCATCACTGCTGGCTTGGGATCTGCCGCACGCTATTGCACCGAAATTTAACGTTGCCGGGCAAGAGAGAGAGAGAGAGCGGGGCCGTCGAAAAAAAAAATGGGATAAATAAAAAAAAAAGAACGAGGAACAAAGGAAAATAAAAATACAGTGTCG
Organism: Crematogaster levior; assembly: GCA_901521435.1. NCBI lineage: Eukaryota > Metazoa > Arthropoda > Insecta > Hymenoptera > Formicidae > Crematogaster > Crematogaster levior. Next base: position 533,806 of record CABEGB010000925.1, on the reverse strand, counting down.
CTTCGCACACATTCGCGAAAGACACCGGAGCCAAATGGCGGGGCTTATTCGCGCATAAACACGCGGATCCGGCCATCGAGGACGCAGCGCGGAAAATATTTTTCCGATGAAAAGCGATATCTTTTCAAGCAATAAACATCTGTAATTTGCGCAGCGGAATGCAGGCGAATCGTGCACCCTCCTGCCTGTGTCGAGCACGGGTAATAAATGTAAAACTTGAGCGTGCCCTTAAAAACGGCGGCGTTTTGTCATTTTTATCGCCACGCGTACACCCGTCATCGCGCGCCGCAACCGCCGCGCCGTTGTACAAGTTATTCGAAAATTATTGCCATCGTATATATCATTACTTGACGCACGCATACGAACGTACACGCTCACGTTGCAAATCCTGGAAAATTTTTCGAACTTGTCCTCTCCACAGCGAGGGGAAAAATACGCGGGCAGCAGAACGCTATAATAAATATGGATCAATTCGCTAGGCGAAACTGCAAATATCGGCATTGACACGCATATTTAATATACGCGAAATATCAACAATCATAAATCGCAAATTTCGTTGTCCTCATTTAAAATTTCCCCCATTTGCGCATGCATTATTTTTCGTACAGAATTAATATTTTTCATTTGTGACATTCACTCGTATTTGTATTTTCAACAGCATTTTCGAGACAGATTCTTAACATTCGTTTCTCAGTAATGTTACGCCGCTCGTTGACGTTACGTTAGCCCCTGTTGCGCGCAGTTATTTCTGTTATTTCTATAGTGACTGTAACAAAATGATACCAGAGACCAATTGAGCTTACCAATTTGCAAATTGTTTGCATATCGTCGCGGTTTGCTACGCTTCTCCGAACAATACGCCGTTGTTTTCATGCTGGTATATTCTGATTGAGTAACGCTAATTCAACAAAATTATGTAAACTATGACATTACGCGACATATAGTTGGTTTAATTAGTAATTATCATTTATGCTAAGCATGAGACTAAATTACGTTAATTTTACGATGCTCGATTTCGCGATCAGAAAATAAGCCGGCTGATTCGTGATAATTAACTATGGATTATAGTTATCATCCATTAGCTATTTTAATATCGAATAGATGTTTAGTATAATATTTTCAAGTTATAATTGATGCCGTTAACTTCACGGCTTTGCTACTTCGTTGAACTCGAAGCTGCGGTAAGGCGATTTAAAGGATATCGGTTTCTATTTGAGAGTTCAAACCAAATTTAACATCTAAAATACATGGTGAGATGTGAAGAGCACGTCTTGATTTACTTAAATTTTTAAGATTATTAATAGAAATATATATTTATAATACAAGACACGTGAAGAATATCATGCTGCTGGCGATCGTCAGAAAAGTATAAACGTTTAACCATTTTCCATTTATTAATAAAACCGAAAGGCATGACACAATATCGATATTAAATCCAAAACTGGTGGGAAATGACGACATTAACGTAAAATGAGTTTTTATATTTACTAGTACGTCTCATTTAAAGCGATTTAACATTGTTCTCCACTATCTAGCTATAGAGTCGTTGGTAAGCGCAAATATTTGCGTTCGTTGAAAGTTAATAATCCACGGGGGTGCGTACAACGGCACGTGGAGGGTTAAATCTGCGTGAAGCGTAAAGTACACCCCGTCCCCGTTGTCGTCGATGACAGCGTCGATAGCAGGGGCGACATTCTTGGAATTTTGCGGAATACTTTCTCGAGGATTATCGAAAGCTTGATATTGCTCGCCGTTGCTGTTATTACGATTCTCGTATTAAGATGCAAGCATTGCGCCCCGATAACGCCTATCCCGGTTGAAAAAGATGATTAAGAGTGTGCTCAGTGGCTGTACCACAAAGGAGATAACGTTCTTATTGGGAAAAGGGGAAGGTCTTAGTATCATCGGCCGTATAAATATCAGCTCTCCGACTTGAGAAATCTCTTCCAAGTCCATTTACGAATTTATTATAGGGATTTCACAAATTCCTTCGTTTACATAAACTTCGCTAGAACTCAAGGTTGTCTTAATTATGAAACATTAATTTCTCTCCAAATTGAACGTGGGGAAGTTGTCATTGCACACCCGCGCCCTAACGAGCCTACATGTGTATGATCACCGGTGGCGTCTTAGATGACCATGGCAGCTAATGTCGCAATCAATAATCATTGTTGCATCTTCGATGATTTAGACTGCATTGGTATGGTAACCTACGGTATTTGGCGGTATATACCTATGGTAAACGACTATGTGTTCATCCTTGATATCGCATTAGTTACGGTGATATATCTCGCAGGAATATTTCGGAACATTACTCCATTAAATTAAAGCAGTTAACGGTTCGTTAATTTTGAATCTCACGACACCGTCGCCGGTGTCTTTAACATTAATCACAGTTGGATATCGATTTATGACTGATCACTGAAGATCCTGACGGATCGCCATGAAACATTCATATTGATGGCATATATGATTGACAGTTACGCTGGTAGCAGGAATACCGATCGCACGCGGGAATTCCGCGAAGTAGGAACCGCGAAACGATACATTGGCATAAATATTTTCTCTCGCCTCGGTGCGTGGCACCGTGAAGGGCGAAAACCGACAACTAAGGTGGTAGTCAATGTGAATGGCGACGAGCGTCGCGACGAGTGCGTCTCCATCGGGATTGTAGGAACGAGGACAACATCGTTCGTAACGGGTAGAAAAGAAAGGAAGAGAAAGGGACAGAGAGGCACACGGTAGTGGGAAGACGCGGAAAGTGTGTTTCAGAGGAGAAGAAGATAGACTGAAGGAAGGAGGAGGACGAGATGGGAGGAAAGGAAGCCGTGGTGGAGGGCGAACGGAGATGGGAAACGAGACAGCGGTGAGGCGCGCGGGAGAGCGAGAAAGACTGAGGGAGACTGAGAGGGAGGCTGTGAGGGAAAACCGGTCCGCTTGCCCGCTCTGCCATCCGCCGATCAATACACTTCCACTGCTGCGAACGGAGCCGTGAGGATGGGCGGGGACGCGAACGCGAGAAGAGAGTAGATCGGCACGACATCGGCATGGCGTGGCGTGGCGCGGGCTTGGCGCGGCGCGACGCGACGCGGCATGGCACGGCATGGCAGAGAGATGCGTGGCTGAATTGTGAGAAAAAGATCTGTCCGGCTCGAACAAATGGACAGCCGTTCTGCGCCAAACAAACTTGGAGCGAAATTAACAATGCGTTTTGGTTTGTCTTATCGGGATACGCACACGCGCGTACGTACAATTCAATATATATATTTATATAATAATATATGTATATATGTATGCATATATGTAATTTTGACTATAATAGTATATATATGTGCACCTATATACATATATTATTATATATATTATTATATATCGAATTGTAATACGAGCATATATAATGCAATTTAATATAGCAATAGTAATAATAATATATGTACATATATTATATATATTAGTAATATATTTGCGGCGTGCAAAATACATACGTGTTTTGTTAATGCTGCTTAATATTTGTTTGCATTGACAGATGGATTGTCGAGTTTCTTCTCGGTGAGAGAAAAATTCTGCGAGATACATATAAAAGTTTAAAACGACATGGTATCGCATCGGTGCGTTGGCGAGAGAAAAATCTCGGTATTGCCTTCACCGCCCGATACGGTTATAGCATTCGCGGGATTTTTCTTCCTCACGCTTGCGTTAAGCATTTCGCGTTAAATATTTTGCAACGAAGCAGCGAATGAATAGATAACGAGAAATTACGGGTGTTTCAGCAATGTGGCGAAGTTCACAACATCATTGCATACCAATATTGGTATTTAATACTTCATCAGGCAATCTTTTAGATTTACACGTGGGAATTAAAATAAATAGGTTTTAACATGGAAAACGTTACTTAGGAAACACGGTTTCGAAATATTGCGGTTGAAATTCACCCAAAGCTATAGATATTTTACCTTAACGCACGGAATCCGACAAATTAAATGAATACATATTACAGATTCATTTAATTACCATACAAATACGTTACAAATAAGGTAAAAATTATCTGTATCTTTTCGCGATACGTGACACATCGCGCGCGACTTATTTCCAAGTTGAAATTCACCACAGAAGAAGTTGAAAGTGCTCGATAATGTTAAAAACGATATTGATGTAATAATAGTCACCGGCGACAATCAAAATTGTGAACGAATTGCTTTTGTTCGTAGCTGCTCATGTCGTACAATAATGCTTTGTTCGTAGCACTTTGTCACGCTTCCGTGCGTTATCTCGTCGTCGTATAATACAGCTATATATTCGTCGCACATGTACGTTATTACTAATTTATAGACGGACGCGTACTCTGCTAACAAATGAATTATTACGAATCTCCCGTTCCTTCACTCTGCAATTTTTCTTTTCGCTTCGGTAGAGTCGCTTGCACGCGAAACCAACGATCATTATTTTCGGATCAGTCGACTCAAAATTGGCTCACTATGCAACCTTTCAAGCTCAGACTGTTCGAGCACGGTTAAACCTCTTATAAAGTAATGATTCCGAAAAACATTGAGAGTTTCTAGATTTTTTGCGAAGAACTGTAATACGCGTTTTCGTTTCGTAATTCGTTTCGCCAACAAATTTGTTACGCGCTGATTTGTTAAAATGTTATTCTCAATAACTTGTCGTTCGTTTTAGTAAAGCGTGATTAGTTTTGAACAGTACTACGATGTCACCGAAATGCATGCAAATTCACGCGCAAGTTGCACCACGTGCCGTTTGTGCTGGCGCGAAGCACGTCGTAACTCATCAGGTTTCTGCGAAATCAAGGTGATTCGACGGTTGTGTAGTTTTAGCCGGATATCAACATGATTTCAATGGGTATTTCGATATTTTCGAATGAATTAACAACGATACGCAAGTCATTTTTGCGTGCAGGAATCCGCGTGAATTTTGAGGCGCGTATGTAAGCAGGAGTATACGAAATAAAGGCTACTCGACAGGCTAATAGCCGCGCCATTAATTTTCCTCTTTGGGTAATGTTACATGCTTTTTATCATTTTACTGCCGTCTAGGGAAACTACATGAGAGACATATCCGAGACGTAATAATGTATCATTTCGACGGAGCTGCATATGAAGCCACGAGCGGGACGCGCGTCATAACTAGTAAGCCGAGCAAGTTCCCGGTGTGAGCTGAAATTTTAATAGGACTCGTATAACATCCTCCTGTATGATGTACCCCACTCGAGAAATAGCGGCAAGACGTCCTCGCGTATTTCGCAAACAACCGCCTACCAACTTCTTACGGTGAACTGGTAATTTGCCCGCTCCAAGTCCAGCTTACATTAATCATATTGAATTCAATCTATTTGTTTAATGATCTTGTGTATGTCTTGCAGTAATTTTCGCTTCAAGCACTAAAAAATAAGACACGGATTAATATGAATATAAATAGGAAAATATATCGCATCCTTAATCATCCCTTTCTCTACAATTTCTTTGTATAATAATTTTTTATTCTACGGAGAGAAATAAATGTTGAATTCCTCTCTACTGAATAAAAATAGCTTAATTATAGAGAAAATTAAAAAAAGATGAAAGCATTTTGGTGAAGTGTGCGGAAGCGAACGTCATGTATTTTTTGTATCTTATAATGTGTCTATTATCGCTATCATGATTTTTTCCCTCGTGTCCTAAACGCGCCCAAGACGTGAGAGATAGGGGAGAATTGAGTGTTATCAGCCTCCCGGAAAACATTACGTCATATTTCACTCCCGGCCGAGCCGCACCCTAGCACACGCAATATTTTCCGTTTACCTGGTGCTATCAGCTTTAAGCATCTCGCAGTGTAACCTTTCTTTATTATTATTAACCTTGTCGTCGCCGTCGTTATCATTATTGTTATCGGATCTCATTGGCACTCCAATCTCGTGCGTCTCGCGAAAAGCTGCGCTTTTCGAGCAATAGTCGTTTAGCACCGTGTCGCGGCGTTAATTTCGAATAGCAACGATAGTTAGCTGATTCCGTGATAGCCCCATTGCCATTTAATCCGCCTCGCTGCGTCTAATTTCATTTACGTTTCCCTTCTTTCGCGTAAACACATAGATCGCTGGCTCCCTGCAAAAATTCTGTGAACTTCAACGGATTCGCGCTCCCCCGTTCGACACTATGTAGATAGAAATCAAATATGCGATGCGACTTCTGTCAGATCTTTGCATATGAAATGTCTTGTCCCATGAACGATTTTCACATGTAATTTCCGAGAAAGCAAGAGATTAGCAATTGAGAAAGAAATGAATAATGAAGAATGAACGAATGTTTTTGCATTTCTTAGAAAAAAAAATCAATTTTATAATGTCACTTTAATTAAATGTGGAGATCTAAAGGTGGAGAGAGAGAGAGATAAAAATTAAAAAATTTTCTCCGCTCTCATTTCCCTATTTTTCTCACTTTAATACAATTCCTCCAAGTTTAGAATTTATTCTGCGGAGTTTCTATCACATCTGATATTTTTTAAAGTCTCTCGAAATAACATTACACATGAACTTACAAAATATTAATTTTTTACCAATTGGGTTTACAAGAAGAAATCTAGTGTGAAAAAAATTTTACTGGCGAAAAGTTGCAGACATCTCGCAAAAAATGAAACGTATTTTTGTTAAAAAAGAATATTTGATGTGTGATATGTGATATTTAATAATTGTACAAGGAGATGTCTCTATTTTACGATAGCAGTCCGCAAAATCGAAATTTTCGACGTTTCACTTGCAACACAACTCGATAGGTACGAACGAAAATCGATCTAGATATATGTTGCTACATTTTTTAGCGTAGCATCTTGTTTCACGTCTTGTCGCTACCCGTTTGTAGCTGTCGATTTACTCGTGCAAGATTTAATAGTATGTCACCATCTGTTTCTTGCTCGCACGATAACGATGTGAAATAAGTGGCTGGACAAATATTTCTTTTCCGATTAATAAAAATATTTTTAGTAATGTGACTAATTGTTTTAGAGCGCGTATTTTGTCGCCATAGCAGCGAGCTATGTGATTTTTTGACAAAATTGCGTATAAAATCTGCAAACATTTTATTATTTAAATTTTGAATTTCGAGATCAGATTTTCAAAAACCAAATGATTCAATATTTGCAATAGTTATCGCGAAAAAAAAATATGTAGGATATTTAACTAAAATAAAAATTATCATAAAGGATTGTGCAAAATAAGTGAGATTGTAATAATGAAGTATTATATTTTTATTTGTTACTTAATTGTACGCGGTTTATTCGTGCTAAATAACAATTTGTTGCGTTAATGTTTATCGTGAAAAATGCGATTTTACGTTAATTAAAATTTTTTATAGGAAGGAATTTTCTTCGTATTAACGAAGAAAAATGTTCGCACAAAGGGTTTATTCACAGCAGCTCCACGTTTTGACATATATGACATTTCTCTCGTTATATATATTCTCTCTCTCTCTCTCTCGTTTCTTTTTTTTTCTATTGCTCGTTGCTATTTCATATCGGGGATTGTCTTCGCATTACGTTCGCTTCTTGCTGTCGCAAGATTCAAATTCTCTCTCACGTGTATAAAAATATACCCTAGATCGCGTCGTTCTCGTGTCAGTCTTTTATAGCTTTTTCTCTCACTCTATCTCTCTGTCTCTCTGCTTTTCCGCGATATTGGGACGCGCACGGCGGGATTTCGTCAGGCGAGAATGCCACTTTCCGCATTAACCGTCCCGTTGGGCTCGAGCCCGTTCACGAATCCTGAAATGGAGGATCCTTGGCGCACATTTCCACCCGCACCGCGACGGGATCAATGCGTAATGCAAGTAGTGACGAAAAAGAAGATTGGCTGCATGGAAACGAAATCCGTATCCGCGCCGGAAGACGGAGGTACGCCGACGTTGGAAAGAGCCGTCTAACGATAAGAGGAAACTCGCTTCGTCTTTCTGTCCTCCGACGTTTTTCCCTCCATCTCTCGTCCGCCGAATTTTCAATGGGAAAATTATGCACGGAATTTACAGCCGAGAATTTCCACCGCTGCTCGCGGAGCTTCGTAACGACGCCGACACGACGGCTCGAGAGCGACGAAGGCTTGAATCAGACGTATCAATTTAGATTCAGCTCTAATTCCCCGTGTTAATGTCGCGGGGCCTGATGATGTCAGGCCCTCCTCCCACTGACAGTCGAGCCGCGCATGATGAGATGACCTTCATAATTAGAGAGACGTCGCGCCTATTAAGGCTCCTTAACTTGGAGAATGCCGTTTTCGGCTTGACCTCTCTTTCACTTTTATCTCGTTTTGTTATTAAAATCAATTGAGTTTCTTTATTAATCAGTATATTATGCGCGTGCATGCGTGCGGGCCTTTGAAATTGAGATCCCAAGACTGACAGTAAATGAAAGATAGATTGGACAATTTAAAAAGGAAACGTGACAAAACTTTGAGGTCTAAAGTGTGAATCATTTTGTGAAAAATAAATCAAAATGTGAAAAGTTTTTAAATAGATTTTTAGAACATGCAATATAATAAGTGAAACCGATATGAATCCAACAATCAACTAAAGAAAAAATACCATTTTCAGTTCGGATCTAATAGCAATATTTCTGTGTGAATTTTGTATTTGTTTTTTCCAACTCACTAAATTGCGTGCCGAAATTTGTTGGTCTTAAAACACAGCCTTTTGTTGGAATCCACATTTAAGTCGATTTAACTTTTAATTTTTAAGCTACTTAATCACCGTAAAGAATTTATTGCGAGAAATATCACCAGAATTCGAATCCGGACCTTCCTATAATCCACGGGAGTCTTTACCAATTCGATCACTGAGGTATACGGTGATACTTATTGTAATAACTATTATAGATTTTTGGAATATGCTTAAAAGAAAATTATAAATTATATCTTTCAAAATTATAACAGATACACATAAATTTGTGTCATTAGCAAGGTTACATAAAGTTATATTATATCATCGATTGCCGATTGATCACGTTAAGTAACTACCAGAGAAGTCGAGAAAATTTTTGGAAACAGGAAAAATTCTTGGTGTTTTATTTCTTGGTGTTTTAGATAGCGCAATCTAAAAGACGTTTCTTTGAGACGTCTTTTAAACACGCGGGATTGTCCGGGATGTTTACTTGCTACTTTTATATACACGCGCAGGATTTCGCGTGCATTTCGAGTATTTGATTTTGCGAGATTTCGTGTTCGAGAAGACAACTCGAAAAGTTCGACAAAATCTCGTTCGCAAATACATCAGCACCGTATATTGCTTTTACCAATGCTTCGATATGAATCTCGTTACATCATCGATGTGATTCTTTTTACTCGCATTCACGCACTATCGGTCATCGGACATAGTTAGATTGTTTTTTTTTTCCCATGTGGCAGCTAGTCAAAGAGATAGGTGACGGCCAATCTTTTCTTGCCGCGTGACTTCCCGTCATGATTTCGATATTTCCAGATTGGAGGCCACTGCACACGGCCTTTTCTGCACGGTCAGCTCGTTCGTCTTTCTTCCTCGATTCACCGGCTCTCACGGCGACGCGGAGACCAGTAATCAACGCCCAGGACTTGACGACCTGACGGAGCAGGTTGCCAGTCTGGGCGGTTCCGTCTCGATTTACGAACCCGGGGGGAGTTACCGAAGGGGGGAGTTCGGATTTCGGAAGGTGGACGTGCGCGCGAACGATGCTGGAAATATCACACTGGGATATCGATATGCGCGGAATAATAAATCCGATCCGCCACGCCACGCCTGTCGGGGAGCGAACCCGGGAATAAATCCGGCGAGAGCGAGTGGTACGATTGATGGTTAAACGCGGCATCCTAATGCATCAGCACTCTCCTCGCGCGCGCGGCGAGGAATCATTCGCGTTATTATTACACATTTTTACAAAAATGAAATCCTGACTGTTACGCGAAAGATGTAAATTACGTTTCCATGCAATGAAACGCTATCGAAGGGACGATTAATATTTGTTATCCATTAGAGCTTGATATACGTGCACACGATGTGCATGTCATAGGAGAAAGAGAGAGAAAAGGATTAAAACATTTAATTCTAATTATAAAATGTTACGAGAAATAACACACAATTCTATCGTATGTAATTTTTTAATTGATAAATATTAACTGATCGTGATATATGACAATTAATTGAGTTAATATATTAGTCAGCTAATTTAATATCATTTACATGTAATTATATTTTTCGAGAAGTTGAGAAAACGTCTTTTTTATTTTTTTTTTTAAATTGAGAATAAATAAAGTTACTTTTCTAGGAAATTTATTTTATTTATTTATTTTATTTATTGAAGATATAAAAAGGTGTTTCACGTTTGTCTTGGACTTTGTAAAAGGACTTATTTTATAACGCCACTGCACGTGACATATCTAGATACTGGTCTCCGCAACGAGGAATTGTTCTCTGCAAATATGACACTTATGGCCTTGTGCGCGCGAAGTCTTCGTCTATTGCAGTAATCGATTTTCTTCTGGGCGATACACTGTTTCTAGTGTGTTATAGTATATCATCTTACCCTTATAAATTTTCCGCGGTATCTCTTTTCGAGAAAGAAAATCTGTGAATTCTACAATAAAAGAAAAATTTAACACTTAATGCAGTTCATTTGAGAGACACGTTTGGTCTGCACGAGGAAGAGATATTTCGAAAGATATAGGACGAGGGAGGAGAGAAGGGCAGAGAACAGGATGTGTTTTAATTAAACGCGTGTAATTTTTAATAAAAGTTCAACTCAGGAAAAAGTGTCGTTATCCAACCGCCTCGAAGCGGAATCGATATAACGATATATCGGCCGTCGGGGCGTTGGAAAAAAAGGGGAGAAAGAAAAAAAATTTCAACGTTAATAATTAATAACTTATCGCCGATGCGTCAATTCCCAAATCCGGGACGCGTCCTCCGCGTTAAAAAACGACCAGATTGGATGATCAAGCGCCGCGTTGACGTGGAAGAACGTAGATTAACGAAGATGACCCCGAAAACATCGCGGAAGATCAGGAAGGTAATCTGATCGACAAAGAACAAATGAGGAAGGAGAGCGAGTTCTTTTAAAACAGAGTTCGCTAGTTTAGAAAAAAGCTCGCCCTCCCTCAGCGCCTTTTCTTTTTTTCTTCCGCCCTTCTTCGTCTCGCCTCGCTTTCCTTGCAGTTGTCCTCGTCCGCCGACGTTGATTGGACATTGACAAACGATGTCCGCGTACGCCGGCGTCCCTGACAAAACGAACGTTATATCGAATGAGCGACCCGCGGTGTTGGCAAAAGGAAAAACTACATTCTGCCTTTTTACGTCCGCGTGTATATGTGTGTCGCACATTAAAAAGCACGCTTCTCGCCGAGATATCGATGAGATCTCATCGGGGGCTATTATCCATCCTGAAATTGAGTTAAGACACGGGGGCTGATCCTCGAACCACACGCGTACACACGCGCGAAGGAAGATGGATTAAGTCATTTGCATTCACGAACATGCACATCTGGTTAGTATCGCTGTAGTCGTCTTGTACGTGAGAAATAGGACACGTTATGTTATGCTAAATATCACACTACAAAAATTAACGGTTTTAATTTTTAATTAATTTTAATAACTATTTTAATTTTAAACCATGGTATTCGATGTTATCTCATGTTGATTTTTCTTAAAAAGAATATTAAATATTTGAATATCGAGTAATTGGGAATATTAGTTTAAAATATTTTAAAAATGAGATAATTTTCACCAATTATGTGTGTGTGTGCGTGTGTGTGACATGTGATTGTGATGCATGACGTATCATTTAAATTTAAATTTAATTGTCGATCGAGTCTCAGGAAATTACGTCGATCTTTGACATTTTGCAGTAGTAATCATCAGCTGCAAAGTAAATTGAGCTTCGAGAGATTTTTAAATGTGCAATGTAGTGCGCCGCGGGGTGCGGTTTGTATGTCGTTTGTTTCAATCGCTGCAAACTTAAAAACCACGACGGGTTTTCCTCCAGCAATTTTATTCAGGAAAGATCGATCCCACAAGTTTGACAAAAAGAGTACACAGGAAGCTGAAAGAGAAACGCGACGTTTTCGGAGCACTATAATAGGAGCGTACGTTTGGAATTTTTTTTTCCTGCTGTCATGGCACGGCGTTCAGTCACGACCATCCAATCTGGTCTTCCACTCGTACATGGGCTACCGTAATTAATCGGAAAGCTCCTTCCGAGCCTCGCTGTCGCGCGTCAGCAACGTGACGCACGACTCGCCGTCCTGGCTCTGGTCCTGGTCCCGCCAAATGATGGAAATTAATTCATTGCGTTCCTTGCCATTACAGCAACGACATATCTTGTTTTGCTCGCTGCTCACCCCACGGCGAAACCATTTCATTAGCCGCACGCCGTCGGAAACGTCGAAACAGATGCAAACCATGTACTGCGTGGAGCGATACGTATTTCTTATTATGCTAAACGTATCTCGCGGAACAGCGGTCGTATCTTTTGAGAACGTGTGTTTCATTTTGTTATTACTCATCCGACAGATTCCACCGGATTTCGTCGTGCATACGCCACGTGCGAGTTTAACGCGGTCGTGTGAGGCTGCAGATGCAATTTGTGCGTCGCAAATTGAAAGCTTACGAATTAATAAATAAAACGAGCAGATAAGAAAATGACAGAGTTTCATTTCCTGAAACTAGTCTGTTAATGTATTACTAATGTTAGTAATTACATTATTTTATTATTATTAATTAACAGTAATGGAAATGGAAGTAAAAGTGTCAATAAATACCAAAAGTTTGAAGCTCGATAATAATAAATGCCAAATCAGGTCGGAAAGCTTTTATGTAGCGCATTATTATTAACAACGTACAACATTTTTGATTCACCACCTGAAAGATGAATTTTTCAAAATAATACTTGATATATGATTTCTTGCAATATATAGATACCTATGCAATATATGTGTGTATTCGCGAAGCTGCATCCTGTGTAGAGCTTAACGATTTCCATTTCTTTATGTTTCAGGTGAGTTCGTAAAATTGGAGAATCGATCCAGCTGACTATTAAAGCGGAGAGCGCAGGTTTGTTTATGATCCCTTGATACTGCTAGCACCGCTTTCCACCTTTAAATCATTTACCTCGAAAAGAGGAGGGTCGTTTACTTAGCATCCATTATCCGCCGTCTGCTCGGATCAACCGGACGCAATTTTGCATCTCTTGCATTCGTCGTCTCCTTTCTCATTCTTCGCGTCTCGCTCGCGCGTTTATTCCGCCGTGCGGCAAATAGTAATAAAGGGTTAATCTCCTTAATGGACGTCTTAGATATCACGGACGCGGAATATCTTTAATCGATCGAGCCGCACACCCGTATTGTCGTCGGTGTTGCAACAATACGACGTGGCCTCTCACGAAAATGCAGCGTTCAATGTACCACAGACACTACAGCGTGGTTCATGAATTCTCATTCATTTCTCATGCCAACGTGATCCAAAGAGAGAAACAAAATTCAAGGAGACACCTGTCACCGTGCGGTGTGCTTCACGCCACGGCGCCAACATTGAAATTCTGCTTTATTCTTTAACACGCTTTAATCCATAATAATCGCACGACCTCTCTGAAACGTTCTGTAGTATGAAGGAAGAGGTAGGTCATGCTTCTCGTGCCTAGAACAACGTTTCTCATCGCGAAATACAACGGGTGGCGAATGTCGCGTTTAACGTTTTTCCCGAATAAGGCTCATACCATCAAGCAGAATGCCAGCGCGGTATATGGCGTTCGGTCGGCGATTTAAAAATCTGGAGAATATGCGCATATGTGCGAGTGGCATCGGACGGGTGACATCGAACGCTTGTAAAAGGGTAAAAGCCAGGCATACAGCGGGAGAGTGTCCGGTATTATGCGGGTCGCTACAAATTCCGCGAATTCCATTCTCAAAAGGACGAGAATTTTTCGAATCCCATTCAAGGTGTCGTCGTGATACATATTGCATATGTACCCGAGCACATATTGTACATGTATTTTATTATATTTATTTTATATGTCGAAAAAGTTTCACCTTTTTTCAGATTATGTGTGAAAAAAAATTTTTTTAATTTGCTTTTTGCGAGATCTTCTGAAAATCCTCTCATTTTCGTGAGAAGCATGCATGCATATATGTGTATATATGGAATATAAAAAAAGATGTTTAATAAATTCGACTGGCAGACAGATACAGCTGCAAATGCAAGCGTAGAGTTGTTTGTTGTTTGAAACGCAATTATTTTTAAGCGAAGCTCACTAATAACGAAATATCTCCGAGAAACGGCGAAAGAGTTCCGTTTATTTCTGCATCATGTGCCAAAAGATCAAATTGCGCCCGTTCACGTGTGGCTGGCAGATTGCCTGCCGCAGCACGTGAGCCACTCGTATTGCATGCGATATCCTTAACCTCCCCCGAACTTTTCGCGGTGAGGAGAAAATAGTTCAAATCCGATCGCGACTGTGCCTGCGCACGAAGGTTAAACAACGATCAGCGGCAGCGAACGCCGTGCCGGCCGGGTGGAACGCGATAAATTTACGAGCGCGCGACAGAGCCGCAAAGCCATATTCGTTTCCGTATAGATCCGTATGTATATATAATAGAATGAGAGAGCGAGACATTTAAGAGAGAAACGCGAACATCTTCGGCATATTTGAACATTCGCTATAGGTCGCTTTCGCGAACAAAATTGCTTCTGTCGCCCGAGGGGAATATTTAATATAAAGCGAATATAATCTTCGGATCCGCAATTTTTTTGCGACACTTTGAACGGTATGGTACGTTTGTTTGAACAAATTCCTGCGTTTTACGGCGCGGAAGCGGTTCTTATAAAAGGAATTCGAGATAAATTAAAGGAGGATAATAACGGGAGGGGGGTGAGGGGGGAGGGGGGGATAACTAATTACTCGCCGTCCGAAATACATGTTAGAGGAAAATTCCTCTCGCATTAATGCATTCTTCCGCGTTGTACATTGTATCGTCGCATTCGCTTCATATTTTACTACAAAGGAGATAATAACGAGGTATTTTCCGGCTGATTATACGCTAGCCAAAAATACAGTTTACATTAAAATTCCGCATTAATGGATCTCCCCCCCGTATTAGATTTTACATGTAGCGAATACAATGTTCGAATTATCTTCTCGATACTTCGTGCGATATTTTGCGTTCAAATATATATGAATTCTCCCACTCATCTTTACATACTGTTGCAAAATAAATTTACGTTCCGCCGTACATTTTTTAGATAATTATACAAGTGTACTCTCGTTGAAATTCTTCTCGTATTAACGAATTCCTCACCAATATACCGCATCGTTGCGTTTGCTCCGCAATTTTGCTACTGAACACGCAAAATGGATATAAAATATCGCTCCAGCGCGAAAAGAAATATTGATCTCAGGGTGCGCGCGCGTGTCGGGTAAACTATGACCGCATTTCTCCCTTCAAGTAAGCTGCGCTTAAAACGATAAAAGAGTTAGGCAAACTTCGGTGAATGAAATAAACCTATTTGCCGCGTCTTCGAAAATACCGGGGACACACTCCGCGCTAGAGCGCTCCTCTTTAAACTCCCGCCTCACCCCCGTTACGACACCGACATGGTGCGGTGCATTTAAACGGACGGGCCGGGCACAGTCGGCGGGGATGCAAATGTTCCCTCTTAAAATTAGGTCACGCGGCCCACGAAAAAGAGGGGTAAGCAGCAGCGGAATAGATGTGAATTCGAAATCTGTGGAAAAACGCGGTCGCGCACTCGCGGTTTATCCGGTCGTGTATGCATATATTACATGGAGAGAGGGCGAGCTATTTCACCCTTGCGGCGTTCGTCGCTTTTTTACTTAGAAATGCGCTAATTATACAGGCAGCACATCTACTTTCTAACATCAACATAATACGGCGCGTCGTGTCAACGCGAGCACGCATTGTTACAGAGTCGCGTAATAATAGCGAAAATTACATGTAAGCATAGTGATAAAAGGAGTTGTTGCTGCGAGTTTTTCGCCTTCGTTCTCGCAATCCAGAGATCTTTGAATCTCCCGTAGCTAGAGTTTGTTTCTCGAATAAATCTCACGCCTTCCAATTTAAAAGAAAATGATTGATCAGCGATAGGGACTTAAGACGTCATCAAATAAGGAAGGACACCTTCATTAACTGGCTTATTTCTAGAACGAAGTTGTTACTCAATCACGAACTTTAAGAATTATTTTAAGCTAATTGATAATAATCAGATAATTATTAAAAATTTCTGAATTATCCAATACTATTCAATCGAATACTAACGGATTCAATATTTGCTTCTACTATCATATATAAATATAAAAATACTATTATAATAATATGTATGTATAGATACGATTACATAAAGTATTTCCATGAAGGGATTCGGTTTCATGGCTCACCCGCCCATCCTTTTATCGTCCCGCAGCAAACATTAAACTATAGCGCACGCTTAATCCGTAGGAACCTTGACGAACATAGTTGTAATTTTCGCCGTTATCTCTTTCCTCCACAGGTTGCCCCGCGGTTAATCTCCACCGGGGCAGGGCTTCGGCAGAAATCCCTTAAGTTAGAGATCGACATTTTATCGAGAGAAGATGTCCGAATAATTTTATTACCTCGACGTTAGCGAACGTCGGTCGCTCGGTCGGTTCTTCGGCCACGGCTTTCGCTTGCTATACGTGACCGCGGATTAAATTCAAAATTAGTTTGAAGATTAGCAAAGTTGGTTTAACTGCCATCCGCGCGCGCGCCGCGCGCCCATCTCTATCCATCACCCTTTAACCGCCTAAACCACCGCGTGAATACTGATAGAAAGATCGGCCAGTTAGCCTCGAATATAGGGTGCCCCCGGAATATAGCCTGACCTCAATTTTAATATTCTTCTTTGGCCAATCTGGCGGAGCCGACGAATCTGTTATCAAAATTCAGATCGAAATTTCGTAGTGTATTGTATATTTTTAGAACGGTTCAATTGAAGGACTGCGAAAGTTTCTCTGGATAATGAGACTCGGAGAATATAAAATTGAATTGATTCTAGTTATTTAATATTCACTATATTAATGTATGCTCATAATTAAGCTTCCGTAATTATTTTTCTTTTATATTTAGTTCCGTTCTCTTTAATTACGTTTAAAAAAAATTTAGAATATTAAACTAACTTTAGTTATTAGTTATACAAAGGGTGTACTCTTGTAAAAGTCAACTAAATTATTTGACTGAAGAATCTATTATTGAAATTACAGCTAGAAAAGTACTTGGGACATATTGTGTATCGCGCTCGCGAGGAAAAGGCAGAATAAATTCGTCCGGGATATACTCATGGCCAAAGTTTCTCGATGCGGAATAAGGAGATGTTTCTTGTCCCACGGTAATGCACGTACTTCGTGGCACTTAAACTTTTCACGGGTCGAGAGCCCAGTGGAAAAATGTTTTCTCAACGACGCGGGGATGCGAGTAGGTATCCGTACCCGCACGGGAAATTTCGCCGTATTGAATCTTTTATTCGAGAAATTCGGATTACGTTATATAAATTCCGTGCTACAGCATTGACAAACGGTCAATACGATCGACACGAGCATGATGAATGAAAGCGTTATAATAATAATAATACAGGCGCACGGTGCGTTATTGTCCGTGTCGAATGTGGTAAAAGCAAACTTCCGCGACGCGAGTGGCAGCGGAATTGTTTCCGGAAGGGGTGGGAGGGTTCTCGCCTCCAGGGCGAGGCTTTTATCAAAAGCGACGGGCTTTCCCAGATCAACGGCGAGAGATACGAGAAAAATCGAGGCTCGCGGTTAAAGTATACTCGATACTTGTTCGCACTAACTCTAACCGAGCTTCGCGGTTAACAGGTCTCGCGTATCTGCATACGTGATACGGCCAAGAGGAAGCTGGCCTCGCTGTTGCGAGACCGGGCCTCGTAATTCGAACCAACTCGGGGTCCCCGATCGACTAGTTTTTACGTCGCGCGCCGTGAGAAGAGACGCGGCCGGTTTCTCTTCGTGGGAGAGCGAACCCATTGCACCGTTGTCGCCCAAGTTAACCCTTCGCACTCGAGCGGTCATCTGGGTTGAGCCACTCGATCATTGAGACAGGTCGGAGCGTCTGCTAAAGAGCCGCACTTCTAGACGGAAAACAACTTTTTGTTGACATCTCTTCCGGAGGGTTCTGTTTATTGATCATTGAGATCCGGTTTATCGACTCCTACACTTTGCTCCTGTCACAGGATTGTCATAGATTGATGAAACTGATGAAATTCTTTGAAAGTGTTACAACCAAAGAAAGATCTGTTCAGTATTTTACGAACCTTAAGATGTTGCGGTTTTTTTGCGATAATTACTTGATTCGACTCTTTGCACATATCATTCAGAAACGCGCATCTAATTTCATCGAAAATTGCCCAAAGGTACGATGAGTTTGATACTTCTAGTTTCAATTTTTCTCGATCCCTCATTCTCTCGATTTTAATAAATTTTTCTTTCTTCTGGGAGAAGGAAAGAATCTAAAATCAATATTAAGCGTGTAAGTGATAATTGAAACGAAGCTTACATCTCTTGGGAAATTTACTCCGCGAGTCTGACACTCCTATCAATGGCAATCTTCTCGATTCTCGAAGACGCCATCGTCGCCACTTATGTAATATGTTCCCGTCTCGTTATACCGAGTCACCTATAAACTGCTAGAACTGCCGTATTGGGGATGTGATCGGCGATGCACACGTTAGTGGCGCCTTCCATTCTCGGGCTCTTCTGGGAGGAAACTCTCTCGAATTTCGGTGGTGCACGATACCGCTGGCTCTTTGAGAGCGAAGTGGTCGCCAGGAGAGCCATGCGGTGACAAAGGGATCGGTTCGTACGTGGTCGATTCAGGGTAGGTTAAAGCGAGCGAGGAAGAGAGCAATGGGCAAGGGGGCGGAGGGTCGCGCACGCTCGAAGTCCAATACTGTTGGTCGCAGTCGTGTCGTTTCGTTTTATGAACGGCAAAAGCGCCAGTGTACTTGAAAGGGCGGGCGGTGCGCGAATGCCAACGTGTGAATCTCGATCCGGCAACGCGAACCCGAGTTCAAGTCGCGACATAACGAGCATGGGCTGCTGCCTCGCCGTGATAAGTGCGAATCTAACTGACGCTATATATATATATATATATATATGTACATATATATACCACAGTTGGCGTCAATATTCGTCAATATTCGATTACGGAATCGTGTACAAGAAGACATCGCAATGATGGCGATGAGGTAATCGGAATCGCAATGCTCTTTTGATGCGTTTAAAGATTTTCTCGCTCTGCATTTTCCAATGGTCGATTCGGGTAATCGATATAGGGAAAAAGGGATGTAGTAACAGTAAAAGAAAACAATAGTAGACTGCAGTGATGGAATATCGTAAAGAGATGAAAAAGTTCGGATGATAGAATCATGACGAAGAGTAATGAAATAAAAATAATAAAATAAGAGAATAATATTAT
Source organism: Crematogaster levior (assembly GCA_901521435.1). Taxonomy (NCBI): domain Eukaryota; kingdom Metazoa; phylum Arthropoda; class Insecta; order Hymenoptera; family Formicidae; genus Crematogaster; species Crematogaster levior. Next base: position 514,350 of record CABEGB010000925.1, on the reverse strand, counting down.
ATAAATAACAAGGTACAGTAATAATGAAAGAATAAAATGTGAAAAAAACTTAACTATTTTTATGACGGTATCTTTTATTAACATAATTTATTGCTGACTCGCGTAACATCGAAACCTCAATTAATTTTCATCATTCTCTCACAAAAATTCGTAATATTCATAAAATTCGGAGAATTTTTGAATTACTTTTATCTTCCTCGTGCGATTCTTTAAATTTTTCAAATTTACACATTTTGCAACGCGTGTATTTTCTAAAATAAAAAGGATATATCTTATTAACTGAATATTAATGGATGTGCGATGATTAAGTGAGTTGGATGGAATTCTGACTCGTTACACGCTATTATTAGCGAAACATCATCGAGCACGTCAATAATTAGCTGCACTCGGCGGAATTTCATTTGTCATAGATGAGAATCCATGGCCCATGCCCCGGCAAGTTCCGAAATTCCCGTCGATTATTTCATAAAGTTCCGATACATGTTTTATGACGTTCGCGTACACCTTCGTTCGCACAAGTTGGAGTTTCTGGAGAGGGAATTCTTCCTGAATAGTACTCGTTACGGTACGCCGCGCGCGAACGGGCGCGGTTCCGCAAGACGTGTATTATGTTAATGCTTCCTAGCGGTAATGTAGACATCACCGGTGCCGTGTGTAATAGCTGATTACACGCACCGTAGCTCTGTCGACCCGTCACGTTCGATATATCGACCGGGAATTCACCGGGATTGCCGTGCCGTCGCAAGTGCGCCCGCGAGTTTCGCCCGTGCCCTGGAAACACTCTGATTTAAAATCGCGCGTGTGGTGAATTTAACGGCGCGATAACGCGCGGCGGCGGCGCCCAGCGAAAATCGTAAGCCGCGTCAGCAGCCGCATCAACGGCATAATGCAATCACATTTACGCGAATTCGGAATTCCGCGATCAGCGCGACATTCGTCGGGGGGAGGGGTGGAGGGGGCGGAGGGCGACGGGTAATATCCGTGACGTTACACGCCGTTGCTGACGTTTATTATCTTTTTATGACAAGCCGCGCGAATATTTCAATCAAAAATCATCATCGCGGAGCTGCGAATGTAATATTGAAGTAAATAAACTCACTTGAAAATAAATAAATGAAAATAGATTGGACATTCATGGAATAATTCGAATTCGCGAGTATGCGATATCGCGAGCGCCGCAATACGACGACCACAACATTCATTCGTTAATAATCGTCGACCGCATCATTACGATTACAGTATCGGTGCATCATTCACGCATATGAACGAGCTATTTGCGAATTCAAATAATTTAAGCGACGCGATACACGGAAACGCTGGAAACAAAAATTGCGCTATTGCTTTCCTTTTTTCGTTTTTTTTCTTTTCCCCAAAATGTTAAGGTTGCATTCCAAAACGTTTCTATAGTAAATGTGACGTGAGCTATAGAGTATTGAGTAAAATTTTTCTCAAATAAGACGTTTTGGAATGCAACCTAGGAGCGAGTGAGAGAAAGAGTGAATTCGCTCATTATAATGCTTGCGTACTGTTTATATTGGAAAAAGAGCTTTTTCCAAAAATTGGGAGAAACTCAACTTCGCAATTTTTATAATTTATATTTTTAGAATAAATGGTATGCTTACTTCTATCTTAGCTCTTATACTTATTCTTTATTATATTATTTGGTCGGGCTACCTCGAGATGCCATTCTTGTTCTTGACATGAGTCTGTTCGAGCGGATCGAGTAGACGAAGGTAGAGAACGGTATCGAGTATGAGTGAGAAAAAACCTTAGTGAGATTATAGCAAGTCTTATCTCCGTCGACGGATGATTCTTTCCGACAGATTGACTTTTATTCTCTTCGGAATGTCACCACGAGGACGGTAACTCTCGACGAGGAAACCCTCTCGCGTTTCATATCTAACACCTTCAGACAACCACATTCGCTTCGTAATCCGAAGTACAAACATCGGAAATGATAACGCTCACGACTATAGTTGCCCCACTGTCGTATTTCCTAGTTTTAAATCGCACGTGTGCTATATTTCTTTCTTCTCGACGAAGTAAAAGTGTAGAATTCCAACAGTTTTCTACATTTAATGCTTGAAATTTGATACACGTGTTGTAACACATAACTGAGCACTTTTAAAATAAAGAAATATATAAAATAACAATTATTTTTTGTAAAGCAAATGTTAATTTTCTTAATTGAATTTATTGTGTGTATGTGTGTGTTATTTATCATTATTATTATAGTTATTAAAATAACCTTTATTGTCATTTTTAGAGATATAAAGCAAATTATTATAGCTTTTATTAGATCAGGACAAATGTCATTTGAATAATTTTTGACCTCGTTTCCATTCATCGCGGCGCGTGGAACCTTTCTCCAATTTTCCCGACTTTGCACAGCTTTTCACATATATATAGTAAGCCTGCGAAAGTAGTCTCGTGATACGATAAGAGCTTGCCTTTCGAACGAGTGCATATTCATACATTTAATACTCTGCGCTGTAATTTTATTGAATATTATAGTGACACGATGGATGAATGAGATTGCGTAGAATTCATCGAATTTTAAATTAAATTAAACTTTTTCACGCTCACTCGTTCCAATTTGTTTTACTAGTTCCGTTCCAACCGGTCACTGGAAAGCAACTACTTTTGTGTTTAATAATTTTACTTTCTTTCCAGAAGTTGTTAACTTCATAAACCAGTCTATCTTTCAAACGTCAGATTTATTTACTTTGGATATTTATTGCGCATCTCGGAAAGTTTGAAAAAATTAACGAATATCTTTTAAGAAAATTAAATTTTGACGGGTCACGTTAATTAAACATTAACAAGTGGGCAACTCGAAAGAGTGTCGTATAATTATATATTAATATAATTATATTAATGAATCAATTAATTAGGACTCGATTTTTTCCCAGCAAAAGTTTGATTGAATTTTTTTTCATACCTTCTAATTTTCACTATTTTCAATATATCTTGATTACTTACAAATTAAAATTTTATGAAGTAAACGTGGAATTTTTTATTTTTCTTCGCAACCATTGAAGAGCTCGACATTTACGTCGACGAAAAATTCGACTCGTAAAAAAGTTCAACTGAAAAAGAAATTCAACTCGAAGTGGCCGGGGAATCTGCCATCAAAGATTAAAGATGCACTTTCCAGGGTACCCTTTATACATCGGTCGAATTGCAACGGGTAGAGGATGCATCGATTTACGGAAAATATCGCTGATCATGCTCGCGAGTGGTTGCATCGCGTGCAAATCTCGTTTATGAGCATCGTAAAAGGGGATGCTTGCTACAGAATGCGGAGGACGCTTGGCTGTCGCGAGGAGAGGGATGACAGAGGGTTACAGTTAATAAACGTCTTTTCGTAATACGCCGTGAGAAACCGTACCCGCCATTGGTGCACGACACCTGCAATTTTGCGCGAAACGGGTCACGAGTTCTCCACAACGTCGTTCGCTCGCTTGCGAGTGATTATAAAGGAGCTGCCAGCAGAAGTGTCAGCGCGAGGAATTCGCCCAGGTGTTCGTAACATGGATTTATATATCGCGGCCGAAATCGAAGATCCCGCTTCTCGATTTTGAAAGACGAAATTGACTACAAGATAACGCGGGAAGCGAGGTGGAAAAACCCATTACCGCAATAACGTTATCTTTGCGGCTATTACAAGTTCAAGTACAAACTCAATACAAGTATCCATAGAATATTAAGAAGTAGTTATCAGAGACCTTTTGCAAGGGAGTGCAAACTTTTATATATGCGATTATATTTTTATCTGTCGCAAAGTAGATTTATAAAAATGTCAATATCTCCATAGAAAACGCATCATATTTTATTATTACAGCAAAAGCTGATTACACTTGTAATTGCTTTTTGTTTTCATTAAAATTTAAAGGCTTTTTCACACACATTATTCGAAATTGTTTTTTTTTATACATAAACAGATAATAATATATTTACTTTAGTTGTGTATAAGAATGTGTTGTAAGATCGTATCAATATTAAACTTCGATTATGGATTCAATAGAGTCACGACTGGGACAATACGAAAGATTCTATTCCCTCAAACGAATTTGTCTTTTTGTTCTTTAGGAAGGTTTCTCGATATATCACATCTAGACGATACTATGGTAGCTGCGGGACTAACCAATTCGTTTCATCTTCTCTTTGTTTCCTTTCGCTGTCCCGTCGGACAACAAAACATGCTCTCGATGGCTCCTCATTTCGTGAATTGAGAACGGATTTCCGTTACTTATTACCTCGCAGTTTATTGCATCTACTTCCTTTTTCACCAACCATACTCACGATTTTCGATTGCTGTCTTATTGACAGAGCGGTTAATGTTGCACCACGTGAAATTCGGAAATGTAGAATTAAACAAATTAAAATTGAAGTGTTAATTAAAGCGCGATAACAACCTTTCTATTTCCATAGAAGGCGAAAGCTTTTTGGGAAAGGCTTTCATGCAATCAATTTGTCATTTGCTTTTTTTAAAATGTTTCCAATACAATAATTATCACAAATAAATTACGCTCTGAATTTATTTTAGTCTCCGTATATTTGCGAGCTTGCTGTGATATTTTCTGGGAAAAGAATTGATTTTTCTTATCTGGAAAAAAATTTAGTTTCCGTCTTTGAGTAACAAATGAAAAAAAAATCAGAAACATAAGTACATAAATCTCGAGCTCTCGATGGTCGTAAAAGAAAATAAAAGAAATGTTATTTTACTTTACTTTGCTTCATGAAATTATATCTTGATAACCTTTTGCTGAACGATCATATTTATAGTTATCATAGGGATAATGGCTGGCAGATAACATGTACATTTTCATGTATCCATTAGCGAAATAATATTTAAATATCGGTGCATTTGGTAAGTAATGTGGCTACCATTCGTGCATTCGATATTTTTAAAATATTTAAACGATCATATTGCAAAATATTTTCCAGGAAAAAAGGATAATATGTTCTAACATTTTTGTATTTTTATTTCTGCTTTGAAAGGGTTAAATGCGACGCGCAGCACGTTAATAATTCTCTTTTGTTTTATTTTTTTTTTAATGGAATGTATCCATCCGCGTGCTTCGCATGTTATACGGAACGAGTCGAATATCCGAAGCGCAGGACAGAGGGAGGACACGACCGATTGTCGTACACCCGTGTTATTGGCATTGTCCGAATTTCGAGCGCAGGGCACTGTACAGCGAGAAGCATGAACCCTTTATACCGCGGAACATTTTTACGAGTCCCGTGCGACGGTGTACACGGCACCCCGGCATCATTGAAATTCAACGATGGGGCGGAAAATATACACTTGCGCCGCGAGCTCGAGGAAACAAATGGCTTACATTAGCGACGTCGGGAAGAAGGAGGGGGAAAAAGGAACGGAGTTTAAACATATAAGAGACTGGCGGTGTTTGAAGAATAATCACGGGGTGAGAAAGAAAAAAGGGTGAAGAGGAGCGGAAAGTAAGAAAGAAGAGAGGAGCGCGAGAGAGAGAGGGGGGAGGGAGGGCAAAGAGGTTGATCGGGGGTCGACGACTGGGGCAATAAATTTCTCCTTTCTGATGGTGGTTGGTATCGGTTTAGCTGTAACTACTTTGGTATTACAGCAGCAGCAGCCGCGACGATGCTGCGATATCGAGCCGCGGATTAATTATCCACACGCGAAAACGTATTACCGGGCCATCGATAAAACCGATGCTCCGTAGCTTGGACTCGCGCGCACTCGGGTGTTACGAGTGGATCGGTATGAAGAATTGACTATACGTGAAATTCTATTTCGCTGTCGGTGTGCGGGTCGATCGCAATTGGATCGTCGCTGGGCGGCGACCGATTGCGAGATTTAATTAGAAAACGTTTCTATATTGTGAGACAGAGAAATAAAGGCGGTAGCGATTGCTATATGTATGTATAATTATACGCGGAATCTTACATTCTTCTGAGAGTAAAAGAAGTATTCTATATCTAATGAGAGATGTGGTGGACAGCGAAATTTGTAAATGTTAATTTAGGAATAGTATTAATAGATAATTAAAAATATTATTAAAAATCTGTAGATGTTGGAGAATAATTGTAGAATTAGAAGAGAAATACGGCTGTCTGGAAAATATTATTACATTTGAAGCGTAAAAGAGCTCGCTGTGGAGTTTGTTTTAAATAACGTGTGGTGTATTTCGTGGACGTGATGTGGCTATGACAAATTACTGTTTGCCTTAACGTGGCATGCATATGGGACTCTCTGTATACAAAGTGTTGAAACTAATCTAAATCATATTAAAATATTTTGGTCACTGTTTCAATTTTTCAAGTGAACGCTGTGACGAGTATTTTTTGCTAAAAGAAATAAGTTCAACATTAAGTTGAATTACATTGACAATTATCAGTATATTTTACCGACGCTCTTATAACAATTTTGTCGCATTGTTATTAGATTAACTTTAAATGAGCTTTAATTATTCTAGGCTTCTTTGCGTTCTAATTTTTGCTACTATATTATTTGTGACTATTTCGCTAGTTAGATAATAGATAATAATATAAGATAATTTTTTACACACACAAAATCTTTATTAGGATTAGATAAGTTTATTACATTCTCTTTAAATGAATGTTTTACGAAAAGATTTTCTATCAATTCTGGATGTACATCCAACAATCTACGAGAATAACAATTAAAGAATGACAAAATAATCTAACATCTTCAAAAGAAGACATTCATTGTGTAACGTATCGATTTCTTCACGACGGGGGGTCGCAATTATCATGCAACTAGAATGGAGAAGACCCTGGCGGCAACTTAACAGAGTAGACTACTATCTCCTTCCCCTCCCTGCATTCCTCAAATTGTCGCGACGTTCCATTTGTCGTCGTTAAATGATTTGATAGAAATCGCGTCCGCACTTTACGATCTTCATTGTTGCACGATAGTTTACATGCTAAGGCCTTCCTGTATCTATCCTGATCGACGGTGATGATGACGACGGCAACGATCATGACGGTGAAAAGAAAACCGTTTACGTAGAAGACTCAGCAAGATCTTCATCGTACTTCCTGTCTGTGTGTAGTTAACCAGCTGGAAGGAAAGTGGAGAAGGCGAGCGAACGAGCCCAAAAAGGAGCCACGTTTGTCCTCGGGGCAAGCAGGCGCACCGGAACCAAGCTTCTTGAATTCCTGTTCCTCGCTCACTCGTTCCCTGGTTCGTCGTTGTCGTCGTCGTCATCGTCTGTTCACGTTCAGAGAAGGCTTCTCGTAGTTTCGCCGTCGCCAGGTGTTATGTATATAGTACGCCACGGTGCACATGCATAACTCGCTCGAAAGAGCAGCCCCGGGACATGCAGGATTCAGGCCCGTGGAATTTCTCGGCCATCGCTTCCTTCGGCACTATATCCTTCTACGTCTCTTCCTCCTCTCGGTTTCCCTCCGCAAAACGGGGAAGAAGATGGGGCCGTGACTGTGGTGTGTACTGGGAATGAGCGAAGCAAAGAGACGATGAATACAGACGAGACACCTCTAGTTTATCTTCCCTTTTTCCCTCGACGTCACGAGAAAATCAGATGTGTGTGAGGATGGTTTTTATTGCAGAAAAACTTGGTTGTCAATATCGAACCTTTAATATTAGTTTTTCGTATTAATCTCTTTTTCATCATTCGCGAATGATAAATTACCAACTTCTTTATTCCAAAGGATATTGGATAAGATTTCAATTTATTTCCACTGAAGAAATAAATACACCTCAGATGAACGTCTCTCCGAACAAATATCATCTAAAATGTAACAGGGGCTAAAACACTAACACACTTTTGGAGATTCTGAACGGCGACGCCGACATTTCGATTAACAGAAAAAGGGGGAAAAGAAAGGTGAGAAAGGTAGAATTCTCTCTCGGCAAGTTTTGCATAAGGATTCAGGAATTCTAGTTGCACCACTGCAAGAAGGAATAATACGACGGTGAAGGATAGAGAAACAGAATGGTCGAGAAAATACGTGTAAAGACGTCGCGACTTAGTGGGACGTATTTATTTTACGGTGCGCGATCGTCGTGCGAGATCTTGAGGATGAAATGAGCGGACGGTAGTGCGCGAGGTGAACGTTCGAAACAATTCCAATTACGTAGTTTAATGAAATTATTTCTCCACGATTCACCGTAGCATCTCACGTAAAACGCCGCGTCCCCTCCTTTCCGTTGTTCCTCTCTTTCGCGCGGGCGCACCAGATTTATTAACTCGTCTCAGATAAAAGTTTTTGAATGTGGAATATCGCAAAATGTAATATTGCGTTGGCTCGCATTCGGTATGCAATCGGTGAAATAATATTGCTTCGATGAAGGCAACGCTGATTTATAGATACGAGGTATCGTCGACCTAACTATTTTTTTTCCTCTTTTGAATCTTGTGCCGTCATATCGCATGGACATGGTTTATTAATTCTCTTATTGAACTGGACACTCCTCTGCGTTTTCTTCTTTTTTAAACCAATCAGTATTTCCACAAGAACCGTCACAAATGTGAAGGTAGAATTTCTATACATATACAAATAGTAATCTTTGTTACAAAAATAATGAGTGTTTATTCGAATCAGAAATATTTTTTAAAACATGTTTGTATTTTAATGTTTGTATTTTAAAATATATTGAATATTTACTTTTTCTTTGAAAACAAACCTGTGACTATAAATTATTTTTACGCGCTCAGAGATATTGATTAATTGAGAAACAAATTTTTTTTTGAAATAAGAAAAATCTCAAGTACACGAATATATTTCAAACGGAGAAGTTTATTAAACAAAATACATTTCTAAATTAGTTTCTCGTCTCTATGTAATAAATTGAGTATAAATATAAATTGCGTATAATTCACATCTAAAATAAATATATTGTTTATACGATATATTAAAACCGTGAAGAATTTTGAAGTTTAAAACGTTTTAGGAACGATTCGTAATTAATCCTTAATAATCACCCGGGGCTGACCCTAACGAATTTTCATACGTATATTATTATTATTATTAAATTTTTACACAAATTTGAATAAACACGCTTTTCACTAATAAATCACTGCGTTCTCCCCAAAATCCTCGAACTCAATCTTCAGAATAAATATAATTTTTTAAGCTCTGTATCAAACTATTTTTTTTCTCAAACTACTATATTTCTATAAGAGTAATACTTTAAATTTTTACGTAAAAATATGAAAAATTAAGAGAGTTATGAATTTTTAAGTAAAAAAATACATTTTTTCCATTTTTTTTTAAAATAAAATTAAAACATGAAAACTCATTATTTAAACTGAGAACATATTCTCCAATGTTCAAATTATGTCTAAAAATGTTTTGGTGTAGGTTGTATAGTCTTGGTGCAGTAAACGTTCAAAGTTGCTGGAGTCAATTTGACCTCATGTAATTATTATTGATTTTTTGAAGGTGTGATTATGAAAGGTTAATTATACCTATAAAAAATCGTTTCCACTTTCTTTGTTCTGGTGAGGCTTTTGGAACACGATGAGAGCCCGAAAGAGAAAATGGAGTGCCAATTTGCGTTCCCTATAGTGCGGAACGTTCGCTCTAATCGCCGATTAGGATGAACACAACGGTGTACAAATAGCATTTAACCTCGTGTTGTCGCGCGATATTTAGACTGCACGGCGAGAATAGTCGAGCAGGTCGCGCGATATTCAAGCGTTTCCCGCTTGTTACATCGCGAGGTAATAGAGGGTGCGATTGTGTAGGGATAAGCCCCCTGCGCGCTATAGAGCTCCACAGTGACGTAATACCTATGGGCGCGCCCTGTTTCGCGGTGCGCATAAAGAACTGCATAAAGGAGCCTATTTCGCGATCGCGATCGCCATCTGTTTTGCTGGAATAAAAATCCAGTCTAAGGGTCCCGGGACTTGGGTCAGTCACTTGGGGGTCGCTGTTAATATAACATAAGTAGCCTCCTTCCTTGCGGCCGGCCACGTCAGCCTGGTGTCGGCGACGAATTGCCTTGGTTACGCGAGACAAAGAAACGGTTCTGGCGATGGTAGTGGTAGCTTGGTTACCGGATGTGTCTCAGTCATCAGGAGAGTCACAGCATTTTTACGATCAATTATCCGCTATTATACCACTCATTGCACCGCCCGTTACTTATGATTTTCTGGATCTGCTTCTTTATTTCGCTTACGCTTGCAAATGTACGTAAAAAGTGATCTTAAGCTCGAGAAAAGAAACTTTACTTTCATAAAAGTGTTCTATATAGTTAAGAGAGAAGGGCTAAAAATCTTATAAATATTCTTCGAGAAACTTTCTTTTCTTCGAACGGAAATTAATTCACGAGGAAAACAGCATTTTATCATCTATTCCTTACGTTCGAATCTGCACTTTTCGCGCGCGAAGCGTCTAAAACAGTGAGAATTTTTCAACCTCCTGCAGCTGGATGGGGTCCAAACATTCCCTCGTTGACGATGCTTTCAATAATTCGTGAATATTGTAGACCCGCGCGGACGTTGACGCTCTAATGACGACAGGCGACGACGGCGACGGCGATTTAATAATTCCTGCGCATCGCGCGCATTTCCACGCAATAACAAGCGGTCATAGCTAATAAAAGCGGCACGCGTGCCCGCATCCGAACCTACCTTTTGTATAAACAAATAGGAATGTGATGGCGAGCCTCGTATGACGACGCCGCGCCGCAACGCAACAGCGGTCGTCAACCTGGCGGAAGGCTCACAGGCTACAAAGGTGGAAAGGGAAATATACGGAGAACGGGTCCGGGCTGATGTTACACATCCTCGTCTCGCATCGGGGCGGGGACTTGCACGCGTGCATTTTGCATAAATGGAGAGACGAGCGCGGAATTGGTTTCACCGACGACGATACGATAGGCGGAAGATGCGATAACGAGACGCATTAGCATTTAAAGCAGATTATTGGCGGAGATTCGTGAATGTTGCATTTTCGACAGAAGTTCAAATTTCGTTGGCTCTATCACAGTTAACGGGTTACGCATCGAACCTCTTCCTCGAAGGATTATAAGTTTAAAATATTACGCAAAGTTGAGAATTTTTGTTGAAAATTTTTGAAGAAAACCCGACCTAAATGAGTTACAAATTAGGATCGCGATACTTTTACTTATTCGAACGTTGTTGAAGTAACGACCGGACTTTCTGTGCGAGGGAATGGCGAAAAACTTTGGAACCCGCCCGATTTTCTGAGCTTTCAGTTAACATAAATTAAAGAACTGCAAGTAAGGGAGTTTTTGCTACCATGCTGTGGGTATCTGTGCTCTAAGTAAAGGAGAATCGATAGTCGCTCACCGGGGTAGAAACACGCGCGCAGCATGATTCTACTTCCCTTGAAAGGCGAGTTCTAGAGCTTTTTTTTGACGTTCGCATTTCCTTTGATCAAAAACGTGCGATCATTTACTTTGACTTCGAAAATTTTTGATCATAAACCTCATGAGTGCGAAAATATTGTTTTTCGATCGTAACTGCCGGTGAAATATTAAATTCTAAGGAAAATTTTATGACTCTTTTATACGCGCACACTAAGTCTTATGTTCCGTTATTTTATTATTCTACCGAGACTAACATGTATTTCGAGACTAACCGAGTATAACATGTATTTCGTCATGTTGTTAAAGATTTATTTATTCACACTTTTTGTTTAGATTTTGTAAAAAATAATACGAAATATAAACATACATTTTGAATAATTTTTGGTTATAATATATCACAATTTTTCATTCAATTTTTATATAATATATTGTAAGAGATCCATTGAATCGTATATTAGAGAAAATAATATTCTTTACAAAAAGGACAAGTGTCATTTCCTTTTAAACCTGCATGGATTGTCAATCTTATTTTTCAATGCAAGAATCTTCTCTTTGCCAGTGATGGGAAATACCAAGGAAGGGGCAGTAACTGACGTCAAACTGGCAGAAATGATAATCTTATTTTTGTAATGATATTATGATAAAATATATCTTTTATTACGCATTGTGTTAACCGATTAACTGGCAAGGCTTTTTTCAGTTTTCGTGCCAAAACTGGTAGCATCAAATTGTATATGGAAATACACGAAATTCAGTTTCTAGGATTTTTTGAGTCGCTGATTTCATACCAAATGTTATTTAGTAGATTTATAGCTTTCTAAGGATAAAAAATAAGGGTTGGAGTGAAATATAAGGGTTGGGGGTGAAATTTTCCAATTTTATCAAAACAAACTTTTAAACCATAAAATACAAATTAAAGAGATGATTTAAGTTTGCTAATGTCATTTCTACAGCGCATTATCATTTATATACCTTCACAATGGTTTTTACTTCAAATTCAAAAACATTTTAATTTTTGCCCACCATATTAGATCCGCCATATTTAATTTTCAAAATCTGATTTCAGATTCGTTATTAGCGACCCCAAAAACTCCCAGAAGTACAGTTTTCAGTCCAGAATCTAGCAAATTAAAAATGTTTGTCCGCCATATTCGGGGTTAAGGACGCCATTTTGAGTCCGCCATATTGAATTTTGTAATTTTGATGCCAGATTTGGATTCAGCGCCCCCAAAAACCATTGTATACCAAGTTTGGTCCAAAAATTTTTGAAGTTATTTGAAAATGTACATATATGATCCACTGCCAGTTAACCCATTAAGGCCCATGCCTAAACCAGCAAAGTTATGATAAAACTAATTATTGGAACACCTGCTTTTTTAAAAAAAAAGTACCCCTATTTTTTTGTTTTTCGAAATTCATTATTTAACAATAATTGTTTAAACAAATAAAATTTTAAGTTGCAAAATTGAAAAACTAAGAATGCCAATCGATTTTAGGGAGAAAATAAAGAAGAAAACGCAGAATAAATTTTTTCGATTGGAGGCATAGTTTATTTGCAATAACGCTATAAACAATTGACATTCAACAATAAACAATTAATATATTCGTGACCGCGTATTACTAAATAAAAGAATTGAAACTTTGATTCGCCTTTTTTACGGTCGCGCCAAGATCTTTTTTGGCCAATCAAGGATCTGCGCTATCGCAGTACACAAAATTGACATTCAGTTTTTTGGAGAAATGTGGCTTCGGCCCATGCTTAGGCTATTGTGTTTAGCTGAAAACTAATTATTGGAACACCTGCTTTTTTTTAAAAAAAAAGTACCCCTATTTTTTTGTTTTTCGAAATTCATTATTTAACAATAATTGTTTAAACAAATAAAATTTTAAGTTGCAAAATTGAAAAACTAAGAATGCCAATCGATTCTAGGGAGAAAATAAAGAAGAAAACGTAGAAGTTACTGATTCTTATGGTCAGTTTCATGTACTTTGCATACGTTTACACGGCAATTTTGGCAAACTCGTGAAGTTCTTGTTTTACAGTCACTTTTGTTACATTTTCTCAATATACCCTCAATTATCGTATGGCTTCCAGCTGACAAATCTTTGTCATCATCAAATAATTGTGATGTACTCTGTGTACATTGTCGTTTCAAAGTTCTCCTTGATGAAAAACTCTGCATATAATACTCAGACACTTCTAACACAATATCTTTGGATGCTTTCGTCTCATCTGGATGTAATTTATTCCAAAGTACCGTTGCATTAGCTAATGATGCTTGTACAAGTCGCATAAAAAGACACCATGTCCACTTTTTGCTCCGTATGCAAGGCATTAGTGCGTTACAATGCTGATCGTGAAGATCAACGCCACCCATAGTTTTATTGTAAACAGAAAATGCTTGAGGAAAAAATATTTTTTTTTTCACTTTGTCACTGTATCTTTGCATCGGAATTTTAGGCTCTACACCATATTTTGTAGACAGAATTGATACAGGTTTTGAGTCCATCACAGTAATAAAATTTAAAAATGAATTTTTATCGTGACCACAACTACAGGTACCTCGGTCTGACTTTTTAGGGATTTCAATTTTATTTTTAACTCTGTTTGGTCTCACTGTACCTGTAGCTCGCAACCCTATTCTTTCTAAATGTATCATAAGATCAGGAGAAGTAAAGAAATTATCGAACGTTACATGATAATGCTGCAAATTTTCTTTTGAACACGAGAGAAATAACTTTTCAAGCATTTTTAGTACAACTCTTGATCCTAAACATACTGATTGTAAAGGATATTTATCTTCCTCACTTCTTGAAGCACCTGTGTATATGTCGACATCATAAAGAAAACCATCATTTGAGCACAAAGCCCATTGCTTGATTCCGAATCTTATCGGCTTGTTTCGTATGCACTGTTTTATTTTGAACCTTCCAAAGTATTTGACCATGACTTCATCCACTGAAACATTATAATCAAAAAAGCCGAATTGAGTGATGTTTTGTCTAAACAAACTGTATAACGTCCTAATTTTCCATACCTTATCATTTTCATCACGATCATTTACTTTGTACAACTTCAACTCTTTTTTTATTTTTGAAAATGTATTTCTTGGCATAAGTGACTGAATTGCAGGACAAGATAAAATACTTTTTGTTGACCAGTAATCTCTTTGACTTTTACGACAATTTATTATTGAAATAATAATTACTGTCAAAAATTTATCGAAATCTTCACTGGACAATTCGAAGTTATTTTCTTTGCATGCTTCTAAGATATGCAATTTCATTTTATCAGAAAAAAAAGCTGAAACAGTTCGAAAGAATTTTTGGAATAAAGATGTTTTACGGTTTCAATACTATATGAAATACTGCTTTCTTCGATACTACACCTCATTTGTTTATTATCCCCATCTTTCCAATTATATTCATGATTGGGCTCTAACATCTTTTGAGAATTAGTATACAAACTTCGTATGTGTTTATATGAGTTATTTGGAAGCTGTATTTCTTGTAACAGCTCTTCGTCAGAGTCTGAATCATTGTCAGAACCTGAATCTTCAGAAGGTACAAAAGCAATATCACAGTGCTGACTAAAGGAAGACTCATCTTTGTCGACTAACTCAATCAAATCTTGCACTCGAAGGTTCGACCTTCTGGCCATATTTAAAAATACCAATAAATAAAAACAGCAAAAACAATTAAATACCTTCAGTATTTCGCAAGCAAAAAAATATGAATCTAAATAATACAATTGAATTCACTCTATAACAATAGGCTAATTGTTGCTTCAAATGACTTCCTTTTATAACGCAGTAACGTTATAAAAGGCATAACGCAGTACGTATGTTTATGTATTTATATTTACATTTTTGTATATATGCTCTAAGACATAAGGCACAGCTTATAAGCGTGGACAAGAGCCACTTTTCTCCAAAAAAACTGAATGACAATTGTTTATAGCGTTATTGCAAAAAAACTACGCATCCATTCGAAAAAATTTATTCTACGTTTTCTTCTTTATTTTCTCCCTAGAATCGATTGGCATTCTTAGTTTTTCAATTTTGCAACTTAAAATTTTATTTGTTTAAACAATTATTGTTAAATAATGAATTTCGAAAAACAAAAAAATAGGGGTACTTTTTTTTTAAAAAAAGCAGGTGTTCCAATAATTAGTTTTATCATAACTTTGCTGGTTTAGGCATGGGCCTTAATGGGTTAATCGGTTAATAAGGAAAACCTAACTAAACCTATGGTTTTATTAAAAGAGAAAAGAATCCCTTAAAAAACGAAGAGAATAAATTATATTAGATGTTATCTTTCTCCTCTTCCTCAGATCTCTCTTTAAGAACTGTTTTTATCGTTATATCTCTGCTACTTCCATTCTGCTTTCCGCATATTTCACTCGCACGCTCACTCACTCGCTTCCTCGTTTCTGCTTTGTCGGAGCAAGTTGCGAGAAAATTCGACAGAGTCGACAAATCTGCTGACATACGCAGTTCGTTTATTATTGTTGTAATAGGGCCGGTTGTTGCGAGAAGACTGGTGGCAAATATCCGGATTGTAGAAATAATCCGAAATCTATGGCAGTCGTTCGTGACGCCGCGAGAACTGTATAACCAGTAAAAACAGCGAAATTATGGAAGACACGTAAGAATTACAGAAAGCCCTAAATTTCCTCTCCCTTTCTCTTTTTCCCTCACATTGCGCTATCATGTCAGAAAGATACACGTTTAAAACGTCAAAAACAGAGTTCATCCACCCTTCTGTTTCCTCATAAAAGATTCAAATCGACTTCTTGATAATTTTATTATGACTTTTTGGAAGCCTTTAATTCTCACACTATCGTGTTGAAATCTCGAGGGAAGATTCTGAATGATGAAGAGATAGATAATTTCTCTTAATTAAGAATACTTTTAATTTTCTACATATTCAATACATAATTCCACGATTAGAGGATTCCCAGGTTTGTCCTCCGGATATGCTCGGTCAAGAAGATGTTCTGTGATGCTCTCCACTACGCTCGAAGTGTAGTCTCGAGAGAATTATCCTATATATTTACGAGGATCGTAACTTACACAGGGCATGCCTACAAAGTTTGTTTTTGCGCCCGCTTGCCGTAATATGCGATGTTGCTTCCCGAGCGGCGGTAATATATGCGGCTACGATTCCGGAATCTGAAAAACGGCGTCGAGTAACGAGGGGGAAGGAGAGGGTTCGTTCGAGGGTATCGTCCAGTCTTCTTTTTATTTGCCGCCTGTAGTACGCGAAATTGTTCCGCAAAATTGTTCTCGCTTACAAGGCGGAATGCATTACTTCGGTGCCAGACGGTGCAATAGAGCGAGCGAAAATGCATTAGAGGCTGAAATCTGTTTGTTCTCGATGCCGTCTCGTTGTGCAATAATAATCGCTGTGCTAGATACGTTGGGTAATGGATGTAAATACGAGAGAAAGGAAAAGAGGCGAGGGAAAGAGAGTACTCCTAAAGCCCTTTGAAAATTGAGACCTAAGGCAATTTACGGCAGAAAGATGAAAAAAAATGAATAATCAAAGCGAGTAGTAAAGATGAAGCGAAAAGCGAAGTCTCTCTTCAACGCAAACAGCAGCATCGATCGCGGGCTACATTTTCTTCTTTCTTTTTTTTGTCTCTTTTTATTTCTCTCTCTCTCTTGCTCTCTCGCTCTCGTATCCCGTCAATTTCCCGGGACTTCTTTCTTTCACGAGACGAACATCGGCATCGTCTTTTGACGCCGGAAACGGAAGGCAGCGTGGATTGCCTTAACGATTCACTTGTTATTCGCTGTTCGTAGTCATTGAAAAACGTGACGTATATTCGAGCAATTACGTTCGCTACTTTCGTTACGGATTCGTCGAGATTGCTTTGTTAAAAATGCACTGTGGTCTGTAATGATGTCTTTGATTTTACTCATACATATAAAATTTATTGGTCTTTTCACACAAAACTTTATTCGTTTGTTCTTATTACAGAAAAATCCAAGAGTCATCTATTTTCTCCTTGACTATGAATTTTTCCAATGAATTTTCATTTGAAATTCACAATCTTCCTTTATTACATTTTAATTTAAAAGTTATGTATTAACATGCCGTTTGATTTACGATAAATTTTCAATCAAGGCAAGGTTGAATTTCAAACAATATTCGTTCTCATCAAAGAGGAATAATTTGTGTTGCGAATTTCAATACTCTTCGGTGAAAAAATGTACGAGAATTTTATTGTACAATAGAATAAAGTAGTCTTGACGTACATAAATCGTATGGTATCATACGATCAATCAAAACAACCTTTAAAAAAAAAAAATAAAACTTTCTAAAAGGCCGCCTTATTTGAAAACTTTTTTTATATACGTAGTCGATGCATTCCGATTTTGTTTGATGATTTTTCAGGAAATTTCATTTGCACGCGTAGAAAGTACTCGTAGAAGCTTCCGATTCCTCGGGAAGCACATCCTTAAAGAACTTTTCCATCTATCCTCACACTAGACTTGAGATACTTGGAGTAGATTGAACAATTCTGGTGAGAGAGCGTAGCGTCGCGAGCGTTAAGCGTGATTCACTGAAGGATCAGGACGATATGATCAATGATCTCCTCCCGCTCTCCTCGAAGTTCGTCTAATTCGCGATTCGATGGATTCTATCCAAGATTTTCAAGACAGTATCCATCTGTCTCGTAATCCCATTGCTGAGAATTTTCTAGTTTCAGTTTTTCTACGAAGTTTCTAGGTTATTTATTATAGATCGACATCTATCACCTAGATAAATGAAAGTTAATGGATTTGTTAATCGAAAATTGATAAAATTATACGAGACATTGGGAACAAATTGGCATTTGTACAATATAATAATCGGAATTAACCCTTAACCACGGACATATGAAACAGACTACTAGCTTTATTGAAACATTGTATGGTGTAATTAAATTGTTTGTAGCTCCTGTTATCGGTTAAAATACGTACCTTAGTGTAGCTCGGAAACAGGAAAAACTCAAATGTTTAACAATTAACTCGTAAAAAAATACATATATTTCTTTTACGCGTCGTCTATGAAACGACACATGGTTAAGGGTTAACACACACAAACACACACAATAAAATAAATAGTATAGTATTTTTATCAAATTAAAGTTATGATGATTAAAAAACGAGCCGCGATAATTAAATCTTTGTCATGGAAATTTCACAAAACAAAATAATTCCGCAATCAATTTTGTATAAACAGACTTCCCCTTCATAAAATATATTTAGACCTTAGCTGTCGAATTTGATGTTAAAATTTTGAAAACTGCAAAAATGGTATCATACATCTTGAACTGTAGTGCAGAAAATTATGTTATCACAATTTGAGTAGTTATGTTTGATATAACTTTAACTGGGAAATATGTTATGCATTTCTGGAATTTGTATTTCGCATACTGCGTAATTTAATAATACGCATTATTATGATTACAATACATTCCTCATTCGCCTCGAAAATACTCGTTGCTAAGCTATTCCACGAGAATAACGGGTCGAATAACGGTCGTTTTAAACGTACAGCGCGATCTTTCAACGTATCGAACGACAATAGATTTCGCGAGTCGATTGGTCTAATAACGAGCGGGATACAGGTCGTCTGTAATCGAGACGACGGGTCGATTGACTCGAGATCGCGATTCGACGAACGTGTACAACACACTACGGCGAAGCGGAACAATTGCTTAAGAGGCGGGCAACGGGCACTAAATCTTCCGCGGGTCGCAGAACGTTCGATCGGGCTATGTATGCATCAAATTTCATTTCCAGCGATATGCTGCGCCGACGGTGAAGAAAAAAATATCAGCAGTCGAGCGCGGTCGACGAGAGACAGATGGAAACGGAAATTGCGACCAAATAGAGCGTTCGTGGCAAGATCGGGGCGAAGCGCGCGGCAATCGGGAGCTGCGCTTCGCGGCGCACGTATCGGAAATAGAGGAGAATCGTTTAATGCGGCAGTCGCTGCGGCGGCAACCGTTTTGCGGAGAGCTCGAGTTCGAAATTTTAGCATACGAAACTTTTTCAATAACATCCGTATAATTTCTCTTTCTCTCTCTCTCTCTCTTGCCGTTTCTCTTTCTCTCGATGGAATAGCCGGGCGCTCGCTTCACCCTCTCGCACAGATCGTCCGACTTTGACTAACGAAGACTCCTGGACACGATCGTTGCGGTAGCGATCGCCATCGGATAACAGCGCAGTTCTTTGCTCCTTCGTGGAATTATAGGTATTATTTGTTCTTACCTCCGCCGTCGCCCACGAATAATCAAGATTTCGATTTGGAAAATCCTTGAGCTTAATAAGACCCTCGATCCTCGTGTAACGCTCGTGGCTGATTGCGAGAGAAAGTCCTTCGGGTTTGGGAAACACGTGATAGAACACGTTTTCGCGAATGTCTCGTAGGGAGTAATTCGTATCGACACAATGACGTATTATTTCGATGTACACGCTGTAGCGGACGTGACTCAACACACTTCCTACGAGCTACGTTGCTAGAAATCAAAGTAGAAAGATGCGCGCCTGTTGCGGCAGAATGAAATATGGAAAATTGGATAGAA
This sequence comes from Crematogaster levior, assembly GCA_901521435.1. NCBI lineage: Eukaryota > Metazoa > Arthropoda > Insecta > Hymenoptera > Formicidae > Crematogaster > Crematogaster levior. The sequence continues at coordinate 494,458 of CABEGB010000925.1, read as the reverse complement.
AAGACGGTAGAAGGAATGCGGTTCCCCCGCACGTGTTCTACGGTTCTTTACAACAACGTCGTTGAGATAAAAGGCAAATAGGCAAGAGAAGCCGCAATGAGATAACACAAAGGGAAAAGATGATACGAGAGATAGAAATTCGAGACATCGAAATGTATTTCCGACATCTTCGAATGAAAGTTCGGAATTGGCGATCCATACCTCTGTCTGCATCACTGATGTATAATCCGAGATGTCAGCGTTTAATTTTATGGGACAAAATTGCATATTTTTACCTCTTCTCTCTTATAATCATAATTAATTTCTAAAGTTATAATCCGCGAGAAATTCCTTTTTACTGTTTATTTGTACACAGAGGACTTTGTTTTTCTCGTTAAAAGTTTAATTGTAAACAAATATTACAATATTCCAGTCCGTGGGTTACTTAATATATTACCGGAAAATATTACCGGTAAAAATATTACCGGAAGGGGGGAGTTCCAGGTTCGAATCCTGGCTGAGGTAATATTTTTCGCAATAAATTATTTATCTGAAGGGGTTGGGGGATTTTTATTAGCACCAACATTTGAAATCACGTTGATTCCAAGTTGGTGATTGTGGTGCGTTTAAAGTTCGGCTGTGTCGACGCGCATCTTTAGTTATGTACTGCCTTTGCGCAGATCGTTGTTTGGCCATCAAAGACCCAGGTCTGACCGTGTATATATAAATCGGCGTTTTAAATTTATTTCTTATTTTTAATTTTAAAGTTTAATTTAAATTTTAATATCGGACTATTTCAATTCTTGCCATATATACAGGAAGCAACTTGAAACTCCATAAAGGAACCCGTAGCTGAGGGGAGGGGTAACGCACGATTATTGTGACATCTTGTCACTGGTGTGAAAAATATCGGCGGCGACTATGACGGAAATGGGTATATGTTATACGCGGGGAAGAGAAAATTAGATCTCCGCGAGTTCATTCGGCACACGCTCCGTAAAACGTAAGCTTTACGAGTTAGTGCGGAGTGAGAATGCCTTATCCGTTTTCGGCACTTCCGCCGACGAAATGAACCTTGAACTCACCAACCAGCACGATGCACACCGACGACGATGACAATTCGTTCATTAAATTACTTATAAATTGCCAAAGTCGCGGTTCACCGCCGCCGCCGTTTCCGACTTGTCGAGGAAGTCGGTGAAATCGTATCGCAGAAAGAGATATAGTGAGAGAGCGGGGAAGGAGGGGGAGAGGGAGAAGCAAAACGAAATAAAAGGAGAGAAATAAGAAAAAAAAGGAAGAAGAACGAAGAAATAGACGCCTTGTGTGAATAGCAGGATGTGAACGAAACGAAGGAGCTCTTGGGAGAACCGGCCGCGCGAATGAGTGTATAAGGAGCGTGGGACTGTGATTGTTCAGTCCGGGCCCCCTCCGTCTCACCTCGCCCACCTCGCTTTTTGCGGAAATGACGACGACGTGCGTCGTGCTAATAACATTGCCTTTCAGCGTAGCGGGGTTCGGGGATCCTTTTTCAGAAACTCCGGAAAGACCTTCCGCCGTGTCTTTGTAGCCGTCGCGCGCCGTGGCATTTCGCGATGTAACGCGGCGTAAAGAGACGATGTGTCTGGCGGTATTACGTTGCGCCGGAGCTATGAAAATTAGTACAGCGAGTTTGCCGAGGGACAGGGAGAAAATTAATATAAGCTTCTCCAAATGGGAGCAAGGGGGGAGCGGGGTAAAGGGAACGAGAGAATTAATACGATGAATCGAGAAGCGTTGTGGGGATAAGCGAGTAGATGGACAGAAGGAAAAACTATTAAAAAGAGAGCTAAAATATTAGCTCGTCCTTTAGACGCTTTGCGAATACATGAAATTTTTTAGCGACATCAATCTAAATGCTGTTTTTTAAAAATAAAAATAGTATTTAATAATTGATGGGTATCTTTTATTAAATGCTGCTAAAAGCGGCTATACATTTCGAAATAAATGACTACATTAATAGCAATGTATGTGTTTCAAAGTGGCGTATGCGTTATTTAACTTTGACTCGAAATCGATACGTAACAATGATTAATAATCGTAACGTTACGTAGCGATAAATCTTATTGGAGCTACAGCAGTTACAAGTTTTCACGTCTTATTTCATGTATACCTCTCATAAAATATACATATATTAAATTTATTAAACGGAAAATCGTGATCAATGAGATATATTATATCCGATTCGATTTTTCTATTATTATAATACAATCTAGCGGCGTGTGAGAGTCCAGACCGTGACGGAAGAAGGTTACTCTTCCTAAAAGAAGAGAAAAAAAGCAAAATCTAAATCTGCGAGAAGTCGTGTGTTCATAAATGTTAACTTGATTTAACAGAAAGGAAGAAAATTAGCAGATTCGAAGAGTGGAACGCGTCTCGAATCTCTATCGGCGTGGCGCGCTTTCGTAATTTCTTGCTCCGTGTTCCATTGAGGGATGTAAAAATTCTCGTGCATCGCCGGTATTGTGTAAGATGCTGAAATATGGAAATGCACCCGATAACAATAAGGAACCGTCGTCGTCGTACCGATTGAAAATTCGCGTTCCACTCCTCGAATTTTCCACGGCGCGCAGATCGATTCGCGGATGCGGCTGCCAAGCGCGAATGTCGAGATAAAGGCGATAAGGGCGACGTAAAGGGAAAATATTCTCGCATATTGATCACGCGTTTTAACGTCAGACGGAATATTAAGCATACGATTTTGCATACCGATGAATATATCAAATGTTATGAGTGTACCGGGATAGACCATAATGATGATCTGCTCGTTAGTGCAACATCGACCGTACGGACAAATAAAAGCCGTTCCTCATTGTTCTAGGTCTCAGCGATAAATCATCTTTTTTTTCTTCGGTAATATTAACCGTAAACTTACACGATAATGCAGCCACTTGAGAGTAGCGGATCTAATCAGAAGTCTCGACTTACGTTTTCGCGAGAACAGCCGTTTAATGATAACGTTTCACTCATTAGCGCCGGAATTTTATTTTTGTCATCCCTCGTTGCAGCGTAATCACTATGATTCACCTGCCCGTGTTTCACGTACTCCGATTTGTTAGCCTGTTACACGTGACGTCAGGGCAATCGGATCGCCTTCGAGTCGGATATTCTTATTGCGGAACCGAGAGAACGTGATCCGTTCGGGTGACTTATCGGGTGTGGCACTACCTGCGATCTCGTTCAGCGTTTGACGTCAATAGCCGGTGGATACATTTTTAAGGAACGCCGGCCGTTCGATCTAGACAGCGCGGGAATGGTCTGATAATACATTCATGTCGAATCCATCGTATCGTGTTACACGGGACGGTATTGGCGATTCGAGCGCACGAAATATTAAAATCCTCGACGTTTTCTTCCCGTCTTCCTCCTATTACATTGAAGATGTATCATCGGAGTATACCTTTTACATAATAAAATACGTATTGTATTGAAGTTTAAATTTGTATTGTTATTTTGTACATCCGCGATATACATTTATTAATAGTCGTTAAAGTTTGAGGCAGTACATGCGTCCTTTCATTAAACATGCGAGGTTTTTAAATTGGATTTTTCCTCATTAGTCGAAGAGTGCGTTTAGATATACTACGCACGTGTTCTGTAACACTGTCTGTCGAAATGTAACGTATCTTATTACAAACTTTGCTACATTAATCCAAATCTCTAAAACTTGTGTCGATACGGTCGAACGGCAGTCTTAGTCGATATCAACGTCAGTCCAGCCGCTAACTTTGAACGATCGATCATCGAAGTACCGCGCCATGAAATTTCCAAACAACTATGTCAATCGCGCGCGAACATGAACTTATTATCGAAAATTGTCGTATGCTGATTTTCTGCCCGAACTGCGAAATCATTTCTGCTCTCATTTTATAGCCAGCCAGCACGATCAATGTATCTAAAGCGCGAAGAGAAAGGAATAGCATCCTTACTTTAGTAACGCGTATCACACCGTCTAAGCATCATTTTCTTTCTATCTCTCTCTCTCACTCTCTCTGTCGTGAATAGCAGCGTCGGGTGAAATGGCCAGTTCAGGACGAAGAGAAAAAGAGGAAGAGAGAAACGAGGACACCGACGATGACGCGTCGTAAGCTGAGCATGAAATCATTTATCTCTGGGATAAGCGTCGACGACACTCTTTCTTCCTTCTTACATGGATTTAAAGTTTTTTCGTTTTCTCTCTCTCTCTCTCTCTCCCCCTCGTTTCCAGCTCAGCTAGCCATACCGTCGTGCATTTCGCCGTCATTTCACTTGGTTGCCGGTAGACGTTGCTTCTCGTAACTTATCTCAGTTATGGTACCCCACTCGGAAATTTCCGCGTCAAACTCCCGCGTCGTTTAACGATCACCGGACAGATGAGAAGCCGCGATGACACACGTTAATTCTAAATAATGACAACGCGGGAGCATCGGAGCCTCACCAACCTTTGATGGGAAAACGCCGGATGATGTACTTCGAACTGTAGCATGCACGATATCCTCTTCCAGGATAGTCGATGCAGATACGATTTCAAGATACGAAAAGTTCTCAAGTGGTCTTCCCGGTAAAAGTCACTCGTACATCCGCGTCTACATCTCCCTATCCCTCTCGCTACAAAACTGTCACAGAGTATAATATTCCCAAGCGTGTGCCTTTTTATTATATTGCTTGACATCTTTTTCGGCGTTTCGAATCCAGACGTCCGATGAAAGGATTTTCCCTCGGGTCGTGAAGAGGGTAGAGAAGAATTTTTCGTTAATAGAGTTTCGCATGCATAAAATATTTAATGTACCGAATTTTAAGTAAATAATTCGTTCACACAAGTTTTTGTTTGAGTTTATAATTTCTGAGAAGAGAATCTCCGCTTTCTCTTTAACACAAGTTTTCAATTTTAATAAAATTTATCTTCAAATCGGATTTAAAATATATAAGCGTGTATAAAATGAAACTATTAAAATATCTCATCAGATATTTCGTCGAATAATCATAGTTTTTATCTTTATATTAAATTCTTTATTGCATTTCAAAATCATTTAGAAATTCTATAAATTAAAATTATGAAAAAATGTACTTGATAAATGTTAATCTAAGAAAAATGACATTAGCCTCGACGTAGATGATTCTTTTGCGTTATTCTTACTTACGCCATGTTTTACCTAATAAACATTCATCACGGACTCGCCAACGAATTTTTCTTCAGATATTTTTGAAATGCTCGGATAAGCAAGGTGAAAAAGGCTGTATCGTTTTGTGTAGTTTCTATTTAATTTTTAACATTCCGCCAAGAAAGAATCAGCCAAAAGGGAAAGAAGATAAAAATATTCTGGAAAATTTTATTCGCAACTAGCTAGCGGAAATTTCACTTTAAAAGTCAATTCTTCGTTTTTCTCGTACAGGAATTTTGGAAATATAACGCAGAAAAGAATGCTCAAAAGAAAAGTTAAATTGCCCGCAACCATATCTGACTTCGTAGAAAGGACGATGTAAGATTACGTTTAAAAGAGACTCTCGTTATGCAAATAATCCGTTCTTTTTTTGTACATGAAAATAACTGTCACCTTTTCTTGGGGAGAGAGAGAGAAAGAGAGAAAATGAGATAACTGGCCGAAAAATCGGCCTCTAGTTCACAACGGGTTTCTTTCTTGAAAAATACGTGCAAGACACGTATTATTCAAATTTCCGCGTCGAGAACACATAACGTTGCCTTACAAAGCCCGCCATACACAGACGGGGCGTTTTTATTTGATTTGAAGCGTTGAATATCAAAGGCTTTGCGAGGCGAACGTGTACAGAACAGCATGCACATAAGTGCGAATAATAATTTGAAAGAAACAACAGGACAGACATTCGCGGAAGGTGTGGCAGAAATATAAAACAGTTTTTTATTGGTAATAAATACTGAGGTGGAGATCAAGAAGTGCTTCAATGTTCAAAGCATTGATACAAAGAATAATCTGTGATATTTATTTTTCTTTATTATTATTTCTTTATTATTATTTATTCTCTATATTATTTTTTATTATATTTTTTATTATTATTATTTATATTTATTATTGATATTTATTATTGATATTTACATTTTATTTAAATTTATTTTAGGAGAAGCGAGAAAGATCCATAGGGAAAATGTATCTGTCGTTTAATTTATTCCGCTTGTGAATTTTGTTTCAGCAATTAAATCTAATTTTAAGAGTTTAATAAAAATACACAGTTTATTTAATTGTAAGATCTTTTTCTGTTCTCTTTTCTTTCTCTTTTTTGATTTTTCCGAAAATTTTTCGGAACCTTATATCTGTTGAAATTAGTTTTATTTTTTATATAAAAGTTATGTTTCATAAAGGATACAAATGTAAGGATTTTTCTGGAAACGCGATGATATTTCCTGCACATAACCACAAATTTTTTTCTCAGGATTCTAGATGGGGGAAAAAGGAAAAATCAGAACGTGAGTCATAAAAAGCTGTCGATTATGGTTTCTCATATTACTTGAGATAGAAACAATGGGGGCGACTCTGCGCGGTACGTTATTAGTTGCCATCCTTCGCTATTTATATGATAATACATTTTTATGACATGGCTTTATTTCGCAAATAGCGCGTCTTTGGATGGGCAGACGATCTTTATTTTTTCGACCGGCTTTATACTGATCAAAAGAAACGAACAGGTTGACAATAACTATTGATAACGGAGGAAATGGATAGCATCCGCAAGCATAATAAAATCGTTCATTGTAATGACGTTTATCACATATATAGGCGATTATCCGTTACTGTTGCAAAAAGCATCGAGATATACCGGAAAGTGCGCTTTGACGTTCCGATGATTCGATCGTCGTCGGTGATATGGAAAATTCAACATACGCAACGTTAAAGCCGGTTTCAAAAATAATATATTCATGGATATCGTAATTTTATTAAATTAAATGAGCATTCCAGATACAAATCGTCGACCTAATGAATCCGAAGTAAATTATGATATTCATAAATTTACGATATCCGTTTCACGCGAAATACTTGTATGCGATCGGTGCATTCGATTCATCGAGCTGATGTTATAATCGAGCCTCTAATCGTCAGTATAATATCATAGTTGGTTAGGCTAAGCCAGGATGAATCAGGTCACAGCATAGATACGGTTGACTTTAATGGTTTAACTCGTTATAGTCGATTATGTGCAATTTAAACGTAATTACAAATACGATTTAACAATCATCCGAAACGCAATTGCATTATTATTGCAATTGCATCTTTCAAATTTTAAAAAAAATTTTTTCATCTAAGACGCGATTTAAAATTACAGTCATTTCAGCAGATTTGTTTCAGGTGAATAACTGTGATGATTCGATATTTTATTTTAGATTTTGTCTCGATCGATTAGATATATGCTTGGTTGAGAAGATGATGTTCTGTCGTTGATAAGATGACATGTTTCGATCTAGTTCGACTTAATTTATCAATTTTTCAAGGAAGACGAAAATTTATTTCGTAGTACGAAAAGTACGGAAAAATCTACATATTGACATATGTAATGTATTTTTCTCACGACGTTTCATGTATAATTCCGGCTGCGCGTATCCGAGCGGAAATTGAAATCCATCAAACTCACTGAATACTTCACCTATTTTGCTTTAGTGCCCGAACATTCGCATATGAGCAAGTCAATCTTTCGTTTTGACGTACTTTCAATATTTGTATGATGTGATGTATCTTCGATATGATCCTTGCTAATTGAGAGCTTTCGCTAATCAAATAAAAAAGCGTTACGCCTTTAATAAAAATGTCGAAGTGTCGATACTACCAGATATAATAACAAAAAGATTAAAAGAATAGGATATCTCATGGAATTGAGATTTTCCAGGAATCAAACGATTCGGGAGGAAAATCTTTTTCATCAAATTTCAAGTGAGCTTCATTTTTTCACAGTAGGAAGTAAAGGGGATTTATAAATTTCAACTTTTATATCATTTGCGCTAGGGACAAAAAAATTAACATTGAATTCACCTCCAATTAAACCCCCTTTCAACGAATCCTTATGGCAGTAATTCTAATTAATAGTAAAAGCCATATATTATACTCGTATTATTCTGACATTCATAACCATTGATCACGCCTGCACGCGAAACATACGTACGCACACATACGTACGCAAAGGGCGCACGCTCGCAAACCCCTCTTCAAATAATCCGTAATTCGACCGGGCCTCACGTAGCGCCCGAGCGTTAATTAGCCCCAGCGTGTTTTCGTCGACCGGATCTCGCCCTTGGATCTCCACCATCCGTCTCGTCCAGCGCCGTCGGGAATTCCGGTTTCTGAGGAAACCGCTGGAAGCATCCGCGCCCCGGCTTCGAAATTTGCTACCGCACGCTACGCGAATACAAACCGGGGGTGCGGGTGTGCGGCGGTGGTAACAGCGCTGCCTCTCCATCGGTTCTCCACACGTTTCCCTCCGGATCCCCCCTTCGCCGACAACCTTCCAACCCCACACGTCCATCCGCGCCAGCCATTCATCAGCGACGCGAGCACGCTGTTTGAGACGCTATTACGTCCGCCCTACCCAACGGCAACGGCAGTTTCGACTGCCGTTGATCTCCCGTCTTCTTGACGGTACACGTATATCCATGAGACACGCGTACGTACAATCCATGTGCTTGCCAATACACGCACGTACTAACTACGTCGAGATCATCCACACAACTGTCGCTTAAGGCATACGTTCGTGAATATCGACACGGAAACGTTAGATGACGAACTAATTAAGATCACGCGCTCCCCTCAACATCCTCTCATTTCGGAATAACCTGAATATCATCAGAATAATCGATAAGAGTTTCGTTAAGAATCCCGGAAGTTCTGTCTGACAATCTTCATGAATCAAGTGAATAATCTTCTCTTCGCCAGTGATAATAAAATCAGGAAATTGGAAGAAATAACTGACGTGCAAACTGGCAGTTGATACATTTATTAAAAACACGACGTTTCGACCATGGAATTTGGTCCTTTTCAAGTGTAATCTTCATGAATTTCGCAAAAGCGGTAAATTAAGAAAGAAAAGACTATTTTCCCGACAATTTTCTACTATTCGGCTGTGTGTAACGATTCTCGATTTTCGGCGCATGAATATGCTGATTGAACATAAATACTCGCGCCGAGAAGTTGTGATATTAGTAATCTGGCTTTCTTCTCTCAAGACATTGGTGAAGAATTTCTGGGGAAACTTCTGTTTCTGCATTTTCGCATCGTGCTAATCCTGATTGTCTAGAGGAAAAGTAATTTATTTACTTTAAATACTGAATTCTCTTTTTCTGAACTCTTCGTAAGCTTCTTTTATTTGCCCGCGAAGGATCCTCGATGGGACGAGGGAGCGAGGTATGTCGCCCTCATTTTCTCATTCTCCATAATGCAGGACGACGCGACGAGAAGGGGATAATAAAGCAGTCCGGAGGAAGAGGATTCCGGGTATTACGAACGCGTCCGACAAGCGCATCATGTACAAGACACTGCAGTCAAAGGTCACGGCTCCTTTACCATTATTGTCTCCAGATCCTCCCTCCTCACCTTCCTCACCTCTCCTCCCCTTTCCGTCTCCTTTTCTTCCTTCGGATGCCAGGCCTCTTCGGTTCAGGCCGTGTACACGCGCGGGAACAACAAAAGGAACGGCACGAAGACGCGAGAGAAGGAGACAAATGACGAGAGGGAGTTGTTCTCTCGACAGAAGCCACGTCACTTCCTCTCTGAAACCCCGTGAACGTGGTTTATCCTGTCCTCGTTGAGTGAGTCACTCTCGGATATCCCTCCTCTTTGCCCCCTGCTTGCCCTCCACTAAGTTTCTCGCGGACTCTCTTTGAACCTGTCCCGCGAGCGGGTATCTCCGCTTCACCTGCCCTCACCTTACCACCGTCTTGCAACCTGTTTCTCCCGCGTCGCGTGCTCTCGTCCTCCTTCTCTCCCTTGTGCCCTGCCGGCGCTATGTCGAATACGCGAATAAATCATGCACAAACGTTCCCGAGGTCTGGACACGCTCGCCGATAAATTATTCCGTCGGTGCGGTGGATCCTCCGTCTCTTTTTCACCCGATTCCTCTTTCACTTGGTTCGTCTTCCTCGCGCTTTCATCTACCCGCACAAGCCAGCCGGCGTGGTTCCGGCGTGAAATTTATATTGCAAATTTATTCATTCATTTATTGTGAGCGTTTGTTTACTCCTGTCCGGCCGGACCGAATAACGACTGCGGAACGAGAGATGTACACTGCGGACCGTTCGACAGTTACGGTGACGCTTGATACGATTGATCCCTTGATTTCTAATTGCTGAGGAAGAGACTACTAATTTTCCTTTCGTTTACATGCATTGGCCAATACTGAATAACTTAGTAGCATACATGTATGCTGATGTAGTAGTAAGCGGTAATTATCTCTAGTACCTTGAATCTTCTTTGTGAAATTCGTTTATAAATAATAAATTATTGTGTGAAAAGCAGGAAACTTTTCATAAGAATTTTTTTTCCAAACAGCGTTGCGTTCGTGAAAATCTTTTATCTTGTACTTTGCCAACGTCACCATCTGATTATAATTACTTTTTAAATTCTGAATTATTGCAGTGGAAATTTACACGCAAATTTACGAATTCATACACATTAATTATAAATCTTTTATGAGATTAAAACACATTTTTTTCTGTTTATTCAATAAAAAAATACGCCTTTAAAAATATTCATTTAGTTAATTATTCATTTAACATTTTCAACATACGTATATATGTTGCGAGACTTTTAATAGAATAAAATTATCATATCATGCATATATCATACTCATCAAGGGTTTATTTACCGAGAGAAACTACAACATTTTCAGGTGCTCTACCTGAATGACGCCAGAGAGATTATCGTTCACACAAAAATAATGACGCCGCACCGAAAGTGTCTAATTAAATTATGTGGGCGATCGCAAGAGATACCGGGAGCTACCTCCAGTTTTCTTATAACGCATTTCATACGTTCCATCCTCGCGTGCCCCATTCCACCTTAATTTACTCGCATTTCACAACCTATCTTTCCGTGTCGTTCGCGATAAATTGCATCGATGCGAGCATGCATGACGCATCACATAATTGCAAAATGTATAATTCTGCAAAAACGTCGCGCGTTTCTCGCGCGTACTGTTGAGCGTGCCGCAGAAAAAGCCCCCCGTATCGTATATCGAATTTTCCGGGTGCGCATAATTGCTGACTAATTAATAAATCTCTGCCTCGTGTGTAAAGTAAGTCCCCCCTCGGCGGACGGATAAGAGATCTAGCAAGTCATCGTGTTTGCGAGCAATGGGATGACGAGCAATTTTTATGGGGGTCACAAATAAATTGCGAAATCATTACGTGCGTAAGACAGCTCAAGCATTATTATTTTTTCAGCTCCACGTGATAGTTACGCGCTTATCTAAATTACAGAATTTCTCTAGGGTACAATTTTATCACGTTAAAATCCGTTTGCGGGAAATTAATGAAACATGAAGCTCACCTACATTGTACACGTATACTCCCGTGGACTTCTCAACAATCAGCCGCGTCCGTCATCACCGATTGTAGAAGAGCGCTCGTTAGTGTCTTCCGCCGAGCGAGACCCGCGTGCGACACAGTTCGACACACGGCCGGAGTTAGCGGAGCACGAATTCCTAATTATCGCCGGTCCCGCATAGATATTCGCGGTACGATAAGAAGGCGAGCGACGTCTTATAAGTGACGGCAGGATAATATAAAGCAAGTTCAGGTGCTCCGCGGGCCCGTGGGAGAGTCTCACACGGGGCATGCACCGGAACACGCATCTTTTACCGTGGCGCGCCATCGCCACCTTTCCGAGTTTCCACCTTCCTCGTCTGATCTCCCCTCCCTGATCTCCGGACCCTTGCCCTTGTCTCTGAATACTTAAAGAGATCGCCGAGCCGAGGAGCGGAAGTGGTCGCGCCTTCAAAAGGAATTGCCAAATGAGCTTCGTCGTCGTCATCGTCGTCGTAGCACCTGTTAAGAGCCCACGAAGCGAATGCGAGTAATTCAATGTCAGTTGGCCAAAACCGACTGTCGGCGGCAGCGTCGACGAAAACTAATTGCATTGTGTAATTGCCGAGTCACGATTTTTGGAAGAATAGTCTGTGAATTAACCCACCGTCGCACAGTGTGATCTTTTTCCTATCTAGAGGGATTTTATTTAAAAAAATCAAAGTTAAAAATTCTTAATAACCATTTTATATGTGTTAAAGATCTAACTTGTTCAGAAAATGCAATATAATAAATAGAAAAACCGTTAATACTACCCCTATGGACAGTCGGAAGTTCAACATTATGATAAATGTAGATTAATCATTTGTACAACCGGTATTCATAGTTAACTTTGAGTAATTAGTATATTTTCCGAGTATTTTTATTCCCACGAGATTTTTTTTTTAATGCCATTTACTACTATGTTATTGGAATATAATTCACTATCGAGCACTTAAATAATATTTTTTTTCTACCTTTTTATTGTAGTTTTAAAAACGTCTTTGAAATCCGAATAATTTGTAGTAAATATTATTTTCAAGTATACGTTTAGTTAATTATACAGCTTAATACAGGGCTCGCACTAGAATCAAAATAACTACTGATGACCCAGTTACTCAGTTTTGAAGGAAAAAAGTGCGCATAAGTGCGTCATTCAAAGATTTTTCGAAATAATGGTTAAAGAATCGACGATATTCGCGTCTGCCGAAAAAAAAAAGCTTTCTTCTTCATAAAAGTATCTTAAAACTTATCTTGAAATAATTGACTAAGATAATATCTCACACTGTGTGTCGGTCGGAAAGTGGATACAGAAGAAGAATTCTCGTTGATAGAGATCCTACGCGTAAAAAATGATAGCATTGTAAAAGATCGTAAATGTCATTTGTGAAAAATATGCGATATCTGGACTCAAGATAGAGAGAGAATATGTGTCTCTTTTTGTCCTTCTTTTTAATAAATAAATGTTACAGAAATTGACACTCTTTCTGAGATTTTCGTGACGTAATTTTTCATCCATCTTTACAACGGATCTTTAATCCTTGATCCATTTTTATTCTTTTTTGGAGACAAATTGCGCTCTATCGCTGACACTTAGACTGAGATATTCTTACCTATTCTCGGTACTCGGCACTCGGTAATTACACGACGGGATCTCGAAAAAACGATTGCGGTTTTGAGAAAATGCAGCTCTTTCGCGAACCACACGTGATTATTATTGTTTAACAAGGTCACTTGCAACGATCCGGCGCTTCCGCTCGCGTTTTTCCCGAGCTTTTATTGAGCGCTCGCGTTGTGTGCTGCATGCGCTCAACTGTATGTCGCGTATGAGTGTGCGAGTTAATGTTTGAAGCGAGGCAGGTCGCGAGGCGCACCGCCGTGTAATCTTCGCGACGAGGACGCGGTAATGACCCTCGTCAATTTTCGACGTGCCATTTGCCGTTTGCAGCTGCGACGCAGCTCTACCTCGCGGCGCGCACCTCCGGCTTTTCCGCGCGTTCGCATCTAAATTGCAGCGCGAATTTCGCCGGGCCCTTTTCTCTCATTCATCGTCCCCGAGGGAGGCCAAGGTCCGGGTTCCCTGAGAAACAGAGTTGCTCGTTCAGCTCTCGACTTTCCTACCCCAACGCGCGCGAGGCGATGTATCGCACGCTTCTTCCACTTCTTTCTGCTCTCCATTCTCGGTTCCCTCAGCCATTCCCGGTTTCCTCCACCCGCACATTCTCGCAGCGCACACACACCGCTTCAAAATTTTCTCACGCTCTACCGGTATAAATATTTACAGCCCCGTAGACGGAGTTCTACCACACTAGGGTATCTTGAGGGCGAAGGACGAGGGCAGTGAACGCGGACCTGTGTATCGCATACTGAGTGTCTGTGTGTTGCACTTGTACATGCGCGCGCGTGCACACACACACACACACACGCACACAAACATACACATGTTACCGCGCAGACGGTGCGCTGCACTTGTTTCACGCCCGGTGGTTTGCCATGCCATCAGGCGGTGTCCTCGAATCCCGATCACCGACAACTACGATCGACCTTTACCATAAAGGGCCAAAATACTGTCTCAAATAGCGAAGGGAAAACTCCCTCTTGGGTCTCGATACTCCCATTGTATTGAGCGCACCGGTCGACTGACCTCCGAATATCTTTTATAAGAATAAAAATCGTGAAATGTGTCGTTTCGTGTTTTTTTAAATAACTACGATAGTACTTTTTAACGTGAAGTAATCGAATCGAGTTTAACATGCAAGAAGCTAAATGAATTAACCAGAAATAAAATCTCAGAACAAGTGAGTTTATAAATAATGTGATATTTTTCAGAATTATTTTTATTTATTTTTACAAGATATTTAGAATATTTTAATGCAATTTTAATGAACTAAAATTTCCCAGTTTTTAGTCAAATTTTTAATTGTATTTTTATCACAGAAAAACATTTTTATAGAATTATTCAATATTTCGGATAAGCATGGATGATATTTATTCGCTGAAATTAATACGGAAGGAATAACATCATGTGAAAAAATTTAACTTAAATTTAAATTGTACATCAGATTTAAATTCAAATTTAATGTACAATAATATGCAAATAATGTAAAAATAAAGAAAAAAATGTATCATACATTATGTAAACGATATATTAATTAATGAATACCGTAATTGAATTATTATTAATTTAGACTTGATACTAATGCAAAATGTTCATGTGAGGCTTTACGTACGTATAATATTTCAAATCAAATCATTATAGTAAAATTAGTACATGATTTAGACTCGTATTGTCTCCATATTCAAACATATGTAAATATTTACGAATTAATTGATCGAACGATTTTTAAAATGAAACTTATGACATCTGATGTATCGGATGTCAATTTCAGAATGACGAAAATAAATATCTCCATCTTCATTTATGACAACTGAATTGTATCAAACCGAAAGAGATTTAATTAAATATATTTATTTAATGCTCGTAGCAATTTTTATAACAGCAAAAGATACACAATTTAATTAAATGATTACAATTTATACAATTACTTTTTCTTTCCTCTTTTTACACAATTCAGCTCAGTCACTCAAAATTCCTTTTACCAGACAAAACTGGTCTGATTTGATGCAATTTTGCTCTACGCTGGTTTCTCCTCTCTCTCTCCCCATCTCTTTCTTCGTTTCTGTTCTCTGTATGATTCTTAGCGATGGACACGGTCGCAGAGTTTGCGCTGATCACGGTGCAGCAGGTTCGTTAGATAGACGCGAATCAGGTCGACACGTAGGCACGCCCGTAAACCTGCGATGTCGGACCACCGTTGATTTACTGGGCCGGCGGATTAAGCCAAATTGTAACGCGCGTCACCGAACGTGGAAAGCCTGCCTTCCGATTCTGATACTTGATGCAGACGCACGACAAATGAACGGCTCCGACTGTTCTAACCGTTCCCGGGGGGGTTTATGTGCGTCAGCACAGTCCATTATTCCCGGAAGCTATTTGTTCCGTTCGTTGAAACGTTATATGTCTGATCTTTTTTCGGCAAATCACGCACGAAACATAGAGCCCCGTAACAAAATCAATTTGATTTTCAATTGAGCGCTTCCGAGATGTAGCATCGTGAATTATAGACGGCGAGATTGAGAGTCTCTGATATTAGGACGGTTTCGTTGTTTAATTTATTTCGATACGTTGTCGAAACGACTGAAATTGATGTAAAAACTTTTGATTCAACTGGGCGTAACAAAAAGATAATTAAATTATAATGTAATTTGAACATTCGTATTTCTCTTTGAAAAGCTCGAGTATGCTTTTATTCACAGAACTAATTTTCATTTTCCGAAATATTTGAAAACTATGACGTCATAATAATTGTATAATTCATACATACATATGTATTTTACATCATTTGCAGGTCGACGCGATTGTACACCACGTTAAAATAAAAAAAAAACTGATTAAATATTTATTATTTAAATATCAAATATTGATAAGCAAGAAAAAAATTATTTGCAGATTGTTAAACAATGTTTGACGTTAATACAGCATTTTCTGTTTTTTTTTTCACGTCACGGAAGAAATTCAGCCGTTATAAAAAAGGAAAAAGTGGGTCCTAACAAGTTAACTATTATGCACAATGCTTCTGCACGTACTATTTATTTGTATTTGTTATGTTTAATTCACTTGTCATCGCCCATATTTGTCGTTTTCGAGCTCCTGCTAACGATGTAAATACATATGTATGAATTATACAATTGGAGTGACGGTTATCGACAAATGTTTTGCGTGCCCATTTGTAACGACATAACTTTACAAATGTGATTTAGCAATATCCTTTTTTTTCGCATACTGAATATCTCCATCTGTGTTGATAAAGTTAACTTTTCGGTTCCGCGCCACAAGCACGGTCTCACCCGAAAATATATATTCGCAACAAAATGGCATTTAAACGAAAATGCATATTCACCTGTACGTTTCCCCCATGTATGCATTTCCCCCAATTTCGTTTTATGTGTTTATACATGGATACGCACGTTATGGTTCAGCCTTTTTGCAACATCGCCCGCAACGAACGAATAAAATAACATTTTTGCAGTAATTACTACTTGAGTTTTCGCCGAATATTAAGCACCGTGAACGTTAAATCGCGAAAATGCGCGGAGGGATATTCAGTGACTTTCAAAGAGCGATGAAGTAGCCTCGCAAAATCCTCTAAAACTGTATTATTATCATCGATATTACGAAATACAAATCAATTTTATTTAACACAAATGCTATTAGGAAATACGATGATCATTCCGTTATTTTGATACGAGACATTAATTACGCAAGCGGCGAATCACTAATTAATGATATCTATGTAATATCTATAATATTACTTATTCACGTTTGCTCTTTACTGTACAAACTAATAATATAGAAGCTAAATTATTTAATAATAAATTATAAATTAATGAGAAAGTGTTTCTTCCTCTATCCATATACATGCGTTTGTAAATTTATCTCTGATACGTCACATTTTACTATGAGCACACAAATTTTACGGAAAGGACGAAATATTGGACATTGTAAATTAAATATTCTTTTTACATCCATGATTTTTATTATTGATTTTTATTATTAATTTTGGAAATAAAATATATGTGGAATGGAAAAAATTCAGTCATACTTTTTATAATTTATTTATTTTGATTTATATATATATATATATATATATATATATATATATAAATGTAAAAAGCTTAAAAATATGTATGTATTAAAAATCTATTTTACTTTACTTTCAATCACATATCTTGGAAATTAAATTTTATATGCAGGATATCTCAAGGTTAAATTTCCTTAAAATATAAATTTAAGATCTCAAAACGACAAAAATTTTCCTCTGGAGGTATACTCATAAACGCTTTGTTATTTAAGAGATTGTGACATTTCTTAAACAAAGCGTTTTCAATATTCAAAATTTTATGAAATTATTATCCAGTTATAATATACAAATTAATAGTGTGTTTTAACTACTTTATCAAAGAAAATATGAAAATTTTAACATAATTATAGTTCAAAGTGATGGCCTTGAATATTGAAACAGGCTTGAGGCATTTTTTTTATGACAACATTAGCAGAGCGACACTGAATAGTTGTAATTGTTCCACATGCTTGTGAATAATTATTTGTGAAGAATTACGTCATTAATCGGTCTTTCGTAAATTTTTTGTTTAACAGCGTTCCTTTGTAAAAAGTCCAACAGCGTCGAATCTGGAGAGTGTGCAGGATACAAATCTATTGATCAGGATAATGAATATTTAGCCATTGTCGTGGAAGTCTACGAAAGGCCGACTAATGACATTAATTCTTTACAAAGAAGAATTATTCAAGCATGTGAAACAATTACAGCTACCACCCAGTGTCGCTTTGTCTGCTGCCGTGAAAGAAAGATACAAAGTCTATCTCAATGTTCAATACCATTTTGAACAATAATTAAAATTTTCATATTTTCTAATAATAGAATATAGATAAGAAACACTGTTTATTACACTAATTTATTTATTAATTTTATATTACAATAATTTATTTATAATTTGATAATAATTCCTTACAATTTTATATTAAAAAGTTTAGATGTCAATAACTCTTAAATAAAACGTTTACGAGCATATCTCTAGAGAAAAATTTTATTCTTGTTGTTAATTTCATAGTTTAAGTTAGGATATTTAACTTAATTATCTACTTTTTCTTCAATTTAAAATAATTCTTTCTAATTCTCTGTACTTTAATATATCATGAACTATTCCTATAATAAATACATCCGATTTTTAAATTTGAAGCACTTTAATATTACACTAATTTCTCAATTTCCTTTGTTATGTGTCGAAAAAGAATTGCATTTCAGTAAGGTAGATCAGTGAATATAAAAATATTTTTTTAAATTGAAACTTTTGTGACGGGACATTTCATACGCCAACGATCCAATATAATATAATCCTTATCGATTAATCGGGGAATTTTTTCCGCGGGGAAAATGTCGAAGAGGGACATAGTATCGGTAGCGTACCTCGATGGAAATGAATACCATCAGATATCCATAAGACTTCACTTTGTGCAGTTTCGAACTCTACCCTGGTGCGACGCGTGCTCTACTTTTTGTCACGAGATTAATATTTCAAGTGAGAAGTAGCAGTTCTGTTGCCGACGATAATTTCTCGCTTCGTCTATTTGTAGGATATAGGCTAACAACCTCCTAGCGAGGCTCTCATATCATATCGAGAGAGTAGCGAGCGTTTCCCTCAAAATGCATCCCCGACCAATGTGACCCGTTCGCCGCTCGATGAATATTCTCTAGCCGCCTCGCAATCCCTCATCCCCTAAGACGTTCGACGAGTTTAACCTATGGCCTATACACATGTCCACACAGACCGCTGCAGGAATACTTGGGATGCATCGCGGGGTGACGTCAGGAATGCCATGCGCTCGCAATGCGGTGACCTCCATTCACGGGAGGTATTGTTTACGCAATACGTGGTGACGGAAGCAGTAAGAGTGAATTATTCCGATGTCACTTGCAATTTTAACACGTTACCGTTAAAAGTTTCACTATTTACAGTTTTAACTTTACAGTTAAAAAAATTCGATGGAGTGTAAAAAAACTTCACATGCCTTCACTTACCCCTCGACGTTGCAATTATCCAAGATTTTCCCTGACAATCGAGACACGTATAATTTCGTAAGCAATCAAGGGCGTCGAGATTTTCGCGAATCAAGTTTGTGAATGCGCAAACAGAAGACTTATCTCTCGATCTAATTTTACAGTAATTCAGTTTCGATAATTTGGAGGATTATCGAAAATCTCAAAGGTATTTGTAGAATTAAATATTCAAATGTTATCACGAGCGAGAAAATGATTACCTGGTCGAAGGATTCCAGACACTATTTACATAAAATAGAGAAATTAACAATTACAATTTCATTTAGGATATAATTTTTTTTAATTTAATGCAATAGCGCGCCCGTAACGTACTATTCTTCCCTGGATTATTTGCAGCAGCGACCAAGCTTAATCATACGCGATTACCCACAATCTTCTTTGCACACCCTTATTTGCATCGCTAATCGCGAGTTTTTAAGTACATTTTTCCGCGAGGAAATGTAGACGTCCACGAATCTGTAATAAATCCCCATTTTGCTCTGTTGAAATCGCACGGCTCTCTACTAAAATGATGCACCCCAGCACGTCCGGGCGCATCATCCGCGGGAAGTTCAGCGCGTCGTCCTCCGTTGCTGCGGCACGGCGACGATTTCGATGCGGAGTCACGATTTGATCACAAACGCATTACGTACGTGACGTTCGTCGGTTTGGATATCGATGGCGCGATCAAAGGGATTCCCTAATGTGGCTAGGACGAGCGACGACCATGCGCTCTTCAGAGCGCGCGCTTTCGCGACTTCGCGCTCGCGAATCGATAGCCGTTAAATGGCGCAACTCGATACGCCACCCCGTGCGTGTTCCGTTTGCATCCCCTTGCACGGTGTGCGTCGGTCCACTCTTTTGGCGGAGAAAAAAAAAATTGTTCGTGTTTCCGCAATCGGTTTGGTCCAGACCCAGTCAGGTCGGTCGAGCGATACGGTTGGAGTCGCACAAAAAACACGCGAAAGTAACATTGTCGTGTTACAATCAAAATCGAATATTTGAAAAATATGGACGTTGCGTGTTTAATCGCGTACATGCTCGTTATGTCTCGCCGTTCCATCACGAATGACCTTAGAAGTATGACAAGCTATCGTGACGTACGTGACGATGATATAATTCGGTGATTGTCAATTCTTACGAGTTTTTTTGCACAGCATATATATAGACGGTGTACGCGAAGTAAAGGCAGTTAAGGGCGAGGAAAGTAACAAAGACCTTTAATTAACCTTAGCTGGTACTGTGGGACCAAAAGCCCCAGGCAAGTTCGGCCAATTTTTGTCTAAAATTCACTTCATTTCTCCTAAATAAATAAACCTTTTTTTCAACAGCCACTGTCAGATTATTTTTTTCTGAAAGTTGTAGCTCAAGAGTGTCCAGTTAGTTTTTTAGCTTTTAATATTAAAAAATGGATGAGTTTTGAATTTTTAAGTGAAAATAATCATTTTTTCGTTCTTTTATCTTCAAGAAAAAAATTTTTTTTTTACAACCACTATTAAATTTGATCAAAATAATCTATGGCACATGTTAAAACAAGTATCAAAAAGTACCTGAGAATTTTTGCGAGTAAAAAAAATCAATAGCTTCCTCGCAGCAAGCATTTTTTATGCCTGGGGTCTCAAACGGCCCAGCTATGAAATTCTGGAGAAATGTATCAGCTAAGAGTTAAGTGAGAAAATGCCTAACTTGTAAATGATTAACTTGTAAATCCTTTTACGAGGGCACCATCTAATTAAGTATAACGTTTGTAAATGATTTATGGAATACAAGTCTGGACTCATCTTTATATGAATGCACATCCTTATATTTATAATAGAAAAATGAACTATAGGCCCTGGTTCTCGCCGTATTGTAATATATGGTATTTGTCTGGAGAATGACGGCTTCTCGCAACCATTGTTATCTCGTTTTTTTCTACGGAAAAAGAGCTACGACACATGCATTTTCGCGGAAGCTTTCTCGCTTTGTACACTACGACGTATGCAAATTCAACACAAAGGAAGAAGGGGATCGAGTTATTTTTCGGCGAGAAGAATTACGGCACTATGTTTTTATGCCAAATAAATGAAAGAATTGGATAGCCCTTTTTCCAAAGAACGCCCATGATAATTTCCTTTTCTTTTAGAAGCGAAAAATTAAATTGCTGGACATGTAATGAATGAATTCATTAAACATTAAATGCATAAAGAACATAAAAAGATTGTTATCGGATAAAGATACATAATGATCTTATGTTTTCCAAAGAGATTAATACGTTTGCCATAAAAATATTATCATGAAGGTTTAAAAAAGAAGAATGTCGCCATTAATCGAAGAACTTGTCGCGATCAAAAGGAAAACTGCTTTCCGTTCGCGGAGAGATTTTCTACGAGCGAACCAAGTCACGGAGAGCCGAAGGAGAAAAGACATATCGCTTCCTCCTTCAGCTCCTTGCGAAGAAAATGGATGATCGCGAGTCGAATCGAGATATCGAGGCGATCAAATCCGGGACGCCGGCGACGCGCACGTTCATCAATAAGATCGGAATTCACATGCACCACGACCATTCCGTATGCCCGATCCACGCGCGTATTTCGCTGCGTGGCGGCATTTTGCCGCCATAGTCATTTGTCCGTCACAGCGGTCGGACGGACGGACGGTGGTCGTCGACATAAAACCGGAAGCGAATTATGTACTCCGATATAAATCAGCCGGACACACCCCATTCGCGTCGCGGACAGGTTATTATCGGCGGTGCCATTTTAACTCTCCCCCGCTCGTCCTTCATCCCTCGTGTGCATGACTGACCCACTTTTTCCATATGATGTAGTTTATGGATGCTTGCAAAGCTGGACAAAAATCCCAGGGCATAAGGGTATGTAGGGATTAAAAGAGCACACGCATATACGTACATCCGTTGTTTTTTTTCACACGAGAAAGTTATGGACAAACCGATATTAACGCATTCGTGACAATATTCTCGTCGGCTATCAGACAGTCGGGTTGTTCTTAAATATCTCTTATGTATGTAGATCAATATTAAAATGACGATTATAAAACTTTTTGCTTCGTCATTTGCCTCCGCTGTTGCGAAGTTTCTAGGACACTCTTGTATTAATACTTCCGTCGTATATTTGTATTAAAAATGAACACGAATTGCCTCATTAAGGTCGCGTAAAAAAAGAGTAAATGAGAATAATTGGAGCATTTTTAATCTCTTGGCTTCTTTAAAATTAATTTTTACATTCGACGAAATTGATTTATCGGGGAAGAAAAATTGCCGCAAAATTTCGATTTAAATTTCCACATTATCTTCCGTAAACTGCTGCTTCCGGTAAATGCTAATACCATTTCCGCGAGTCATTATCATGCAAATGCCGGTTTCACGGCCCTCGAGAACATACTTCACTCTCCACATATTATATTCCATATTGGCTATTCGCGATAGAGTCCTAAATTAATAAAAAGCAAAGCGGTCAATCACGGTAATTACATGAGTATAATGAGCTTGAAGCATTATTAGTGTTACAAGAGCTAACGACATATTTATTTAATATATTATAACGATATTACTGAAAAATTACGGATTGTGTAGTAGCATAAAAATTACACGACTATATTCATATCGTTACTACGGGAACGTGATCATAATTATTCGATAATAGACAATTATATACAATTATCGCATTAAGATATTGACTTCTAAATTTATCCCAGTGATGCAACTGATTCAATTAATCCCGTCTAAATTCGATCCGATCTAAAGATTAGTATGTGAGTACATGCGTGAAATTTTTTAAAATAATCCCGGCGCTTCCTCTTTAATCCTAGAACTATCGTGCACGCAGGCTGGACGAAGGAAAATAAAATACGAAAGTGGTTTATTATCCGGCGGAAGCTAGCCTATTCAATATCGATGGACTTCCTGCGAGCCGTGATCCTTACGCCAATATTGATTCGATTAACCTTCCTTAACCTCGGGGGTACGGACCGAGAGGTTTGTCTGTCACTGACAGCTAGTGGGTGTATCTCGAGGTGTGCTGACACTCGATAAGTAAGTCCCAGATGAGAGATCGTAAGGGACGAAATGTTACCACCCTACCTACTACATCGTGGTGTCGAACGACCACTGAGAATACATCAAATCTTTTGCTGACATTCTTATTTTTGTCGTCATTCTCACGTTTATCATTATGTATCTTTTACTTATAGCATTTTTCATATAAAGGAAAGGGCAGTAACTGACGTCAAACTGGCACAAATGATACATAAAATTAATATTTATTACGACGTTTCGACCTTTAGTTTAGATCCTCTTCAAGTATATCTATAAATACGTTATAAAGGAATATTACACTAGTTTAAGGCGCAAAATTATACATATTACATTAATAACTTACTTAATACGCAGTCCAGTAACCAATAATACAAAAATTAAAACATTTCCATATAAATCGGTTGAGATTAAGATAGACATAAAAGGTGTCTGTTGTTGGTGACAGCGAAGAAAGGACTGAGCCGGATAAAATTTTACAATGTGACGCAGGGGACAAATTTATAATAAATAAATAAAAGACAAGAGAAAGAAAAAGACAGTAAATATAAGTAGAGAAATCAGGTCAATGTTCTAAAATGTCAGCAATAAATAAGTAAAAGTTGTGTCCGTTAATATATAAAATATTGTAAATATTAAAATTTTGACAGTATGACTCGAAAGGGACAAATTTATAATAAATAAATAAAAATAAAAATAAATAAAAGACAATAAAAAGAAAAAAACAGTATGTTTAAGTAGAGAAATTTTTCATATATCTTTTATTTTATAGCATTTTTTATAATTTTTATAACAGATATTAATGAAGGTAATAATAATAATAATTAATAATAATTATTATTAATAATGATCAATTGTTTTTATTTATTTATTATTAATTTTATTTATTATTAATTGTTATTATTAATAACAATTAGTAATAAATAAATAAATAATTAATTGTTAAGTATGAATGTCCTATTTTGTAGAATTTAATCTGTCAAATAAACAAACATGTATGAACGATTGTTAGTCTCCAGCTCATGAACGAGAGCATGTGCAAAATTTACTTTGTGTAAGCGACTTTAATAACTTGAAAGAATCCACAAATATATGTTAACTTTGTGGATAAACACGCATATACATACTGCATATTTGTTCTTTCCAATAAAAAGATTTTATAAACACGGGAAAAGTCTCGACAAATTTACCATAACTATTATATTCGCAGTGACAGACGAAATTTGTAAAATATCACGTCGCCGCGCTGTTTTTTCCCAGAACTAAATTCACCAGGAAACGCTAATCTCTCGTGCGATATTAATTTAATAATAGAACTCATGAAGATATTTAACTTTTAAATTCCACGCTTAATTTGCATATTTCTACGTTTACACGGGAAATAACACTTAAACATAATGGATACAAACGTGTCGAGTGAACGTTGTTGTTTGCAGAGTCGTAGTTGTATAATGTCTAATTAACGCTATTCTTGTCTAATCCGCCGTTAAAAATTCCACGAGTAAAATATGTGATGTACCAATTAATTTGATCTCGACTGTCACGTCGATGCGGTTAGCGTTATCCAGCGGCGCAGTAACATGATCGGACACGGCGGCCAATAGTAATCGCTCATCGGTGGTCATACCGGTTACGCGAGATTAGGATTTTTCAGTTTTGCATCACGCAGAACGTTGTGTAAGACCTACACCGTTATTAGCATATACACGCTTCATCTAACGGACTGCAAATTGATGCCACGATCGACGTATGATTGATAGCGTTCGATTTAGCGTTTAATATTTTTCCCCTTATTTTCCCGCGGGCATTAAACCGAGCGATAAATAACTGCGCCAATCCGGAATTATGGAAAGCAGACGTAACATAAAACTTTTCTCTCTTTCTCTCTCTCTCTCTCTCTCTCTTTATGCGTGTGTGGAGGAGAAAAAGGTTTAGGAATGCGTGGAATTTAATGTGCGCGCGAAATTGAAGTAACCCGAGTAATTTATCCGAATGATTCGTGTAGCTGATTGTGTGAGATATATCATAATCACATCTGATAAGATTGTCTTAAAATTTCTCTCATCATTCTTTCACGAAGAAAACTTATTTTGCTTGCGTGTATACTGAATGAAGAATAAAGACATAAATTGGATTCTTCGATTCGATTGATTAAAAACCGATACAGTACAACTGGCCAGAAAAGAAGTAAGTTAAAAGACCAGATATCGCAGTGAATTAATAAAAATATATAAGAAACGTAATTGAAATGCCGCAGTTATTAAAAAGATGCTAATAATTATCGAGAATTCCGCGTAGCGAGACCGTAGCACGAGACTTTCATAAGTCTTCGCGAGTCATTCAAGTTTCCTCGGAACATTACTTAACTCATTCGCGCGACTCCTAACTGCGAAAACAAAAGGAAGGATATCCGAAAGAGAGAGAGAGAGAGGGGTGAGAGAGAGCGGTGTGGTCGGGGCGCGAGTATGCCAATTATAATTCGCCTCCGTCTCGATTTTTATCGGAAGTGCAGTAAGTCCGCGGAAACGGATGCTCCTCGAACATTCGAATATTCGAGCTGGAACTTTTAATTTCACGCGTTAATGACAGCCCGGTTAGAGGATATTCTTTATTACTCCGCAGTCGACTCCTCTCCTCTCCTTTTCTCCGACGTGGACGAGGAAAGAGGGACGCTTCGGAAAGTCTCGGACACGGTCTGCGGGTTCGCAAGAGCGCGGAGGGTCGGAAAAGACGACCCCGACAGGGGAGGAATGAATGAGGTCGGACGGTAAAGCTCGCGCGGCTCGCAAGAGGGGTTAATCACGACTTTGGAGGAAATACTTGCGCGCGACGGTATGCGTTTTCCACCCTCGTCCTTTCTTTCCTCCGTTCCTTCGTTGCAGTATCAATTTTTCCTTTTTTCCTGTCTTCCACTCTTTCTCCCGCCTTTTCCCTCCTTTTGTCCGTCCTCTATACGTTTACGACTAACCCCAGTCCTCAGTACATTTGCACTTCGTGTTTCCTCGCACCTTGCAATTTTCAATATATCGTACGCGCCATCAGCAACTTTCGGACTCTTTCACGAACATTTTCCTTATCCCCTTCGCAGATCTTTCCTCGCTCGCGAGCTTTTCATTCTTTCGGCGCGGAAATTAGTTCAGAAATTTACGAACATTGTCCGCGTTTGCGTTAATAGTCCGAGATAGAGAAGAGATCTTATCACGCGCGAGAAGAAAGTCGCCTTATATCGATCTTGCGAATTGCACTAACTTGAAAAGCGCAATAATGTCCCAAGATCGCGATTTAGTGAAAATTATAATGAAATGAGATCCTTGCGGTTCTGTGTCTTCTTTTTTTGATAGAAATGATAAAAATGGTGAAGATAGCACATTAGATTAATGTATAAAAACTAATGGATATATTTGATGTAGTAAGAACAACTTTAAGTTTCTCGATTTTTAATTTCTCGACTTTATTTCTCTAGACTATTGAGTATCACCAATATCCTGCAACTAGAAGCATTTGTCTCATTATACGGTCGGGTGCGAAAGCCACAAGTGTCCCGTAGTATTTCAATATGTAAGCGGCTTGAGGCAATGATAAACCACATGGGAGAAAACCACATCGGGCACTCGGATTAGTACATCTATTTACTATAGAATTATAGCAATAAGACAACAATATAATAAAAAAAATAAAACAAAAAAACAAAACCTTCTATCGTTTTTAACATATTAAAAAATTCGAAAGAGAAAGCAGAAAAACGTCAAATTATTTATAATGAATTACGTACACTTTATTAATCTGGCTTCATTTCAGTGCAATTTAGTGCACTCATATTTAGAGTGCTTTTAAAACAGAATTGGTTCTGTTTTTTAAATATCGCGCATATGAAATAATATTAGAATATTATGTAGTTAAATCAAATTTAACACAAGTTTAATTCGAAATAAATATTCACTTTTATTATTTGAGTTCCAATTTACAATTGTGCGCGAATCCGATATCTGCCAGCGAGCAATACGCGTCTTGTTCTTTTCGCGGTTCTCCCTTCCTCGAATATCGATCGCGCACGGAAACGTGGCCCAATCAGCTGATGACAGTCATAAGTTATCACGAAGGAAGCGCGCGATCCGCTGTCGCTAATGAAAACAAAAGTAACCCTTCTCGAAAGACCAAGAATAACGGTAAACCGAAATAAATATGTAAATACGTTCTGCCTTCCCGACTTGGTATGACTCGCGATAAACTTTTCCTATAATTATAATATCACCTCCATTTTGGGTAGCTTAATTATATTATTTAATTTTATTATTTTATATTATTTGTATTTTCATACTTTGAATTGGAATAAAATTAAATTATTTTCTTCCAATTAAAACAACATATCAAAAATTCATTCATTGCTTTGTCCCCTCAATGAGACTTAATTATTTTCGAATTTTTCTCCATTTCGCCGTTGCTCGACCAAATTTGTCAGAGTATTTGTGCTTACGGAAAGTCCGCAATCTCTCTGTGTGAAACTCATTCGCGACGACGATATCTCGCTCTTCGATCTGCTTTCCTACAACAATCTATAACGTAATGAAGCGCGTTCCGCTTCGTTCCGATCCGTTCAGCTTCTTCTCGCAGAGTCCTCGCTCACTTGCGTCTTACCAACTCCTTGTGTCTCCTTCTCTCGTACTTATCTTACTCTTCGGCCAATCACTCCCGTATCCTCTTACCTCCACCATTTATTCTACCCTCTTTTTTCTCCTATCAACTTCCCGGACTTCTCTCGGATGAAACGAACTGATCCGAACTTCGCGATTCCGCAGGGTTTCATTTACAGTTCTCCAAGTTTCGTGCCTTTCAAGTACGATTCGTTGGCGTTTTACAATTCCCCGTCCCGGCTACGTCTGTACGAGTCGTTTGGCAAGCAGTTACCTGTAATTCTTGCAGTTGTCGTTTTTCACTATTTTCTATGCAGGGTATAATAGAAAGTTTATGCTCTAAATAACTTTTAATAAGTCGAAGAATTTCTTAATGAAGGTATAACAAAATTGTTTGCCACACTTTAACTTTGATATGATAATTTGCTACACATCCGCGAAATTCATACCTTGTTAATTTTATTTCATAACTTTATTCGTATTTCTCACTTTTGCCATCCTCTCCAGCATTAATATTAATATCATTTCTTTTTTTATTACAAAATTTTTATTTATTTCAATACTTCATTAAAATTATCATTGAAACTAAAATATAGTTATGTATGATTGCTTTTTTTAATTTTAATACACGCCATATATGTGTCTCGTTAACAGATGTTTATTGAATACCCGTCACACAATGATATCTCTCATGCTAGTCGAGTATTAAAAATCCAAACGTATTTTTATTTATCTTTCTCAGCCACATTTGCGGCGTGTAACGAATCACGTAATCGTAGTCGCCGACGCGATTGGTTTTCACAACCAAATCTCGTGACCAGACAAACGGTGGTGGTCGAGCTTACACATCGATATCGGCGCAGCGAAATCGATCCCTTCTTTTTTTTCCTCTCCCTTTCTCTTCGAAAATCATCCACGCCCGAATAAATTCGCCGCGCGTGTTGCGCTGCTATGTCGCAAATTTGTTTCACGCTCGCTCGAGTCTTTCCAAAATTAATCCACTAGCCATTACCAACAGCGCACGGACGAAACGGTACAAACCGCTTTGTGCGTGGACATGGGCACGTGTTACGAGCCATTTTGCCGACAAAACAGATGGTATAGTCTCGGTCGGTCGGCTTTTTAAGCGTATCGCATCGCCGAATATCGCGTCAAATATTTTTAACGCGCTTTTAAATAACCCCCAGACGGTGTATACCGCAGACTACTGTTCGCGTGTCACTGTTTGCAGCTTTTTAATTGTTACTGTCGTTCCCATTCGGCTAGAGCTTTGGTATCGTTTAAATGAATTTTCAATATATTGTATACTTAATGGAAAAACAACAATGATCAATTGGAGCTTGAAAGTGTATCAAAAGGATTTATGTTGTCCAAGGGATTAATTTTCCTACAAAATGGGATAACGGTATAATATTATATATACTTTCAATATATAACTCGATATGTAATTTACAATATTTTATTATAATTTATAATAATTATTAAAGCAAGTGGGAAAAATATTTTATCTATTTTCTGAAATAATTTTCTCAGCATATGTAAATATTATTTAAAAGAATAAATTTTTGATGCTTTTTTGTATCACTTTTTCTCATACTAGTTTTTAATCATTGCAAGTAAAAAATGGATATCATTTATTTTCATGTATAATATATCATTTATATATTATATAAAATTATTTAGAGATATACATGTACCTGTTATATCAATTGCGTGTCTTGTCTTTGGTAAACTTCTACAGCTGACGATTATCGAGACTCGAGAGAGAAAGAAAAGGAGGCAATTGGATATCCGCCAATGAAATTTGCGAAATTCACGAACGTGCCCGTTCGATATTTTGACGGGTGAGTATGCATGTAATGGCATGTATACGCGTCGCATTCCGAACGATAAATCATCGGCAGATGGAACTGGAAACTGTATATGCAACGTACGCAAACTACAAGCGTCATTTACTGGAGAATCGAAAAAAAAAGTGAAGCCACACGAAGAGAGCCAAGGACAACCTGTCGCGATTACGTCCAGCTCCCTGCAGCCGCGATCGTTGCAAGTAATAATCGCCAGTATCCGCTGTTCCGTCGGGTTCACTTAGCTAATGTCCTTGACGTTTGATGCTGCCATGATCCTTGGGACGAAACACGAAAGATGGAGAACACGTTTCACCGCAACCGCATATATTATACCGCGCATATGCTCGCGTCACTTTTTCGTTTCTGTATCCACCATTCTTAGGATATCAAGTAAGCGGAAAATTGCTTGATATTAAAAATAAAATTGGCAGTATTAATCGTGTATTAATAAAAAATCATTGATAGTTCTTTTACATATACTTACGCATTTTCTACAAGAGCATACAATTCTTAGAAATATAATGCATATCTATCAAAAAATTGCACGGGCTTTCTTAGCTCCTATTTTTTCTTTCTCCTTATTTGATTACAATATTTGATACTATTTTAAAATATTGGGTTGATGCATAATTATCTGCCGTTCATGTAGGCGCGTTTCTTAAAGTGAAAATTGGCGTTTTGTTTACTTTTGTTTTATAAAAATATTCTTCTATGTTTAGGTGATAAAAATGCGTGTCGAAAATCATATTCATATTCTATTAATTTTTATGTGTCTTTTTTCATAATAAATATTGTTTAAAAATTATGTATCAACGGCGGATAATTATACATCACCTCAATAAAAATGTTTTAAAATTTTTATAGTGTTTTTTTAATTTAATAAAATTTGTGGATACTTCTTTAATTTTTTCTTTTTAGATTAGATTATTTTTCGCTTGTATTATACTTTCCCTCAATTATATTGTACTGTTTATCATAAAAGTATGTGTCTGTATATGAGTGTGTATGTGTGATGTATAAGTGTATGTAGGTTCGCAGAGTGAGTGATTCAGGTTGAATTTACAAATAACTATACGGATTAGTTATCCCTGCGAGGTTCGAGGGGCGTACAAGGAAATTATTGTCCTGAGGAATATTAAGTTCTCGACATTTGTTCGAATGAATATTATTGCACTGTCAAGATGTACAATACTATTACCTTCAACAAAAATTAACTTATTTAAATAAGTATAATGATTTATATCAGGATGCGAAAAAAAAGCATACCAATGGATATCATTAGTAAAATATCTAATTCATACAAGTTAGATAAGTATTAATTTAAATTTACTTCTTACTATTATATATTTTACGGTCAAGAAGATTTTAATATTTGTTTATTATACGTCGTCTTGGAAAGACGTTCTCACTAAGTTTACCGGTTATTGCGATAAATACTATCACATGCTTCGATGGTCGAATTAGCACAACATTTGAAATCATGTTGATTCTAAGTTGGTGATTTAGTTGTGTCTTAAAGTTCGACTCTGTTGGTGCGCATCTTATTTAGTTATGTATGCCTTTACGCAGATCATTGATTAGATCCAGGTCTGACCGTTGGCGTTTTAAATTTACTTCTTACTATTAGATAAATATTTTTTCTTTGAAAATTCTGAAAAATTATCATAGAAAGATGTGACAAGTTTTTAATAATTCTTAGACATTGCATCAGCAGTCATTCGCCTCGATAGGAGCTATACACTTTTACAGACGAGTGAGATTATTTTTTACGACCCTCTTTTTATGTCCCTGATAAATTTCTATTTTGAAAGCACTTTATATGTACAAGAGCTGCGTTCAAGTTTAGACGACGACGACGATGACGACGACGAGAGCCATTTAAGTAAATTAATAATAAGAGCCTGCTGGGAGTATACGCATGACGACGTAAATCCGACACCGCTACCGCCACAGCTCAGTGCGTGACAGCTCAGTCTGAGCACCGCGTGAGGCAGAACGTAAGAGAGGCACCTCTTATCTTCCACTTTTACACGGACTGTGCGGCACGATCACTGTAATACCGTCTTGCACGAGAGAATTATGTTCCCGCGTGTCCCGAGTTACGTACGTACGTATGTCGTCGTCGCGCGTTACGCACGCTGATCGCAGATCGAGAGGCGAGATTTCACGCGATACGACTCCTCGAGACTCGCCGCCGGCGTGAGCACCTAAGTGCCATGAAACGCGCGCGCGGCGCGGCGCGCATCGCACGCCGGTCGCGCGCACCGACGCCTCGGCCGACGCGTCTGGCGAAGCGTGTGCTCCGAGCGTGGACCAAACGAGGCGTGTCGTGGAAAAAATTGCCGCCGCGATAAAGGCGACTGGCGGAGTCAGGGCCGCTTCGTTCTCCTTCTCTCTCTCTTTCCGACGTTGTGTTTAGTAATTTCACGGTGAGACAAATCGCCATGCTCTTCCGCACGCCGCAATAACCGGGCGACAAATAAATAAGCGCCGCGCTATCACTGGCTCATCGGATACGAGCGTTCAAGAAAGTAGAGGTTCAAATATCACGCCTCGTCGGGTCGCCGCAAAAATTTGTAGCGTATGTTACTGATTTACAGATTGATACACGATTTTTTAAGGTTTTTAAGAAAATTTAATCTGATAGCTTTAAATGATTTTTTAAGGTTTTAAGAAAATTTAATCTGATAGCTTTAAATGGCACGGATTATCGTTAACTGTTTATTTTACATCGTGGAAACAATGAAATAATTGTTGGAGTCTTTTAGAGTTATTTCATGAAGCAGAAGCCGCTGTAAGAAAATAATCTAAGGACTCTCGATAACTCAAAATTGACACAAGTGAGCAATGAAAATCAAACGCAGTTGTAGGCACACATGTTATAAAAATTTAATTTAAAAAATTACATGTAATTTTTATAAAACACTTTATGCCCATTTACAAGAATCGCTGTGTCAAGAAGTTAGACGGATAAAATCTTAATGATCGGGCTAAACGAATGAAAGATTTATGGCGGAGAAGTCTATTTCAACGGACGGAAATTTTTCTATTTGGGGTGAAGAAGTGCCTCGCATATTGTTCCACCCTCCAACTGATTATACGACGCGACAAGAATTTTCCGCGAGAACGGATGATGCAATAAATGGCGCTTCATCCGTTGACGGTTATCGGTCAGTTTTTCTTCACGGCTTAAGGCCACCTTTACTTTGTTCCTCCTCCCTCTCTTCGTTTGTCTCCTCGCGAAGACTATTAACGAGACGACTGGGGGGGGGGGGGGAGTAGTGCAGGGTGAAGCTTCGTAAAATCTTGCACCGCCCTTATCTCTTTGGGCGAGATTGCTGCTCCAGGAAGAGAAGACGAAGTTTCCTTATCGTTTCGTTCATCGTTCTCATCGACGGAAGAAGTTTGCCTTTCGGATAACGAGAAGCTTCTGAACGTGCACGCCTGCCCAACCGTCTCTAGCCAACTAAGGAAAATGACCAGCCGACCGCGAACTTTGGCAGCGATGAAGTTCGGGTCCCAATTCTCCGATTTTCCCAAATGAAACACGTACGTTGCTTGGTAGCAGGAACATATTATTATTCGTGTCCTGTGCAGATTTAACGCTAAACAAAAAATCCGATTCTTGAATCTCGCTGACATGTGCACGCACATAAGAGTTGAATTCTACTCGAGTGAAAATTAGAAATAAATTATAAATGTATACATTTCTGTCAAGGATATTCGCGGAAGCAATTTCTTATCCTCAGAGAACACGCGCATTTTTCTCCTCGTTATCATTCAGTCAGATTTAAGTGAGTGAAAAGGTGAATATAATAATGTAATATCTGTGGGTCTCATCTTTTTACCTTCGTGCGTTACCGATAACTACATCTTCGCTCCAACCCGATACTATTAATGTATCCGAGCAGTCGACATTATACCAGTGAATCGAGCAGCAAGTACCGAGTATCGCGTTCGATACGACCGTCATTAAACGATCGGTGATGCCGATAACCGCGCGCATAATTGCTCGCAGGGTCAAGCGTATCCGCGTTTATAAATAAGTGTTCGCGATCAGTGAACTTTTCCAGGCGGTTTAGCGAGCCGTGAAAGATAATGTTTGAAACAGCTGCGAACAAAGGGAGCCGATTTCATTTGACTCTCATTATCTCCGTTGAGGGGATTCACGTTTTCCATCAATTTCGTTCCTGAATTCGGATGGGAAGGTTAAACGGGCGCGCGTACTCGCTGTATCTACCGTTTTTCTTCACGTGCCTGTAAATTATTCGTTGAACGCGACCTGAAGGCACTAAACTTCTTTACGGCGGTCGCCAACTACGGCACTTTACGGTTAAGTTGATTCGGCGATGCAATTTAACAGGGGTTGGGTGAGTAAACATTTCTGCAGTAGCGATTCCACCACCGACGCGAAAAAGTCGATCCTTTATCGCATCGGATTTGCGAGACGTCGTCGTTAAACGATTGACGACAACGAAGACACGAGTACTTGCAAAGTTAAAAATATCACGGTTGTTGTCGTTAGAATTATTGAAGGACAAAAAAAAGGAGTTAGATGTACAGGAGTTTTTTAGAGCACGTATATATAGATACATAAATGTTATTTTAAAGAATAATTTTTCGTAACTTTTTAGAATAATTAATTGGCAGTCCCGCCAATCTTTTAACGAAAAGCTAAATTTGGCGAATATTATTGCAAGTAATTTCAATTTTTCATTGTGTAATATAATCCAGTTGGATTGCAATTATTTTGTTATAGGAAAAGAGATTATTTTGACGGAACAGATTATGGTATACCGGTAATGTAAATTTTAAAGATGACATTTCATAAAATAGTTTCATTAGCTAATGGTAATCTTTTTCTGCTATGAAACAAATGGTAATCTTATTCCACTGTGAAACAAAATAAAACACGGAGAGAGCCGCAGATATATCCGACGTAAAAAAATAGATATTCTCGCTATATGAGCTTTTTAATATTAAACCGACATAAAGCTAGTATTGTAAAAACATGACTCGCATCAACAACAATGTATTATTTCAAGTATTAGAAATAAAATTATATTATGCTTTACGTTGTGAACAGTTTACGTATCGCGGCCTGAATTTGCGTAATCCATATTTCCTCTTCAGATTTACGGAATTGTGATAAATGTGTGCTTATCAACGCTTTTAGAACGCTTCTGCGATCTCTCGTGCGGAACGTAAAACAAAAACAAAAGTTTTCGTGCCGAGTTGAGATCACGATTATGAGATGACCCATTTAATCACAGGTTGCAAGAGAGATTCCGTTCAATTAACTCGCGCGCTTTTATAACGACATGTTGCGTTTTAATGCGAAGTATAGCTGGAACAGAGATATAGAGCTCGTAGAATCTATATCGCAAATATGCTCGCGTCGGATTGATTCGACGTATCTGCGAACTTACAGTTATAGAAAAAAAGAAATAGAACGCGAAAATAAAAATGAAAGCTGAAATATACACCTGCAGTTGTGTAAATTTAGTTTCGAAACATTACGAATTTCAATGCGACGCAGGTGTGAAATGAAAGATATCGTGTGAAGAAAAATTACGAGAATAGAAGAAAATTACAAATATCCGCGGAAGTTACTTTACCGAATAATATTCTGTTTGTCTGGAAAATAGATGGAGGAAATACTTCTGCATTTATGTCTAAGATAGATCGGCATATAACGTTGATGCACGAGTATATAAAAAGAAATATCATCGTTTTATCTGCGAAACCTCTACATTATATTCTTTATTCTTTTTTTTTTAACTTGCTTTTTTCTATTTTACCGTGTTTTCTTAGCGTGCACGCGCATGCAGGCCATTCCGCTTTAAATCGCGCGTGCCCACGTCTACGTTTTACACGCGCGTTTAAAACGGATTATTGCAAACACCTCGCGCGTTTAACGTATGCAAACTCGGTGGCGACAAACTCGCTTAACGAGCGAGCGCGCACTCCGCGCGCGATGAATATTCGGCTACTTTAAGCCGTCCGGCCGGTCGGCTAGGCTAATGTCAAGCCGGCCAACTTCGTCGCAACGTTTTTGCTTATCACGCTCGTTCCGTCGACAAAATTGAAAAGGGAAAAAGAAAACAGAAAACTGTAACTTTTGCGCTTCCTACGGGCACCCATAGGGAAGCTGAGAGAAGCGCAATTTCGGACCTTTCCGCTTCTATTACGGACGCTCCACAATTTGCGACTCTAATTTTAATAACAGATTCTCTGACCAATCTGGAGTCGATTTTCCCTAGGCGAAAATGTCCCGGAGAGGACATCATTTTTGTGCAACTCTTTCAGCATCAGACATCCTTTCCAGAGATTCAAATTAAAATTCCCTTAAACTTCACTTGCGAGATTAACTGGAGAATATGTTTTTTTCATCTTTCTATCCATTTTGAGCTCAATTTATGAGATGCATTTTCTTCTTACCTCAAGACGCGAAAACTGTTGATACTTTCACGTTTCCACTAAGAAAAAAAATCGATTAAAACTATGTTAGTAAATCATTTAGATTGCAATTAAGATTGCTTTTATAAGAGGTGTATAAACCATGTAATGCACAATAATA
This sequence comes from Crematogaster levior, assembly GCA_901521435.1. Classification (NCBI taxonomy): domain Eukaryota; kingdom Metazoa; phylum Arthropoda; class Insecta; order Hymenoptera; family Formicidae; genus Crematogaster; species Crematogaster levior. Next base: position 458,173 of record CABEGB010000925.1, on the reverse strand, counting down.
ATGGAAGTAATCTCTTCAGTTTCAGAAAAAAAAGAAATCAATATTTTACTCTTGAGTTTTTTGACTAACATCGATATTGTCTTTGATATCGCTAAATCACTTGAGAGTTAGCATCGAATAAAAAACATTGGTACACGATCGACATGCTAAAGAAAAAAGTGTTAAACCTCGCTCGCGTGGATAACTCTGATCGTTACTCTCTGTACATCTGTACGGTCCATTTCCAATTCTCAATTTTCGCGGTGTTTTTCTACATTGTTTTGTTTTTTACGTGTTCACGAAAATCTCACAGGAAAATATTCAGAATAGGATGGGTAGAATAGTTTCCACAGTTTTTCTTTTTTGTTTTGTTACACTATACTATTTTTTATGTAATTCACACCGACCCGCGCGTAATTCTAATCCGTGCGAAAAAAATAGTCTGTGTAAAATCGGGATGATTGTAAAATCAGAATAATTACGACACCCCAAAATTTTCCGACGTTAGGAAAAAAACGATGGCAAACTCGGAGAAACACTCCTAGACTTTTTTCCTTAAGTTCGCGAAAATTGGTCCGAGGACTTGTGCGCGAGTGCAAGTGCGCGGTGAAACCTAAGAGACGGTGCTTTCTATAGTTCAAATGCCAGTTGCAGGAAAATGTAGTGCAGACTCGAGCGGTGCTCCTAATATCTCACACATTCGGAAGAACAGCGACGAGAGGAGAGAGAGAGAGAGAGAGAGAGAGAGAGAGAGAGAAAGAGAGATGACACAGCCAACGCAGATGACACAGCCAACGCACGGCGACCGGTACAATGCTTACGTTCCGGAAGCGTGTACGAAGCGCTTCCACGGTAATTAGTGTATTCTCTGAGTGGCCGGAGTCATTAGGCCCGCCAGCGTTGCTTCCCCGAAAGCTCTACCTTGATTCCTCGTAAGGAGACGAGAGAGAGAGAGAGAGAGAGATATGAAGAGAAAGACGTTTCCTCTGTCTCCATCCACCTGTTTATTGCTCTCTCCATCCACTTGCCCTCGCCACGACGCTCTTACCCTCTGACAGAGTTTGAATAGTTTCACCGAAGCTTCTTCCGACATTCGAAGATTCGTGCGCACGCGAGTCAAAGCCAGGTATTCATTGTGCCCCAGCATGGGGTCGTTAGGCGAGTTTGTCCTCGTGGTCCATGTCGTTCTCGCAGATTTAGCGCGATCAGCGAGGCTTACCCCGGATGCATGGAATTGCGAGCGTGTCGAAAGTAATGCTTAGCCCGTTACGCCTCGATATTTCTCGATGTCTTCCTCAAAAGATAAGAAATAAGATAAGCGAAAAGAAAAGATAAGAACATTCCGCAGTAACTAAGTGATAACCAAGAAAGACGAAAAAATTTAACGATAATAAATTAATAAATGTCAACTGCTAACATTCAATGCAAAATTGATACATAGGATAAACGTGTGAAATGTCTTTGAATACTAAACGTGCGAAAATCCGTGAGACAGCACTACATTATTTTTTTCATTTCTCGGCAAGTCATAATGGAGCATACGTCTCGAAGCGTGAATCATCCCTAGCTCTAATTTATTCTCTCTCACCGTCTCCCTTTTCTCTCGAAATGTGCGAGATATTAGGAGCACGACTCGAGTCGTACCACGTTTCTCGTGCAACCGGCGTGTAAGCTATAAACTGACTATTCGTGCCCGTTCCCAGCTATGAGCAGACGTGTAGGCACTTCCCGCCGAAAAAGGAGCCGCGCGGACTGAATTTATTAGGGCGCACAACGCGAAACTTTCGGGACGGTCCTGTCCATACATTTTTCACATCGTGATAAATTCTTATTGTCTGCGCGCGTAATGTTCCGTGTTACGTTCGTTGCTGCGCCCGAATAGTGACGTTATTTCTGTATTATGCCCGATCGTGATACATATATTGGTCGTATGAGGTAGAAAAATAACGATACATTTCTTGTAAATTAATTTAAGCCAACTAACTTTGATTGTAATGCGCGACAGGAGAATAAAGAATTCAAAATAATTGCTAAATAAAAACGTGTCATTTATTAGAATGTTAAAAAAACATTTAGGCATGCGAATAAATTGCTAAGGAATGTCGTAATTGAAAAAAAGCATGTGACTTCTCGCACATTTCACATGTTAAAATGCCAATTTTATACGATTTATTATTTTTATTATCTGGTTCATCATTAATTTCGATTGCACGCTATTATCGATATTACATTATCGTAATAAGTGAATGTATTAGCGTGTAATGGAGATATAATGGATGTATTACGGAGATATTATACAAATATATGATCTATGTGTCAGCGCAAAAGAGGATATTTTTAATCTACGAGAGGAAACATTAACATTCGTAAAAAAAATAATAATAATAATGCAGAGTACTAAAAAGGAGCATCGCCTTTGTTCTCTACTTGAAGTAGACTTACTTGGCACGTCATGCGAACTCATGTTTTATTCCGTTACATTAGAACGTCACATAGAGCGAGTCACAGAGTATCGTAGTTTCAGTTTAGATTTTCCGAGCTTCACGCGAAGCGTATTATTGTCGCGTTACACGAGGCTACATAAGGTCAGCGACCTGATAACATAATGCGTTTCTCCATTCGCTAATAAGCTTCTTTACATCATTGTTTAACTTTGGAACTCGTGAGAGAGATGTGCGTCATGGTCGATACGATGTAAACTTCGTCGTAATGTAGTTCACGAACTTTCTGTTCCCCCACAAGTATACTTTCCCACAAGAGCTTCTCTTAAAGTATCATATTTACGACTTATAGACCTCGTCGTAGGTAGTCACATTCCCAGTTCGCGACTACATCTTCATTCAATGTATATATGGGAAATGGGAGAAAGGGTAATAACTATCCTCAACTGGGGAAGAAATGATCGAAATTGTAACGTCTCGTTTCCGTACGAGTTATACCTGGATTTAACTATAATATGTGTGTAACTGTCTTCGATCGTCTATTATAATTGGATATCACTGCCACATTAATGCATCGAACATCGTAAAGTAAATTCAATTATAGAAAATACAGTAACTGCTAATGATTAAAAAATATTATTATACTAAAAATAAATATTATATTTATAATTATACTAAGGATAAATGTAATGATATTAGATTGTCGATATCAATTAAAATATGCTCTATATCTGTTAAGAATAAAATGCTAATTAAAATAAGCTGCTGCATTCTTTAATGTTTCTTTATTATGTGGTTTATCGTGCAATATCTCCCCGCGTGATAAAAGAATGTCATTCATTTAATTGCGAGAGGAGTAGAATAGAAAAAGAGAAACAGTGGCCATCAGCGCGTGCAGACACGACTCTTTCGAATTTTTATCAGCGGCTCAAGATAACGCGAGCAGCAATTTCTTACATGGGTGAGCAATCTCGACCGGAATTTTTCATTACGTGGGGTAAGAATTGGATCGATTTTGCGAAATAGGCGCTTTTACACGCTTTGTAGCTTGTTTTTCGGTGATGCGCATGTGTACCCATCAACTAGACATCTCGAGAACGTAATTTGCTTAATCGAGTTAACCGACTCGTGACTCGGCAACTAATTAGCACTACATATATAAATACGATGTTTTATTAGCTGAGAAGACTCCAAATTGCAACAAATCCTCCATTAACAAATCCTCCTAACGAATTAAAGAGCGAAGATTTTGAAGGATCTTAGATATGACGTACTCCGAATATTGTGCTAGAAATAATAACGAGCTTGTGAAATGAAATAAAAATGTATATCAAAGACATCATCTTTTTTGAACAATACAGACTGCATCAAATTGCATAAAAGAACAAACACTTACGATGCATATTACGAGAGAAATGAAAAATACGTGTCAAAGTCGCCGACCAAGTTGATCGAAGTGTGATAAAGGATGAATATCGTTTTTTATTCATAAAAAAACTCCATAGCTCTACGGCCTCTTTGTTGCAGACACGTAAAACGCTTTAACTGCGAGCACAGCCGAGCGCACAGTAATATCTTTATTCACGTTTTCCCGTAGATTTTATTTCATGAATAAAAAGTAGAAGCATTGTGCCCCCGCTTTATTCATACACAAGGTAAGCCCGTCGAGCGCGTGGAATGGCATCGAAACTCGATGAAACGCGCGGTAAATAACGAAATTCGCGTGCAAACTGCGCTATGCCAGTGGAAACAGGAGGCAATGATCGTCCGTAATTGCGCTCCGTTCGACAACGCCGAGCGAAGATGCGAGCGAGAGCAAGCACGCGTTTTTGCGGCGCAGCCTCGCCCCTCGAACGAACGAGAGGAACGAAGAAAGCGCTGTGCAGATCGACCGCTCGGATTTTCACTCGGCCAACACGGCAACTGGCCATTACCTATCCCACAACTCGCGGCGACGGCGGGGTAAGTCCGCACCGCGAGCCAGTAAATACCCGATACACCGCGATGAATGAATGGAAACCAGTCTTGTGTTGCAATGAGTCCGCTCCCGGCCAAACACGGTATAAAACCGGACACCGCATAGTATTGCCTGGGCTGGCGGTCGCAAACTCAAGTGAACTACGAGATAGCGGACTCGTTAACCGGATCTCGTATCCACGGGGTGTCATCTCCCGGCATGGTCGCCGAGAAATCATGGCCAACATCTGTTTATTACGTCTCGCGCGAAATCACCAGTTAATCACTTGGCGCTCACATATCTTTCTTCAAGTGTAGTACCCTCTTCGTGAATAAATCAATATAAATCGTATGTTATATTTTCTTATTTTGAGCGTTGAATCAATACCTTGTAAATAATGTCGCGTAATTATTATTTCGACAATAGGCTCGATTGTAATGTTTGAAAATAAATTTAGTCAAGAATGTGTTTGCAAAAGCAAGTTGTTAAATTAATAATTAAATTAGGTGTATAATTATTACAATGTTTAGAAATTTTCTTATATTATTGAATAATATTATTGTTCCTGGTGCCCGTTGGCAATTGAATTATTGTTCTATTTTAATATTAACGTAATTTAATTATAACGCTAGAATTATCAATTATATACTTGTTTCTACTATTAATATACTATGTATTTAAAAAAAATAACACAGGAAAATTAATTGATTATCTTAATTTATATATTGCAAAAATTACTTCAGAAAAAATATACGTTAATAATAAATTAAAAAAAAAATTACAAATTAGTCATTTTGATTGTTTTTGGTAGTTCTAGTGTTAAGTAATGCTAAGCGCACTTGTTTTGCACGCAGTGCTTTGCTTTTTATGGCATTATACTTTAGTCAGAATGATAGAAATGTGTATAAATCCCGTATCGGAATACAACTTGATCGAAGTAACGGACGTCTAAGGTACGTCCGATATATCGGATGACCACTTCCCAACTCAATATCGGATATTCGAGTTCGTATCGAATACTGCTGGTTTCAATTGCTTTCGCTGGAGCAGGAAGTGAATCTTAACAGTGCGAATCGGCAACAGAATTGATATTTTCTTTCAATCCCGAACATCTGCGCGGACCTCGTTGTATGTGTAAAGTGTCTCTCTGATCAACGCCACTTTACATCGATAGGTATGTAAATGTGACAGGCTCTATCTTCTCTTTTCTGCGTCCTTCAATCACAATTCTTTGCTACTGTGGTATAACTACGAGAAAGGTGAAAAGGAAAATAATCAGTATTAATTAAGGGACGTTGAATAATCGAAACGCGACGATAGTGATAATCCATTTACGCGCCAAGTTTTCTATTTTCTAGCGATAACCTAGATAAGCGCTCCTTAATCGGCGGATGCAGGGTTTTCACGATGTGTTACAATGTTTCCAGGCTTTCATTCATCCTGGAACGATGTTTGCGAGCGCGCAATCCTGGCCCTGGCGATGCTTGTCCATTATCTACTTTACGTCGCGACATGTCGGGCGTAAAACCAGTTCAGCCGGTTGCCAATCCAGTTGAGCAAATAGAACTGACAAAAAACGATGGGGGTAGCGTACTCTCAACAGATTGTACCGCCGCGGCCTGGAGTCGCGTTTGCGGCTGAAGAGGCCAATGTAACGCATCCAATTAGTCACGCGCTCCTACATGTTATTATCCGTTTAGAGGACCAATAAATTTTCGCATTCTTTCGATTTCCCAACATTGTGAATAGCTCGCGTGTTAACCAGCAGAAGACCCAGTCAGCTCATGGGCCACCACTTTGCAATACCTGACATTGTCCATCATCCCTTTTTTTTATATAGAAATCATTGCTAAAGGTAAAAGCCACCGGGTTAGATAACAATCCCGAGAATTTCAAAGGCGGTCACTCTCACCTGTCATGTCTATCGCGACCTAAAATTATCCGAAGGATGTAAGTGAAAAGGATGTAAGGAAAACATCCTGCCGCTTCTTGCGAAACCTTGGATCTATTGTATAGCCTACTTCTTTATTCTGGATGTGTTTTAAGTCTTGTTTGATATTTCTTCAAGAGGTGCTTCAGGTATCTGTCGCATTGAATTTCATCGAACCGTAATGTTCCACAGAATTGAAATTTTTATCCATAAATAAATAAATGAATTTAAATGAATTAATTCCGAATGTTTTCATCATGCTAAAAACTACATCTTCTAATCTGTCATTTTTAATACATTAGGCAGAGGAAGCGTGGAATTCTGTGCGCTTCTCTATGAGCAAACGCCGAAGGATTATGATAACATAGGAAACTCGTTTCCGATGAACTTTAGAACGTACGCATTATGTACTTGAGAAAGGCAGCACGGCGAAGATAGTTACGCGGGTAAATTACGCGCTATGATTCCTCGCTCATTCGCCCGACGTGTAACGAGTAACGGAAGAACCGGCGATGCCGCAATTACTTTGCGGAAATGAGATACTAATCGCGCCGCAAATAGCTGAAAACCTACTCGAGATGCGAAAATAGTATCGGCGAACAGTGACAAATGCGCGGCGAGGCTTTCTTCCGATTTTATGGAGATGAAGAAGCGCTCGTGAATACAGAGTACGAAAGATTAAAGTCCTTCACCTTTATTAAGCGTGTGGACACAGCTATTAAATCCCGTAAGAAAGTACACTTTATAAGTATCGGAAATGTCACTTTAAACACTTTTAAACTACACCCATCAATCTTCCGCTCATTTAGATCTCGTTTAATTATAGTCGTTTGTACGTTGATTATTGCCACGTTATATACGCGATAAATTACCGTTTGCATCTGCGATATTAATTAATTACCCTTCCTTCGAAATACGATAAAAAAAACCTGCCGCGACATAATTGGCCGAATATTCAAAAGGATTAAAAGAAAGACTAATTTAGCGCGCCAGAATTTCCGGAATTTCGCGCGCTACTTGAAACATCACTTCGGTCATTAATAACGGGAGCGTGCGGGAAATTTTTACCGGGTTCGAAAGTTGACTTTTGAAAAATGTCGGAGCTTTCGCGGTGGTAGCGACGGCGACGGCGGCAACGGCGGCTGACAGTGCAGCTGAGTGCGGGACTTTTACAAATTGCAGTTAAACCGACGAAAGCGCGCAGAATTCAATTTTGCCCGAAGTTACAAAGTCGGGCGCATCCTCGGAGAATAGGAGAGACCGCATCGCGAAAAGGGAGGGAGGGAGGGAGCGACTGACACTCCTGTTCCCGCGCCCCGTAATAGTAATAAAGTCTGCGTAGAATTTCATTATTTCTGGTGATGCAAATCCCATTTGTGTCAGCGCGGAAAATGCGGCCGTCGCAACCGCGTACGGTGGCTACGGCCTCCGAGCGAAAGACAATCCATCCGCGTCGCGAGGAGGATAATACGAATTAACGAAATGTCCGAGCGGGCGTTAGTCAAAGAAATGTCGGTCGACAGCGACTGCATTATCATAACTTGAGCAATCTTGACGGTGAACGGATATTTTACTGATGTGAACTTGGCACTCGACTTTATAAGAAAAAAATTCATAATACGGTTTGTAGTCCGTTTGTACTTTGTATCCGTTGTACCTCAAAGAAAAATATGGAACGGAATTAAAAAATGGTCAGCGCCCAAGATATTTAAGACATTTTAATTTCATTAACGCCATTAGATAGAGACTTTCTATCCGTTTGTACCTCTTTTCATTTCGTTGTACCTCGAGAGATTCTTCCATTTTATGTCATTTTTATTTATATTACAACTTTTATTCATATTATATCCTTTGCGTGAAGAGAAAGAAGTTCTAAAGATACGTATTAGTGTCAGCATTATTATTAATTTGTAATTAATTTAATTAGGTTGATAATACTTTCTAGTTGTAGCTTGAGATTGCTCGAGTTTAAAGACCGAAAGTAACAGCGTGTAATCCACTAAGACAGAAAATGTACATAAATTCACACAAATAATATCATTAGGTGCAAAAAATCCAACTTGAACGAAAATTGACACTTTATCTATTTATTTGTATTATATTTATTGTTTATCAAAAATAATAAACAGTGATAAAACGTCCTTGATATATTATTTGGAATTATTTGTATTATTTGGAAACATTGATTGATTGATTATTTCTAAATCTTTAACTATCTAAAAAAAAGATGATGATTTAATTAATGATAAATAAAATTGTTGCTGAGAATGCTAGAATGGTAATCTGAGAATTAAATTTCATTTCACGGTGTGTAGATCCTCTGGTTTCCGGCAGTGAATTACAGGTGGATCATTGACATTGGCAGTTGTAGAAAGCCGACCGAAATCCCGGGGTTTTCTGCCAATTTAACACCGCAAACTTTGCAATCGGTGTCCGTGGAAAATTAGTAAACTGCACTTATCGCATCTGTGCGATGTTCCCGAACGCGGGAATATAGGATGTAACAATTTTAACATGTAACGTTTGGACGTAGCTGTCCACTGTCGCGTCGGCACACTCGATTGTCCGATACGCTCTAAATGACAAAGCGACGAGAGTACGTCATTTCCCGAGTGGGCATGTCAGTCTGCCAATAAAACGCAATCGGACACACAGCAGCGTCGAGAATTCGCGAGTTTGTATTTGCGAATTTTTGTTGTTATGGCGTTATCTAGTCGACCGGATTAATTTGAACCGATAAACCGGATGGGAAATTTGACGTGAAAGCTTTCAAGTGTCTTTTCTTATATATTAAATAACTTGTATTAAATAACTTGTAATTAATAGAAATAACCTTTATGGCGCTCAAATAATATTAACACAATATAGAAAAGATAGTTTTAAAACTTATTCGCGCAGCGGAGTAATTATGAGAGAAAAAGTCATTTTTCGAGTGAAAGACATTTGACATAACGTTGCTATCTTTATGAAAAGTAACATAATTATATTTACTTTTTCCAATATTAAAAGATTATAAGGTAATTCTTGTTTATATAAGCTAATTCTTGTTTGTCTCATGAACGCGCGTACGTTTACTTGCGCCGAGTTTATTTCAGGAACGCAACCTGCGTAAGAGAGTTAATAAACGATCCGAGAGACTCAGCAAAGAAGCTGCGCAACGGAATTAATGTTGCTGGCACGAGAGCACACGTAGTACCTACTTCCATAATACTTATTTATCATCCTCGCACAAATATCTCGTAGCCAATTCCCCGTGCAAGCTGTACAGTATCATTTCCGAAGGCGAGCTCAACAAGGCTGTAAACGGTGTGACACATTTCCTATATTACACCATGTAGCAACCAATTACTTCGCGACTCCACTTGCACGCCCGTACGTAACCGAAGGACTCGTTAATCCCGGAGGAAGCGTAAAAGCTTGCTCGCCCGAGACGTTAAAGCACCGATCCAGCGCTGCCAAACGATCGCCATCGGAGTTTCTGATCCGAGACGAAGCGTTCTCCGTTGGCTGGCCCGCTACCTACAACTCCGCCACCCGGGGACGTTCTTCATCCTCCGAAAGGATCCGACGACGGCCCGCCATGAAACTTTCCCCATTTCCGAACTTGCCCGCCCGGTGAATCGATGCACGTAATTCGTGCTCCGACACACGCATCCGCCGCCGTCTTGCCACGGCCTATAATCCCTGTAACTGTGTCTCGCTATTCTTCTCTCTCTATCCGCTTTTCTCGTTGGCTTCCCGTTCCCGCCCATTCTTTCAGCATCTTTCCTACGCTCGCTCGATGTCTTCCTCTTCAAGTCTCTTTCCGTATACGATGTCGATCCAACTTGGGCCAACATAAATGCGCTCGTGCGTCGAACAGGCGCTCGAAACTCTTGAAATTACAAGCCGCAAGAGAAGTACAGGGTGCGTCAAACAGCTCGAACAATGATAGCGAGGCGATGTCTTCCGTCTGAATTTTGAGACAATTTCTCCCCTTTCCGTAAAAAATTGAAAATAGAAATTGCACAAATAGAATTGCACGAGTGAAAATTTCAAGGAATTCTGGGTATACGAAATGTTACGAGAAAAGAAAAGGATGATAAAATCTTAAATTAATTTCAAATTTACTTTTCATTTAACTTTAAATAAATACAAGAATAGAGAATTTTAATTCGATATACTTTTAATTTGATATTGGAGTATGATTGGATTTTGATGATACTTCAATTTATCGAGATATTAGAAATTTGAAAACTGTGAAGATTTATATGTGAAAAAGAAAGAATTTTTTCAATTTTTTCGCACATCATTTATACAAGTTTTCGATAAGGTTCAATGTTAACTTTATCATTGTTCAAGAGTTTTTTGGAGCGCATTGTAGGTATATCCACGTATATCCACGATTGTTCACGAACGAAATATCTATGTCAGTAATATCGACGTATCCGAAACGCAAAGGCCTCGTAATTTTCGAATTGAACGTTCGCTTTTCGTTGTAAAAAATATATATAAGGAAATTATTCAGGTAGTGAACGGAATAATGCCAACTTCGCCTTTTAATTATTGCATTCCGTCTGGTACATGAAAATATAATGCAACGTGAAAATATTGGAAGCTTTTATTCTAGCTTTAGATTAAACTTTTATATCTTTTTTTATCGCACAATTTTCAGACTTTTTAAAGAAATCTTTCTATATCGAGAAAATACAAATTCCTATTTATATTAATTATTAATTGTAATCGAATCATAATATCAAATTCTAAGTTTTACTTTGCTGTGAAAAAAATTAAGTGATCCAAAGCGATATGTAATCTTCTTGGGGGTATTAAAATTTCTTCTATATTTTTTTCTATTTGTACTTTTTTATTTTCGACCATTCTTGAGAAAATGATGATGAACAGTTACTTAAAACCATTTTATATATATATTTTCATTTAATAAACTCATATAATATCAAAGAAATTCAAACTCTTTTACGTTAGATGATTTCGATAAATTTAGTCGGATAAATTTGTGATATTACCTGAAATACAGATTAAAAATGTTTAAATTTTTACGCGAAGAACATTACATTATATTACTTTATATATATAATAGGATTATTAATATATCCTATAATCATGTTACATACGTTTGCAATGAAGTGTATCAATTAGTCATGTTACACGCGCGACCATCATATTTTCCGAAAGTCACAGGGGATCTTTCGGACATATTCCTCGCGCGTACGTTCTATATTCCGCTCTCTTCCTACGTATTAATATTTTAACGTCACTATCGTACACGACGTCGCGACATTTCGAAACCGAGTTCAAACTGTAACATTCGTGCAGGTGCAGTGTGATGCAATTAATTATCCAATTCTACGATCTCTATCCTACGAAGCGTGGAGGTTCTCGCAGATAAATTTAAAAGATGATCGTATGTACATATGTATGTATGTATATTTCATGATCACAGCGATTACGTTTCAAATATCTACAGTTGAAGGATTTAACGTTCGGTCGATTCAGTGGCATACCACTAACGAGGTACTTTTTCCTCTTTTTCTCTCTTTCTCATACTCTCCGTCTTTCTCTCGATACGTCGACTACGAACCAGAAATTAGATGAGATATTCGAGAAGCGTATAACTTTTTCCTGGTGCCCGCTAAAAAACACTGTCGAAAAATCCTTCCTCGAACGATATTGCTTTTAGAATGTTCGATGCACCTGCCGAACGTTGTGTAAGCGGTGCATAGATCGACAACCACTACACGACGTGATGTAACACATTTTTTGAAAAAATATCAACGAGACATTTTCCGGGAGTCACCAGACGCGAAGGCATAGTAGACAAGACGCGATCGAGCGCTTGCTCTTCGAGTTGTCTGAGAGAGAAAGAAAATTGGCTATTATAAAATATTTTAATCGACAACCGTCAGGTTTATTCTAGTCGTATAATAAAAGAATTTTCATACGAATATATAAAATGAATGATTATTTATGCAAAACCTGAATGAAAATCAACGAATAAATATAGTAATGCGTTTTAAAAAATTAGAAATATGTAAATATCAGAATGATGACTTTTGAGTAAATTGGTACAGGTTTAATGTATTGAAAGGTATATTAAAATTTTAAATGCAGAAAAGTGGAAAGAGGACAAATAATGATACTCGAGGCAAGTGCAATTCATTTGCATATTATAGAGTAGGTATGACAGCACGAAACGTGAAGAGTATAAAAATATGAAAAATGTTTTTGGCACTTGCATAGTTTTGCATTTAACAACCTCAATTTTGTGTGATGTTTCCTAAAGAATATGATACACAACTTCACGAAATTAAAACGAAGTTACAACTCTTATTATGACGTCGGCATTAGCAATTTAAGATTAGCAAGAATATTTTTATTTCTAATTAAAATATATATGCTACACTTACAATTATACAAAATATATAATATACATATACATATGTTTATATATTACACAATATACTATTATGAGGCCTATGATTATTTAATTCACTTTTAATTTATGAATTAACATTATTAATTCATAAAGGCGATCGATAAGCTTATAATGCACATCTATTTATTAATAGTTAAATTATTAATAAATGTTACTTGCGATATTCTTGCAACATGATAAAACGTTTAATACAACGATGTTAAGGAAACCGATTCCATAACTGATATTTTATGAAATGCGATTAAAGAACATATAATGACGGATATTTAAATTGGGCTTATTTAATTATGAAATTAATTGCATTTTAAATACACATATGCAATCGATAATTAATTTAAAAACAGAACATGCGTTAAATGAACATAAGAAAAAAACAATTGAAGAACGATTAAGACATGCATGTAGTTCTTTTTATTTTTCCAACGATAAATAATGTAAAAGTCTAATAAAAAATAATGATTGTCATTTTTAATTAATTTTAATTTCTAACATTTATTTGATTATCTCCCTTGTTAAACCTTAAATCAGTAATGAATCAATAGAATCCAAAACTACTTAATGTTTCAACTACTATTTATTCTATAGTTTGAACTCGAACTTTAGACTACCAATCTCTTCTTATCAGGTGTCTAGTATCAGCGCAAAGTACCTTATCGTTACGTTTTATTTTACGAGGTTTTAGTTACACTTTCCGCGGTTTGTTTCCTCTCCCTTCCTCCGAAAACCCGAACATACATCTATCACAGTCTAAGTGCAGCCGAAATAAACAGACCTATGTTCCTGCGGAATCCTGCCCACTTTTCACCACGATAAAGGGCACACACCAAGAGAGTTAAAACGATCCCTCTCTCCTCATGATATCTCGATAGAAAACACAAAACAATCCCACGCTGCGTAACGCGCGCGCCCATGCGTGTCGACCTGTGAGAAGAATCGCAATTAAGAGCGTTGAAATAACCTGCTTGCCTGCCGGACAGAATGGAGATCGCCAGGCGCGAAAGGAAGCGAGTTGTGGTAAGCGATGACGGCGAAGAAGCTCTACATCCGGTCGCGTCAGCGGCAACCGCGGGACCCATCGTACACACACACATACACACATGACCTGTATTTCCTTCTTGACACACAGAAACGAACATTCCGCGAGCATCGATTGACCGAAAATTTATTCATCGCGTGATACGCTCCAGTAAAGTCAAAAGTAGTCAGCCTATAAGTAATGAAGTATAGAGAGAGAATATTTATTTCCTCTTGCGCACACAGAGGGAATATATATATATACTTCAAAAGTCGCGGAAGAACTTTTACGACTTGCGACGTACTTTTCCTTAGGGAAGATTCGGTTAAGAAGCCGTCTTTCCCGCAACTTTTACATTCGCGACATTAAATTTCTCGACAAGCGAGCCTTAAATTACATAACGTTACACTAAACTCCGAAGCCAACGAATGAAATTGTCATCTGCTTGTCACGACAAATTAAATGCCGATATACATGTGTATACATATGTAAAGGTGCGAGTAAGTTATTATTCAGGAAAGTGTGTATAGAGCTGTAGGGAGTTCTCGTTATGACGACGAGATTACATTTTGGCGTTTCCGTCGGTTCCCCGATAGCTGCTTTATATCGCACGCAGGCACCTATCATAAATCATAATTTCTCATCCGATCAGACTGCACTGGTGCTTTAACCACATAGAGCGAAAGCCTTCGACCATGAAGAGTCGCACGATCTCAGTCGACCATGACTTATAGGTTCGCCGTTTATATATAAGTCTCAAAGCAAACATCTATTCAAGGAAAATCTAATATCTAATTTATACGTAGTAACACGTTTCACCTGTAAAGCTATCGTATATCTCCTGTCAAATTGATCGAAGAATATGTCTCAATAAATTCCTTGGCCAAACTCAATTTTAACAAGCATCCCTCGGTCTATATCTGTCTTCGCACGCGAACTTCCTTTGACACGTTAATATATTTTGTTATATTAGACGTTGCTAAAAAAATTAACTAAATATTCTTTCTTGCTTATTTGATTCGGCTCATTCTACTTATTATCACGTTCGCAGTTGGTTCGCGTATTCGTGAAACCTTCAATTACCGCAACGTGATTGCATAGCGGTGCAACTAATTACGCAAATCGACGGTCTAGAGGCAGGACTTCATGAGGAGCGCTGTTTCACTCGATACGAAATAAGACACGTTTCTTTGATAATATCGAACGACGTCGAACGGAGGTTGCTCATTGAAATTCCTTGGAGATACAGCTCGATGTACACTATCTTCTCTCCGGTTCGCTGCATATTCCGATGATAGATGGAACAAACGAGCTTGCTATTACATTTTGACGGACGTTGATCTCGGTAGAGACATTTCTAGCCATAAGATAGAATTTCTTTTATCTTTTAATGAAAATTTGTATTGCGCTTTTCATTTCTGTTACTAATTCTATTATTTAATATTTTTATAGTTTTAAGTGTAATTCACATAGATATAACAAATTGTGAATTATGAAGGCTCTCCGAGCGGAGGTTTATTAGATGACGAAATATTAATAGACTAAATACTGCAAATAGACCAGAAATAATAATCCGGTTCTCTTCGCGTCTCTGTTATATTGTTTATAAAGGGAAAAGGCATGCTACAATGACACATAGACCGCAGAGAACCTACAAAAGGATGTCACTTTAAGCTTCCGCCTTTAATCAAAGCTTCGTTATATTTCGTGCATGCTCTGCGGCAGTGCGGCCACGACAGTGCGAGGTGATTATAAATTAACGAGGGGAACACTCTCGAGGTTTATTCTGAAAACAATTACAGCCGATATGTCGATTTTGATATATCTATAGACCACGAACGAAGGCGCCGATGGTGGTCAATTACCGTATACCGACCATCCATTGTATCGGTTACCCTATCTATAACCGCATGTCAGTCCTCCTCATCACAATACGCTATTCTCGAATTTGGAATAACGAGATAGCGACATATGGCGCATGTTTCCGCGTTAACTGTCCTCTGTCATGTATTCACGAGGCTTTAAGAGAACACGAAAGTAAGACATTATTTCTCTCCGAAAAAGAAGAAAAAAAAGAAACAAGTAGAAATCGTGTAGATGTAAACTTTTAAAAGCATGCATCCAGATATAAATATAAATTACGTTTTAATACAATTATTTTGTTATATCATATTAGTTCACTCGGTTTTTCGAAGTTTACGGTTTTTCATAATCTAATATACATCGTCATATTGATAGCGGTATTTTAGAATATACGATAGGTGTTTTTAATTATGTATATTTAGTAAAATGTTTTTGCGGGTTGATGAAGACTCCGTGAAGTCGAAACGTTCAGTTGGTATTTTTAATAAATTCGTTATGTTTTATTTATAATTTTTTTAAGTCTGATTGTTCGTTCTTCCTTTAGTTGGTCTTTTACCCTCTAGATTAATATTATTTTACGATTATTGTATAATTATTAATTCCAATAAGTTCGATTTATGATTTTTTATTTTTCATGTACAATACTTATATCTGTATACGGTTTAAACAAACATTATTATTAACATGATAATTCTGAAAAGTAAAATAAAATAAAGATCATACCAATTA
Organism: Crematogaster levior; assembly: GCA_901521435.1. Lineage (NCBI taxonomy): Eukaryota > Metazoa > Arthropoda > Insecta > Hymenoptera > Formicidae > Crematogaster > Crematogaster levior. The sequence continues at coordinate 441,823 of CABEGB010000925.1, read as the reverse complement.
AAAGACGTAACGAATTCATGAAATTATTGATATTGGAAAGATCGGTAGTCGGGACACGTACAAACCATATTCTAGAAAAGACAATTAAGATATCCTTCGAGATGCCAACGTACTGGAACTAAAAAGTATCTAGTACTAGGAAAGCAAGAGATATCGTGAAAGGGTTCGCCTTTTACCCTTTATATCAGCACAATCTGGCTGAAAACTCCGGTGCGAATTCCCAACATAACGTACGTGTCCCAGTGTTGTACTCTTTTTCGCTGCGAATTACCATGCCGAATTACCGGCTTATTCTCGAGCCGTTTTGTACTTTAATTCGAGGTCAAAGCCTTGACGCTCCCGATAATTTCCCACGAGCTCGCCTCTCGTCTTTCCAGTGAGATTCCGTCCGAAAAAGAAAAGAAATCTACACACATTATGCGACGAGATGGACGACAGTGAACCGGAAGCACACATCGTCTTTCAGAAAACTTATACTTTTACTCTCTCGCTCGAGCGAGAAAGGAGTCGACACCTTGGTTCTCTTTGTGCCGCGTAAACGAATGTTCTCATTTCGTGCGATGCACCGCGACCGAACTGAATGAAATTGTCGACGAGGGGGAAATCGGTGCGGCACGAATTGGCAAAAAGGAGGAGGCTTGACGTGGCTCTTTCGCTCTCTTCCTCGTAAGACCTCTTTTCTGCCCGACTAAAGGCGGGATTGTACGCTCGAACACGAACGATCACGTTGGATCGGAATTATCCAAAGTGAATGCACCGATCGAACGGCTTTTTACTCGAACTTCCGTCGTTGAAAGTGAATTCGTGTGCAACTTCGTCTTTCGTGCAACTCTGATGCACCCTTTTGATTTAAATGTTATTTACGACATACGAAATATTTCCCATATTTTCTATATTTCCTTGTAAACGATCACGTGAAACATGGAAATGGCATTAAGGATTGAATTTAACATTCTGTGGATAATCTAACATTCTATAATTTATGATATAAAATATTCAGACATATTAATATGGTTTGCATAAATTAATATGGACGTGATTTGTGCATGTATAATTTAAAGCAATTAAAATTTGATCGCCACCAAAATCATCGTGAAATCGAATTCTCCATCCAAAACGAATGAAATAATCCGCAATTTTCTCTATAGCAAAACCTTTTTTTGCTCAGCTTTTTACAAACCATTACGCATTAGGATTTTTTTTCGATTTAGATGATTCATGATAAATCGTCGAAAGCGTAAATTTGCGTAAAGACTGAAACTTAAGGCAGACACAAAAGCTGAGAAGAAACGGGCGCGGATTGAATTAGATGTCGTCGCAATGTTGGAAATTGCATTTTCGAGCATAAGAAGAAGAAGGAGATGGCAGTGGAGAAAACGGAGGATCGTCGTTTCCCTATAGAATAGTGGAGGCAGAAAGAAGGGGAGAGATTCTGCATCCACTCTTCTTCCCTCCTCTTCTCCCTTAGTCATTATACTACCTTTTCATTGCGGGTGACAGAATCCGATCGGGACAAGAAAGCACGAAATGCGGAATTTGTTATGCCTGTGAATTTAACGACGTTAATATTTGGCTGGGCGATGGTGGGAGATAAACATGGGGTTGTTTCAAGCTGACGACGGTCTTGAAAATAAATGCCTCTACTAGGAGATACAATTGTCACGAGCAAATTTGTGTTGATACAATCAAGTACGAAGGTTTCTCCTTTTGTGACATCGAAACTTTTTCAATGTTGAATTAATTCCTTTTCCAATCAGATTTCTAACGAGTGACAGGAAAATGATAAAAAAATGATAGTATAAAATTCGCAAAAATGGTTTAATTCCTGCTTGAATATTCCTACTCGAGTACGTTTTAACTTTTTTTGATGATATTTTTGGATTAACGGATCCACGCTGCCTTTTCCCCTAAAATTAATAAATTAAAGTGGATAAGAGTTGATCGAGCAATGAATAGGGCTTAAGAAGTACGCCGGTCCCATCTCTCCTCTAAGAACCAGGAAGAAGGATGGCGGAGTGATTTTATCGAAAATTCCGTGAGCCGGATCCACGCTTGAAATTCTAATAGCCGAGCGCGGGAAGGAAGTGAGATCTACATAGAATTGCCGGTAATACGGTGGAAAGGTAAATATGTACGGTTCGCGCAAGCGAAAGCCAACAGCAACGATGTTTCAGCGCGAATAAAAAACGCGCTCAATAATTGATCGGCACGGTGATTAATCGCAGAATTTATGCGGACGCCGGTGACGTTGTGCGTCTACCGAGCGACACTTTTCGCGCAGCTGAAATAAGAACAGGAGCGCGATTTAATCCGAGCTCGTGCTGAAATAAACAAACCAGGAGAGTCTAAGCCATACATACTGGATGTATATGTATGTACGTATATATATATATACCGGATTCCACCGTGCACTTCCTCTCGTCCTTCCGCCAATTTACAGAGTCGACCTTTTCCTTCACAAAAATTCCCTTCGACTCCGTATTTTCTAGTAAATTTTCTATCATTTCATCTGTCGCGTACCTTCGCTGACTAATAGCGGAATAAAAAATCGCGTTGATATAATTGTGTGTTATTTAAATTAAATTAATTGAATAAGAGATAATATTTTACGATTAATTTTTATGCGTTCAGAAAATTAATTCCCGAACGTCCCTGTCACAGGCACATGCAAATGACATCTCCAATAATTTATAATTCCAAAACAGCTGATGGCTCGACATTTTTTGTCCACGACGAATTTACGCGAAAATGCGCGGAAAAACATTTCGAACGTCCCGTGATGTACAGTGCACTCTTATTAGAATACACCAGTTGTGCATAAAGCTGCGTTGCGCGTAGCGCGATGCAAACTGAACGGGAAAAGGTTGCGAAGCCGATAATCGCGTAATTCATACGGCAGATTCGCTGCTGTTTTTTTCTCTCTCTTTCTGTTTCCTTTTCTCTTTCTTCCTTGGCTGAGATTATTTCTCTCTAGGCCGATTACGTGCGTTTTGCGTTCTGCGTCAATTAAGAGCCCGCTGAAAGCTTTAGCGCGTTAAGATAAATTTTACTTAAGCAATCGGCTGAAACGTTGTACATACACGCCGCGGTGTTACGCTTACTCTGCGTGTCTGTGAAGCTTGTGTTTGCTGCCGTGACAATTATTTATCGTCTTTCCAGCTGTTAAAGCCGGCTTTGTATGCATTCGTGGCAGTATAAAATAGTTATAACGCTGCGATATTTTTAAAGATTTATGTTCTATCAGCACATTCAGAAAGATTTACCGGTATTTGCTGTTTGTATCAAAAGAAAAATCGAGAATCGAAAAAGATTTAAGATTTTTTTACAACAAAGCTTCGAAGATAAAAATGATGTAGTTTTTTAAATAAAATCAATTAAATTTGAATACGTTGCTTGCTTAAAAAATAATCTAAAAGATTAGTTTTCCTCTTTTTCTCATCTAATTTTACGTATCTATTTCTAACTTGTGCTCAACAAAAAATTATCCACATAAATTGATTGATGTTTTACTGTAGCAAGTAAGATATTTACAAAATATGAAAAATTATTTTTCATAATATCTTAAATATCTTACTTATCAAAAATATGAATTAATTAATTCACATATAAATTAATTAATATTTTAAACTACCAAACAAAGTATGAAAAATTATTTTTGATACCGTGAATATAGTAAATTATTTGTTATGATCAAAAGTATTTTATAATCAAGTAAAGAGTCACAGGTAGATTTTAACTTTGAATAAATTCACATTCGAATGAAACATTTATCCCGCAAGTGGAAATAAAGTTAATTTTTTTCACTTATCCGAACCCTTTGTCTAAATGAAATTTTTATTCGGATAATGCCAGAACCCACGATGTGGACTCAATTATAAAGTTTATTTTCGTATCTCTTGTCGCTCGTTTGTTTTCGAACTCTCATTCACCGCGGCTGGCCAGCATCGTTTTAATCCGTTCTCCACAATCGCGCCCAATCATTGAATCCCTTTGGACGAATCGGAGCGTCCACCGGTCGGTCTGTGCTACAAAATTAAACGACGCCAGTCGAATCGCGTTTAGACCTCGGCTGGCCGACTCACCTATATTTTATTGACGTTGCATTTGGACGGTGGAATTGCGTAAATTCGGGCTAGGCTAGGCGACCGCTCGAAACCCAATTTACACGACTCACTCTGGACGATCATTCCGGATGAATCGCCCCAAGTACGTATACGTATTGCACGAACGAGTTTTCGCTTAGGCACAACATCGTAAATCCGGTAGTAACTATGTAATTCATTTCGCGAAAATTAATGGCTTTTTGAAAAATACAAATGTAAGGGACGCAGGGGACTCATTCGTGCTTGGTAGACACTGATTACGACATTAGATTTTTATAACGGCACGATTAAATCACTTAGACTACGAAATTTTATGGGAAGCGCGAAAATCGTATTCGAGAAAATAAACATTCTAACAGAGTTGTAATAATTATAAAGAAACTATACATTATGAAATTCACAGAGATAAAATATTAATTTAATCATAAAATATTTCACTTTGTTCAGATTTAGTTTACATCGTTGTTATTACGTTATAAAGTTTATTAAAATTTGTTCGTTATTAAAATATGTTCAATCAAATAAAAATCTATAGAATTTATAGAATCAGCAATGTGTGCTTTATCGTGCTTTGCAATCAAACTGATCAAGAAGAGTCAATATTCATACGCTTAAATTAACAGCCATAATTTATAATCTGTACCATTTTCAAAACTAACACACGAGAACCGATATCAATGCAATGATGAATGATAGACACGTGTCTCTTTCAGATAAAACATGAGTAGAGTTGAGGTATTGAAAAGCATCGTTGATTCAATTTAGCCAAAAAACGTGAACTATGCCGTTTTCAATATAAATTCAATTGTAAATCACTTCATATGACCTATACCAATCTTTTCATTTTGGTTGCAATATACGTATCAATTTTTCATGATAAGCCGCCATATGGAAAAATTGTTGAAAGATACATATTTAGTAGCTTTATGTATGTCAATGAATATGTGATTTTTCAAGCTGGAGAGAGAGAGAGAGAGAGAGAGAGAGAGAGAGAGAGAGAGAGAGAGAGAGAGAGATGTATGGAAGAGCTAAATCGCGATCAGAAGGCAAATTCGTGTCTTATTGAATTACAATATAATTTCTATCACTTACGCCATTGATGTAATTGCGTAATTAATTCAAAGTATCATTTAACACGAATTCGCTTTTAATGCAGCGGTAAAGGACAAAGAGAGAAGTATTTGCATGTAACGCGTACCGATCTCATGTGTACTACGATATCGTGGTACAGTACAAACCACGCGGTAAAGGCATTATCGAAGCCAAACCCGTCCGATTATCTTGATTCTTCCAGCATCGGTATCGAAGAACTTAACGGTTTGCGTGATCACTGACATTATCGGCATAATTATTATGTTCTCTCGTTGCTCCGCTAGCGCGCCTAATCGATCCGCGTTGGCATAGGGGTGTATCTTTACTATGCTCAATAAGAAGCAATTAGAACCTCACTATCGTCCGTTAAAAATGAGAAATTATACTGAGCTAGCGAATAGCTTCGATTCTCGGTAAACTTAGCGCAAGCGGCTGGAACGGCCGCATCGACGTGGGTTAGCGTAGTTGATACGTGAAACTCTTCCTCGACTCGCGTGATAATCAGCAAATCGAGGAACAAAAAGGGCCGCGTAATATGCAATTAAAGTTAATTAACCAAGACGATCGACCCAACTGAACGTAAAATCGTGGATTACGAACGAGTGACTGAATCGGAAGTAGACATGCCGTCGCGCGATAAACGCTGGATAACCACACGGTTATTAGCCACGCAGTTATCGGTATATTCCGAAGTTACAGGTTTCTAACTGGATTCATTTTTACGCTTATGCCTTTTGCCATTAATTGGCTGCTCATTCTTTCCTTTTTTTAAGAAATGATGACAAGTATCGTAGAACTTGAGAGTTTTCATAATTATACATGTTGGGTTGCTTAATGTATACCAAGCTAATGTGTAAAGTTTCAATGATATAATATTAATGTTATATATTATATGTTACATTTTATTTGTTTTTACAACGAGTAATATTATAATCCTAAAGATTATAAAGAATGTCAAATAACATTTTTTATTTCTCTCAGTATTTATAAATACAGAAAAATAATTTGTTTTTTCCGATTAAAATATTCCTCGGCAGTTAAATTCATTTATCACATTTCTTTCAAAACGTGATTAATTTACTTGTATAATTTACTTACATATATTAAATTTGTTTTTTTGCAAATATATTATTTTTAGAAAACAAACTTTCTTTTGCTAGTGAATAGAAATAACAGAAATATATTACGTTTGAATATTCATTTAAAGTCAAGCAATATTTTTATCAAAGTATTCATCATAAAGTCAATCATTGACTCTCTTCTTTATGTAAATGCGTAAATCTCCCGCAGAGGATTTCTGCAGAAAGAAAATATGATATAAACGTAATTTTATAGCCTACGGCACATCACCCTACTTCACTTTACTTTGTTGAGCGAGTAAAATACCCGCAAAGCTGTAACATGCGGAAACACATGAGCTTATCCCTCCAAAGAAGCGCAGCTTACGGATCAAAATCATTTTTATCTTTCTATCTTTACAGGCAACGGACAAACTTTTCGGATTAGGCCGAGCAACAGTTCCGTGCTAGAAGGTGGCGAGGTGATAATTTCTTGCGAGGTGAATAATCGAGTTGGTACCGTCCAGTGGGTCAAAGATGGATTTGCTTATGTCATACAGAGTAAGTATAATATAAATAAATTGAAATATAAAGTTGTATAACTGCGATTACATTTTTCTCATCGTCTTTTGGAGAGACCAGATTCACTGTTCCGGAAGAAAGTTTTCTTAATGAAACAGGATATACCAAGAAATATTAGCAATAATTATTTAATTAAGAGATATTCAGAATGAGCGATTTTTTTCCAGAATTGCTAATAGCTAAGAAAATGTTGTTCTCTATATTTTATTATTTATTACCTTTCAAGAAACCGGATTTCAAAATTCAACAGAATCTAATTTAAGATTTATTGAACGGCGTTGGAGAAGGATCGTTACTTTCTGATTTCCTCTCCAACCTTAATTGAGCGCCAATTATCCATCACAGGAAACTGATTAGACCAGTTTTTGCCCGGTATTAACACTCTCTAGTTTGAATCTTAAATAACGTGAAATATGAAAGTATTGAAAACTTATGATAAGAACGATCAATTTTTCACATTTTCTTTAGGAAAACATAATTTTGAGACAAGATTTACAAAATTTTATGTAAATTATAAACATGAATATTGCAACGTGAATACTGTACTGTTTTAATTTAAAATTATATTTATTTTGACATTTTCTTTCGTAAAATTAAATTATATAATTTAAAATTATATTTATTTCGACATTTTCTTTCGTAAAATAAAATTGATCTGTTTTTACCATTTGCATTGAGCTCCAATAAATCCACTTAAAAAGAGAACGATCCGAAAAATTGTTTGATACAAATGTATCAATAATAAAGATAAAGTGATAGAGCAAACCGTGCATGTTAAATTCGGTAAAGACAGGTAATCCTGTGTTTGCACAATTAACGCCTCGGGAAAACACGCTCGTGTCTAAATCCACCAATTAAAACCGCGCACAAAAGCTGCTTATATTTTCAATAGGAAATTGGATTTTCGCTTTACGTGGAATTGTTTTACACGGGAATTTTCGGAAAAACATTAACACGTTAATCAAGTACCACCAATATTACTTCTGTTGTTTTTTACTTTATCTGCGGTGATCACAGTATATGTTATGATTACATGCAGATCACATGAAAAATGATTTTATAGTCTATTTCTTTCACATTAAACCTAAAAAATTTGATGTAAATTAATTGAAATTTTTTTGGAAAAAATTTTAGTTTTTTCAAATTTTTCAAAGAATTTTAGATAAATAAAAGAAAAATATTATATAAATAAATAAAAGAGAAATTTTTATTTCCGTATTTATTATAAGCTATTAATTTTTAAAAGTATGAAGCTTTTAATTCAATTTTCAAACGCGTGCACGAACTAATCATTTTAACAAAATTTTCCGTTCATGAAAAAGATATTTAGAAACTTTCAATTTATAATTAGCTTAAAGATTAGTAACTGTTGAACATTTATTAATAGTTTCTAGAATGTTTAAAATTAAGTAATTCCTGTGCACGATAGGAAGATTTAACGTGGATAAAATAAGCTGGATAGAGAAAATTTTAAAAGTTACCCTTTTTCTATGCATCAGATTTATATATAGGTATAACTTTTACGCTTTTACTTAAGGAACGTAGCAACGTTGTGGATTTATTGTTTGAGTGTGATTGTAAAAGAAGCTTCGTCTGAGAGCGGGACCATCGTTGGTGAGCGGTTAATTACTCAGCGATCTCATCAGTTTCCGTCTATCGTAATCGCATCGTTTTATCGAGTATACTCACATACCAGCCAAATAAGCACGTGATAAACAAAACTAATATGAAAACCGAGATGTTAGTCGCACATATCCGCTCATGAATTACGGCACTCCTTAGTTACGTTAGAGACGAAAACTGTTAACCAATCGACTAATTTGCATCGATCGAGCATTGCCCGAGAACGTGCAATAATATAATGATCTGGAATTGATGTTGCAGACGGCGAAATCGTGGGCCATCCCAGGCTGAAGTTAATTGGCGATCAGAACGCTGGTATTTTTAATCTAAGAATCACCGACGCGTCTCTGACCGATGACGGCGAGTACGAGTGTCAAGTCGGACGATATCTGCGAGTCAAGCCAATCCGCGCCAGCGCTCACCTGATCGTCACCTGTGAGTCGAAATATGATGATGAATGAAAAAGAGTTTAACTCAGACCTGTCTTTTTTCCAAAAAGAAAAGGCAGAAACGCTCCTTTTCATTCGTAGACACTCATGTCTCTCAGTAACTTCTCTTAACGAGATCTGATTATGAGACACGGATGTTTAAATGATAATTTATTGTCTCAATGTTCTTCTCTGTTTTTCTTCTCTATTTTATTCAACGAGTCGACGAAAAGGAGAAGGCGTTTTGTGAGAATTTGGACAAGTCTGATTTAACTCTTTTATCACCTATTAATCACAAAAAATTTGATAACTTAAATGCATGTCCACTTGATTTAGATGTTTTTTTAATATTTAATTTTTTAATAAAAGTTTTTTAATTTTTAAATAAAAGTTTTTTAATTTTTAAATAAAATTTTAATAATTTCATTTATCTTGAAATAAAATAAACTAAATTTTGACTGGCATCCGGACTTAAACTTCTGTTTTTAATTTTTAATCTTTTAATCTTTATTAATGGAATGTGTGTGCAAGAAATGTAATTTTGCATTAAATTCTTATGAGAGATTTAACATAAGATCTCATACCTCATATTTATTCTAACAATGAATTCTAAGCTGTTGTTTAAACATACGACGTTTTGCCAACGAAAACGAAATATCTATTGGTAGATCTCAGCGGAATCGCAAAGTTCGAAAGACAAACGAAGTCGACTATCGTGCGAACACTGTAATTAAAATTTTCTGAGCGTGACCCACGATATTCGTCGGCAATCCGGGGAAATTCCAACAGCAAGATACGAAAAATACTTGCTCCTGCTAGAGAATAATCGTGACCGAGTCGTCCCGACGATAGCCCCGCATGGGCGTGGTACTTAAAATGCAAAGCGTGCCGTAACTCGAATTACAAACTCACGATCTCGAAACTGTGCTTAAAGTTAATTTACGCGGTCGTACAGGTATTACGTTGTGTAACGCCCTGTCGCCATCGCGAAAGGTCGACTTTCAGAGTTCTACGAGGGCGCTTGATCACACCGACGATGACATCCGTTTCGTTTCCACACCATCGTCAATGTCCCTTCCCTTCCTCCCTCTCTTTCTCTCTCTTCCTTTCTCTCTTCCTCCCTCGTCGGGAAATTATGTAGAAGTTATTAAACGTGACAATATGTACTCGTCCGACAGACTTTCGCGTAAACTAGTTTCGCAAAATGAAGCTAGTTTTGCACGAAGCACGCGCAACCTTTCCGGTGCGACTGCACGACGTTCGATTTTTGAAGGACGACGTTTAGTGAATCACAGCGTGAGTCCGTGGATCTTTCATCATCAAGATCATCTATCAAACCGCGTCATTTTTCTTATGTTCTCTATATGCATGCGTTGCATTCGTAATAGTGCAGGCGGACGCCTCGCCCCGCTATGATCGGAATGCAATAGTGCGTTTGTGAGTACATCGTAAAACTAATTTCACGAACGCACGTAGCACATCGTAAAACTGGTCCCAGTGCATCAACGGTTCCGATGACAAACGTTCGTTCGAAAATAAATTTTTCTTTCACGCTTTGCGAAACGAGAACGTTCACGAGTTCGATTGGCGTTGATCCATTTATCCCGGGATTCTTCTCGGGCTGCAATAAAATTACGTTTTTCTTTCTACTTGTTTTGGAGAATTGCAAGCGCAATCGGCTACTAGAACCGTCCGTTCACTGCGAAATTGTTTTTTTTTTTTTTAATCATTGTAATTATATTAAAGAATAAAACGTACGCACAATCTCGTCGTTATTATTCAGAAAGTCATTATATGTACATATATATTGCAACTAATTTAAATTCTCTGGATCTCAGATGTACATATAAATTATAGATTATGGAATTATCATAATAAGGAATTCTCTGGAGTTAATATGACTTATCTACTGAATGCTCAATGATTTGAAGAGGTAGAACTTCTTGAGATGTGACCTACTCTTCCATAGACACAGCATATATATATATATATATATGTATATATTACGACATATATTAATACGACATATATTAAGAGAGAAAAAGCATCTTACTAACTGTATTCCGTTCTATTTTATTATAAATATCTCTCTCAGAAATCCCCTACGCGACTTTCTATTTTTTATTGCAGATTATATCACATATCGTAATAAAGAATATCTTTTTCGCACAAAATTTCGATCACACACAAGTACGTTATGTAGCACTCTAATGATACCAAAATAATGATTATTAACATTTAATATCGATAAAATAACAGAAAAAAAATTGAACATTTTATGCGACAATGAGCCTGTAACGTAGGATATCTTTTTTACGGTCGAGTTTATGCGTAGGAAACGAGCACCGTTAAAATGATATTAGCCTTGATGCAAATTCTTCGTTCTCGAGGGTAAGTCTGGTTTCACATCTGCACCAGACTTTTAATAAAACGGTCATAACGCGGGCGCGGGCACGTTACTAAGTCGTCATATCCGTCAAATCAATCTTCCTCGTTGCACACGTCCGCGTTCATTACACTCGCATATACCGGTGACGCTGAAAATACGGCGGACACCGTTGACGATAATCTACGCCGCGGGTCAAATGGATCATCGGTGAAAATCGCGCGCGCAAATCTCGAGCGATCGTTAACGAACGACATCAAACCGGTAAATTCTCACGCCTGGACGCACCTATTTTGTAAACGTGCGCGTGTGTATTTTTCACCAGAGAGCCCCGTGTGTTTCTCCCGCATATCCCCCAACGTGCAAACGTGCGCACAAACGCAGGATCAATCTGCGTCGTTAATTACGCGCGTAACGATGTTTTCCCGATCCCGCACCGACTATAATTGTATTTTGCTTTACTCTTTTTTTTTCAATACTCGTGTCATCGTCATATTTCCTCTGTCTTAATCATTCAAATCGACTTCTCGTTTGTTTCCCGGTCGGTCATTGACGCTATTATCGCCAAATAGCGAAGTTATCCTGTCACGGGCAGACTTACAGACTTCGAGCGTAACAGGTTCGTGAAAATAATTGTCAGAGAAAAGGTCTTTAACCTTCCATCGTTTGTACGGAGAGAATGAACTGCATTTATCGGATAAAATTAGAGTCGACAGCGCGTCGATATCACGGCAGATATGTCTGATCGATTTTACAACGCTTGTGAAAATTCGAGCGAATTGCATCAATTAGTGAAGTCTAAAGAAAAATAAGATATTTTAAACGTTAAAAAAATTAATTGATATGTATGATGCCACGAATTATTCGCCAGGAAAAAAACTAATAAAAAGTATAATGATGGATTTTATTCAATACGATCTTTTAATTAAAGCATATTTTCACTATACATGGTAATGACCCAAAAGTTTTCGGTTCTAAAACAGAAAAGATAAAATTAGATACAATTATTTTTAATAAGTGAAATATATAGAACTAATATATAGCTAACAATAATATGTCATTTACGGTCCGAGCTAGATTTGGTAGTCTAATAATAATATTTCTTTGTGAATTTTGTATATTTTTATTAATTTAATAGACTTTACAGTGATTTGAATAGGATATTTGAAAAAAGAGAGAGAGAGAGAACACTTATCAGCATCAAAATTGATTAATCGATTAATCATTAAACTGATTAATCAATTTATGTGGATTTACTGTTTCAACGGAGGGCTGTGTTTTAAGATCGGCACGCATAACCGACGTGCAGTCTAGTGATTGTGAGTTGGTAAAAGTATAAAATTCACACAAAATATTATTATAGGCTATCAAGATCCTCAGTCTATAAATGGCATATTTTTCAATTATTTTTATTTTTTAGTATAATTATTTTTTATTTTAATACATTTTTTAGAACAATAAATAAACTAATTTTTCTGTACGTTAAAAATTCATTCATTTGCCCTTAATGATTTAAGATTATAGAAAGAGATCATTTCTTCAGCAGTCGATGTTTCTACGCAAATCAGATTTCAATTTTGAAAATAAAAGATAATCACTTGGGGCTAAATTGGAATTGTAAAATGGGTAATATAAAAAAGCGATCTCCATAGTGTTAAATCATTTTAAGAATAAAAATTAAAAATAGTTTTTTGTATAAAAAATTAATTTAATAATCGAATAAAATCAATAAAAATTAACTTATTGTATATAAAAAATGTATTGAAGTAAAGAATGAACTATATTGAAAAATAAAAATAGTTGCTTCAATTTGTTATCTTTTTTATATCCTTGGGATATAAGAAGCCGGAAACTTTCGGATCTTGCTACGTATTTGTAAACATGCTGAAAAGATGTGTATGTCGAAGATCAAGATCAAGCACTCGCGATATTCAAGATGATACTATCAATCTGAAGTCACGTTTCATTAATCGTTACGAAACCACAACATGTTTTTCTACTTCGAAACGACAATGTGCAAGAGAGAGACGAGAAAATAAAATGCTGTTCGTATGCATGCTATAACCATTTAAAACTCGTCTTTCTCACTGCAGTGCACGTGGAAGTGTTTCCGTGTACATGATTATTTCGCGAAAGAGACTATTGGGACACGCGTAATGCAACCGCCGTTATTGCACCTGTTCTTAAATGAAATGACATCAAAAACACGTCTGCATATTCTTTCAAGATGGGTACGAATTCTTTGTTTACATTTTAACAATGTAAACATAGTTGTAACTATAGCGGTATTCTCCTATGAAATAATAACGATATTTCTCGGTATCTTTAATTATTCGAGAATATCATTTGCGACAATAAGAACAACAAATTTCACGAGAAAACGAGGAGCAAAATTGATATAACTTTATACATCATGTAAGGATCGGAAAAATATCGAGATTATTGTTAATTTACTGTCAATTTGTTGTCAATTAAGCATAATGATAAGCGTAATGAAATCGCAAGGAACTTTTCGCCGTATTAAATGACTGCCACTGAAAGTTAACTGCTGATAAGTTTTTACCTCCTTCATATTTCTTGTTCGAACTGTATAAAACGATCGATAATTTCTTATCTGTTAGATTTATAATATTAATAATCAGATTTAATGTGAAACATAATATCACAACATTTACGAATAACATTTTAAATTCAATGTAAGAATATAAAATTCTCAAAGTACGTATATATGCGTATGTATCCATCTATGCATTCTTTCTGAAAAAGACAAAAAATTAAATGCTTACACATCGCTACGTGATGAACGGAATTTTCCTTTTACATTTCACAATAGAAAACGTACGATCGTTGTCCTCGTCATATTTATCTCTACTGCAAGAGCAGTTTCAGATTGCCGATGACGCGGAAAGGACCTTCGGCCCGTCTTGGAAAAAAGCTCACGTATCTCTCCAGGCATCGTACGAATTCGCGTCGTGATACGCAAAGAATGAGGCAGAGGGAACATAAGGCAGGACAAATAAAAATGTCTGGGCACAAGAGGACATTTCTTACGATCCAACGAGCAAATGAAGGAGTTGCGGGAAAGTAGGATAGACGAAAGTGGTATATACGTATATACCGGAATAAGACGCCATTGCTTTATTAAAAATAGCGGACCAAAGACTCCCGATGAGACGTTTAATCTTCCGGCCGACATTAAAAAAGCACTGTAAGCACCAGCAACGGTTAACTTTCAGTGGCAGTCATTTAATACGGCGAAAAGTTCCTTGCGATTTCATCTTAACTTTCGATGTATTTTTTGGTGAAATAATTCCACTGCATTCCCGCGTTTGACCGCGCTGCGCACTTTTTTTAATTAAGAATTTACAAAATTGCCATCTGAAAGCGTTCTTGTTTTCTGCACTCCACATGTTTCTTCTTTATTTATTGTATTACTTTTTACATTTATAATTATATTCTTTTTCATATATTCTTTTTCAAACACTAATTGTATGTTTTTAATTATATTTTTTATTGTTCCCGTAATTTTATTCCGTAATTATTTTTCGTAGTTGTTTATTCTCCGTCTCGATTGCATTGTTCTTACATTATTCTATTATAAGGAAAAATTACTTTGTATTTAAAAAAAAATTTACCTATTAAGTTACATCATTTACGTTAAACAAGACGAAACTGTTTAGCAAGATGACAAAATGTGTTTCCGATTATACAAATTTCAGATTATACATGCATTCGATTCAACGATTCATTATAGACTGGCATTTCTACAATACAATTTACGTATCGGTTAGTTAATTCGTTGCCGGGTAACAATTATATAAACGTCATTCAAAGCGCACTACAATTGCTTGCAACAATACTGTTGTAAACATCGGATAATTTCAGGTAATCCAAGTCGCATTTACCGGTATTTACATATTCTGTCTCGCAAAATGAATGCCAGAATGACGAAACACCTGTTTTATAAATTGAGTTTACGCTGCACTGAAGTAACTATCGTTGCGACCAGGACAGACTTTTAACATGAATGTCAGTATCGATGTAAAAGTCAGTGTAAAAAGAAATTTTACGAAGTATAGACACATACGTTTTTTCTCTTTTTCATTTAAAAAAAGAACGCTACAACTTATCTATACGATGAACGATCGATATCTACCTATCGAGACTATTTATTTGAGAAGTTTAAGGATGACGACGTGTCTCCTGCGCGATTTTCTTGTTCTTTCGTACATGTTTTTTTCGAGGATATCGCGTGCGTCACGACCGCGGCAACGAGAAAGACAGAAAGAAATCGAATTTCATAAATTATTCCTCCGTGGACACGTGACGTGGGTCGTCTCTTTTTCCTCCGGTACAACTTTGCTCGCACTGGACCGTCCTGTCGCCTCTCAATTCTCATTCGAGACACGTATAAGGCGAGGGAGGATATTCTGGAATAGCCCTCTGAATCGTTCACGGCCAGAGGGCCACGTGCACTCTTTGGTGCGCTCTTTGCGATGTACGAATACGTATACATATGCATGCATCGACGAGCAGCGCGGCACGCGTTTTGTATGTATGTGACTAGAGCTGAAAAAGCTCGCTGCATTCGTGGAAAGTGTATAAAATTTTGAAGGGAGGAAAGGTTTGTTTGCTGGAAAAGCCACTCGTGATTGTCGTTTACTTCCACCAGTTATTCTTTCCAGTTATATATAGATTGTACACATATGCATACAGTTTCAGGAAACTTTAAAAAAAATCTTTGAAATAGAAAGATAAAATATATGTGTTACAAAAATATTTTTTTGTAACACACATATATATGCGTGTTACAAAAAATATTTTTGTATACTTATTATATATACTGTAGTCCCATCTTCCTGCAAAAACTTGATTTTTTTTTTAACAGAATTACCATTCATGTCCAATGCTTGCAAAACGAATGAATTCGAAAAGTGCGAGTCAAACATTTTTCGCAAACCAAAAGGTTCGAACACTTCATGCATCACTTCATGCACCGCTTCACGCATCGCTTCCATGTTTTTGTTCCGTGAAAAAATGTGATATAAAAAATATTTCTTGTGCCATCTCCAGGACTACGCCATCGTGTCGTCTCACAAAACGCGGTTCCTGAAATTCCCGTTATCATTATTGCTTATGTGCCCATTTTGCCATGCCTGACTTGCTCGTTTTCAACATATCGTGCATCCTGATCGATACCGTGTCACGGTCTCTATCTGCTGTTTACAAAAGACCAAGGAGACATCCATCGAAATCGCTCGTCTGGCATCACACACCACACACACACACACACACATTCTTTCTCTCTCTCTCTCTCATTTTTGTCTACCTAAGACCGCTCTCTCTATTTCTCGTTACTTTATCCGCCTCATCCTTTTCGAACATGCAGTCAAGCGACTGATGCTGTTCGGACGCTCAGTTTTCTGCCAACGGTGTCGCACAGCTCTACGAATGGCATTTATTTCGCTTTGCGCAAAGGACAAGTTCCGCACGCGTCGCCTTTCTACCTACACCCTACACATCCAAGGTCATCCGCTTCTCTCCATTACCTTTCCTCACCCCCAGTGTATATACATTATTCTCGCCAGTCGCCTTCTATTGTCGTCTCCTTTTCTGTCTCGCGTGCTCTACGGACGGCTTAACGGTAAAAATGAGACTTATAAGACGATCCGGCAAAGAAAAATACTTTCTTACCGGATCAAGGCGCCACGAATAAATCCTTAGTCACAAATACTACTATAAGATAAGAATGACATGAAATGTAGCAATAGAACATAAGCAGCAATCTGTATAAAATGGATATGTAAGAATCCGATCCAGTATAAATAAAAGTTTACGCCATTTATATAATATTACTATTTTTTGACGGAAAGGCAAGTGTTTTTTAGAAAGGATCCAAAGAGAGGTCAAGCATACAAAGATAGTACAGAAAAAATAAAATATAAGAAGTAGATTCAAAATATAAGATATAGATTCATACAAAACGATTTAACAATTACTGTAAATAATAAATTATAATAAGTTTAAAAGACATAATATATCTCATAAAAACGATCAACTGCATTATCATCTAATGCATAATAATTAAAACATTTGATTGCCATAATATTCGAACATAACTATTCATGGAAGATAGCATGCTAAGAATCCTAGCTGAGATTTTATTTCTTATCAATGTTAATTATTCCAAAATAGAATAGTTTATTGCATCTCTCTTTCATCGTTTATCAAGCGCTTCGTAAATTTAATAAAGTCTTCGATTAATCGCGGAGAATTTGATAGTGCCCGAATTGATACTGAACATCGCATTTATGACAAATACGAACAAAGCTATGAACGCAGCAGATACTCTCATAGAAAGAGAGATCGAGAGAGAAAGGTGGCGAGAAAGTTCTCCCATTCGTTGATAATTAACTTTGCAAAACGTCGGTATTACGCACGAAGGGCACGGCCGTTAATGCCAATAATGCTTGACAGGAGACGTAGCCTGGCATAACGTGATTGTGTACACACATACGTGTCGTGTTCCTCGCGTGTGTCGTGACGCCGCTATGCGCGCAAATGCAATTCCACGCTTATCATCGCCGGCGGATATAATTGAAGCAGCGCGAAAGAGATAATTTGACAAACGAGCGAGTACGCGAACGCGATAAAATTAAGCGTGGTGACGCCGGTACGTGATGCAATGGTTGCAGATGAAGAAGGCTAATGTCGCGCGACGCGTGATGAATAATCTACCATGTGTGTGTGTCGTCGGGACTCTCGCGATTAATTGGTCGTAAGACACGCGCGCTTATGTATGGATTTATCAAAGAAAACTCGAACGCGGTTACATGTATTACGCGAAAAGCTATAATTTATGCGTCGATTCTATGCGCGTATTAACGATCGTAATAATCTTTACGTTTTTCACGGACAGAATTTTTTTTATCATCAGGTTGAAAGTGATTTTTTTTCTTAGCGAGAATTTGATAGTTTGTCATTTCTCCGTTGCAACCTGTTGAATTTGGAAATGAGTTTTTGCAATTAAAAACAAAACTTTAATCATTTACATCTCTAACGTTTAATTTATCGCTGTATTTAATTTAATCTAACGCTTTAAATTTCAACCATCGAGCAAAAAAATTAAATCTGTTATTGAGATTGAAAGGAAGAAAATCAACGGTGAATTTCTGCATATTGTGGTCATTTATATTTACTGCACGTGATGTCGCGATCGTTATCATCGTTATTAACATCACGTGCCATTTTTTCTCGTTTACGACTCGTGACGTACTGATCCTATTTCTCGCGAAATGAAATATGGGTGATGCATATTCGCAAATTTAAATGGGTTTTAAGAAACAGCACGAGAGACCTCCTCCGCGGCGTGCAAAGCAACTGAAACCTGCACCTGAAATAACGATATCTTAAGCGCAATGGGGCGTCTTAATGCAAGAATTATTATCGACGATATTACCTAACGCTAATGATGCAACTCTGTTTCTTGCATACTGTGAAGAGAATGTAATTTGCAATAGCGAATGATAGATGAATAACGGCGTAGTTATTTTTATTTTAAAGGATTCAGAACACAGCCTAATCGCGATCGTGAATTTTAATTAATTAATTTTCGTCACATTTATTTTTTGCTTCGTTATTATAAATCTTTAAGCATTCAAACTATTAAACTCTTTTGATTTTCCTATTACCGAGAGAAATTATTGCAAAATTTATTTTCCAGTTTATTTTAAACACACATTATACTTATAAAATGCAAGGAATAAGATATAATAATTAAGAGAGAAAAATAAAGAGAGAACGTAAATTCCGACGTCATTGCAATGAGAGACTGGAAATTTTCTGTTACGCTACTGAAAGGAAAAACACGCCGAATCGTGAGTTGCCTGTGGCATCAATGAACCTCTGACGATACCGGTGGCAGTTGATGTAACGCGGTTGCGTACGTTCCATTTACATCGGCTTGCATTTTCGCAAGCGATGGGACCTCGCACACGGAGCGCGTCGTCACCGCTGCCACGCCGGTGGAGATAATTAAAAAACGTCGAATGAATTGAAATTCAAGGGAAATTCGACGATAGTCGCTACTGTAAAAGGCAAGCAGATACATTAAATGGGCGGTATGAATAAACGCGAAGTATATGCATAATTAACCGAAAGTAGAAGAAGGATTAAAAAACTTGAAAAATTTACAGAAATCTCATTAATTCAGAGGAAATCAATACAGATTGAATAATAATCGATCGACGCTGAATGACTCTTTTGTAATAAAGTATGCATGACTTTTCGTGTTTGCATTTTAATAGGAATAATTAATTTGGATATCAAAATCGATATCCAAATTAATCTAATAAATAAATTTATGTATCCAAATTTATAAAGATATTTAGTCTCTCTGATGAGGAATATATATATGTATATGTAACATGTTTAAATAATAAGAACATAATCGTACATAATTTTCTATCGAACTAATTTCTATCTAATTCTATATTCTATCTAATCATAAAATTAATATCGAAAATTTATTCAATCATTACCATTGAGAAACTGTAATAATTAATAATATTCTGGATTTCAGAAAGTGTGTTAGAGACATTGTTATTAGCTGCCAAAGGTTTCTAAGATACCCGACAAATGGTGCAGAATAACAGATAACCAGAAATTTGCCAAACGACGCAACTTGTTGCCATCGCTGACAATTCAATTGTTGTTTACAAGAGAAGCAAGCGCGAGCTTAAACTTAAGACGCGCTAGACGGATCCGATATAAAGCGTCGTAATTAATTCCGAAGTTCTCCAGATTTAATGCATCTAAAGCGCGACGGGACGTATTGGGTGATCCACCACAGTGGATACGACGGTAGTTACGGAAATGATCTTCCTCTCTCTCTCTCACTCTCTTTCTCTCTCCTTCTCTCGAATGTAATGAAACCGGCGATGTGGTATCAGAGCGAATTCCCTGGTGGCGTCTAGCGACGCCTGCTGCATGCAATGCACTGGTGCATCGTGGCTGTCTAGATCACCGATCACGCACCGATGTTGCAAGGAGACATTGTACTATCGCGTTACAAACTTTAATATAAAAGTATCTCGAAAAACGTGCTATTTTTTCCACTGTTTTCTGCAAATTTTATCAGCAAACCGAGATCTTATTACAGAATTAATATTTTTTAGTTAATATTAAAAATTAAGAAATTAATTGTATGTATATATAAGTATGTATTAATATATTTCTCTAATTTTAAATGGATTTTATCAAGTCCATCAAATTATCATCAAAAGTGTTTAATTTAATAATTAAATAGATGAGACAATTAATGTTGGCTATTTGGAAATCATTATTTTAACTAAAAAGAAATCATTATATGTGATAAAAAATATCTTAATATTATCACACATATAGATTTTCTCAGAAGCATGTATGTGTCTGTGCGCACACGCACACGCATTTTCTCTCCCATTTCATGACACAACAGAAGAGCCCGTCTGAAAGAAAACTTTGACGCTGAACTAAAGCCGCATTCGTGATTTACACTGCATTACTTTAATGCCCAGTGCTATCATTGTCACCTCGTCATACATTTCTCGCCAAAGTCAACACACTCATAACCATCATTGGTTTTCGATCAATAAGTCTCATAGATTCCAGCATGGACATTTATATTGTCTCTAATTCCCCCACTCCCTCCCTCAAAATTTTCTAATAAAACAATGGTTTATGTTTATTATTTATCATGAGAAAAAATAATATTTATATTTTGTTAATATGATTACGATCATATAATATAATTGTACATGCATGTGTGAAATATTTAATATTGAAGTTTTTATAAAGATGAAGTTTCTGTTGCAAGTGAAATGATGAATAAAAAATTCTTTGCTCATCAAAAGTGTAATTTAATAATTACTATTGTTAAATCTTATATTTTAGTGTAATTTTTAGTGTAGTTTAATTTCTAATATTTAATATGATCAACGCGATTTTTTTGTATTACGGAGGTTTGCACTCTCTGTTAACTTTTTTTTATAAAAAAGCAAATATTAGACTATTATATATTGTTACTGATTACAAAAGTGATGATTTCAAATAACTAAGCTAAAGGATTTTCTTTTGAAACAGGCAAATTCGCTTTCTCAAAGTAACGTGCGTAGTACAAAGCTTGTCTTTTGCACTTAGGTAATTAAGTCTCTGATTAATTTCTCGATGAACAAAGGTCGAATGCGCATTAGGTATATACCTGCAGAATAAAGCTCTATCATTTATATATCTTTCTGAAATTTTTCATATGCTTTCAAAGTTCTTTCAGCCACAAGCTTCTACGGCCAAACAATTTTTCCTTAGCAAAAATGTCGAAAGAGATCATTATTTATCGCACACAAACGCTTTCCTGATTTTCAAGATTATGCATCTTTGTAAGTTTCGAATTAAAGTTCTACTCAAAGTTAAGTTCCTTTGAAATTAACTGGAGAATATAATTTCGATCATCTATTTTCTCTCTTAAAGCTTAGTTTTCCAGAAGATCCTTATTTTCAATTGTTAATTACTTGAAAATTGTATAGCTTTCAATATATTTTCGTTGAAAAAAAAAATTTATCAGTCAAAGAATCCGTATTGAAAAAATATGGATGTTGAGATCTCTTTGTAAATGCAAATATTACAGAAACAAAGCTGGAAATTAAAGCTTTCCTTTCCTCTATTTTCCTCGTATTTGATTTTTTCTAGCTCGTATGAGCTTTCTATAAAATTACGTGATTTTAAATTATAAGATAATGTTATACGAATTTCACGTTTCCACAAATTTACTATAACTTTATATTATATCATTTGTATCTATCTTGCGTGGTTTTAACGTCTCTTCAGATGTTTGTCCGTTTTAATCCAGTAGTAGTACCAGCATCAAAGCAGAATCAAAATGTTTATGAGTGTTACGACGCAGGATTGCCGGGTCTAATTGAAAGAACGTGGCTACGCGAACTGGAGCGAAGATTTAAGCGAAGTATGTGATAGCCATATAAACCAGACAACACAGTAGGGTACGGCAATAAGTGGAGCCGGTGAGAATTATTGTATGATCCGACAAAGATGAGAGAGCAAAAAGTGAGACGGAAAAACCGCGATATTCGCTGGTGTCTCTTGCAAACCTTTACTGTCTCCTTTTATTCGCGCTCGATGTGTCCTTTGTCGCCTTCCTTGCTCACCCGTTGTCCAGCAATCTCTTCGCAAGTAAAATTCCTCATAAAAACTCATCGTATATCGCAGAGCTTTCTAGCCAGAAGAAGAATAGAACAATACGGGATGTGCGCAAACGAATGTTAAAAGTGCAAGGATTCAAGCTGGCTTCTCAAACAATGAGCTGCCAGCTGTTATCATGTCAAACTTTCAAGTATACCGCTACAGTTTCAAACGAATTACGAGAGATTTTAAATTAATAGCCCTTGAACTGTTAAATTAAATGGGAAGTGTATTCAATCTAGTTTCTTAGAGTTTTCCGAGACGTCGAAGTTTTTGAAGTTGTTAATTAGATACGACAAATTGTTTCACAAATTTTGTACTTTGTTTTCATGTTTTTTTCAAATTCGAGAATTTTTCTCAGCAGATTATTAATACTGTAATCCTAGAAGCTGTCGATATTCAATTAAATTTTTAATCCTTCATTTTCTATAATAAACACTAAATACATAGCACACATAAACTACGCGTTTTATATTATTCTGTTGCAATAAAAATTAAAAATTTTACTTTTACTCACGACGAGATTAAAAGATTTCTTTCCTTTGCAATAATTTTATGCAAAATTTTCCAACACATTACTTATTTTAATATATGATAAACTAAAATCTAATGTAAGCTGCTAGTTAACCTCAAGTAGTTAGATATTAATCTAGAAATTGCTAGTTGCAATTAAGCCAACCTAATCCAGTCAGCGTCGGCGTAATTGGTCCTTAAAGCTTAATGTCGCACACGCATCTTCATGTTACCCGCATCGATCGCGAGGAGTCGTTTTTACCGGTTAATAGCTCGTTCTCTGTAATTGAGAAGTCCACTATTACAAGTGGTCTATCTATCCATTCGACTTTGGGTCGATGGATAAATAGATCGCCACCAATTCTCAGGCTGCACAAATCTCAATCAAGGTAAGTGTCCATTACAACGATCTAGCTCCACTCAAATTACTTTACTCGTGATGGCTAAACATTCAAATACATCATTCTTGTTTATTTTTCATCCAACTAGATGAAAAATAAACAAAGGCTTCTTTTGAAAAGAAAGAATTTTGAAAGTAACAGAATAATAACAGGGGAATATTTCAGAAAATACATTAGTGAGATTGGCATTGCTGTACCAGCGTTCTATCTCTCTGTCACGTGTACATCTGTATTATGTGAGAACATCTGTTTATATATATCTGTAATATTTGTATATCAACTTATTATCGCTGCAACCATTAAGGCATGAATAAATCAAGTAAAAGAAATGTAAAGTCACGATTGAATTCGGCTGGAGCTCGTATGTTAGATCTTCAATTTGACATGGCGAACAAATTTACAACACGACGGCAGATAAGCGATTGTCGGCATGATACTGTCTTTCCTCTCTATCCATAAACAGAGTCGTGCGATCGTTCACATGGGCAGGTGAAGAAGAATAACGGTTATTCGACGAAACAATAGTCCAATATTCCCATCCCACAAATACACACACATTACACGTATTTCTATTATAATTTCATTGTAAGGTTTAATAGACTTGTTGATTATAACTTGCGTTATGGATTCTAATTTTCTAAATTATAAACTTTTTGCGTGTAAATTATAATTTGTTTATGTGAAGGATTGTGTTTTGTTTTGGCATCGAGATTATTTTCACAGGTCAATAGGATTTCAGCTTTACACAACTTTATTTATAAACAGTATAATATATTCAGGAAAATATCTTTACTTTACAAGAAAGATGAAATCGGCTTAAACTCTCTGAAAAATGAGCTCTTGAATTTCGC
Organism: Crematogaster levior; assembly: GCA_901521435.1. Lineage (NCBI taxonomy): Eukaryota > Metazoa > Arthropoda > Insecta > Hymenoptera > Formicidae > Crematogaster > Crematogaster levior. The sequence continues at coordinate 417,551 of CABEGB010000925.1, read as the reverse complement.
TTTATTTTTCTCGCTACTGAGTTGATAAAAATTTTTGTCGGTTAGCTTTTTCTTGCTAGATAAAAATAACGATGGTTATAGCGGAAAAGTCATCACGTTATTTAAAAATGTTGACTTAATTGCAAGCACTTAACCTGCATTCTTAAATTTCGATTGCGCATACAACTGGCGCGCGGACTCTAAAAGTCTGGATTAATTTGCGGAGAATATGGGTCGCACAAGTGCGCACTGTACTTGAAGCACTTGGTTGCTTCCGATCTACTAAGAACGTTTCCCTTTTTTCTAATTCAAATTGGAAGCCCGGCTGACTTAAGTAATTCGATTAGACGTCGGCGAGACAGAATCTAAATTGAGGACGCAATCCTAAATTAATGACGTAATTGAAAAGCAGAGAGGCAGAACAAATTCAACTTTTTCAATTACAACGAGCAAATACCTCATATTCGTAGAATTGTTATTAATTAATATTTTAATTTGTTGTATAATTTTAATTGATCGAAATAACGAACAATACTGTTTTGCAAATGTAAGTTTTAAAGTTTTTTGTTGCAATTAGGAATATTATTTTTGGCCGGTATTGAGCTTCTATTTTGAATTAATAAACACAATCAAAGGAAGTGCAGCGTATCTGCTATGCATCATGCGCAGGGAATGTACGCTGGATCGTTCAACTAGGTTGGTTTGGCTGTTACACTCTGTGGTCCAGTAAAGCAGCACTACATTGAAATATCAAATTTAATACGCTCGCGTCATGTTGCATCAAATTACAAGCGTTAATGAATATTTTAATAGAAGCTGCATAATTTTTTGATGCAGAAGTTGGAATATTTAAAAGCGGATAAACATTATACTAGAACGCTTGACTACTTTAATTATAACAATTGATTGATTCGGCGTAACGGCACGATAAGTCGTATACACATGTAAGTCTGTAAAAACTTTTATAAATCATTAACGAGATTCAGTCTGTTTTTCCTGCAACTTTTTAAATTAAATCTCATAAAAAAGAACATTGAATGTTCCAAAAATAAAAAAAAATTGAAGCTATCTTTCAAAAAACATTGTTTTTTTTTCTTTCAAATACTAAAAGTTCATGATATGTCAAAAGTTATCACCTGAGAATCTCAGGAAAATGACAAGCCCGTTCTATTATGAATTTAATATCGCCAAAAACTGTAAGAGCTAAAAGTTAGAAACCATTATGAAATATTCGATTAAGTATGTGATAAGAAACTCATATAACTTTGTGATTTGCCATGCCATCGCTTTAAGCCCTCCAATTACATCAACTCCACTTCGCGAAAATGCCAATGTGCAACATAATGTTGTATCAACCTTCTCTCCTTGTAATCCCCTTGTTTGCAATTCATAATAATTGCTCGAAGCGTATGCAGATTATGCTTTAATGTATATGGTTACACATTCGTGTGGGTGAAAGCGAGTAAAATTAAGAACGTACTCGTTTCCACAATTACGCGGTTTCAGCGTTAAATGTGGAACAGGTTTGCCCAAATTCCAGTTCAAAATTTCGCATGCGAAATGGAGGAAAAAGCGAATAGACGCCGGGGTTCTATCTACAGATCATTATGCGAGCATGTGTTCGTTGTAATCATGTGTTGCGGTCGATTAGCTGTATCATTACGGGCGTGTGAATGTTTGCGGAAGAAGATAAGGGTGACAATCCACTCCCCTGCGATGGACAAGCTTGTTCTATAGAATATAATTTGATCCTTGTGCTTAATTAGTATGCTAAAGCTAAATTTAGAATAAATATTCATTAGTCAACAATCAATAAATTAATTATCAGAGAAAAACAGACAAAGAAAGAGAGAGAGAGAGAGGTATAAAGTATTTAAAAAATGGTGGAAAATATTTTTTCAATAAAGTGATAAAAATTGCTTTGACTATTCCAATTTAATCTTTAGAAAAAGCTAGACGTGTGAATTGCCAATTTAAAAATTAATTACTAATTTTTCGTTTGTTAATAAAAAAATTTATAATGTCATGATACCTCGTGAATTGTTCACATCGAGGCAGAATCCTAAATAGACACTTATCAATATGATCGATATAATTTTCCTAGACGAACATCAAGCCGAACAATCGCGAATTAATGAATCGTCCGCAGAATCGACGATCAACGGAGGTGCGAGCGCCTCCGCCAATATTTTTTCTCCCTGCCTTTTTTTTGTGACGCATCGCATCGGTACCAGTCAGAAAGGGACAAGGGAATGGGTGGTGATCCGGTTGGTACCACACTCGGGTCGGCCGGCGGGTGACGCTCGGCGATACGTGACGCGCGTTTTAAAAACGCGCGACGAACGCTTTGTCAGTGCTGCCTACGGGTCGTGCCGCAGCAGTAGTACAGTAGTAGGATGACAAACCGATACGGGGGATATCCGGCCGCTGGCAAGCGTTTATTTATGATGCGTTGTCGGCCGTCGCTGTGCCGTAACGGGTTCGCGCGCTGCGCGCGAAATGCCGGGTTCAATCGGCATCGCGTGCACAGAATCGACGATCGCGAGGGATTCTCTCGGCAGAGAGACGAGTTATCGGTGCGTGTGCGCATTTCGCGGCTCCCTGTACGCAACACGTACGTACGCGATCCAGTTTACATAAGCAACACGGCAATTTTCGGAAATTTCGCTGCGTGCCCTTCGACCGTCCAACACACCTCTTTCCCCCGCCGATGCATCGTTTCGAATGCAACGCACCCGGGGATGGATGGATCATTGCGATCCACCGCCACCCGTAATAAAGCTCTCGTCGCTGAATTCGTAACGTCACGTCCGGTAGATGGCTGAGATAATTGAAGTGCGGGGTTGGAATAGTGACTAAGTGAGGAGGGTAGTAGCGTGATTTGATGAAAAAAACGTTAATTCATTTTTTTTCTGCAATAACTGAGTATCTGTTAGTACGATATTTTTTAAGTACACTGTTGATTTATTATCGAGAAAATAAAATTTCGAAGTGTAGCGAAGTACAGCTTTTTTCTAAGCGAAGAAAATGGATCATTAAATAAAATACTGTTTTTGATCAAATATTGTCTAATGTTGAGCAAAAATATTGAATTATTTAAGAAATTGTTAGAGAAAGATAGAGAAAGAGAGTGGGTTAGCTTTCGAAACATTTTACAATTTCACCTGAAGAATAGCCTCTGAATCTGGCGACTGTTCAACGAATTACGTCGCGAATTATTAACCAATTAGCGATAACTGCGAGGTATTCTTTAATGAGAAAGCACGTTCCAGTTTTGCACTTCGCGGCTTCGCGAGGATTCAACTATACGAAAATGACATTATCCTTTGAGAGTCTTGTTAGATGGAACGACAGATTAAATCGAATCGGTCCGCTTCGACTCATATATCGTCGGTAGAACTCGGCGTTTCTAATTACACGCGCTAATTCCGCGGAATGAAAAGGACCAGGGTGAGAACTGCCAGTGTGGAGATGAACCTCGATGACCTCCCGCTACTTCTCGTCGAGGGAGGAGAACGAAGGTAAATCGAACTCTGTGACGCGAACTCCAATTACGCGGCCTTGATTCAGCTGGACTGGTCGACAGCCGTAAGCTTCACGCGGGACCGGAGTCGCGAATCGTAAAATCCACAACGGACAGTGCAATGCGAATCGACTGTAGACTGTGTCGTCGATGTGGACGTCAATATTTACTACGAATCTCTCTGGCCACTCGATCGCGATGAACGGGAAACCGATACGCGAACAGAAGAGAAGATGTGTAGAAAAGAGAACTCGAGGAAAATAACCGTAGCGTGAGAGCGAGAACGAAATAACTACATATATATAGGATGTGTCTATATACTTATCGCTGGATATAAATCTCTTCATTATATACCAGAAAGGAACTTTGAGATATGTTCGGAAGAAAAATAATATAAAAAGCCTATCTGGTGAGGAAGGGTAGGAAGGTATCATCTAATGTCTACTTTTTTTATTTTAAAAATGCTTATCCTTTTTGAAAGTCGCATGAACAAATAGATACTACTAAATAATATTTTGTATAAATTTGTGGCGTGATATAAAAAATAATGGTATGCAATAAAAATTTGCGGTAATATAACATTTTAATGTGTAAGATCTTTTTGATATCTATAAGTTAAAAAATCATAAATATATCTTTATATTAATAATGTACTTAAAAAAGGTAAATGAGAACCAGCTAATCATCATGCTAAAGTTATCGCGGTAAAGTTGTGTGTGTGTAAAATGAAATAACTAACGTTGCAATATAACTAAATAAGAAATACAAGCCAACAAGGAAGGACGGATCATTGCAATAAAAGTAGAAGACCTCGCATTCCGCAGAGTCTTTACAAAATCCGGTTATCCGTATCTGTAGTCATAACGTACCCATGTTTAGAAGAACCTTATATCCGGAGATCGCGATGCGTAAGAAGTACTTTTCTCTTCTTTTTATTCCGTGTTTTTTTTTTCTTTACGGGCGTTCTGCACGTACGCGGAGTATCCGTAGCGAGTAGCAGGTCGGCTACCGAATCTTTCCAATTCCGAGTCTGAAATTTGTTTCGCGTCTCCACGTAACGCAACGTACTCGTCGCAGCTGTCGAATAAGTTGCATCTATCCGACGTGCACGCGGCTCTCGCATACATGGGGCGCGCACCTGCATCTCGCACACGCACACGATGTGCACCAACGCGACGTTATGAAACGATAGTACGTGCCGTACAGTACCAGACGCCGCGTATATACGATTTTCCATCCAGCCGGTTTCGCCTTAATGGAGGCGTCGTGCGCATATCTCGACCGCGCCTTATGTCGACCGCGCTATGAATCTCATTTCGCGCTCGGTTCTGAGCTCGAGTTTCCGCGCACGCAAACTCGTCCGCGGATTAAAGCACGGACAGGATGACGTGCGTCTCAAATCTCGGCCGTCCTGACGATAGACGAGCGATTTTCATGCGCGAAAATTCGATGCCGGATTGAACGTGAGAGGAGAAATACATCGCCGTCGCAAAATCCATCCCACGAGACGAATTGTCTTACCACTCGATATTTTCCACATTTTCCGTGACTCCAGTGCGTTTCCTTAAATCGAAATGTCTCGCGATGACTTTACGAAGTTTTTCCATACGAAATTTCTTTTGTCTCGCAGAACTCGAAACGCACGTTGTCCAAATGTCGTTAACGCGCAAAAAGATCCGTGCTTTTAGCTCGTCTTTGCCAAATAATCTCTCATTTAATTATGTAACCGTTATGTAACTGGAATGATTCTCTAAACAACGGAGCGAGAGCGCGGAGCTACACACTCTTTGGGTTAATTAATTAACACTACATGGTGTTACAGCGTTACAACGCGTACGCGCTGCATATACTCGTCGTATCATTCTCGCACGGTAAGTTCGTTAAGCATAATGTAGGCCAGGCATCGACGACGACCGCTGACGACCTAAAACCCATATGCAATGTGTACGCGCGCTCGGCGTACGTATCAGGTACATTATTCAGCACGTGCATAAACCTCGATGAGTTCGCGATTCCATGCGTTGCAACAGCACGCGCGCACACTCGGAGAATTGATCTTGCCCGTGTAATAACACACGAGGCTCGTTGCGGTGCCGCGCCGGAAATCGCGTTCCGCGTGTCTGTCAAATAGCGTTCCCTTCATAATTGAAAAAGCCGCTACACCCACGCGCGCGATACACTCCCGTCCCTTTTGCGCGAATTATTTCGAAACTCAACGTAACTACCTCGCAACTGTCGGCCGACTATTCTCGCTCTGCACCGGTAATCCTAAATATCCGATTCCGAGTTCGATCCGAGGAGCGAGAATGAGCTTGTAATGTCTTTAAATTAAATTTAGATTTAAATTAATCGAAAAATCGCATATAAATACGATTACATATTTTTGCATAGTTAATTAGTAAACATCGAGTAAACAATATCTAACACAGATCGTGTGAATCCGTTACCGATGTTGCGAATCCTTGGTTTGTTTAATGTAATAAAGGTTGGGAAATGAAAACATCGGTAATGAGAATACAGATAATTATTTGTAAAAAAGGAGGGAAAGAGATAAATAATGCGCGACAGGTTGCGTGCTGTGCCAAGTTTATATGCCGGGAAGTAAAGCTTGATTATCGCCAGCAAACTTCTAGAAGCGGAAAAAAATTCCAAGTTTGAACGACGAGAGCAGTTTCGCGGTTCGCCGACCGCAAAATTGCATACTGCGCGATCGATACTGTTTCATTTTCACTGGTTAAAGAGCAACCGCGTATCCATTTTTTCTAATTATTTTGTTTGTTCAACATGTTTATGAGCGTCAATGTAATTATCTCCCTTGCTAATACATAACGATGTTTACCGTTACGCTGTTTTTCATCATTGCGGCCAATGAAGCCAAAATAGCAATTGTCCATTTATTCTGGCTCCGCTCTTTTTCCCTACAATTTTCTAATTACAATAATTAAATATGTCATTAAGAGAATGTCAAGTTGAAATTTTGTTGATGCAAAGTAGGTTCAAATTAAGTGAAGATAAAGCGCTTTGCTGTACATTTGCATACTTTTGAAGCTTGTCAAGATTTTAATTGCTAACTAGTTTAAACGAAATTATTGATACTTCACTTTACTAGGTAAAAAGAAATATACATTTGCAATTTAATCTCTATTATCTCTATAATTAAGAAAATATTCTTTTAATACTCGGTATATCCAGAGTGTATCCTTTTCTCAGAATCCGCCGCGAGGAAGATTAAGAAGTTATATAAAGGAAAAGTTATGTGTATTTGTCCCCCAAGCGTGATAGACATTATTAGAGACACGAACAATGAAAATTTGTTGTCGTCCTGGAATAAATGAGATTTTTCTCGGCTACCCCCGTTGTCGCTGTAAAAGTCATTACATTGTAACGACATGTTTGTTGTGAAAATAAAGAATGTCTGGTATCCTCGTGAAACGAAAAGAAAGAAAAAGAAGGTTGAGGAGATACTTTTATCCAGTTTGATACCCGCAGAATATCCGTCGGTTATTTTTCATCCCGTTAATAGCGCCATATTTCGATCGCATTTGATTGACAATTATCAATATCAGCCGCATAATTCAGCCGCAGGCAATTCCGACAAACATGGAATCGATTTCGCGGCATACGGAAATTGAAATGAAACTATTAATTGTGGATTTGACACGAAACATGCCTAAAATAGACATATGTTAATTCAATTTCTTTAAATGATTTAGAAGAAAATGTTATACGAAAGAGATAAGTATACATTAGACATTTTTGTAATGAAAAGACGTATAAATATTAAATATCTATGTACGACTCTTTTTATCAAAATTCTCAACAAACCCATTTTTTTTTTACAAAATTTGTAGATACGATTTTAAAGCGTTATATGCTTTAGCAAACTACGCATATAGAGTGACGCATCATTCTGCTTCTAATGAATCTACGTGTAATGTTTGAAAATGAGCCATTTAATTAATAATCGCGTGAAATGCAACACAATTGTTATGTCATTTCGCACAACCACCGCATACCGCAACTGTCTTTTAAAGGACCGAGCCGGAAAATCATCGTCATCCGATTGATCGCCGTTACATGTAATTCAATTTCGTCAACTGCATCGGCGGAAAGGCGTTCGATTAATATCGATGTATCGGGCCCTCGCATAATACACTTGCATTTGCAGAATGATCGACGAGAAACGCATATAATGTTGGATCGGTAGATGGTGGATGCTGGCGCGTTCTCGGTGCAGGAAGCCGAATTTACATTGACGTCGAAATAGAACCAATGAGTACGCCGTCGCCGCACGCGATAAACGCAATAAATTTCGTGTCCGGCTAGCAGAACACGAACGTGTCGCGACGTTAATACTGTAATTTTCGTCTCGTCCAAGAGTCCGGCATCTCGACGATTTCCGCATGAGGTCTGGGTCGTCGACATGTCAACGTCATCCCCGAAAGCTCACTCCCAGAGTTCGCGACACGCGAGGAAATGGAAAATAATAAAACGAACGATATCGAACTCTCTGCGACTTCTTAGAAACGCGACAAAATATTTCAATTTCTTGCAATTCTTGTACGATGCACTATGTAAATTAAAAACTAGTAAAGTAAGCGGAAAAGACGATTATTCTCGCGAGAAATAATAGAGTTAATAAAAAAACATTTGACTCCGTAACATGAAAATGTTGACATACAAATGTTTTGTAAAATAATTTTCATTTTGTGCCATGCACAAAAAAACCAATTGCGTAAACATATATAGAGGTTTTTAAATGTTACCAAAATATAAACTCGATTTTGAAAATATTTTTATACTCGATCCAGATAATTTTTATGACTTCACTCTCGCGTGATTCTTCGAAACAAAAAAATAGATAAAAAAGCGTGGTTACTTTCTTTTACGAGTATATCATATAACAATGATACTTCGTCAGACAAGTACCGTGAGAGAAAAAGGAAAGGACTAGCACGTCGATAATGAGTGCAAAGAAATCGTCTGTGCCACCGAAGCGACCGCGGGCGTCGATGCATCCTCTTTCTTTTCTTGACTTTTCTCTTGCACGGTATTTAATTTGAGCGTAGAGTCGACGATGGCAAGCATGGAAACTGAAGAAGCACTTAGGAGCTTAAGCCGACGCAGTCATTGACGATTGTACGAGTCGCGTGATAGCGACCATTCCTCTTTCTCCTTTCTCTCTTTCATTTCTCTGTCTCGACTAGCGATGCTCCGCATTCAGGAGTCATGATTGCACTCGTCAAAGAGCAAACAGTACTGACGGATCCTTGACTTTAGCGAACACCTCGCACAAAGCTCAAATTCCGAAATACTCTATAGTGATGACCTCACTTGTACCGGAATTCAACGAGACCCTTGTCAAACCGTCTAACTTTTGGAAAATTCATAGAACGAGACACAAAACCGTATCGTTGATTTAATCCTTTCATTTCAGCATTATGATTTATTAAAATTTCTGGTTTATTAAAATTTTAGCATTTCTTGTAAATTTATCAGATAATTTTGATATTATAATTATATAATCAATAAATAATAGTTTTCTTTTCAATATATTATTCCATTTTACTGAAAATTACTGAGATTTGTAAACATCTATCGTTATTGTTCTATTACTGTTCTTTATGGCTTTTGCTTACTCGATTGTCAAGTTGACAGTAACGGTTGAAAAACAAGAATCTCCATTGCATATATATATATAATATATAATGCAAAATATATAATAAATAACACGTCAAAAGCTAAATTAGTCTTGTAATATTATACAGCATCAGTCCTCGTTTTAATACAGTGTTTTTATATTTAAAATAATTGTCGTAGTGTTAAAATATACTGAAAAGATTCCTTTTATGATAATTAATACACGAAAGTAAATATTTATTTCAATTCGGCAGCTGTCAAACAGCTTGCTTTCATCCTTGATTAAGTACAATTCAATTCGACATATATAGATTATTTGTTGATTATTCAAAGAAAAGAGAAGATATATTTTATAAGTTTATTCGATTATAAATACTATTTTATTGAAAAACAGATTTATTTTAATGTACGTTGCAAAAATTTTCATAATACATTTTCTTACTTCTGATGTCAATTTAAAATGAACAGTGAGTGAAAAGGCATTTTTCACACGTTTCATTCATGGCTCTTGGATTAATCTCATTATGAAAAAAAAACCGTAAATAATTTTCTTTCACAAAAAACGAGGCTTAAATCTGTTAAGATGTCGATATGTTTATTAAAAACTAACATATCTTCATAAAATCTTCGTCAGAAGTTAATTTAATAAACAAAACGAGATTAAAATATGATTTCGAAACTTTGAGTGCGCCTATTTTCATTGAGAATCGTGCACAATGCGTCTTATATTTTTTAAAATAATATCGACAAGATGTAACTAAGATTGCGATCATTGTTATAGATGGATAAACAATCGTTTTGAGTGCTGATCTTTCATTTTTCGCTATCAATCACAATCTCAGCGCGTTATTGTCAGTGCCATAATATTCATGACACGGATAACTAATTAGTCAGGCAAAAACAAAGTCAAAGAGTCCTGAAAAACTTTCTCTCTCTCTCTCTCTTTTTTCATCACGAGAATAAATTACAGGAAAGACGCTCTTACAGCAATGCAAAGAAATACTGAAGAAATGTGCGGATGCAAAATTAGCTCTACTTCTACTGCATGCGAAAAAACGAGGACATAATTAATTTATGAAACGCGAATTAAACAGGAAAAATATGCAATTGCTTAATACTACTTCTTAGAATTAGCGGGATGGAAATAAAGATCTCTAATGAATGAAAAGAAAATACAAAGTCAAAAAGTTAACGCTAATATAAATTTTACACATCCTTCGCAAATTGTAGTTACATATTTTTGTAATTTTATTATTCTAACTACGTAAAATAATGTTGTTTTTCAAGTTTATCTTTAACTAAGAAATAATAAGTAATTATAAAAAAATGAGTAGAATTTTTCGATTTCATGCAATAATGAAGAAAATTGAAGAAATTAATGTCAATTTGAGGCGAATAAGTATGTGCCTGATTATTGCGAGGAATATGCAAGCACGCTAGGATCGATTTCACGACCTAATTTCTATGAAACCCAAAGGATCGGCTACGGAATTAAGGCCGTGGCGTTCCTACATTGTGCAATTTCCTCTCCGACGCCTTTCCACCGCCAATTTCTGTGAATTTCTACACTATGCCGTCTAGAAGCTGAAAGGATCTCTAATTTTCTGTTGCATGAATGGCCTTTATTTCTGGTTAGATCTTCTGAGAGACGGTAGATCTCGCGAGATGTTAAGGGATTATATGCAAGAGAGCAAACGAAAGACACCGAGTATAAACAATGCGAATATTCATTGTTTTAATTGTCCTTTTCATAAATCATGATTTATGGCCGTAGAGCACGGAATGCGTCTCGAAAAAGCAGAAACGTTTTCACGTTTTACGTCTTGCGTCATATCAACGATATTTATTTTCCACGGCAGACGAAATCCACGTATCATCTCTGGACATTATAGTACGAGAACGATAAATCATCGGCGTTTTAATTATTTCATTTCACGGTGGACGCGGATAAATCACTTCGAGCGTGAGTTCTCGCGCGCACGTTGTTGTTTAATTTTCCGCGGTCTTATAATTACTCGCTCACTACCTTTCCGGCTGAACTTTTTCTCTCTCCTTCTTCCCTCTCCCTTTTGCCTTATTGTCTTCCGTACCCAACAACGAATCCTCACGCTGGGAAAATGTCCCTTTAAATAATGTAAAGTGTTTCTGAATAATGCATGCCGAGTAGACTCGCGGAATCGCGCGCGCTCTTCGCTAAAGAAAGATGGAAGGAGGTAGATACGGCGAACGGTGTAAGTACCGCATTAACAAGCTACATTATACGCCGCTGTAAGTACGTCCTAGTCAGATGTTACGCCCGCGGAACAGAAAGCTCATGTCGGAGCTCTCTCGTAGTTTTAATCAGGATTAGAGAGATAGACAAATGATTACTCGATTCATCGACTCGTTGAGTTCTACACTACCGCGCTTGTTAATCAGTACTCATCACTTGGATTTTAGAGTTGTGTGTCCATTTACGATCTACGATCGAAAGAATTACGTATTGCCAATACAGCGTCTAATATCTCAAAATTACATGGAATTATATGTATACATCAATCAAATAAAATAAATTCGTGATGATGTAGGACGATTATATAAACAATCTGGACAAAATTAAGAAGGGTTTAAGATTGAAAGAAGTCTTATTTAAAAAATTCATTTTTGTGATACATTTTCATTGAATTTCTTTGAAAAATTAATCTCTAAATGATAATTATTCGATTCTTTTAATAAAGGCGATTATTCATAACGAAAGAAATATACACAATCTCTTTATTGATTTTATAATATAATAATAGAGACGCTGTTAACTAAACAGTTATGTAAAATAATTCTCTTGAAAACACAACATTATTCTTTATAGCTCAATTTTCGAACTTGGATTTGAATTTTCACTTGGAAAGGTCTCGCATTAATAAGACAAAACAAGCATATCTAAGTCTATTACGACTTATGTAATAGCAGTCGTTGGAAGCTAGGTCGATTGCTAGCAGACGGTGGAGCCAAGGAGCTTATGTTCTACTACGCAGTGTTATAGTATTTTAAGGATTCATAGAACTTCTTTGCATAGAACTTGACTGCGCCAGTTTTACGTTTCCCTTTTTGCGCAATATTAACATTTTTGAAAGAATATTTGAAAGAAGTACGCTGTGGAATATAAATAGTGGAATCAATCAGAAAAATCATGTTCCTATAAAAATTACTTAAGTAATAAATGTTTGATTTCACGAAATTATTTAATTTCACGAAGTTAATTAAGAAAAGTAAAACACAATTTTCTCAATTCCTTACTCTATTATTAGTATACTAGTAATATTATTTTTAATGATGATTTTGTAACCCATTGATGAACTAATTGACGAAATAATTATCTTAAAATACACATCTCTCTTACACGGTTCTGCATAGTTGTAATTATATTTCTCACGATTACGTCGTTTATATTCTCACCGACGACAATAATCAACTTAAATATCATGGTAACAATTATTGAAACAAGCTGGTTACGTTTAAAAAATGAGAGCAAATTGTAATGAGACGCCTGTTAGAGAAAACTACGGTTTCATTTAAATATTTATAGAAGTACAGTGGAGGTTTCCTGCGCGGGAAATGCTTGTCTCTTCGCGGTCCCGACTTACCTTCAGGTTTCGTTTTCGCAGAACGAAGAGTAAACGCTAAAAGTAGCCGTAGGAAAAATTCACTAGAAAATTCAGTTCGTTCTCTACGCTCGTTGCGTGTTTGCGGCATGTTTTCGTTGTGTCAAACCACGAGAGGACGTTGACTTCGTAAGCGCACATAGTGCAAATGCACATATTTCTACATTCTTTATCTAAATTCTCGAGAAACGTAATTCACGTTTTACACGCGGGCATCGGTATGAAAACGATGGAAAAAAATTTCTCTTTTTTTTTAACGTCCTACTTTTTCTGCTGCTCTTTAAAAGCCGCGAAAGGCCCTAGGTTTTTCTGTCTACTATTGTACGGGCGCGAAAAATACGGTCACCCAATTTCCGGGGCAGTCGTGCGGTTTTCCCACCCTGAAAGACACTGGATGGTGGTACCAGGCTGAACTCTTCGTAATTCAACCGAGCCTTCGAACAAAGAATGACCGTACGTACATACACGACAAGTCCCGCTGCTGCCGCTGGAGTCGCATCGTCGTGAACATTGTACACTGTTCCTGGCGACGATACGAGCCAGCTGGCGCGTCGCGCTCGTATTTCATCGAAGCGGGGCGGCCGCCGCCTTCTATCGACCGTTTAGTAAAGTGCCCTCATGCGACCGTCGCGATACGATACGTGCCCCCTTTCGCCGAGAAACGTTGGCGACAAGGGGGTGAAAGAGGGTTCCTTCGATCAGAAGGAACGGGAGAACTCCTATCGGCGCCCGGTCCCCAAAGCTGCGTTTATCATCAACTCGCATGCTGCCGATGCGGCTGTTCACGGTCGACGATATTGCCCGGGTAAAATGAGGATATATTGAACAATAAATACTAACAAATCCTTAGCGAAGAAATGTGAGCACGCTTCACGAAATACTTAGGTCCGATGGCAAATTAAATCACTTCTAGATTCTAACAATAAGTACAACCTAATTCGAAGATTCCGTTGCATATGTGTGTAAAATGCAATTGTGTTTTTTATATGAATATGTTTTCGATGATAACAATGATAATGAAATAGAAAATAAAATTATTATAATATGTGTCGAACTCATATTTCGTTTGATAATTGTTCATTTTCATCATTGTCATTATATTCATTCTATATTCATTTTTCTTTATTTTTGTAATTTTGCTGTTATATATTGTTAACACTAAATTGCCTTTGAGCATTATTACACATTAATTTTTATATTTTTTGGAAAATTGTTAGAAAATTAATATTAAACTTTGTATAATTCGTTAATTAAATGTAAATAATAATGATCTGTTAAATATTACTTATTTAATATTTGATGTTTTATATTTAGATTATATTTTGCATAATATTTAATAAATCATATTTATTTATATATAATTATTAATTTAATAAATTATACGCGCAAAGTTTAATATCAATTTTTTTAAATACTTATTAAATATATATATATGTATATATTGTATTTTTAAATGTAATTTTAATGAATATTTTTATATCACAAATCTCAAAACTTTTCATTCAGATTAAGAATGGAATTAACATTAATTGTATTATTTTCAGTATTAATTCGTAATGAGTTGAGTTATAACGAGATGTTGAAGTTAATACAAGTTCATAAATCCAGAAAAATGTCGGAATATCTGTCTCGATAAAAATAACTCTCATCTCGATACGTTTCCAAATTGTCGCAAGAATTATTTAATCGCGTGAACTAGAAATTGCTAAAGTCTCGTAGGGAATAGTAATTAGTATCTTTGGTACTCGACTGGATCACGTTTCGAGAGAATGTGGAGATACGCACGCACAGTTCGACCTATTCGGTCGAGGGTCGGTGGGCTAAGAACAACACGTCGACCTTGTGTAAGCACAGAATACTGTATACCACAATAACAAATACCAAGGACGCGCGCTAACTGATTTCTTGCTACAAAATATTTAACGTATTAAAATAAATATTATATCGAGAAATGTTTTCTTATATTTTAAACATTTATTTTAATACTCGATACGTTCAATTTCGATAAGTGAGTTTTTGTTACGCATTTTATTTTTTATTATAAATATAGTGCTTATTCCTATTCAGTTATTCGTATTTAAATATTCATATTTAAATTTTTATTTAAAAACGGATTAAGAATAAAATATTTTTTCTCTTTTTATATAATCAGAAAAGTGCAATTTGCAAGTAAAATTTTTCATGTATATAAAAAATTGATTTATTAATAAAATTATTTTTCTTTTTTTAATATTAATGTTTTCAGGAGAATAAAATGGCATGTGTGGTTTTAATAAGACAAGAGGATTAAATTAAGTCACCACAACAAAAGTCACGATTTATTTTCTTGATTTTATTATTTTTTGACTTATTGAAATCGTATATTATTTCGTTCTTCTCTCGTTCGAAACGTAAAATTTAGAAAAAATTAAGTAATCTTCGCCTTTTACAAATGAAGAATAAATTGTATTTTTTATTTATTTTTTGTATTTAAAATTAAATTAAATAATTTTTTTGATCTAATAAGCAATTATTCCTAAATTTTTATTTGAAAAAGGATTAAGTAAATAGGATTTGCACATGCAGTTAAAATTTATTAATAACTAACTTCTCAATATCAATTGAATATTTTAGTTCTAAAGAATAATTTTATACGCTTTGAAATCACAAGTCTTTTATATATTATATATATATATATATATATATATATATATATATATATATATATATATATGTATGTATTATTATTATTATACACTCTTATCTGTATAAAAGAAAACATATATTAAAAGAATATGTGTATGTGTATGATTAATAAGAAAAATATTAAATGTTGCTTTGAAATTTAAAAAAAATTAGTATGAATTATAGAGAGTTAAATTCGATTTTCTAATCATTAGTTGGCAGACTAATATTTTGAAATAAAAAATTAAATTAGATATTTTTTCACTATAATGAAATTTTGCTATAATAAAAGTTGTACAAAAAGATTGATATTATAAAGTTTGTACTGTATATTCCTTACATAATTCTTCTTCTTCTTCACATAATTCTTACTTTAAGAGAAATTGTAAGAGATACACATCTTTTATGACGCGACCATTTACGGGTCGACGCATTTCGCTTCGTCGTCTGATTGGTTGCCTATCGATGCAGTGGTCTTTCGCCGCGGAACTTTTTCGGACACGAGGTACCGTTTTCAGTTACGAGACCAATTTTGATAGCGCAGTTTTACAAGCCATAAGAGCTGTTTCGTACCGAGCTTAGCCGACACTATTTCACCTATTCTTGATGGCTGCCGTGTTCGCCGACTGTTAGCCGCACTGTAAAAGAACCAAAAGCGTAAGATTCTTCTTACGTCTCTTAGGATCACGACGACCATTCGTGGACATAAATTTTTTCAATAACGATCCAAAAACGTTGCCCGTGTTCCATTATCTGCCCCGTCATTTCTCTTTCATCTCGCTTTTCTTTTCGCTATATTAGCGTCCATATTGCACATGCATTATACATGCTACAAGATTGTGACCATATTCGAAGGGAAGATGATTAATTTTATTTACGTGTGATGTCGCATCCGATAAAGGTTCTGTGAGTCTACGAAAATCTGGTCAAGTCTTGCTAAGTGAAAAAAATTGAACAATTAACTTTTTAACTTTAACGTTAAAACGTTATCATCTTCGCAATTAAATGCATAAAAAATTATTTTTAAAGCAAAATTTACTTCAAATTTTAAATTCTAATTCAGAGCGACGTTTTGACTTGCATTCGAGACTCGAGTGATAAAAATTGTTATTTTGAACCACGCGTACAACATAAATATTTTAATACTTTTCCTTTTTTTTGTTTTTTGTTTTTTTTGGACGGTGTGGAATATCCGACATGTTTTATAAATAATTAACGACATCGCTTTGATATTTTCCATTCATATTTGAATCTCATGTATATCGGGATATGAGACTCTTGAAAAAGAAATATAAATTTTGAACTTGCAATATTCGTTGTTTTCTTGTTAAAACGTGGATGGAAATGGGCAAATTTAATAATGGACGAAGCATTATTAAAATATACTCGCAAGCTGTACGTGTCTCCAGAAAGTTTTCCTACTCCTCGTCCTTTTTTGACCGTCTCTACAGGGATAGGTGGATCCGAGGGATCTCACGATAGCAGTGCATCCTCGCTGCGCAGAGGAACATTCAACTTTCCCGATTTTTCATGAAACTCGTGGTACTTGCGTGACTCGCTGGAGTACTACTCGCCGAGCAAGATGTAAGGTACATCCGGGGAAAAAGTAAAGACACGCCGCGGGGAAACGCGGACGATACACGTCGGGCGACACAATGTCGGTGTGTTATGCACCGGAGAACGTCTCGGAGCTCTCTTTTCGCGTAAAACGGAAACCCGCGTAACTAGAATATCTGTTCGCCGAGTTTCTCGCCACGGTTATCGACGTCGGATTCTCCATAGCGATTAAAATGCACACTCGCCGAGATTTCCGATTTTCAAATATTTTATTCCAAAGGGACATTCCATTCGCGGAAATGGAACAGCGACGAATTCAGACTAAGACGATATTGTGACGAACTAAAACGCTGAACGATATTCTTATAACTTTCGAAAAAGGAAAATGTAAGCTCACCGTAAGTAGGTTAAAGATGTCGTTCCTTCTTGAATTCGTCAAAGCAGCATCCAGAAAAGTTTTAACGCTCCAGCATAATCGCGTCTTAAAAACGAAACTTTTCAAAAACTTAAGTTGTCGTTATTCTAAGGTAGAATTCTTAACTTTTCGAAAAAACGTAATGGAGCATCGTCAATGTTACAGCGCGTAGCATGAAAATATCATTTTAATACTAGATCGTAGAACGGTAGAAAGTTATTGCAATCCTGTAACGCCATAATTCGAAACAACCTTAGAATCAATAAAATACGATGATGACGATAAATCAGACGCAACGTATAAGATAAATCGGACGAAAGACAAAACAATTAAATTTACAACAAAACATAAATCACAATTATTACAAATTATTATACGTATAATAATATAATATATGTAATATAATATAATATATGTAACAACAACAAAAAATGCATAAATCGTATACTTATTTTGGGACATATCTTCCCATTGCGTCCAAATTAGATATTTGTCACAATAATACAGGTGATAGATTAACAAGTTTCATTCATCGCGGGTGAAATTTTATTCTGTAAAATAAATTATTCGCTCCTCTCGCGACACGCTGAGTTGATTTTTTTTTTTTTCAATATACGTTTCGCACATTGTTCAGGAAATAAAGTGGACCAGTCGGACAATCCATGCGCATAACGGAAGGGTTAAGCACGATGTGAATCAACGTCGATGCCGGCCAACCTCGAAGCTCCCGCATTTTTGCGGCTCGCGAATCCACGGCAGCGTCACGCGCGCACACTTTTGCGATGCCGATGTGCAAGGTGGGGCAGGACATGGTACGGTCGATACCGCATGAAATCCCGCAGTGATACAACACCGGCTCATTCAATTATCACTAAACCCCGGGACTCACCCGCCATCTGCCCTCCCCTCCTTTCTCTCTCTACGCATTGTCGGTCCTTGCGACGTATATACAGGGATGAAGGATACAATGCCATGACGAACCAACACGCGAATTTACAATCGACCCTCAACCCTGGATTCGACCGGTCCTTCCCTTCCTTCTCTCTCTCTCTCTCCCTTTTTCCGCCTCTCTTTCTCTTTCTCTTCGCCTATATCCGTTCGTCCTTTCGCCGTCCTTGTTCACCAGCGTGACTACGATCCATCCATCGACCCAGTTCCGGGCATATTGGCGGTGTCTTTCCAGCCCACCGCTCCGGAAAATGTAAAATGGATGTTTTGAGATCGCGCGGATCGGACTTCACCGGCGGTTCAAAACCGGATTCAATTCCTTTGCGTCCGGTAAGAGGACAGCGGATGTCGTAATGTGACAGCATCTTCAAAGGAAGATAAGTCGATTTCCAGACTACGGCGAATCTCTCTTTATGTAACTTGGCCTTTCGTATCGCGGACTCGAGACGATTTAAAATGATTACGATAACATATGTAAGTATCGTTACCGATATCTCGGATCTTACAGACACGATTAGAAGTCTAATGCAATGTGACTAGAGATAAGGGATTAAATCAAATGCAACATGTAGAAATATTTGTCGATAAAGCTCATCTTTTAAATATGACTATTTAATCATTGAGTAATTCAACAATCGTACCAATAATCGAGTAAAAATTGAAAATAATTTATAAATCTAATACAAAATATTGATTTAATAGATTTGATAAAATTTAATAAGATCATAAATAATTTTGTTTGTTCATTATTAGATATGACGTTTTTCATGACGCTTTTACAATTAATGATAATGAAATATTCATAATGCACTTTTAATTTTTTTAAATTTCGTTACAAGCTTTACGGGACAAAAATTTTATTAAATATATGAATATGAAATATATCCAGCTTGATATCTCGTAAAAAAGGAACATGAGAGAAAACAATGGATTGAATTACTGACTCACCACTCTCGATATTATAGAAATCTTATACGTATCCATCGATCTGGTTTTATTAATATTCCAAATAATCACTTCAACAAAATTCTACAGTGAGTTTGAAATGCATTTAAAACATTGCTTTTTATTCACTAAAAATAGATATATTTATTTTTAATTATAAAAAAATGTTAATTTAACAATAAGTTAATTAAATCTATCTAGCTTTTCTTCATTAAAGAATTTCAATTAGAAACTTTTAAATAAACGATTACTCGATATTGAAATGATTAATTTTTTAAATTTTATTTTCTAGTATATATTATTTATATAAAATTCCCAATTTATTACAGATTTTATACATGTAGCAAACGTAACATATCGTATTTAATAAAAAATTTTCAGAGAATTCTAAAAAGTAACTTAAACCGAAATCTACATATTTTTATATCCGAAAATTTTTATTTTGTCTATTTATAATATAAAGAGAGAGATGAAATTGATATTATAAAGTTACAGTTCAAAAATAAGTCACGTTGCGATTGTAAATAAGTCACGCTTCTTTAATTACGCTCGTTACGAGGCAATTTACGGATTGGTGGCTGGCCGTTCCTATCGTTTGTTCACGTTAAACACTACTTTCTCCACCTTTCCTGTTTCCCTAACTTACGAAGATCCAAATAAAGAACAGACCGTCGTATCATTAAATTAAATAGCAGCGTCCCGCGGGAATTTCATGACGAGTCAAACTGGAACTCGCACTTTCCTTTAGAAATAAAGGAGAATATAAAAAAAGAGAAAGAGAGAACCGTCGAGAGGATTCGCCGTTCTTCAACGTGGCCACTGGGGCCGATAAACTCGCCGCCACCCGTTCGATTTCGCGTAAAAGGGATGGAGAGCTTTATCGGTCTATCAGGTTACCCGCATCCACGCGACTTAGAATCCAATTGCCGTTAAGTGCGGGTGCGATTTATTGCGAAACAAAACGGGCGATGCTTTTTAGGCACAAACACCGTGCGGATATCGCGGTAAGTAAAGACAAGAGATATTTTTACAAAAAATCCGTCTCTAAATTAACTTTACTACTGTAATGAAAACATCGTTTATCTTTTCTGGACAAGAAATATTTAAAAAGTAAACAGAAAGGTACAAAGAGCGAATAGAGAGAAATAAAAAATACATTTTGCGCTAAAATTTTGAAAGAAACTTTATTAAATTATGAAAAAAGTTTAAGTAAATTTCAATGTTTATTTCTCGGTTAAGAAAATGCGTTTTCCTTTTGGTTTAATTTATGAAGGGAGTATGTTACGGCGAATTTGAGTTTACAGACAGCTGTATATTTTGATAAAGGTAGGAAAAAGAATGGCGTACTGACGCGCGTCGGGTTCATGTATCTCGTGCGATATAAAAATGTATGATGCGCATATTGTACCGCGGCATATTGTACCAGTCTCCATTTCCACGACTTGTATGAAAACAAGCGAAGTAGATAATGGTCGTGGCATAAGATTTTCTTTCACGAAACTTTAGACTCTTTCAGGTTCCGCCTTTTGAACGCTACTTGCTTGCGGTATGTATGCAATCCGCGAATATACAGCATTCACGTTGTTACCATTTTCCGTTTGAGCGTCCCGAAAATTTTATAAACGAGTTCAGATTACGTTAAATTTCTTTCTATCACACACGTGTATGTATGTTTGTATTGATGTGTTATAAAAATTCGCACGAAGTACAACAGAACGGAAAACGAAACTATCATTACAGTTATTTTATTAATTAAATTCAATTGATGAAAACCTGACATTATTATTAGAACATTATTATCATACTATTATTAATAATGGAATTAAAAAATCCGCCATTTCCACTTTCTAATTGACAATTCACTATCTGAATGACAAATCTGTTGCTGTCTACTTTATCAAAGGCACATTGAGTAACAACCGAAAGACAGATTCCGTCTGCATTGGACAGCCCTGATGTACACAACGCGTCATCGACTATCGATTAGTCAAGAGAAATAAGCGTACATACATTGCAGTGACGTGAGTACCTACAGACCCTATTAAATCGAACTAATGGCTGTAAAACGAAGTACGATATAAATCGTAGCACGGCATTTCTACGTAAGATCGAAACGAGTTTACACGACCACCCACGATATATGCCATTTCTTTCGGCAAAGAGAATCGGATATCGCAATTGGATATCCTTATTACGTCTTAATTAAATTTCTCTCAATATAAATTGCATTTTATTCATTAAAATTTTTACACGCCAATACGTTGAAACTAAAAAACAAGAGGAATAAAAAACATACTGTATGTATTTTATGAAAAAAAGAATTAAATTTTACATTATTACTACTCGAGGCAAAGTCATTTTATTCAAAAATATCAATATTTTATTATATTTCATTATAGTATGCGAGGATAAAAAACACGTATTTTTCTTGATACCTCCTGGTCTGGTTATAATCACTTTATTGTCTATATCAAAAGTTATTAGGTCTGAGAAGCTACCGTTCGCGCTCATATACTCCCAGAAATGTATTCATATATCTGCAATTCGAAATCTATACAGCAAAGGCGGACATTGGCCTGTCGAGATTAGGAAGTTTCGGAGTAATCTCTGGACGAGCGCATCGACCGGTCGGACTGGGCGATTACGGGCGCAAACGCGTGCAATCGGAAGCTGTAACGATCATTAGCCTATAAATCCCGGTCGAATCCACTTACGAGGAAGAGCGCGTTCGTGCATAAAGGCGAGGATAAATTTCTCGACTCGAGTCGAGATACTCACTCGAGGGATTTCATGAAATATTCGCGACTATATAAGCCGTCCCTACGTCTCCTCTCCCTCGCCTTCCCGTGTCCTGCGTAATTAGAACAACCCTTCGACTTTTACGTCTCCTCGCCCTGAAAATGCGTCACTTCCGGAAAAGATAAGAACAGATAAGAACAGAGATACGACTGATTCGAACCGGGTGGGAAAAACGCGAATGAGATGGGACAAGGACAAACGGCAACTAAGCGGCTAAATAAGCATTCAGTGCATAGTTGACACCATCTTCCTGTGCTCCTCGCTTGAGATGTTATCAGAAGACGGTGTCTCCATTTGTCTCTTCTGCCGTTTGACATCTTTATTCAACGTTGTGCATTGTTCCCAATTGCTATTTTATATATATATATATATATTTCAAGCGATTCAAACGACTCGTAATGAATGTTGGAAAACGTACAATTTCCCTTTGAATTATTTTACTAAGAATTTACCTTTAATATTGTGCCTACACATAGTAACATTCAATTATTACGTTGAAGCATGCTCGCGCACAATGAGAGGTTTATATTCGTTTCATTAATATTATCGTACTTTGATCAATAGGTCATTTCGAAAATCGATATGCGATATTTTTGTAAAATTTGTCGAAATGTTTTAATGAAACTCCACTCATACGTTATCCGATTTTGTAGCGTTGTAATTTTATAACCTCGATTTTATAACAAAAATATCAAAAATCACTGCAGAATAAAAAGAAAGTTGACAATGTGATTTTCCCAGTTATGGGAAATATTATATTATATTGTTATATGGTGCAAATTCAAATATAGTGCATTGTTGGCAATATTGTCGACAAAATATGTTGCGAACGCAGCTGGCTATAATATCGGGTTTTATGTAAGAGTTCAAGTTCTGCTTCACGTGTTAAAGTTTTACAACTCGATTTACGTTCCTGTGCTATACATTTCGATCGTAATTCGTAAACGGAGCACTGTAATTGCATTTTAACGTGTAGTGCCTATCTATTTTGAGTGCTTAGATGCCAAAACCGGATGTATAAAAGATCATTTATGACATCGGCAAAGAATCTTTGAAATTCTGGTTCAATCTCCGTTGATGGTCAGCCTTTTCAAGAATGGCTCGCGATTCGCGTCGAAGCGAAGGTGAGATAAACAGTTGCAAATTATCGACGCCAATAATAATCATTCTGCATTTATCAATAAATATCGCTCATTTCTCTTAATACCGCGATATTAACGCAAGTGGATATTTACAAAGTTTTTATTATAAGTTACGGTCCCCACGAAATATTAACATTTACGTTGCAATTTACTAAAACCGGTTTTCACGAAGATATCACGTTAAATATCACATTTACACCAACATTCTAATTTGAATTTAATTCGATTCCCCTTATTAAGGTAATAGCATTTTATTCCGCGTATCAACAGTAATTACTATTCCAAGCCCTTAAAAATTCCATACTTAATCGTGCAAGATACGCAGTATCAAAAGTTAGGTAAAAACCCACGATACCGGTTTAATATGAAATTCGTAAAGAATTTTATGAAAAGACATTCCCGTGATTGTGCGATATAATAAAAAATATTTTCGGATTCTTCTGAGAAAGAGAAGAGCATAAAAACAACACTATATAAAAAAATATAAAGAACATAATAAAATTCAAAGATATTTTATAACGATTAAAATAACCTTTGTCTAATTGTCTTTCAATTAATAATTAAAATTTTTACACTGATTTTTCGTACAAAAACTTAAAGAAGATAAAATATACTCAATTGCTTTGTTAAGAATAAACGATCTTTTATTGAGAATCGTTAATAGATCCATCGATTGTTATAATTAATATTTAAATTACTCCCAAAAGCACCCCTTAAAAAAGCGCCGAGATTCACATATCGAGAACGTACGAGACATAATACCGAGCGCGTTTAAATGTTGAAAGCGGTATCGAGAGCAATATATTTCGTAGAACAATACAGAGAAGGAGAGAGGCAGCTGTGTGCGCCGCGACAATGTTTGCAGTTACCGCCGTCAGGAAACGCACGCGTAACGGCCATTACATACTACGTTTACTCTGCGGATGCATCCAACGTGCGCTTTATATCGGCGCCGATGCACCATAGCACAACACTCACCGTTCGAAGACGAACGCGACCCTTTCGAATGCGCCCAGGGGGATATCGAAGTGGGAAAATTTATCTCGGATCGGTAATGGGTCCCGATCGGAGCGCATAGCGCCGACCGATGCGCTATGTCGGGTTTCGCGGTGACGAAGTAGCTTCCGGGATAGCGTTAGTAGTTGCTCTCCTCCTCGTCGCATACATCCCCCGGAGGATTTCCGAGCGGCTGCCAATATAAACTCGAGAAGACAGACAGAGCAGAGCGGCTGTATAACCAGCATCAGCGCCCTTTTCCCTCTCCTCGTTGTCGACGTCGTCGTTCGGCCGCGTAAAGTGTCTCTTACGCGAACCGTGCCGTAAAAATGGAACCGCTCGCGCGTAAATGTGTTTGGTCTTCGATCGAGGGTCTCTTCCTTTATACAAACGACGCGCGTTGTTCGAACGAATTCTTCAGAAGGAGAGCAAGTAGCGTTTCTGTCATCTCCTAGGAACGTGAAATTTTTCATCCTAAAGAGAAATCGGCCAGCAAAAAATAATATATATATCGAATATCTTTATTTCATTTTTTGCCAATTAAATTTCTGTCAGTTGCTACTGATTAAATATGTCAATTTTTCAGGATTAAATTCCTGTCAATTTTTTACGATTTAATTACTATTGGTTTTTCATTCGTATAACTTTTGTAATTAATGTGCCGCGCATAACATACATTTTTAAAATATTTATGTTGTACGTAATTTTGCAAAAGCCGCTTTGTCTTCAGGTTTTCCAAAAATATTACGGCACCAAGTCAAACGTTATTAATAATAAAACTAAAGTTCTATTGGAATAGTTTGGTTGTTTCATAATGCAAATTTTATTTATTCAAGGTATTTTACAAAATACATTCAGCTGTGTCAATAGCGAATTGATACATTGTCGGCCGATTGAATGCGAATGCCTGAATGGATACACAAGTAGCCTTCGATAACATACTTCAATAACGGCTTTTCACTTTGTAATAGGATTGTAATAAAAGAAAAAAAATTATATTGTTAACGAAAATAGAGGTCAATGGAATAATCATTAAATTTAAATTAGCCCATCAATCATGTGATTGTCAACCATCTTCTCATTTTTCATTTTTCATCATTTCGAGCCTCACTCTATCAAATCTCATTGGACAGTACTATGCAACTATAGTTTAAATAATTATACAGCCATAATTTAGACAAATTTATTACATTTTTACTTTATATTACTTTTCAATTTTTTGAATAAATATTATGCAGTATACTATTCCAGATGTTTAAAATATTAAAATGTTTGTTTTAATAAAATTAATGAAACAAATATCTATTTAAATAATCTGTGCCGGTCTTTAATTATAGATAAAATGAAAAGTTAAAGAAATAGTCTATTTTTTATAGCATTATTATCGTC
Source organism: Crematogaster levior (assembly GCA_901521435.1). Lineage (NCBI taxonomy): Eukaryota > Metazoa > Arthropoda > Insecta > Hymenoptera > Formicidae > Crematogaster > Crematogaster levior. The sequence goes on along the minus strand of CABEGB010000925.1, from coordinate 391,916 downwards.
TACCTTTATCTCGCAGAATCTACATGCACTTTCCGATTCTACATACGAATTATTGCACCTAAGTGGAAGGAATTTGATCAATTAAATGCGATTACGCACTTACATATAGGGCCACATTCTGTATATAATTATTGCACCAAAACGAACACGATTTTCTGCATGCGCTTAATAGAATCCGGCAATAAATCGCGCGCGTACGCCATTCTGACATTAAATTAACTCGTGGATGTGGAGAGAGATTGGCGCGCGAAAACCGAGTGCTATAAAACAAGAGCGAACCGTGGATCGTCCGAAATCAGCAGATTGCGTCGTTTATCACCCACTGTCCGAAAATCTATGTATACGATATGCGCAATTTATTCGGAACGATCATTTAACGGTACGCAGCACATGCAGTTTCGATTTTAAATACCACATACGGCATACTTAACCGAACGCAACCGCACATAACGACGTAATTATTGCGACCCCGTTAGGACAACACAAGAAAACGAATGCAAAAAAATTCAATGCGAGGATAAATAATTTAAAATGTTTGTTCAGGATATACATATGTATGTAAAGAGAGAATACGTACAAGATATCACACAACCACTGTATAATACTTTAACTTTTTGTATTTTGGAGACTAATTGAAATTTTATTTAATTTACGGTTCTATTACAACAGCAAATTCAAATTTTATATATGTTAATTAAATGTTTTTTAATTTTCCATTTTATTTTATACACATTATATGTATATGATGTAATTTTTACTACATTATATACATAATGTGTATAGTAAGTTTATTGCACTTTAATGATTCAGGAATAATTTAAGAAATAATTTAGCACTCACAAATGATATGTAAGCGATAATAAAATTGCAGCACGAAACGATATATAAAGTTGTAAAATACAAGTATATCTAAATTATAGCCATATATATGTATTTCCTGTGTAATAATAACATTTCAAAATATGATTATTACACAAGTTGGTATTTTTTAAAAAGATATTTAAAAAGAAAATTATATAAATTATGGTGTTTTTCTTATACATATATATAATATTTATTTGATACAAATATACATATATAACGAGATATGTATATTATATTTTTATAATAAAACATAAATAAGTAATAAATTGTACATCTCTTCGTTACATCTTTCTGATATTCGAAAATATATTCACTCACGAGAACACAGATAATTATCGCTTGTGCGCTAATCACCAGGATATATGATGATGCTACATAGTGTTCTCCCGCATTAATTCTCCGGCATTAATCGCAAATGCACTTTACTATGCATCGAAACAGAAGAACAACGTGAAAGGACACGATCATGCGAAGATACGATTTGCGTAACCCTTTGCAAACAGAGCAATTCGAAGCTGAGCGTGTCTGTGGAGCTATGGGTTGCTACAATAGTCATTAAAATAATTAAATCACTTTTTCACGAAAATTCACTGAATGCTGCATATCGACCACGATTGCTTTTATTAATGCATATCTAAGAGATTTCTTTTATTAATGCATATCTGAAGAGAATTATTTAAATATGAACACGTATGTACATGTTTATCCACAAAGAGTTAACTCTTACGATGTTTTATCAATTAGCGAAGTGAGGTAATTCACTACTGGAGGAGGGACTTTGGTGAATCACCGAATTTAATTACATTGATAGCCATCGCTGTCGCGAGTCGTTAATCGCTGGAATCAATAGCATGCGAGTCGATAATTGCTAAGCATTTGCAGAGGACGATCGCGTATGGCACTTTCCGACACCTCCCCCATTCGTGTTAAGAGGGTAATGCGACATCACAGACAACGGTCTGTCGGCCTCGACCGTAGTTATCTTGTTCAGAGAACAACGCGCGCTACAATCAGTTTATTATTGTCACGAAATATTTCATATAGAATAAATAAATCCTTGGCTAAAAGTTTTTGCCATCCCTCTCAATTCTTAGAAATGTAACTTCTTTTAACTCCAACGAACTATTTTGTATATTGTTATATCCGCACGCTAAACTGAGGAATCTAAGCAAAACAAATCATATCATAAACACGCAAAAACAAGTCGCGACACAGTAGGCGCGTTTACAGCGGTAAACTTGAATTTTGCTTGTGAATATTTAGTTTACTGCGGACGCTCAAAGTGTGTACATTGCTCAATAAACTTTAACTTATGGTAGCTTACTCTAAAAAATAATATTATTTTTCTATAAAAATGCCAAAAACATAAGCATTGGATTTAGCTAAACGTTTGAAAATACAATTACTTTTTGAGGAAGGAAAAAATAAAACACAAATCGCAAAAATGGTAAAATGTCCTTACAGTACTGTGAGATACACCATAAATCGTTATAAAAAGACTGAAAGTCATGAAAACTTAGAAAGTTATTGAGAAAGTTATTGTTTCACATAGGTGGCAAATACTTTTGGCCAAGGCTGTATGTCGAATATTCTATTTCTTTATATTATATCTCGAACTGATAGATAACACTGCCCTTTTTAGCACATTTAACGGAATATAACATTTTTTAAAATGAAATTTTGCATTTTCATATAAAGTATAAGTCCCAAGTTTAATGTTGAACCATCGTAGCTATACATGTAGCACAATAGAAAGTTATAGCTAATGAAAAACTATCAAAATTGTCATTTTTAACTGAAAATCTTGACGTGCTAGACGAATTTTGCAGACATATTTGAACTCGGCACGAAAAAATCTACAAGAAATAATAGATTTCAAACTAATGCCAAAAAAAGTCAATTTTGTTCATCAGTGTAATTAACGCACGTACTGCGACTCTCCGACACGCATACTAGTGACTTGAAAATCACTCGACAAGATGTACTATCTCGCAAGTCTCCATACGAAAGCGCAAGTTGAACATTTAAATACTACAAAATTTAAAGCACAACGCGGAATGTACGATGCCGAGTCGACGCCAAGTACTTACTGTGAGTAACGCGAGAGAAAGAAAACATCCCAAACCGGGTCTTAAGCATTAAATAACGGTCGTCCGTAAATGCATGGTGAAAACATTTTGTAAATCCCATTTTCTGCGCTGTTTCGAATTGTACCTCGAATGAATAAATCGCGCAAGATACTCGTGCCTGTGAACAGTTCATCGATACGCTCATGAGAATCGCAGCAGTTAACTGATCGTTATTTCTATAACCGTCGAGAATGATCACGTTTCAAGGAATAGATACACGACGACATATAGAACGGCACGCGTCCGTTTTACTTGAATTTCACCGCCTGAATGCTAAAGCGAGCGCGCACATCGGCGTACAACACATGTGTAAACAATAACTAAAATAGGGTGTCGAACACTGTGTGCCAGTCGCGATAGTGAACGACTGAAGTACTTAAGGTATTATAAAATAAATTCAATAATATCGAATAATCCTTTCGAAATAATTGCGAATAAACAACCCATCATTGCACGTTATGTGAGGTATATTTGACGAGTATTTACGTAACTTTGAACGAAAAGATATTTATATAAATTACTCGAGCTATAAAAAGCTAATAACAGATAATAAATCGATATGATTTATGGATCGTGCAAATTTTATGCGTAGTATATATTATAATATATAGTTGACTAAAACTTCGATTGCTTGTAACTCAAGAGCAAATTGCAATTTTATTTTTATTTTAAATATTTTAATTATATTTTTATATTTATATTTTTTTATATTATTTATTTATTATTAGTTTCAATTCTAACTCTCTAGACTGTACCATTAAATTATTGTATAATGGCATTCTGTATATAAAAAATGCTGTTTGGTTCATTTTCATTAAGAAATAAATTGATTGCAAATTAGGAGATTAGCATATGGAATACCTATGGTCGCTAGCTCGGGAAAACTCTTTTCCCTTTTTAATCAATAAAGTATGTAATAAAAATAAAATATATATGCATAATACGTAAACGCACGAATTTTAAGACGGAAAAAAATGCTTTTTTATTAAGAATTAAAATATTCTGAATTAAAAATTTAGTATATCATAAATAATAAAGATTCTTTCCATCAAGATTTGATCCTATCAATGAAAATACTATTGGGAATAATATATATTTATAAATAAATGTGTGTAATAAATCTTAATCGATAAATCTAAATCGATAAATTTTCCATTTTTTAAATAAATATTTTTCTTATGTTACAAATACTATTAAAAATTTTTTACATCGTACAAAAGTAATTCGAAAAGCATTAAAAAATGTGTTTTCTCTTTTTCCAGCACCACCGCAGAAGGTATCGATCAGCAATTACCCAAAGAAACAGGTCGAGGTGAAGGTGGGTGAATCGCGGCGCTTAGAGTGCGTCGTTAGCGCGGCGAAGCCGGCTGCCTCGATCATTTGGTACCGCGGAAACACGCAGATCAAGGGCGGCGACACTACTATCGCCGCAATCTCCATCCAGGGTGGTAAGTAGCTACGCTATCCTGTTATGCACGTTGATATTCGATTACGATAATCCGCGCGCGAATGAATATATCATGGTTATTACGCGACGAGGATTAAATGACTACCGCATTATACCGTATTCACAGATAAGCGCAATTCTGACCTAATAACGCGGTATTATCTAATTAAATTTCGTCACCAAATACAAATAATTCTCTCGCAAGCGAACTTTTGAATTCCCATTTTCTCTCTTGCCATATCGATTTTTTATTTGTAAAAATTCGGGGAGCTTGATTAAATTATTTCTTTATAAATGATTTTTATTAATATTGATATGTAAAGTGAGTGATAATAAAAGTCATCAACATGTTCAACATTATAATGTTTTTAATGTCAATAAATTAATAGATTGCATTTTCTATTTGTCATATATTGATGACAAGTGAATCTAGAGCAAACGAATCTTCTTAATTTTCTGTTTTATTATCCAAAGCAGTTTTATTCCGATACATATTTGTTTATCTTCCTTAATTTTTACCTTCGTAACCAGTAGAAAGATTGAAAAAGAAAACACGTTTTCTATTTGTCTCTTGACACATAGAAAGTTTTTTAAACAATGTATATATAGTTATCAACAATATATATATAGTTATAGTTATCCAAAGTCTCAGAAAAAGTGTTGTAAAAGAAAACATTTGAAAAATTTCCGAAATCTTTCAGACTTCTAAAAACTGATGTCTTTGCTATGTTCTTTACGACCTTTTATATTATTCGAGTTAATCAAATCCGTAACTACAAACTAGATGGAATACCGTAAATATATACAGTACTAAAAATCAGGTTCAGACTAAGCAAACGAGCGCGAATAAACAAGCATGAATGAATAACTATAGCGAATAAATAACGATCGATGCCTATTACTCTCGTCGAAACAAGCTGTTCGTTCGTGTTCGTTCGCGCACGTTTGCGTGGTTCTAGATCGGCTTAGCACCGCGCATGATATTTAAAGGCGAATAAGTAATCTCGCGTTTCGTCGGAAGCTCACCGCGACGCGCGTGTAGAAGTGGGAAAAAGATTGGGACGGCGTCGAGACGCCTCTCCCTCTTAGCGCCGCTTCCAGTTGCCAAGAGCATCTTCGATCGATCCCGTGACACACAACTCTGGCCGCGTTCCAACTACCGAAATTGACATTCCTGTCTCCCGCTCGCGCCACCGCTTGCGTTTTTACATTCGGCCGGAGACAGCCCGACGAGACATCAAACGATTGCATCGGCCGGCTCGCCGTTTTACCACCATCCGGCGCGCAACGCTAAAGTATATCCCGATAAGAACATCGATAAATAGTCCGGACGAAATGGAAAGGGACGCGACGCGATGCGATGCGATACGATGCATAGGGTGTTCGTGAAATGAATACAACTAAATTTTTCGCAAATGCGAGTTTCGCAACGGTCGAAAGTAGATAAGAAAAGTTTCTGCGAAACGTAATGCATAAAGACGCTTCATTAACTATTTCGATGAGCAGGAATGAACGAATGAATATCCAATGAATGCAGAAACTGCCATTCCTTGTCAGTGATGAAATATTAATCAGTATCTAGTCGAAGGAGAGAGAGAGAGAGAGAGAGAAGAAAAAGAAGAAAAAGTAAGAAAAGAGGAGATGGCTTAATTTTACAAAATGTAGAGCCATATGATATCAAATATACTTTTAATTAAAAAGATAAAAGAAACTTTAACATAAAAGCGTCGTATAAAAATATTAGAATATCATTGCTAAATTTGCATAAACTCCGTTTTATTGGTTAATTAAACGTATAATTGGTACATTGTAGAAATTTAGTTGTTATCACGAATGCTGCGTATATCCAATTTGCACCTTCATGGAGAAGGAAAGCACGTACTTTTACGAACATCACGTAACACGAATTTATTATTGGAAAATACACATAAACAGACTGTAATGAATAAGTATTTAAAACAAATTCGCTCTTTACATTTAGCGGATTATTCGATGGAAGGTAAAATGAGTATTTTGATATTATTTTACACATATTTTAATATTATTCCTTTCGGTACAACATGAACATCAATTCCATCGCAATTTACGTTTTAAAAACAGGAAGTACCGATTAAATTCTGTAATACACCGTAAATGAAAATTGCATCACCTATAAACGTGTCTTTGCAGTCATAAATAGGCCACTCTTGCGAGATGTAACAATAACACATTTTATCTCTTCGCGATAAAAATCGTTCCATTTCGAGAGATTGTCTAATACTTCCAATATCTAATGTGACGTTAGCTATACTTTACATCCGCAAGTAATTGATGCGGGAAACGTCTTAACGTTCACCATGCATCTTAGATACGTACAGTATCTAATAACAGCGAGGCTGCGAACAGCGTGAAACGCAAGACTACGTGTAGAAATAAATCGCGATGATCGTCGTTTTCCTTTGTTACTATGCTCGCATCTCGTTCGTCATTCTAGCAGCAATCTTTTCCCAGTCGTTACGCATCCAGTCAAACCCCGTCGCCATTGAGAGCATTTGTGTCCCCAGCGTGTCTCCGAAAACTGTGTGGATTGCAGCACGCGGAATAAAGAGTCGCGCTTTCACGTAAAAGCTTGTCCGGAGCTTTTAACGGAGATTTAAAAAGAGACATCGCGAATACGCGTATCTTTCTCATAACGTTGCGTGTACTTGCAACTTTAATGTAAATTACTATCTTCGTGCACGGCACTCATGAATAATTCAACTTACTTCGCGAGTCTCGAATTAATTCGACAATCTTGGAATTATCGAAGCGATTAATGCGCCTTTGGATTTCGATTTAATCGAAGAATCAATATCGAGCATTAAAATTAATCTTGCTTTACATATAAACATATAATATATATATTATAACTATATATCTCTGAACATTAATACAAACAACAAGGTGTTTAATAAATAAACACGACACAGTCGAGCATATTTAAACATATTTAAAATTAATTAGAAATTTTAAAAGAGTCGAAATAAAACTCGTAATATGTAATGTAAACAGAAAGCAATTTTTTGCTTTTAAAAAATTTCAAAAAGTAATTAGCAAAAATATCAATGTAATACATCATTTATTACACTTTCTCGTGTTTGTTAGATAATTATAGAGAACAAATAACAATAATGATTATATATAATAATGATTAAAAACAATGATTAAAGAAAAGTGGTTAATGTCGCTGCTATGAGATAAGAGTAAATGGCAACTGAAATTTATGGTAATTTGTTATTCCGCATTCCTGAAATTCTCAAGTAACCTAAAAGACAAAAAACAGTAATCAAAGGAAAATGGTTAAAGTTAATTCCGTAGTTATAAAGTAGATGCAGGTGGCAGATGGTATTTATTTCACGATTTGCGTGAACAATGTTGCAGATAAGGAGACAGCGAAGCCTGGAGAGGCGAAGGAATTGCTCAAGTACGACACTCACGGTTCCATTACCATTATGCCTACGGCGGACGATAATGGGATGGATTACACCTGCGAGGCCAACCACCCGGCAATACCCATAGGCAAGCCTATGAGGGCCACCATTACACTTTCCGTTTTTTGTAAGTATGGCAGATATGTATAATATGTACCCTATAAGAACGCGCTTGCATCATATCACTTATGCTATGACATGTCAGTACACTCGATATATTGTTGTGAAAAAAAGCATAGCCAGCTTTATACCAAATTAAAGTTCGTAATGTTTTAGTGTCGAATTACCGAAAATGAGTTGACATTAATTCTGGATCCGCGCTCTTTAATTTTGCAACACTTTATTTATGCAGGAAGTTGACGCGAGCTCCATTTGTACGTGAATAGTAAGAATGCTTTCTACTATCATTCTATTTTAAGATAAAGTAACAAGCCAACTAAACAGTCATTTAGAGATATATGTATGATGGGACACGTATATTGCAGTAATAGCAAAATTATTTAGAATTGCTTTCACCAATTATTATTGAAATTAATGTAACGAGTTAGGTTGAATTTATTATGCAATATATAGTAATCCTCGGAATGAATTGCATCGTCTGATGTACGGAATGATGCGAACTCACGTATTCATAGAGCTCTACTCAAATCTCTCCATGCACCTAGTCTCTTTGAGTTATTTGAGCTGAAACTGATTTTCGATCCTAATTATTCCAGATTATGTTTTCATATAAGTTTCGTTAACGTGACGCTTCTGTATAACGGTGCAACACCGACGTTTACTTCGCAGATCCACCTGGTCCACCGTACATAGAGGGCTATACCGAGGGTGAAACTGTGCAACGCGGTCAAAACGTGGAGCTCGCCTGTCGATCACGCGGCGGAAATCCGCAGGCGGAAATTGTCTGGTACAGAAACGACGAGAAGGTCACGGCGGCCCATCGCAGAGGGCCCAGCGTCAGCGAGAACGTGTACTCGTTCATAGCCCGAGCAGAGGACGACAAGGCCCGCTACAGATGCGAAGTCTCCAACATCATGAGCGTGCAGCCTATGAAAGTGCATGTCGATCTCACTGTGCTTTGTAAGTATGCGCGCCTACGATAATTACGCACGATTAGGTAGCGGTAAAACGTTGCAAATTGCATTTCGAGAAACGCTCTGAGAAACCTTCCCTCCTTTCGTCCGTTATCTGCATATTATACCGTCCTTCGTATAATAATCACGTGTTATTATCATCTCCTATTAATCGGAATCGAGTAACACATTTAGCAATGCGTATTTTAATCCTGCCTATGTAATTATATATACACTGATCCTCTTTTTATATTAATACAAATCGAATCACGCAAAATACCTCAATTTAATTTATTTACATTAAATAATTTCAGACTTTATTTTGTTTTCTAATATCGAATTAATTTTAAAGAATGATTAATTTAATTGATATAAATGTAAATAGATGCGAAAAACGGAATAAAAAGAATGGAAAAAGGTGGAAATTTTATTGTTTTTGAGACGTCATTTTTTCTGTTCATGAATCTTGCAGAATGCGTATTTCTCGCGAGTGATACTTGAGACGTATTTAAGGTGTTAGAATATTAACGTTGCCTGGGGTGCCTGTCTGTGGCACTCACCATTACTTTACCACAAGGCATAGTATTGCACAACGTAAGGTTGCACAGCGTATGGACGATCTCTTGCCGACGGAACAGCCGCATAAATAATTCGGCTTTTCTATTTTCGCTGAGGCTACGCTCGCGTACCCAAATTGAAATTTTGCTAACTTTATGTTCGTGTGATATATGTGGATAAAGCTAGAAAATACCGTGGCTGGCTTACTATACTTACTATTAAGAGTAAACGGTTGTCGACCGTACTGTTGCAGTTATTGACAGCTTGTCGGTAAACTCTATATTTTTACGGCCAACGTCAAAAATGAAAATTGACGTCGGCGAACGACATTAATTTCTCGAAGCTCGGTGGTGGCTTTCGATTTCTGAAAATTTGCTTAAATATCAAGATTATAAAAATTCAATAACTTATATTATCTTTTTCGTTGTTTCTTCTAATATCTTTTATCTCTATTGTGATATTATTGATGACACATTTTTATCCTCTTTAAACATTTGTATTTATTTTGGATCTTGTTTAAATTAATGAAGTCTAAATCTATCTGTCCATCCTATTCTACTATCTTCACCGTGGATTTTTATGAACACTGTGAACTCATTCCAGTTTTTTCATTAATTTATGCTTTTTACGACCCTACAGTCGCGCCCGCCGGAGTAACCATCACCGGTCCGACCGAGGCGAAGGCGGAAGACCAGGTGCTGATTACTTGCACGACGGAGAACTCGAATCCGCCTGCGGATATAAAATGGACAGTGGATGGGCATAATTTCGAGAGCAACGCCTCGAAGACGGAGCTGGCGCCGAACGGTGGCTGGATCACCAGCTCGAACGTGACGTTCAGCATTAATCGCAAGAGTCGCAGCATCGTCGTCATCTGCCACGCTTCTAACGCTAAGCTCACAGAGAACGTTGTCGGCACGCACACCATCAACGTGATATGTGAGCATCTCTCTTCTCTATCGTACAATTTCACTAGGTACTAGGTACAAACGCATCGCGCGAGTACATTGCAGTTGTAACGAGACTCCACGCTCCTCGCCCATGGCGAAAATTTAATTTCCGTCCTGCGTCAAAGAACCGAATGTACCGGAACTACCATGAGATATCTTATGGAAGAACCTTACAATTGTCAATGATATTAAATTTTTTAGCGACCGCGCGTTAGATAAATTTTCGTTAAGATAAAATCGAGATAGGATTAACTTCATTAAAACAAAAGACGAAATTCAGTTAATTATTTACACTCTTCGAATTTTATTTATGAATGCAATTAATCTTCTTCATGAATATTCTCGTTAAAGAGAAACCCACTACATTTAATATATTTTCAACTGAAAGATAAATATAATATTATTATAATATAAAATAACATTACGAAGACTTTATTTATCTTTTCAAAAATATTATTTTTGTCATAGACGATACACAATGCGTATGATGAAAGCAAAGTTGTTTACGATAAGTTAAAAAAAAGATTGCTCCCAAGGCGAATGTAATATTATGCGCGCGTATTTTCCTCAAGTACGCCGTCGAATAGATGCCATGTTTGATCTTCTTTAACGGTTAATTTGTTTAGAAAATTGGATGACGATACTGTTGCTCCCTATTCCCATTGACATCTTCGCGGCACGCGATGACAAATTAATCGACCACGCCACTGCGTCGCTATCCGGGGTCCCAAAACATGTATACACACACCATCGCGAATGCGATGGTCAGAATTCATTTAACATATTCGACATTACGTCATGTTGTTGCGCATGATACACTTTCGCAATAATACAACCGTAATCGACCGACATTAATTTCCGCCATAAATAAATAATCCTTGTATAATCAACTGCGTTTTCAGTTTGTAATTACATGCATTAAAATTATTCGCTGTCTGAATATACTAAACAATTAGTGGCTTCCAATCAATACTGCTCGGCAATCCGAGACTATAACGAATGCCACTCGTGTACAATAATGTAACTGGAATCAACAAATAATCCTAACAAATTATCATAAGCTTTTTACCGAATGTTCAATGAACAATGAGATGAGGCCAACAAAGAAGACGGAGGCGAATGATGCACACGCGAACTGTGGCGTGATAAAATGAAGGGAAAAATTGTGTTTCTTTTTTATTAAATTACATTTGTTCCTGGCCTTTTTCTACCACATAAATCTATGTCTTCCACTCATTTGCGCTTTCACCTTTGATGGAAATGAAAATCCATCGTGCGAGAATATAATAGCAAATGTCAGAGATTTATAATGCGTGGAGGAGTCACAAATTAATTAACTGGTTGTGATCGCGAACTTATTCAATCTTGTAGATCCACCTGCGAAACTAAGCGTCACCGGATATGAGGAGGGCACGACGATAGTCGCTGGAACGGTGCTGAAACTCATGTGTACCGCTACATCGGGTAATCCATTGGCCACGTTAACATGGTACAAGAACGACCGCAAGGTACGTAAACTCATACAAGGGATCATCGTAAATCTAGTAGTGGCGGATTATCACACAGACTTAAAAGACATGAGGCTCTAACCACAAAAAGATTTTCCTCATTTTTCTAGTTTCAAAAGTTTTATAAAGTTTCACTAATTATTGAAGAAACAATAATAATGGGAGTAATTAGTCTCTATCAATTTAATAAATTATCTACGAGAATACTTTTTTAATCTTTCTTAGGAATAATGCTTAATGAAATATTTAAAACAATCTTGTGCAGAAATTAAAACTTCTCGTTGTTTCAAATCTTTAGTAGTGTTAGTTAGTATCTTAAAGATAAAACTTTAAAATAACGAACTTTAAAAATAAAACTTGCTTTTTGAAATTATAATAAGTGTTAAAAGTAACAATTAATTCTCATTAATTCTCTTCTTGCAACTTTCTCGGATAAAAGTTAAAAAATTCCAAGAATGAACGTTTATAATTCGTAATAGTTATTTATTTTGAATATAAATTTATATTTAAAAAAGTTTACAATTTATGAATTCTCCTGCACTTTTGAAGCTGTTTAAGTAATTTAGTCTCTAAATCAATTTAAATTTTGATCCGCCCTTGCGTTATATTAACACTATCTTATATCGCAGGTACTCGGCACAGTGAGACAGCGAAATCATGCTGTCACGAGCGAGCTGGCGATACTCGTCAACGCGTCCGACAACAATGCCCACGTGCGATGCGAAGCGACGAATTCCGCCACCGAGATCCCCCTGCTCAAAGTTCTCGTGCTAAAAGTCTATTGTAAGACATAACTCATCCCGTATATTCATTATCAGAATCCTTTTGTGTGTTTTTATCGAGGCTTCACTTAGAAGGAAGAGACATTAAGTTTCCCTAGTAAGAAAAGCTAGCATATAGAGATGATTGAACGATGCTGTAATTACTCTCTTTTTCTTAACGTCGCGAATCTCGACGCAGCAACGGCAATATTTTAAACGGCAAACCGCCGACTTTTTTTTACCCTCTTCAGTTCCGCCTGAGAGGGTGAAGATTAACCGCGAACCCCAGGATTTTCACGCCGGCCAAGAGGGACGTATAATCTGCGAATCGAGCAGCAGCAATCCCGCCGCTGAAATGTCGTGGTGGAAGAACGGGAGCCCGGTGCCCGGCACTAGGAACAGTACCAAGCCCGGATTACATGGTGGCCACCTCTCGTCCGTTGAGCTCGCGCTAGACTTAACCGAGGACATGAACGGCGAAGTGTACACCTGCGAGGCCAAGAACACGGAATTGGGAAGATCTAGCCACGACGCCACGACGCTGGACGTGCTATGTGAGTATAGACTTAAGTAGATCACTCCAGCATAATCTGTACACCTGCGAAGATTAGCACGCATGTACAATTCGTGCCCAACGTGAATATCAACCTGGAAATCTCGGCGAAGTACGAATATTTGGTAGCATCTCTTTCTCTATTCTGGATATATTGAATCAAGCTGGTATAAATTTGTTTCTATTTTATCCGTGTTATTTTGTATATAGAATAACAACGGCGCACAATAAATCAACAACATAACAATTAATCTGCTACAATGAATTGAAAAAAATGCATAGATGAGATTGTGAATGGAGAAAAATTAATCCGCTATTTATTTTTATATAAACTTGTTACAAAAATATGTAAATCTAACATTTTCACAATTTTTGAATAATCTCGCTGTTCAAATATACAAGAACTTGTTGAAGTTGTTGTTTTTAATTGTATGGTTATATATCCAGAAAATGAAAGAAATGAAATTGTGTAACAAACATTCAAAATTGTGTATAAACGTAAAAAAAATTAAGTTTTATCAAAAAACAAGCTGTAAAACATGTATTTACATGTGTTTTTCTTTCTTTTTTCTACGATAATACTTATTTGAAAATATATCAAACATATATCAATTCGAAGCTATTTTTTAATATTTTGCTCGATTAGGTATGATGGAATAAAACATAACTTGTTTTTTTTTTGTTCCATAGACAAACCGATATTCTCGCCGCTGGACCCTTACGAATTAACTGGCTTGGAAGGAGAACCCTTTGTAATTTCCGTGTCGGCGAGGGGCAATCCCAACACGACGGAATACACGTGGACGAGAGATGGCCTACCGTTGGGTAGCAACGGTAAGAGAATAACCGCGCATGGCTCCACGCTAAATATCACAAGATTGGACCGTCATGATGCCGGCACCTACATATGCGAAGCGCTGAACAAGGAGGGTACTACTTTTTACCAGCTAAATCTAACCGTGCAGTGTAAGTAAACAATATCTCCCCATTAATACGCAAATAAATCCTATTACGATGTCACACTGCAATTATTATTTATTATTATATTTATTTATTATGCAATTATTATTTATTATTATATAATTTCATTATAAAAGAAGTAGCAACATATATATTTGACACCTTCGAAAATTACTGATTAATTTTAATATGTATAGAAGATCGATTATCTGTCACAATTTTCTCCCTCTCTAATTTTTTACCCAGTTTCTTAGATTTACTTTAATCTTTCTTTAATCTTCTCCTCCTCTCTTTTGCTCTTATAATGAGCAAAAAAAAACTATAATTTTCTTATACCCCAAGTGATTTTAAAGTCTTCTTTGATAAAATTGTTCTTGCTAACACGCGAATCACGATTCATTGTTTTACTCATGATATTCCAGATCCGGCTAAAATCAAGCGCACTTCTTCATCGGGGATAGTTTATCCACCGGGTATTGAGGCGAAACTATTCTGCGAGGTCGATGGCAGTCCAATCGGTGACGAATATGTCACATGGCAGAAAATAGGATCGAATCCTGAATTGCCGGGACGCTACTCGACGTCTTTCGTTAATCGAACATCGTATCTTCACATAGAATATCCCAGCCAGGAAGACGTCGGCGAGTATCGATGCAAGGTCAACAACGGTATCGGCAACGTAACATCGGATCCTATTCTATTTATTACGAATTGTACGTAAAATATTTAAAAGAATTTTATTTTAATTATTTATATGATAATAACACTATTCTAAGCACGATTGAACGAACGATAAAAATTGGATAGATTTGATAGATTGGATAGATTTGATTTAATAATTAAAATATCATATCTCGTATGATTATTTGAGTAATTGTTGTACATTTAATAACGGTGATTTAATTAGAAAATAGCTGTTATTATTATATTTAATAGCTGTTATTATTATATTTAAAGAAAAAAAAAATAAACAAGCGATGCATTTAACATATAAATGAATTTAAAATTTAAAAATCGAGAGAATTCATTAATGATTAATAATATTGAAATTTAGTCTCAATATATTTATACAAAATAATTATTTAATACTAAATAATTAACAATAGTTTCACGAAAAGTGTCCTAATTATTGATGTTAATAATTAAATATTACAGTATTATTATTGTAATAATTATGTTTCGGTCAATATAATATCAATGATAATCAACAGTAGTCAATAATAGAAGTACCGTCGACTCTGTATATGTATTTGCCGCAAAAATGTCGACGTTTAATTGCATCTCAATAAAAAAAGTAATTATAGGAATATACGCGAAATATCACGGATTCGTGCGCACAATTCACGTATCGGAATGCGCGTAATAAAGAATTTACTGGTACTTTTATGCGCAGTTAAACCGGAAATGACGAACACCCCGCTGACGCGAAAGGCAGCGGCGAACAAAGGAATAAACGTCCAATTGTTCTGCAAAGCGCGAGGATCTCCATTGCCACGTTTCACTTGGATCTTCAATGGGAAAACTTTATTGCCAAATGCAACCGAGGATAAATACAGTATCACTCACAGCGATGTAAGTTGCTTTATAAGATGTACTTATCTCTTAAATAACGACTTCCTTTATCAGTATATCTCCTTTAGAGTGCAGAGGAGGCTCCACAGTATTGTATTGTACAGTACTATAAATCTTGTTTAACTTTGAACGAATTTCACTTTGATAGAGTATTTCCATGTCAAACATAGTTAAGGAGATATTTACCATTACAAATTCGAAAGTTGCGAAAAGGTCATAACACTCAATTAAAATTTTGCCAAAAGAAACAATAACTATATCATTACAAGGATTATATACTCGAGAACACGTTATATATATACTTGAAATATCTTTCTGACTTTAATATCTTGATAATATTTCCTTAATATGATAAAGTGATAAAATTCCTTTACATTTTCTCTAGCTGACCGAGCTCTATTCGGAAACGACTTTGACCATCTACAAAGTGAGATCGCAAGACTACGGAAAATACGAATGTCGTGCCCAAAACAAAATGGGACAGTCCACAGACGACATACTTTTGGATATCACGTCACCTCCGGACAAGCCGAGTGATTTGGAGGTCTACAACTATACACACGACTCGGTCACGTTGATTTGGAAACGCGGTTTCGACGGTGGCTTGTCGACGTCCCATCAGATACGATGGCGACAGGCGCTGGATTACGGGGATCGCTATTATTACCTGGACGTCCCGCCTGGCGAGTACAAGGCTACTATATCCGGCCTGTCGCTGGGGACTTATTACGTGTTTAGCGTAAAGGCCATCAACGAGAAGGGAGACAGCGGTTTCTTGCCGGATCTTGTCAAAGTCCAGACGCTTCGTAAGTTGTAGATAAACACTGTAGATCGCTTCCTTATTAGAAAGCAGAGACTTTCCAATACGACAAAACATAATCAGTAGAAAGCATAAGCATAAAAATCATGTTCTCACGGATATTATTCAATTATTCTTTTTTTTTTATAAACGAAGTATCTGCATTAGATAGTTCATTTATTATTCACGCTACATGGTGGAAAATATAACAGCTTGCTAAATCATTATGCAGATCATCGAGACATAATTAAACGCGATTGCCCCGCATTCACATAATTAATTGTACTCAGTAATTAGGTTGATCATGTATTACGTTACATACATTTAGTGTGTCTCGTGAATGTTCGCATGGCATTTATATCATGGCTTGTAATAAAATACATTGAACATTACATAGTATAGCATTTACAAGTATCATATGTGTAATGCAGTGATTTTCAGCATGATTCATTCCAATGATCATATCAGTTCGGTGACGCTTAGCTTTGAAAATTTTTTTATTTAGCTTTTCTTAGCTTTTAAGATAGGGAAATTATGTAGGCTTTTGACAAAGAAATTATAATAAAAAACGTATAAATTGTCGTAACTGCCGCGTATTGTTATGATTATTTTACATCAGTACAGAAACATAATCCAAATAGTTACTTGCTTGCTTTTTTAAGGGAAATTATAGATAAACAAGTATCTAGTTGCTATTAGACTTGTCTTACTGACTGTAAATCATATTAGCGGCGTTACAGGATTCGCAATAGCCGAAGATTTCGAAGTTGACCGTATGCACTAACAATGTAGATCCACATTGCATGAATAACACAAACCGGTGATGGGGCATTGGCTTGGGTTACAGGCGAGGCGCCACCAACCGAGACATCAAACGAGAATAGTTCCTCCTACATCATCATCATTATCATCACTGTTTCCGCCTCTGCTTGCGTACTCATTGCCGCAACCATAGTCTTTGCTACAATAAAGTCGAAAAAGAAGGTCCAGCGTGCTGGTAAATATAATATTTATCATGTGTTCTTTCTCTCGTTTATTTTCCTAGGCCCAAATAAAGAGGAAAACCTGGCGGATGTCCTCTCGGAAAAGGGCGACTTTCCAATGAATTATATCTATACGTTAGCAGCGACTTCCGTCATCATTTTTATCGTTAATGTCTTCATCATGTTGTGGTACATAATACGAAAACGAAATAAAACTCGTAAGTTTGTGACCAATAATACTTTAGCGCATACATGTTTCACTTTAGAAGAGCTTAACGAGCTTGACTACAATCACGGCGGAAGATGTCCAGTTTGTCTTCCTAATAAATTTTGCAAGAGATTTTAAAGTAAAATGAAACTAACGTGCAGTATTACACATTTGATTTAATCAAAATGTTCAATCAAAGCATTTAAAGTTTAATTATGTTAATTAAGTAAATAATTAGTAGTACTAATAAATAATTATAACATAGATTGATGAAATTCACATAATTGAATATATCATTATAACTTCATGTACATTAAATTGTTATATATTTTTTAAATTATTTATCAAGAGAGTATGAAGAGAGAGAGAAAGAAAATTTACAATTTACATGTGTAATTAGTTAAAGAAAAACAAAATTAAATCGTTTTAATGTTTCATCTTCTGTATGCGACCGTAGCTTTAATTGTGTTTCGCTTTACTGTTCACATGTTCACCACGTGTTATCTCTGCATAGGTATTAATAAGTCGCAGACCGCGGATATGTACGCACCGTCCACCGTCAACGGCGACACCATGACCGGCGAATTAAGTTCGATGTCGGACGAGAAGAGCGACGTCAACTTCGACGCTAATGATTACGTGGTCAGTGCCATCAGTCAGTATGTTCTTAGTAACAAGTAATTCCGGAGGGTAGGTTTGAGTTCTAGCAACACTTTTTCTGTTTCGCTTCCCCTATTAGTTTCGCCACTCTGGCTCTTGCTTCTCATTTCTCCCCTTTATCATTTAATTTTTACGACTTTTTTCACAGTTTCATTTACCTTCTAACGCAAGATGTTGTGATACATAATAGGATAATAAACCGAATGCCCTAACGATACTGTCCCGTTTGTTGCTAATTTTAACTTTATTTTTCAACCGTTTGCACTTGATATAATGTATTGCACTACTAAGCATGATATTTCAATTATCGATGATTTAAAAGTTACGCGAGGCTTTTTTACATGCTCAGTCAATCTATAGAAACCTGGTTACGAAGCTAACTTTAATAATTTAAAGTTAAGCTATTCCTTTTTTAAAATGGCAATTATTTTTTACAGCTTTGGCCACACTATACATAGCATTTTCATTTTCGTATATAAAACCTTATTTTTCATAAAATTATGTCTACATTACATATTTATATCATAATAATCTCATATCGTTCGATCGCAGAGTTTGGCTAAAGGTAACTACCCTCAGGTAAATCTAATGTATCTCTTAAAAAATAGCACTATGATGAGAACGATTAGTGTAAATCTAGTTAAATACTCGCAACATCTAGTCCAATAAGATTTTATGATATCATAAATTTTCTATCAAATTTCTCCACAAGACCACTCTGACGTGGCTTTTCTAATCATTAAGCACTTGCCTGCTTTCTCGCAGTAGCGTTAGATCTCGCGCACAATGGAAGTAAGAGCAGTAATGAGCAGTAATGAGAGAGTGTCAAAATATGAAGTAACCGAAATTTGAAATTCAATTGCAAAGAGAAAAAGAAATGTTGATTTTAATTCTTCGCATTAATCCGTTATTTTACAGCAAAAAAAAAATTATATTACTTACTGGACGATGTGGAACTAAATATCAGCGTGGGATGTTGATCTGTAAAAGAAAACAGGAATTATAATATATTAAAAAATTCTGTTTCTTTATTGTTCGCAGAATACAAAATATATTTATCGATGTAAAACTTATTTTTCGAAAAACAATAAATCCAAACTTATTTGGAAACTTTTAAAACAATAATTCAGAGAAAGATTATATTTCAAAAAAATTAAATAAAAAATCATATTTTTTTTAATCTGTAAAAATTATATTCTTGTTTCTATCCAGTTACTATTCGGTTTTCATTATTTAGTCAAAAAGTTACGTATAAAAGTTTATTATTTTTTTATTATTTTATTATTTTATACATTTTGTCGTACATAGAATACAAAATACATCTATCGAGATAAAAATTATTTTTCTAAAAAAATCAAAGATACTTGGTAATTTTTAAAATGATTTAGAGAAATATTAAATTTCGTACAAAGAGATTAAGTAAAAAAATAATATTTTTTTAAACCTAATAAAAATTATATTTTTCGCTTCCATTCGATTACTGTTCAGTTTTCATTATTTCGTTAAAAAGTTATTATTTTTTATTGTTTCATTATTTTACATTCTGTTAAAGATAGGATTAACGAGTATAGTACGCATGGAATATCAAATTCATTACTATTGATCGAACGAGAATACAATATATGTATAGAATATAACGCGTGTATAACTTATTTTTTCTGATTCACGGTAAACTTTTTTTTGAAATAATGAGTTAATTAATCGACAATCGAATAAATTTACTTACCAGTCGTTATGCCGCCATTTCTCCGTCGTTGTTTCATCGCCCGGGATAATTACTGAGGTGGATAATAGTCGATCGGAAGCACTAAATTACGGCTAATTACGGTCGCGGATGCTAATTAACGCGACAAGACAATCGCTCACCACTTTGTACGGCATTCCCGGTATTTATCGCAATCGTGACGACGAAAAACCAACGTAATACGACGATCAACCGTCCTTTTGTCCGGTTACAACTTTCGACATTCATTACGCGCGATGTAATGGCGGCTGCTACAAAGCGAACGACGAGCGAAAGTTTCGAAGCGCGCGCGGACAACTTCACGCTGGTTCACGAGTGTCGTAATCTCGAGTATTAAACGATTAATGTGGGCGATTAAATGGCCTGATTAGTAACTGCAATCAAGTACCAATCGACTGGATTCACGATTAGAAGAGATAGTAAAATAATGCGTCTCGATAATTAGATAATCCACGGATATCGAAAGTGGAAGGATGTAATTGAGATAGAATGAGTCGATTAATCGTCATCTTATACATATATATATATATATATATATATATATATATAAAACATTAATATAATATAATAACACGATTTCATTTTGTTTCGGCATTTCCGACGTTTATTGTACTTACGACGCGTTCAAAATGAGTAAACACGAGTTACAGCGGGCCGATACTTCGATGCCGTTACGTGCACGGTGCACGTTGGGAACAATTCGAAACGCGGGCAACTTCACGCGGATTCACGTTACTGCGAATCGCGAAAATTTAAATAATTAAAAGTTGAGCTGAACGCGATAGTCGATGCAAATATCTATTCTTACTAGCGCGGTGAGCAAATGAATAATTGAAATCAGGCGTTTTTTTAACAAATAAAACTGTGTTCGTGAATAACACGGAACGAAACTTGACTGAAGAAAAACATTTCAGTAACGCGACATCGAACGATGCGATTAATCGCGCTCCAATGTACACATTAATAATACACATTAATAATACAACGCGATGCTCATCCGTCGTTCGTTTCGGTATTTCCGACATTTATTGTATTTACGACGCGTTCGGGACGAGCAAATAACGCGAGACGCAACCGGCCGACGTCGCGCACTGTACACCGTGACGTTGGGAAGGATTCGTAGTTGTGCGCGGCCAACTTCACGCAGATTCGCGGTTTCCGTGTAGGTACCGCGAATCGAAATACTATTTAAAAAATTAAAAATTACTAAATGCTACTCGATGTAAATATCAATTACTGGCGCGATAAGCTCCGAATGAATAACATCAAAATCACGCGTTTTTTTTGCAAATATATTGTGTTCATGAATAACACGGGGTGAAAACTCGATCGACGAGAAACATTTCGACATCGGACGATTAATCTCGCGCGAGCATACATGTTAATACAACACGATGATCACCCATCGTTTCGGCATTTCCATTTATTGCACTCGTGACTCATCCGGGATGAGTAAATATCGTAACACAGTAAATATCACAATAAATCGATGCTTCGGCACACTGACATCTGCTACGTGTGTACGTGACGTTAGAAAAGATTTCGAGCAACGCGCCGGCAACTTCACGCCGCTCCGTAAACTGCAAACTATTTATAAAAAGAGTAATGAAAAAAATTAATGTTAAATCACTAGAAATCACTAGAGACCACAATCAATGTAGGAATCGATTTAATCATATGTGCGATGAACTTCGAAGGAATAAACAATGTAGGAACGATGTGTTTTTAATAAATAGATTATCTTGTATCTCTCTGTAAATGTGCGAAACGAAGGGAAGCGCAATATTGGAGAACGATTAATCTCGATCGCGTGTCGATTTAACGCGTTACGACGTTCGATGCTGCCGATATTCGCGCGAAAATTCGAGTGCGAGTAAAATTCTTAGAGTAAATCTACATCGTGACTACGAGCGTAATAAAATTGGATCGCGCGATTCAAACAAAACTAAATGAGCTGACACGGCGAGCTTCGTAATAAAATTTCTATAGATGTTAATTATGCGTTTGGACTTAACAACAATCGAAACTGATTCTCGATTAAGTGTCGTTAATTATAAGCAATTACAGATTTTATGATTATGTTATTAATTTATTGTTATTAATATAATATTATATACTGTCGATAAATCGCTAATTATAGTCTTATTATATTATAGATTATTATATTGTTAATTTAAAAGTAATTATTAGAGATCACTTGATATTTTATAAATTGTTACTGATACATTTGTAAATTAAAAAATTATGTATGAAGATTTGAAATGAAAATGAGAGAGAAGGCTGATTACAGTACAGTATATTAACAAGTTGATTGTAAATATTAACAAATGCAAATTGGACGTATATTTTAATTATCAAAGTTATTATCGCATTAGTTACTGGTATTCTGATACTATCAAGATATCATAAACTCTCACTCCACTACTCGTACTTCCACTGAGAATAAGATTTTAAGTACAAGAGAACACTTGTTGAAACTTTTATCAATATATTAATTACAAAAGATGGCATGAAATGCAAGGAATTAACAAATTAATTTATATGAAAGTGTGATATTTTTAAATCTATATTTAATATCTAATTACAAAAATAGTGTACAACAAAATAATTCTTTTGTATATTAGAAATAATTTATATATTGATTGCATTACTGTAAGAGAGATTTTGCGATTTATTGGAAGAAAATTTTGAAACAAATAGATTTAGCTTCTCCGTTTCTCCTGTTTGCAAAATGTAACCGGATATCGAACCACAAATCACAAATCATCAATTTGCCGTTTAATTTGTTGTATAACAGGACGAAGGGCGCAAAACCGCAGCTAGCACGTATTTAATAGATCAAACTATGCAGGATTTTGGGAAAGGCAGTTTAGAGATGCAGGTTCATCAGGGCACCCTCGGTCGTCGCAGCAATCACATGCAAACATCCATGAACATGGACTCGCCACCGCAACGAACCACCGCCAGTGGAACTCTCTCGGGTACATGTAAGTTTCCATAAATAAATAAATAAACGTTTTTTTATATACTTTTATTTACAATTTTTTATATACTTTTTATTTACAATTTTAAATATATGTCTCTCAGCTTATTACTAATTTCAGGTATTTTAAAAATTACTCGCACTTTTTTAAATTTTTTGATGATAGGAAATATTGGAATCACGAAATTTGACGGATGGTAGTGATATAAACCATACCAATAACAATGATGATGTGGAATTTACTGACTCATCATTGTATCTAATGTGTATCTATGTCTTCCGACACCTTCTGACAACCTGTCTAATGTTACAGTGTCAAAGTCGAGTTACATTGGCAACCCAAGTCCAGCGCCGCCCAACGACGTAAGCTTCTACAGTGTGGAGATGGACAATGGTAGCCGAAGCTACATGGGCTACGACGGCAATCCGAGTCCGGCGCCGCCCGTCATCGATCCCACTGGCGGGCCCTACTATCCTTCGTCTATGGGCTCGACGGGCCACATAATGGGTGGACACATGACGGGAGTCGGCACCGGTACCCTGACGCGCACCAGAACGCTACCACGTCCCGTGCCACCGCCCGATGTCACCGTGATGACCGCGGGTACCAAGTCGCCGATACCGCCGTCAGTGCCGCCGCCACCCGCCACGTTCGCCCGTGCTGGTGCCAACAACGGCGGACCCCATTCACATCCGCACTCACATCCGGCACCGCCGCCGCCGTCCTGTCAGAGCCACCCGTTGTCGACGTTCGCAGCGACGCCAACCTACTCCGATATCGATGGTCATCTTGTCTGAGGCTCGCCGATCTTCGGGCCTAGCTCGACGCGTGGCAAGTATCGCGCCGTCGCCCAGAACGACGACGAAGATTGCCGACCGACCACGGTTACAGAGAGAAGCACGCGTCTCTGAACGACGCAGAGCGTCGTGATGATGAATCCTCTTCTGAAACGTTCACATTGTTCGTATCATCACTGATCATCTCCCTGAACGATGGCGAAGAGGAGCGTGGCGACGGCTCACGAACGACGGCGTCGCGGCTGATGGCCCTGGCACTCATCATCATGCGCCTGAACAATCTCCCGAAGACTCTATTTGGTGCGCGAGAACGAAAGTACGAAGTGTGTAAATAGAGAAAGACAAAAGGCAAAGAGATAAAAAGAACGAGAGAGTGGTGCACCAGGTTCACGCTGTAAACAGCCTTTCCCTTCCATGCGGTTATTTCCTAGACGAGAGGAGACACGCGTGAGGCTCTCCTACGCGATTAAATTCTAATCTTAGGTATACATGTATAATTGAACGCACGACGAAGAGCGATCTCTTGGAGAAGGAGAGAAAGAGGGAACGACCGCGCCAGCACGAGCGAGCGTTCTCTAAAAAGTATAGAGGATGGTTCTACCGGTTCCTTCTCTGCTGTTCTGCTTTCCCCTCCCTTCTTCCTTATCGTTTTCCCTGCTCTAACTCTTCGTCTTTGTCCGCTCGCCTTAGCGTTATTTAGCGTACTCGCTAAACAGCAATGTAATCACGCATCGAACGAGCGAACTCCAAATCGACGCACAGATCGTTGAGGAAAGTATATTTTTTCTGTAAATACACGCATGATTCGAGAGATAGACGAGAGAACAACCCCGTGATAATTTCGTTCTTCAGTTGCTTCACGTCGGCATGTACGCTCTTCGTCATAGCGGTTATGTTTAGATATCACTATGCTGGTATCGATAACTGTCGGGAAATCCGCGAAAGACCTTTGAAATATCAGTACGCGGGAAGTGATCTTCCTCGCTCTGACCGTAACTGACGCCGAAATGCAAATTCCAAGTGTGCAATCAAATTTCACGATCTCAACAGTGATATTATTGTCACTATAATCATGGAATATATTCCGTTTTGGTATTAGAATAGCCAATACCATACCATGTTCAAACTTTGGAAAAAAAAAGATAAAAATGAAATAAAAATAAGATAAAACATAAGATACATTCGGATCTTGATTTTTTATTTCATTTAATAATAAGAAGAAAAGGATTTATTATCATGTTCATCAAAGGATTTATTTTCATTTGTTAATATATCTTCAAGCAATAAGAAGATGAATAATGTCTGTGGACAAAAACAAGCTGGTTTCTGCAAGCTTTTTTAATGCGCAAACCTATCCGTCTGTCTTCCAATTTAACATTGGTTATTCTAGTTCCAAGACCGATTAAATCGGTATCAATTTTTTATAATCACAACTGTCGCGCAAAATCAATAATATTAATTTTTTAAATCTTGATAACGTTTAATTAATGATCGCACAATACTGCCCTTTTAAAGCTCGCAAGAGTGGGCATATCCGTAATGACCGTCCATTGTTTACTTTCATCGATAAGTCGGTTCATTCCGATGATTCGAGACTAAGGGAGGTGAGACAATCGTTACAAAAGAGGTATTTGAAAAATCGTCAGCAGTGACGTTAAGCTTTCTTTCCCTTCCCACCTTCCATTCGCATTTACGATCCTCTATTTGAGTTAATGGCGTCTACGCGATATCTACGGGTTGAGTTTAGCGCTAAATGTGGTGATTTGATCTCTAATCTCGACAGTCTCACTTGAAACATTTAAAGTTATAGAATATAGCCACCTTTAGCACTAAATGACAAGACTACTCAGCGAGTTTTATCATTTCATTTACAAGAGCATTCAGAAGCTTTGCGAAAATGAATAGAAGAGCCTGAAGTCAATTGCAATTTTAGGAAGAATCATGATCTTACTAATCTACTGCTGTATATCTGAAGAAGAATTAGAATCGAATTCTTCGCAACGAAAATAAATCTTAATCACAAAACTTTATTATCCCTCGATATATAATACAAAATTTTATTAAAATTGTTATAATTGATACTTAACAAGAGATCTTTGTCTAGACTGAAATAAAAAACGACTATTACCAGTTAATTAAGCATGTTTCAAAACGGAGCTGTGCCTAATTATAAATCCAAGGGGATAAATTCAAGAGAAAAATATTTGTATATTCTACTTCTGATAATTTGTATAACATTCTGTGATACAGAATATCTTCATTATTTTTAACAAATTTTTATCAATATAACATTCAATATAACATCCTGTGATACAGAATATCTTCATTATTTTTAACAAATTTTTATTATATTATTCTATATTACATTATGTATATTTATATAGCATTATATTAAGCTTCATTTGAGTTATTCAATTAACAAATTGTACTTCTAAAAGTGTGAAAACTTCCTGATTTTTTTTTGTTGTGACTCAAATTGTTCTTTTTCATTCGTCTTCCACTTTCCAATTGACTTCGGATTACTCTACTCATCACAAGAAAGAGATTACGCGATAACGTAAGTTACATATTTGTTGAAAAGTACACGGGAGGATTTTACCATTCCGTTGTTTCTGAAACGACAATCCGTTCGTTATTAGCGTAATCTCGCGCAATTTGCATATCATAAGTCACATTTGCGCTTTAATTACTCGCTTAGAGTTACTTATGTATGTTGCTTAAGTTACTTATATCGCTATTTACACAACTGCGTTGCGATTGTCGTCCCTTAAGTAATTCCAACGAAATGGAAAATGAATTTTTTTGAATATTGTTACGTAAAAAATGGAGTTTTCACTGCCGATCCTGAAGTCAATACTGTAGATAGTTCGTACTGACCGTTTAATATACTTTTACCTTGTATGTACACGCGATAAATGTACACATATACAATATATGTTAAACAATCGTTCGTCGCACTGCGATTTCACGATTGTCAATCGCAAAAAATCGGACGCTTATTTAACAAAAAAAAAACCTACGAGTGTTTGTGTTTTTTACTGGTAATTTCGACTTTCTCGGTGATTCAAGTTTTTCATTCGCCACGGATACATCGAGTTGCCGAGTATCCCACGATGCATCTTTACTTTAGAGATGCATTTAGGGATGCATTTACGAAACAGAAAATGAATCACGACAATGCAGACTCACTCGACCGAGTCGAGTTGGGCTGAGATCGCAATTCGATCATCGCGGACCCCGCTAATCGCTCCATCCAGGATTTTACGTTTCCGCTGCACGAAATGAAGACAGGTGTAATCACATAATCAGTGAGTGACTTCTTCAAGAAGAGGACGAGAGAACGGGGAGCCATACCAGTGAATGTCTCGGCGTAGTGATATCTTGAACAAAGACAATAGTACATAAGTTTAATTGCTACGTAATGGTTTTTAGTTAAGGGTAAATATACTCTGTCGACAGCGCGGCGATATTTTCGAGAGCACCGCGCGAAGAAGGATTCGTATTAAGAACGATTCGCGCGGACGATCGAGAGAGAAAAATTGCGCGGATACTCGTATTAGCTCGATTAAATGTTCATACATATACATATATTTTTGCATTTATTTCCAATTACTAATTATGATTAAACCGTGTAAATAGTGCGATAACGTCTCAATGTTTCACGCGGTCGGAAGAGTGGAAAAAATTACAAAAAAAACCGAGAAAAAAGTAATTCAAATGGATCATATGAGGGTCTCACTATTACCTAGGCTATAAACGAAGTATTGCTAGAGGGTAATAACGCTGTATATCCGGAAAAAAAAGAGAAATTAATCCTGTTGATTGTGAACGAGACAACGTCTTTCCGTTCTTCGTCGAAAGCCTAAGTAGTCAGCGTATATATATTTTTGAAAATGACCACGACGACGACGACGACGATAATGACGATGACGACGACGACGACGATAAAACTCGATACGTTTGGCCTATCGTAAGGGAGATATTGCGACAAAAGGGAATCATGTAACGCACGCTGCCCACGTTTCGGCGGTAAAGGGCTGTGACAATGAGGTGCAAGGATCCTAACGACTGTCGCGTTTCCTTGAATCGACGCCTACCGACCGCATAAGGAAGGCACGATTTAACGTTGTGCATAACGATTCCCGCGCTATACGATAATTATAATGACCGTTGTAATTTCGCTGCTTATATAAAATTGCTCGTTTCCGCGCGGGACCACGTCCCTTCGCGTAAGAGAGGAACCGACCCGCAAGAAAAAGAGAGATCTTCCGGGATCCACGCTTCATCCCGCGATGAGTGGAATTGTAGGAAACAATTATACTTTACCTGGCCGGCGGCCACGTGCGTTACATCGCTCGTTGAAGAGATTGTTTGAAAGTTTTATGGATAACGTTTTTCCGTAGCGTACGCATATATATTGTTGTTTCTCATTACAGCGATATTATTTGTTAATACGGTAGATACTACGAAGCTTGAGGCAAGAAGAGGGAGAAGAGAGGAGAAATAAAAAAATAAGAGAGAGAGAGAGAAAGAGAGAGACGTGTATTGTTAAACCGCCGTTGTGTATGGAGCCGCACAGTTCGGCTTAGACTGATGATAAGAAATTCACGTATGCTCAATTAGAGATGAACATGTTCGCGCATAATTAAGAGTTCTATTTACATATACATGTTTTATATTTGTAATTAAAAAAAAAACAAATCATCTATACTTAATATTACCTGAAGATTATTATTAGATTTATGTAATCTCCAAAGTATTTGCTCATCAAAGTGCTAGGCATGTTAGACGGACCGCTATTCGTCCAAAATGGTACCTTGGAGATGGACATACCATCTAACACGTACGACATTTGATATTTTACATAATAATAACGACAGCTCGTAATTCCGTTGATTACTCTAAGACATAGTCAATCCTAATTATACAATCATTAAGGATATGGAGGGAAAGAATCAATTAATCGTTTTACATGTATATAAACACATAATGTACATAGCACTTAGATAGACACAAAAAGGGAGAGACGAAATAATGAAAATACTTAAATACGAATTATATCAAACTACGAAAAGAGGGAAAAAGGAAAAAACGAAAATCGAGAGCTTTTGTATACTAGGTGTATATTGGTATATATTCACTTTGTATCGTTCTTTTTACCGCGAAATAATTATCGATAAATAGGGATTAGCGGCAGCGTCATTGTTTCTAAAAAAGTGCGACAAAAAAAAATGGTTCAACGACGCGCGAATCAGGAATCGATGACGAAATAAAAAAATGGGGGGTAAGTGGAGAACAAGCGTCAAGACGAAAGAGCAAAAGCGCAGGCGACGCCGCGAAATTATATCCGTTCCAAAATTGATATCCAGTGTTCCATCGCCTTCGTGTCACGTCACGTTTTTTCATATACGGGGGATACTTTACAAGGATCTTTCTGATTACTCGGGCTACTTCTTCTACTTTTTCACATACGTAGGGAAATAATTTTTACCCCGTTGTGCCGAGCGTCACACCGCCAATGATACACGAAAGTACGTCGTACTCCTCCCCGCGTTTTCAAGTTTGTACATAACATATTATCGCGCCGCGACTGGTCTAAATGTTGCTTCCGTTTTATGTGCCAACCGATCGACGTTGTTCTTCGACGTGTGTAACATGTGTTACGGAATATTAATGCGAGACGAAATGCGAGAAAGAAAGCGACAAAGAATCAGCGCCGGTCGACGGCAGAAATTTTTCTCTCAGAAGCTCGGCCGGCGCTGCTTCTCCGAAGTACAACAGAGATACGTCGGGGAAGAAAAAGGGGGATTAACAAAAGAAGAAAAAAAAATAGAACAGAAGGCGAAAAGGAAAAGCTCTCTGATCGACGTAACGGTGTAACATAATTGAATGCCCATGATTAACTGATTAATGTACATATACATAGTATTTTTACATTCTAATTCTAAATTACATTTCCAATTCTAAATGGTATACACAACACTACACTCACTGTGAGCTTCGCTCCGTCATCTGCGTATCGCAACGACGACAGCTGTCCGTTCTGTCGTTTTCCACTACCCCCGCATCGGGGGTGAGATTCCTGTGAGGTGTCCCGTATAAAAGTGCATTTACAGTGATTATTGCTCAGCAGCATCCTCTTCTCCGTTGACTCCTCCACGTCCACATGCATTACATTCTCGCGCTGACACGACATTCAATATAAACACATGCCTTGTGCCTTTTCGCCACATCATTGCTTAAACCGTAATACGTAGGGCAGAATGAAGGGAATAGGAAAGATACCTTGTGCGCGATTCATTTTACTATTATTTGCGAGACACATTCGCGCGATTTGTCTATGATCATTGCTAAAAATTATGAGGAGATCTTTGAATGATGATCTTTCAAGACACGAAATAATTAAGGAGCGCATATATATTCATTTATCTCGTTTAATATTCGCGATCATTGTAGCATGATTTGCTAATTGCAACATTTGCGTTCGAATAACTGCCAGTATTTTAATATTCGATATTAGAGAAGGAAGTATAAATGCTGATTTATAAATGTATACGCAGAGGCAGAGCGGAGCTCAACACGCTAGTCCTTAATTTAAAACCAAAGTAAAAGCAACATTGTGTAGCGTTTAAGAATCTCTATTACGTATACACACCTGTGTGTCTATACAGACATAATTATAATTAACGATTCCAATCATTGTAATTAGGTAAATGAACTAACCGATAAGCAGATAGGTAAAAATAAGTCACTCATTATGTGTATATCATCTTGTTTTTCATTCATAATTTTTCACTACACAATTAACAACATTTTACCTAGAAGAGCCTTTCGTCAACTAGGATTATTCTGTATCTGTATTCTGTATATTGTTTTCTATTGCAACTATTAAAACTGATTGTCAACTTATAAATCGGTCTATTATTTTCTTCGTCGACAGTTTTCTTCCCCTTTCTAATGTAGAGAGAATTTTGCCTAGTAAAATAAATTTGCAGATCGAACTTTTGTCCTTTTATAAGATTTTAAGTTTTTTTTAGTTCAAATAAAAACATGATAAACCACGGAAATATTTAACTTTAAATCCATTTTTATCGTATTTTCGCTGAAAAACTCAGCTGATATCAATCTTGAGAGATAATACAATTTAATAAGTAATCTTGAGAGTTAATTTGTTCGTTAAGATATACTTACAATCACAATTTAATCGAAAAATTCAGACAAAGTCATATATATTTATCTTCAGATTCAGCTTAAAAACTTTTTAGCAATTTGAATTGATTATTGACTTTTAAAAGAAGATCATGTATATGTTAATAATTTTTATATTTTATTATCATTCCAAAAGTGACTTGAAAAAAGAATGTCTCTTATGTGGAAAATTTAAATTTAAAAATAGATTTTTTTTAAATATTAAAATTAAATATAAAATAATTCTGCGACCCCGAAAACCCCATGATATTCAAAGTTTTAAAAAAAATCGTAAAGAATGTATTTATAACGTGAAAACCTCATACAAGGGGTTGTTTCTGCCTTAAAATCACTTCTCCACAGATAAAAAAAATACGTGTCTATTATTTTGCATAGTTTTACAAATGCAAAATTTCATTAAAATACGTGAGTAACAGTTGGGTACCTTTACTTGTGAGTAATAGACAATTTAATTTTTTAATATCCATATATATTTGTACACTATTATATTCACATATTTATATTTATTAAATATATATGTATATATATATATTTATTTATTTATTTATTTATATATTTATATGTTTATATACTTATTAAAATTAAAGTAACAAGAAAAATTTTAGTTTAGAAAGTAACTTTATATGAGAAAGAGATTTCTTTTGAATTTCTCCTACATTTTACCTTAGGAATGTTTTTCTTAATAGTTCGGCAATAGTTAACCAGCTTTGAAATGTTGAATCTTTCCATAACCGTACTTGAATCTTAATTTGAGTTTTATCGAAACAATTAGTGAAAAATAACATTTATTGCGATTCTATTTTATTTAAAAAATTAGATATTATATATAATTAGATATTATTTTTTATTTCAAAGTCCATCAAAATATTCAACCTTTTTATTATAAAAGTAAACTTTTATCTACAAATTATTGTATAGAGATCTAATTAATAACATAATTATAATCCAAATAATTAGAAAAAAATGTCTACTTCTTTGACAAAAATTACGAAAATTGGGATATTCTTTAACATACTTTTCAGTGTGGTTTGATATAAAATTTCTTAACTTTTTCTGTCAAAAATTTCTTTTTATCTTTACGTAGATGTTTAGTTCTAAAGTAATAATAATAAATAAACTATTAAAAATTTCAAAGTTCATCTTAATCATCTAGTGTCTAAAGAAGCGTCGGGAGAAAGAAGAGTCTTGTGATCATATATCAATGTATATTTTTCCTTTTGTATAGCACAGAAGATAACAATTACTATTGTATTACATTACATTTGTTGTCATTTTGGACATAGAGGATGATAATGACATGATGATCATGACAGTCTATAAAAGACAGATAATAAAGATGAAGATGATAATGTCGAGCAATTATGATAAAAACAAAGTACTTTAATAGATTTTAATAGAAATATGTCTCTTAAACATTTAGTTGCACTGTTCGAATCCAGCCTTCCTCTTTCGTAATTCGACAATTATTGAAATCTATTGAAAATATTATTATTAGACTGCTCAGTCTTCTTAATGCACTTTATTTACTCGATTTACTTGTGTGTAATTGTTCACAAATGATTTTAATTCTTTGTAAAAAATCTCATTACCGTAATCACTTAATAACAATACTAAAATTTTTAATTTATTAAATAAAAAAAATCGAATACGTTCATCGTCTAAAGTATTCATAACAATAAATTTAAATTTATTGCGAAATCTGACGTTATAAATTCAACTGTATCGTTAATTCTGAATCATTCAAATAAAAATAAAAATTATAAAGAAAATCTCGTTAGAATTTTGCGATTATAAATTTTGAACGGATTCGAACAAGTTCGCACATCATAACGAGATTACATACATAATTTGCATTATCTAAAGAAACAGATCGGTGATAGTAATTATGACATGATTCCTTGATTCCTGCGCTTTCAAAAAAAAAACACTAGCGCATTGTTTCTATTCTTTATATATATCTCTTAAGCTATTAAAACGCTCGTTTTACAATCCGAAACGCTCTTTCGTTCCGCGACAAACGTTTGCAAAACTCACTAGAATTCTGTACATTAATGAAATCGTTCGCTGCTCGTGATCATCAATGTAAACTCAATCAATATTGACAGGTACCATGCTGATATATCTCAGTATACAGGAAATAGCTTAAAATAAATACGGTTCATCTATGCTCTAACGCTGAGTGATCGCGGCAGAGTATATCAATTAATGATACGATAAATTTCTTGCAAACTATTTGCAAATCTGTCCAAGTATCCCTGTCGCGCGTGATACCTCGCGACGAGCACGCAATTTACAAATTGTACACGAATTGCATATAAGTACAATCATCGAAGAGAGCCCGATTTATTGAATTTTTCACCGTTTGACGATCCCATGCGATATTTGCGAATGCTATTGGAAGCTCTCGAACAGAACTTCAATACAATATTCTTCAGAAAAGCACAAAAGAGAGAGCTATCTGTATTTACATTGTGATGAAATTTAAAGCTAGCGCTAAAAACTGTTTGGCGCACAAAAATAAAAAAAAGTATACAAGAACATTAAAAATATTCACTAGCGGTCAATAACTTGAACAATTTTTCAATATTAAAATATCAATTTTTTATGTTAAAATATCAGAATTAAATGTCAAAGAGTTAAGACATCTAATAGAATACTACACAGCAATAATTATACAGTAATTATTACATAACGAAATCAAGTTTCAAGAATTTTGTGAATTTTAATAATGTTATCGGTTTATCTTCCTTATTTATTTTATTTGTCGTCAAAAGAGCACTCATAAAATAAATTGAACATAGTATAACTAATTTCAAAATTCGATTTTTAAAGAGTAGTGTTCAAGCTATTGACTAACAGTGTTTGCAACACAGATAAACATTTATTTATAAGCTTGTGAAAGCCTTAATTACATCGGCGATGTAGTGGTTGCTCGGTAAACTCAGAAAAGACAGTAAATAAATCAGCAACCGAATATAATGCCTAATAATGTAAAAAAAATCACAGTTTCATTTAAGTCTATATTCGTATGTATGTATGTATGTATATATATATATATATATATATATATATATATATATATATAAAACAGTATTAAATAATTATAATATTTACAATCTCGAGGAGAAAGGCCTCGACATGGCCTATCGAGCTACACGAGACACGCTCTAATAATTAGTCAATTAATAATATAATGTATTCTCTCGGTCAACCGCGTTCGAGAGAACAACGGTCTATCTATTACAAGAGAGATCTGGAGAAAGAGAGAAAGAGAGAGAGAATATAGTTAATAATATAACATTTATAAAATAATGTTCGTCTCGTGCCCGCACTCGTAAGTACGATTATTTTGATCCGGTACTTTGACATGGGTAAAGTTTTTTGCGCTTTGCTGTACTAAGGTAAAAGACAAGCAATGATAAGGCGTTTGAAATACGTTCTTCAACGTGATTTCAGTAGCAATTGTTACAATAGCAAATTTCAATACGAGCTAATAATTATTGTTTCTCTTATTTCGCTTAATATGATTCCAACTTGAAATCTGCCGTTAAAAAAGCTACACTTCTTTCATTATTACAGATATCTAATCAAATTCTTTAATTATTAAAAACTGAGAAAATGTTAAAAAAGATTCAACAAAATCCCAGCGATATTTTAATAGAGGAAATAAAATTATTGCTAAATTTATTATCTGTAAGAATTAAAATGAAATAAATTCTACTCACAGTTTCTGTACATTTGCTACTAGCTCGTACAGTTAATCACGAATTCAATTTTACTTCGATTTTCGATTCTATTCCGCTCGTAGCCGCTGATCGCGGCTAATGTCTTTTACTTTATTACTCTAGGATAATTGATGCTAACAAACACGCAATCACGTAGGATGCGAATGGAAAGCTTTGATTGAATATACACGTAATATGCATGGTGTTCGCGAGAACATCTCGCATGTATAAAAGTTTATCTCTCTCTTCTAATATCTCGCTATCATTTAAATGACAAAATTCTTTCCTATGTATGAGGACCCGCGATGATACTCTCCTACTCATACAACAATACCACGAGAATTCGTGATCTACAGTATCATAAGAAACAGTATCTACAGTATCATAAGTATCATAAGAAACTCAAATTTCAAATTTCAATTCGACATATACAGTATATATCTTTTTTTAGTCTGTTTAAAAGCTTTGTTGGGGTAGTTAGAATTTAACACCTGGTTCTAACAAATGCGTACAGACGGAGAAAGTTATCTTTAATACCAGTAAAGTTTGTAACATACGTGAAATGAATTGCATTATCAGAAGGATTTATCTCATTAATGCAGTTATTAAATACACCATTAACATATGTAGTTAGAAACGAGCACAATTAATGGGGAATGCCAATAAAGATCCTGAACTAATGGCTTGTTAGCATTAGATATGAGTCAATTTTACAGAATATAATATTCTGGCAGTCTTAAAATGCGAGGCTGTCAGATCTCAAAATTATCGTCTAAACATTCAGCACACACCTGCTTTTACATTTTCCTGTGTCAACAAAACGACTGTCTCTCCCTTAAAACTTTAACCCGCTCGCCTCTAATATGTGACTGGTATACTATGCCTTATACATGTATATACATCATGTATATACATCATGTAAAATTAACAAGACATGAATATGTAATTTCATATGACTCATTGTCTTCACGTCTCTATTTTTTACGGCTCACGCTTTATACGTACATATCGATGATCTATGTACACTATCAAGTATATAAAGTATTATTCGTCTTGTAGAGCTACGTTTGTATTTATACGAGAGTGTATGTGTGTATGCACGTTCATGGGAAATTAACACCAAAAGGACTCGCTCTTTTAAATACATTTTATGCAGCAGTCGTTTAAAATTGTCGTAAAATAATTAGAGGGACGTAAAATACTGCCAAGTCACACGTGAGATAACTTGTGATAGTTCGCTTGAGAATATTGATCGGAACCTTCTCATGTTAATTACTAATTAAGCTACCCATTAGTCACACGGGAAATAAAAACTTTGTGCGGTGAATAATACGTGAGCCTTGAAAGCAGATGTAAGAGTTTTACTAAACATTTCTTTGCCATTTTCTATATATATGTATAAATTTTTATATCTACATACAGACATATATTAAGAGTTATATTGCCCTCTCAGAGGATAATAGTTTCGAGTAGACCCTAGCTATTAAAAGCCATTCTCAGTCCTAGCTCTTCGGCCCTAACTCTATTAACAGTGTTGCTATCGAGAGTCACTATCGGAGAGTAAAACTCTTGAATGTATACCCAACCCTCGGACGAATCTCTCTGTTGGATTATTTTGACTTAGAGATAGTGAGTGTGCACAACGCGCAATGAGATCTCCGTTCTTTTTATCAATAATCTTTTGCTGATAATTCTTCTCCCTTATTTCGAGAAGCACATCTATTATAATTATTGTAATCAGAGCTACTCGCTACTAATTAACGTACTAATTAACTACTACTATTGTTACTGTCGCTGTTGCTGCTAAATGTTACTAAAATTACACATTTGTTAGCGTCCTATTATTCTTTCTCTCTCTATTAATATCATATCATCAGTTGTTACAATTAGTATCGTTAATAATAATCAACGTAATCGTTAGCGATATATTGTTAATCTTATTATTATTATCGTTATTTAAAGTTCACTATTTATTGTTGCGGTTACTTTTTGTTCTTGTTGTTGTTATTATTGCAAGCATGTTCTTCTCGGTGTGTTGCAAGCTGCATGTTAATTCCCTTGGTCCTGGTCCCAATTCCTGCTACTTGTCCGCTTGTGTTCACAATGACGATCGAAAGGATGACTCAGTCCTTACATATAGCGAGGATACATTCAATCAATTAACGTATTATTATCAGACCATCGTCGGACGTGACTAAACCTGGAAACTTAAATTCTACAAACGTACGTAACGTAAAACACTGGAAGACTTTACAATGCCAAGAGTATTATTCGTAATTTCAGAGATCACGTCGTATCTCATAGTTAGGGATACGCCACCTAAAAATTCTAAAATCATAGGACTATATACATTCTTCTACATTCTTCGCAGATGGACATTGATTTTACATACACACAACAATTGATAACATAATCTGAAAGACGAAAGCTATTTAAGACGTTGCAAGAACGTATATTAAACGGTATACGGTATAAATTGCGTGACTTATCAAATTGTGATCATTGTTCATTCAGTTGTTCACTCAATAAATGCAAATTTTTAGTATTTGTGATTTAAGTAATAGATTTCAATTATCTGTGCTAAATTAATGATAGTAAAAAACCTACAAAGAGAAAATTAATATTTCTATCCACCTATTTATCGTACATTTTAGCGTAACACAGCGTTTTTACCTGAGATACCAATGAATCGTTATATGAAAAAAAGAAGACATGTTAGAATGTACAAGTGTATAACCATCTTTTTTTTATATCAAGGATTTTAAAGGATTGAGTAGAAAACACTGATCTTCTTCTTCTATTTCCATTTTCTTAAGTTCCAATGACAAAATCAATTATGAATTTAAAAAAAAAACAGTGATGCCTATTCTTTGGCAATGTGTAGAACAGTTTCTTCCAGAATAGTTCTAAGCTTGTAGCTTGTATACGCGATTAAGTGAGACAAGGCAGTGATTATAGCACGTGATAGAGTTTCTAGTTTCTCATTCTAAGTTGCACCCGACAATCTGATTTAGTTAATTCATTTAGCACTATTCTCTTTTAAAGATTTAGATTTTCTATCCGTGATATACATGTAAATGTAGAACGATCATGCGAAACAGATTGAATCCAGTCAGATAAATTCGAGTAGGAAACTTGCAAAACACCGTACATCGAAGTCTGTCTTAAAGAGATTTCTTGAGATTCTTGATGTTACTTTATATACTATCTAGTATATATAATGGCAAAAGGTAGAGGAAAACATATCTAGAGATTGCGGAATATATATATGTGTATATATAAAAATTTACAAATATATAAAAATATGTACCAAAAAAATTTTTTTACAAAGCCAATAAGATGTGCAGGAGGTGGATTCAACTCGTTTTGCGTTATCGTTCCTGCAATAGGAAACGAAAATCTAATTAAGAGTTGAGTACGTCGAGTCCTTAAATTTTTGCAGACGTTAGTAATCTCCGCATTGTATTAACGCTCCGTTAACTTGCCTAAAACGACTCGTGTTCGTCAATGATAATCAATGTCCGTACAGAATGAGCTAGGAACCTACAGCGGCTACATATTTGAGGAATAATTTCTAGTTTCCGCGGCTGCTTCGGTCGCAGCCACGAACGCCATTCCGTTGCAAATAGAATCCTTTTGTCGAATGCCGCCAATCATGATGAGATCTAATGTACAACACGCACTCGCCGTCCTTAGAGTCTATCGAAAGTCTATCTAATATACAAAGCGCCTCTCTTTTCGTTTCTCTCCCCCTGGCAACCTCAGAAATGGTCTCCTGCAAATACGGAATCTCTTGCACCGTGCAGATCCAGCATAGATTCCAAGCTTCGCGACGTAGCGTCTTTGTTTTTCTTTTCTATTATCGTATCGCAGTGCATGTATGCTTTTTATTCTCTCTCTCTTTCAGCGCTAAATCAACGCGGCTTTGTCTGAAATCACATTCACACGATGCTCTGTATATTGAACACATATTGCGTATTGCGTGATTATGTATATGTATATGTGTGTACGTATTTACATTTATCTATTATGCGTTTGTTGAAGAGTGTATCTTTAGTTGGTGCATTTTTTACCCCTATTACGAAAATATGACGATCATTCCGCTAATCTACCTCAACTCCACCGTCTTATTACTGACCTCTTCGTCGGCGGCAGCTTGAGTGGTGCTCACCGGAAGCGGTTGTTGCTGCTGCGCTTGCATGGGAGGAGCAGTTCCGCTCGCCGCACCGTGCGACGGGACCGCCTGTTTACTGTACTTAATGGTATCCTGCTGCTGCGGCGCGTTTTGCGATTGCAGTTCCGGTCTTCGCAGGTAAGCGGCCGCCTCCTTTTTCGGCGGTACCACTGGCTTATTCGGTGGTACCGGGGGCGGCACGCCGCGCGAGATCGGCGCCTTTTTCGCAGGCAGGATACCACCACCACCACCGGCGGCAGCGGCGGCGGCAGCGGATCCTTGAACAGTGGGGCTGGCAGCAGGACTTGAAGATTGGCCAACGTGAAAGCCGAGCTTCCCCGCAGCGGCGACGGCGGCTTGCGACGATGTGATAAGCTTAGCCGCGGCTGCGGCCGCAGTACTAACAGGCGCAGGTACAACCGGCTGTCGTTTATCTACGGCCTGAGAAATTAACACACAACCATGACCGATTTCAGAGAGCCGAGCTGCGGAGACAGTACCGACGCTTTCGTACATGCTCCGCCGCCAGACAAGAACGAGCACACCGTTAAAAACGTTATTCTCTGCAAGGGATGGTGGAGAAAAAATAACCATACCAAAGAACTAATCCAAAGAACTAATCCAAAGCAGAGAGAGAGAGGAAGAAAGAGAGAGAGAAACAAAGAGAGATTCGGTAAAAAATAGGGACCATAGCTACAAAAAAATTGTCAAGACCGAAGAGGAAGAGAGAGGAACACCGTTTTTAAGCAGCAAACGATCACAACTCAGGCCGAGGCTCTCGAGATGCTGAAACTAAATCCTGCGTATATCATCAAATTGTGCTGTTAATAAGATCATTGGGAAGGTACAGGAACACCTTTTCTGGTATATTCATAAATCACCAGTTATATAATAAAAAAATATATTAGTGGAACTTGATATGCGTGATAGATCTTCAGAGGAGATATACGAGATACAGACAATGCTTTTGAGAAATAAATATTTTAATCTGCAGATTGTTTTGGGATTGTTACGATATAACATGTTCGATTTGGTCAAGTATTTATCTACTTTGTTAAGATACGCTGCAAACCAAACTAAATAGTAGAGTACGTCAAAGTTCGTAAGACCGTAAGACCGTAATTTAGTAGTAGCGATTACGCTATTGCGATTAGGAAGTCAAGCTGGGACAGTGTAAATAAAGCTCAGAAATGAGTTGCATACAATCTTCTTTTTTTAATTGTAGGATTCGGTCGATGTACACATGTGAAATAATAATAATCTTATGTACACAAAATAAAAGTATCG
Source organism: Crematogaster levior (assembly GCA_901521435.1). Lineage (NCBI taxonomy): Eukaryota > Metazoa > Arthropoda > Insecta > Hymenoptera > Formicidae > Crematogaster > Crematogaster levior. Next base: position 351,522 of record CABEGB010000925.1, on the reverse strand, counting down.
TAATAAAATATAACTCTAGGTATATCGATGATGTACTATAACTTATAAGATTGGTATACGGTGGAAGTGTGTATAATATTGCGAGTGTATAACAACTATTAATTTTGTAGATAAATCGTGAACGTGTATATAAAAAGTATATATACATGTTTAATATAAAACAAACTTGCTCAAAATAATCTTGCGGATATTTATAGCAATCTTCTGGAAAATTGTGAAGCAACGGTTCTTAAATTTTAGTGTACCATCTGATATGAGCGATAGAAGTAGCGAGAATGTATTCCGATCAATGCGACAGAAATCTTGTGCATCAAACATAAAAGTATGTAGAAGCTAAGAACGGTGTTATTTGGAACAAGCGAAACTCACTTTTCTAATTTAGAAATTAAATGAAATAAATTTCTTTAATTTATTTCACTTAATATATAATATCCAATATTATTCTATATGAACATTTCTACATTATTACATGATTTAACAGTGCAGAAATATTTCGTGTCTTTGTTTTTTAAGCCAAATGCTATTTGCAAAGGAACGTAACAAGTTGATTACCAAAATGTATACTTAACTTTACCAGAAAAATTAATAAATACATATATAACATTTGTGTGCTTTTTTTAAATTAAAAAAAGATAAATACATATTAATCGTAATAACTATGTAGTTGCAATAAATAGATGACTAAAGTGTGATATACTTATGATCTATAAAAATAAGAAAATAAGATACATAAGACTAGAAAAAAAGCTTATAAAATGTTCGTGTAAAATCAGTAATAACAAATGCATTACTAAAATAAAGCTATATGTGAAGTGATAACACACACACCCACACATATATGTATGTGTGTGTGTATATATGTATAGATTACTCGCTAAATAACATTTTTTAATACATATTTTAATTGCAATATCAAAGATTATAAAATAAATCTTGAGTTGAAATAATTTAACATAATTGCAATTTAACATAAATATTTTACCTATATGTATATTTCAAAAAGATTTCAAATGTTTTCAATCATTAATCAAGTAAGATTTAACATCTATATCAATGGTACACTGTGCACAGAGAATTATTTTCAAAAATTTCAATTTGATGGATCTCTTGAATTATAAAGAGCCTACTTATTATTAATTACAGTCTTTCTAATAAAGTTTTGTATCATTTTAAAAGATAAAAGAATATTTTATTTGTCTTTATAATTTACAATGTATAAACTTAATTATTTTCTTCTATTTAAGATCTATTTTTTTAGAATCTGTTTTTCAATATTTCTATGACACACACATATATATATCGATATATTATAATAAATTAAAGCTAATTCGCTATTTTTCGCACAAAACACAATACTGATTAAATTAACTGCTTTCTACTTCTAATTAAATTTTCCTATTATTATAATGATAAAGTGTTTATAAATTATCATCTTGTTTTTCTCTTTCAAGAAAATACCAACGAAGTGCAAAACTTCTTACGTCAGATATAAAAATATCTATTGGGTATAAATAGGCTCTATATAATCTTCAGATTAACGTCGAGTGTGTAGGGAAATGTGGATAGGTTACCTGCGTATCTGAAGGAGCTGTAGATTCTCCACCCACAGGTGTTAAATTAGGCGTATATGCAACTCCGCGAAGTGCCTGTCCAGGTGTTACAGACCTAGCAATCCCAGTCGCTAAAGAAAAAAAAATTATGTTCATCTTTTAAAATCTTAACATTTAAAACGACTACTTACAATTCTATTTGAAACTGACTAAATTTTCACACACACGCGCGCGCGTAATTTATATTTCATCAAAGATTAAAAAAAAATAAAGACTCAATATATATTTTGACATATTTATATTACTATTTAAAATTTATAATTTGTTAAATTTTATATGTATTGTATATAGAGAATCTAAAAAATCTTACTTGGTCCACTGACAGGAACACTAGATACTGTCGCAGTAGGTTGAACAACTTTACTGCTAACCATAGGTGTCCCTGTACCCAAGACTGCTCCTTTCACTGTAAAAAATATAAAAAAATTATGAAGAGATTCTTTTTGTAAAACATATATCAAGGATGATCTTGTAATGGTCTTGTATATAAACGAGCCTCTTTATTATTTAACAAGATCTTCTTTGATGTACATAATTTCTATTTATATAACTTTGCAATAACATACATGCTTGTGGAGCACTAGCTGGCCTGAGTGTCGGCATGGCGACCAAGTTTGCTGGTTTTGCGGGTGGCGGTGGTGGAGTTACACCAACTCCCCTGGCAGGACCGCGAGCCTGCGACTCTTTCCACGTGTCCATTTCGACTCGTAACTTTTCAAGTTCCGTTTCGAAATCCTTCGCTCTCTTTTCCTCTTTCGCGAGAGCTTGCCGATATTGTTGCCTCTCCATATCAAATTGCGCTAATTGCTTCTCTAATTCCGCTTCCATCTGCAGTGACTTTTTACTCTCTTCCTCGAGACCTTCGGCCATCGAGTCTATCCTCACCTTCTCTTCACTGAGTATTTGAGCCAAATCCTCAGATCGTTTTCTCTCCTCAATGTATTTCATAATAATCTTTTTACGTTCCGCTAGGAGGAGCAGTACGATCTGCTTTTGTCGATTCTTTTCTTCCTCGAGATGATCATTAACCTTCTTTAATTCCATTTCTAATCTTTTCTTTTCTTGTTTCTCTAATTCTAATTCTTTCTTTAATCTTGTCCGCTCTTTCTCAAGACCGTAGGTAATATCGTCACCTTGAGCGGTATCATGTTCATGTTTCCGCTTTTCTTCCTCCAATTCTTTAATTACCTAAAGATGTTTATTCATAATGAGACAATAATATATAATATATAAATATTAATATATAAAATAATGTTACTTTCTACTAATGTTACATTGTAACATTTATACTAATATTGTTACTAAACATGTAACAATAAATATGATTAAAAAATACATACCGCTCTGTGCCTAATTTCAGCATCTCTAAGAACCTTAGTCATCCTACATTGCGCCTTTCTTTGTTGTGTCACTAATGCTTCTAGACTAGCGACTTGTTGATCAATTTGATTTCCTTCAACACCAATAACACCACCTACTATCGCAACGTCGCGAGCTAATGCCGCATGTGGATCTGCAGTACTACTAAGATACCGGGAACTTAAAAGGTGTTTCATTTTTTCTGACTGAAAGAAAAAACGATGATTGTTATACAACAAGCCAAACGGCCATTATGCAACATAATCTGGAAGTTAAGATGATTAAAGAGCTTGGAAGACTAACAACTACAACACGTCACGCAAGAAATTAAGATTTAATTCAATTTTTCAAGTATTTTATCTTTTATATTATCATTAAAAAATAACAGTAAGATAGTAGTTTAAAAAAAAGAACATTAAATCTATGTACAGTTTTATTATTACCCAATAACTTTATGTGTTACTGTCCAAGCTGAAAAAACTTGTTACAATTATACAAAAGACCACAAGATGCTTCTAAAAATAATTCCTTAATAACAATTAAATCATTTTGATTACTTTTAATGCTGCTATCACTATGTCTCTCGCTTGGAGCTCGCCTTCCAGATATCCCAGTAACTTCAGCAAATCAGTTTTGTTCAGCTCCATCTTTGGATTACGCTACAAAAATGCACAAAGCAATCGTTAAACATCCTCAAATTTATATTAAACGTAACCATCCCAGTTTATCAGACACCACAAGGCCTTGCTAATTTAATCAAACTCTATAAAGCCTTGCAGCTTATTCGACTCCAAAGCCAAGAAGCACACCAGAAATGTACCTTTAGAGTATTGGAGGAGCTCTTGTCCAGTGGTTCGATGTTGTTGGCCTGCTGTTGCTGCTGCGATTGCTGCTGGGATTGCGACTGCGACGGCTGAGTACCAGAGACAAGGGTCTGCGCCTTCGCGGCCGAGATGGTGGCCGTGCTGGTCAGGACGGTACTGCCGGGCAACGGCGCCGACGTCGACGGCGGTCCGTTTGCCGTCGTCGTTGTCATCGTCGTCGTTGCCGATGTGATACCGGGTGAGGTAATGCTGACGGCGCCCTGATTCTGCGATGCCATTACTGCGGTCTATCGTAGAGGGTAGCTATCTACCTATCGTCGACGACGACGAGTGGTTGTCGTTACGACTCCGGCGCGGCTCGGAAAGGGCGATCTTGTGAAACTCGCTCACTCGCTCGCTCGCACGAGCTCTCACCTGAGCGCGCCTCAAGCTGCTCCTACGTCGGCTTCCTCACCCCTCGATCCGGTGATTCGCCACGGCCGTCACGGGACGCGCGAGCACCCCCGCCGGACACCCAGCGGCCCAGGAAGCTCGCCACATCGCCGACACGGGACCGACGGCCGTGTGTTCCTCTTCTTCCCGTCGTCGTCGTCGTTCTCCTCCTCGTCCTCCTTTTCTCTTGTCGTCGTCGACGTCGTTCCCTCGTCGACGGTCACCTGGATCGTTATTCGTCAGATCGGCGCTTTACGCCGACGAGATCGTGTTAACGCGGCGGCATCCGGCGCGGCGGACCGCTCTGCCTCTCGCTACGCTTCGTCCCCTTGACAAATCAAGCGCACAAAGCGCAGCCAGCTCTACTCTACAGCACGGCCAAACGAAACTCGATGATCGTCCCCTCGTGAAAGGCGCTCCGATCGACCATCGATTCCGCGCCGGATAAAATATCGACGGCCGCGATATCGATACGGTCGATATCCAATCGCGATCGCCGCGGCGAAATATGAAACACACCGCTCGTTCGACTTCACTATCCACCCTTCCTCACAGTCTTCTTCTTTTCTCTTCTCGGATTTCTAGGTTCTTCAAGGTTTTTCTCGTATCGAGATTACTCTAGCTTATTAAATTAGAATCCTGCCTGTTTTAGGTGAAATGCGATTTCAAAAAAATCGAAACGTTTGTATTTCGGTGTTTTGCTTGGAAAAATAACGGATCTATCCTTTCGGCTGTGGCGTGTTATGTTTTCCGCGCTGTAAAACTACGATCGAATTAATAGCATTTTTTACTGGGAAAACTAGTGTAACACTAATGTGCACAGAATGCAATTTTAGATACTAATTTCCAATAGAAAATGCTTAAAATTGCACTCAGTGCGCACTAGTGTTGCACTAGTTTTCCTAGTAGAAAACGTTATAAGAGATAAAAGAGAGAGAGAGAGAGAGAGACAAAAATTGAAAAAAGTACCGGAAAATACAATCGAACAACCTTTGTGTTCAAAATATATCTCGCTCATAAAGACGTTTATCGGCATTCGATATTATCGAATATATTTTTATGTTTATCTGCAGAATTTGTAATAGGACATCCTAGCACTATGCATTTCATCATTTTTATTGCTATAATAAACAAATAGTAAAATGTATATATATATATATATATATATATATATATATATATTATATCTTTTTATATATTTTTCTAATTTTTACATTTATTCCAATAGCAACGTATATTATTGCATATTAGATATATATATTATATATAACATATATATATATAATAGCAATTTATAGATAAAATATATATTGGCTTTTCCGATATTCCATAGACTTAAGCCGACGGCACACGGTACGAGTTTTCGTAGTAGATCGCATACGAGTTAAGCCAACGGCACACGGTACGATTTTTCGTAGTAGATCGCATACGAGTTAGCCACTACGCATGAGAGCGAGAGAAAGCGAGCGTCTTTCGCTCTCTCTCACTCTCGTGCTTAGTGGCTAACTCGTATGCGATATACTACGAAAACTCGTACCGTGTGCCGTTGGCTTAAGTAGTGGCTAACTCGTATGCGATCTACTACGAAAAATCGTACCGTGTGCCGTCGGCTTAAGTCACTTGATCTAAAATTCTGCATCCTTATTGGCTCTCGTAAGCAAACCAGTACGAAAAATCGTACCGTGTGCCGCAGGCTTTAGGTAACGGCCCCTAAAGCCGACGGCACACGGTACGATTTTTCGTAGTAGATCGCATACGAGTTAGCCACTACGCATGAGAGCGAGAGAAAGCGAGCGTCTTTCGCTCTCTCTCACTCTCGTGCTTAGTGGCTAACTCGTATGCGATCTACTACGAAAACTCGTACCGTGTGCCGTCGGCTTAAGTTATTGATATTGGTTGCGTTCCATTTCACGCATGATGCGCGCATGATCTATAGTATACGTAACGTGTACTATAGATAAATGCGCGCATGTGTGAAACGGAACGCACCCATTGTCTGATTGTACCATATATGTAATACTCCTATATTGCTAGTAGAGCTTCGAGGACGGTGCAAACACTACGGCGCAGACATATGAGCCTCTCTTTCTTCTCGAGTATTACAGCTTTGTGCGCATGCGTTGGCTTTTCTTAGACGACCAATGGAATGCCGTACAAATCAAAAGCGCGTATAAACGATTGTTGGTTAGACATCAACTTAGAGAATTTGATAACGGAAATTGTCTTTTTGATAGCGTAGACATATTACACGTTAGTTCTAATGTCAAGAATATTAAATGCCCGATTGGTGAAATACATTGTTTACGCAAATCCATTAACGCATTAGAAGAGGAGGGGATTAACAACCGCCCCAGCGACGCTTTACCGCATGCGCATAGCGCTGCAGAACTCCAGAAGAAAGAGAAACGAATATACGTCTGCACCGTAGTATTTCCACCTCTTCCACTCATTGCTCAGATAGGATACTAGCAATATAGGAGTATTACATATATGGATTGTACAACTTGTTTTTGAACATTGAGGTTATATTTTCACAATGAAAAATTTTTTTATACTTGCAGCAAGGACATGCAGTATTCATTTTGATGACAATTGCTTTGTAAAAGAAAAAACAAAACCTCGATCAGTTAATACATCAGAAAGAAGTTATAAGACTGAAAAAGGAATCTATTCCAACTAAAATGTAATTAAGCATAGAAAAAAAAAGAAAATAACGTCCTAGAATAAGGATGATAGTAAGAAAAATAAAATACAGTAAGTACTTTTTAGAATTGTAAATATATTGCTATTTTAACATGTAAATACAATAAAAATTAATATCTTTTAATATCTTTTCTTTTCTTAATCAAGAGGAAATTGCATTTATCTATCCAAAACTTTCCTTCATGCAGCTGAAATCATAAATGATAAATTTTCAAAATTTCATGGTGATGCCCTGAACAAAGAAAACAAGATATTTGACAAACTAACAAATATTGTATGTAAAAAATACATAATATCCATAATAAAAGTACATAATAAGAGTGAGATAATAGCTTGTTTTGTTCTTACTAGGACTATATACGATTACAGAAAATGAATAAAGAAATAATAAAAAAAAAGTAATAAAAATAAGAAAATGTATACAAATATTAAAATAACATGTGCAAAAATGTCCTTATTTATAATTCAGTTATACCCAAATAGCACAGGGACATCCGATTATTATCTTTTAAATTATTTCATGCTTTTTGAACCAATACGCCTAAGTTTTTTGGAAGACTCATTTGTATTGACTGCAATTGTTATAACTTGACTTTCGGGAGAAGAGCTACATTGTATATTTCTCATTTGTAATGATATTGTTCTCCTCGATATTATCTATATTACTGTTAGTTGTATTATTTAAATCGCTGAAATCGCTATCACCTACAAAAAATGAATGTAATGGTATAATAGATCTGCTACGAATAATATGTTAACTCAATAGCAATGATTACAATTATCTGATTGTACATACATCTCAAGTCAACATTGGCGCTTGTGTATCCTTCCAAGAGCTTCATGGTTGGTGATTGTACAACACTGTCCAATTCACAATTCCTCAATGCCAGTATTCTGTAATTCAGCGTGCAAATATATAAAAACACAAGTATATATGTACATGTAACTAACATTAAACTATTTACTTGTTCGTCTTCTTCTGATGTGCCAGAGCTAAAGTTTTGTCATTTAAAGTCTCCAGCAAGGCAGTGCAAAGACATCGTAGATCAGTAACGGCAGCAGCAGACTTCTGGCGGTATATAAGAACTTTCTTGAAGAGAAGTTGTTCGACTGCGAAAATATATTTCTTCGTATAAAGGATTTAATAATAAATAAATTTTCATGTGTATATAAATATATTATATATTTATAAATATATTTACCTTGTTTATGAGTCATCACTGTTCCAGCCGCAGAATTTGCTCCCAATTTGATAGCTCCTTTCGCCCTTTTACTATTCAACATACTCTAGAAAAAATTGTGCCTAATATTATAAAGTCACAAATTAAAAAAACGTGTAATAACATCATTTAGCCTGTCAATTTACCTTGTACTTTGATAAAGATTGACGCGTGAGTTCTTTCTCCTCAAGCAATTATTGTAGTCTCTCTTGCAGATATCTAAAACATTTGCAGTATAAATAAAAATAAAATAAAAATAAAATAAAAACTACTGTTATATATTCTTGATTCACCTATTTTCATTGATAAGGGCATCCAAATCAACTGGTTTGGTAGCGTTTAAAGCTTTAGACAGTTCATGATTCAAACGGTGTGTCTTACATTTAAAAGCATCCCTTTCCATCTCTAGCTCATGTTTTTCATCTAATATCGCTTGTAGATCTATTTGCAACTGTGAACACTATAACAGAAATTATCTATAAATTATTTCATAATGTAATCTCATTAAGAAATATTTTCTTGAAATATAAATTAACTCAAGAAATTAATGACCAATAGTAAGCATAAAATAAATTGATAATATAAAATTGTACATTACTTTAATTTCCAATATATTGGATGATATTAAATTTTTCTCCTTATGTTTACCTTTAAATTTTTCTAACTGTTCTATCATCTCTTCCCTTTGATGCATGGCTGGTGCTAATTGAGTTTCTTGTGGTTCAATTGGCACAAATGTTATTCATACATAACACTTTGATATCATCCTCGACATCTACTAGCTTCTGCCTTAAAGTTTCAACCTGCAGCCTGAGACACTTGTTTTGCTCTCGTGCTTCCGTCAATAGATCCAAGGTTCTAAAATCATCGTCTGAGCTATAATCGTCTGAGCTGCAAAAAAAGTTTATTGTTCAAGTTGTGAAAAGATCATAGAATACAGTTTCTTCTTTAACTCATTGTAAAAACCAGAATCAGATACCTGTTTAATTCCTTCATATCGTATATCTGTTTTTTCAAATGTAGAAATCTTTCTTGAATTTGCTCAGCCATCAGTTTAAACTAATCTCGTTGTGTCCTACACTGATCCATTTCCTGGCTCAACAGCATGAGTGCTTCTGACTTCATTTGTAACTTTTTCTTTAGCATCGCCTGCAAACGTATGAATTTAGAACTACGAAACGAATTGAAACATTTTAAGCAAACGTTAACTCACTTTTGACTCCACGTCGACATCGTTGGTACTTTTTTTGAGAGGATCCGTCTTTTCCTTTAGCACGCGGCGGTGGCTCCGAAAGTCCATTGTCGTGGTGCTATCTTTCGGCGCACGTTGCCAGCAGCGCTAGAAGAACGAACGCGGCGTGCCGCGTGATCTTCTGCTTGCGCGGTGCGCCCAGTGTTGTGAGGCGAGCCCGGTTTTCTGGCGCATGCGCGGCGAACGTAGCATCAGTGAAGTATCTCCATATGTAAAAAGGTGTACCTTTATTGGTCACCTGTATAATTTTGTAAGTTTTTGTAATTTAAGGAAAAATATAATTTTTTAAATTACTTTGTATGTCAGGATGAGGAGCTAACCATCCTTTAAAATTATTTTCATCTAGCCAAGAATGTTGAAAATTTCTAAGTCTACGTTTCTTTACAACTCCTTTACCAATACTACTGCTACTACTACTACTACTACTGTTATTATTACAGTCCATGATTTAATATTTACTTACCAACAACTGGTATCCAATCTCTGTAGTCCTCCGTTGCACGTTGAGCCCGCTAAAACTTTTGCACCCATACCTCCTCTGCAGACAGTCGCGTAGATACGTGTCTGTTAATATTAATCTAACTGTTAGGGCCCGAGCACAGACCATTGCATAACGCATAACACATATGCATAAGAAATTTGATTGGTCCGTTAGCATGTGCATAAGGAATTCGACCAATCGAATTTCTTATGCATATGTATTATGCATTATGCAAAAGTCTGTGCTCCCCGCCTTAGGGCCTGAGCACAGACCATTGCATAACGCACGAAGCCTAGATACCAGGAGAACGATCGGCATACGCTTTCTCACCGTATTTGTGTCCTCAAGAATGAGGAAACATCGGGTTCAATAATTCTCCACAAGGGCGGCGGTGATGTTTGGGAGTTCAGAATTGTAGCACATGTGATTTTGTAAACAATAAGTAATGTCATTACTTATCTCGTTGTAATTTTTTTTAATTTGCATTATAATATAATAAAAATGGTGAAATATTGCATTGTAATGAACTGCAGAAATAACAAACATAGTAAAAAACTAAGGAATGAGTTAAAAGTGAAAAAGAATTCTCTGTTTGGAATTCCTAAAGTAAGTGTAACCTCAAAATATCAATTTACTGCATAAAAAAGTCATGCATATATATTTTTTAATTAATTGCAATTAATTTAAATTTATGAATCCATTATTTTCCAAGCAGAATATATAGCTATATATATTGGCAGGGCCCGGCCTGTCGAATCGACGCGCCTTCTAGTGGCAGTATAATTCATCCTTTCATACTAGTTATTTGTAGACACGTTTATAACACTACGATCGTTCTCCTGGTATCTAGGCTTCGTGGCATAACGCATAACGCATATGCATAAGAAATTTGATTGGTCTGTTAGCCGCTTGTTTCCCGCTCGATTGGTCGAATTCCTTATGCACGTGCTAACGGACCAATCAAATTTCTTATGCATATGCGTTATACGTTATGCAATGGTCTGTGCTCCCCGCTTAAGGCGGGGAGCACAGACTTTTGCATAATGCATAATACATATGCATAAGAAATTCGATTGGTCGAATTCCTTATGCACATGCTAACGGACCAATCAGATTTCTTATGCATATGCGTTATGCGTTATGCAATGGTCTGTGCTCGGGCCCTTAGACTCTAACAGACAACATGGCCGCGCATGCGCCAGAAAACCGAGCCCACCTCACAACACTGCTTGCGCCACCAATCGGAAGTTGGCGCCGAAACTACTATAAAAAAAAAAACAAAAAACAAAAAATGATTGCTCTCGAATTGCTCCTTCGATATATGCAATTGCTCCACTTAATTAATTAGTGGTAATAAAGTAATTAAAGAAAAACAGTCACTAATTAACAATTAGCAAATACCCTTATTAAAACTCTTTTCTTTTTAAATCGGCTACTACCAAACGATTAATCGCTCCTTAATCGCTCTATTCATTTCCATTCTTAGATTATTCATTTTTGTTGATTTATTAATATAAAATTCAATAAATGTTAATTACGCGATCAGTGTCACCAACTATTGAAAGCAAAATTACTTCTAATATATCACCAATCGGAAGTTGGCGCCGAAACTACTATAAATATTCATTTCCATTCTTAGATTATTCATTTTTGTTGATTTATTAATATAAAATTCAATAAATGTTAATTACGCGATCAGTGTCACCAACTATTGAAAGCAAAATTACTTCTAATATATCACCAATCGGAAGTTGGCGCCGAAACTACTATAAATATTCATTTCCATTCTTAGATTATTCATTTTTGTTGATTTATTAATATAAAATTCAATAAATGTTAATTACGCGATTACCAAAAAGGTAATACTTAAGAATACGGGCTTTCGCACCGTTTTCGTTGAAACTTCATTATATTGCGTATTTTGGTCCGTAAAACACGAATATGAAAGTTAAAAACGTCGCTCTATTCGTCGCTCGCTGTTATAACGTGTTGAAAATTGACAATTTCGGGGTTATGAAACCTGTCATACCGACGATGTACAGACTGTCGACAGTCTGTACATCGTCGGTATGACAGGTTTCATAACCCCGAAATTGTCAATTTTCAACACGTTATAACAGCGAGCGACGAATAGAGCGACGTTTTTAACTTTCATATTCGTGTTTTACGGACCAAAATACGCAATATAATGAAGTTTCAACGAAAACGGTGCGAAAGCCCGTATTCTTAAGTATTACCTTTTTGGTAATCGCGTAATTAACATTTATTGAATTTTATATTAATAAATCAACAAAAATGAATAATCTAAGAATGGAAATGAATATTTATAGTAGTTTCGGCGCCAACTTCCGATTGGTGATATATTAGAAGTAATTTTGCTTTCAATAGTTGGTGACACTGATCGCGTAATTAACATTTATTGAATTTTATATTAATAAATCAACAAAAATGAATAATCTAAGAATGGAAATGAATATTTATAGTAGTTTCGGCGCCAACTTCCGATTGGTGATATATTAGAAGTAATTTTGCTTTCAATAGTTGGTGACACTGATCGCGTAATTAACATTTATTGAATTTTATATTAATAAATCAACAAAAATGAATAATCTAAGAATGGAAATGAATAGAGCGATTAAGGAGCAATCGTTTGGTAGTAGCCGATTTAAAAAAAAAAGAGTTTTAATAAGGGTATTTGCTAATTGTTAATTAGTGACTGTTTTTCTTTAATTACTTTATTACCACTAATTAATTAAGTGGAGCAATTGCATATATCGAAGGAGCAATTCGAGAGCAATCATTTTTTGTTTTTTGTTTTTTTTTTATAGTAGTTTCGGCGCCAACTTCCGATTGGTAAGTTTAACTATCATATAAAACCACTTTTGTATGTAACACCACTACGTGGCGCAGGGAGATGTCGCTGGTCCAACGAGCCCGAGATCCGAGTTCGAGACCACCTGAGTTTTATTAGAAGAAAAAGAAATTTCTTTCCGCAGGGGGGATCGTGAATCAATCATTCGCACAATCCTTTGGGTTTAACGAACCTACGGACACGAGTTCATCAGTAGCAAGCACATCTTGCGCTCTTTCTTTCCATATCTCCTTCCCCACTATGTCTCCTTCTTTAAGGGCCCCACGCACATATAAAATATACGTAACATCATGACGCGTCATGACGTCTCTATCTTATAGTCAGACGAAAGAATAACATAAACTATACAACATGCAATAGGCAACATAATGTTACCCTGACTGACAGAACAATAATAAGTACCTATATAATTATTATACATGCAGTATTAGACATGTATTATATATGGGTATTTGACAGTATAATACATCACCTAGTTTTATACGTATTATACACTATGTTGCGCCATCTCTACATTATGATATGTACCATTGACATGTCCATGATATAAAATTGTTATCAAATTCTCTTCTTCATTTTGCATGAAAAATTAATAATAGATTCAACATCAATCAATTGTGATGGAATTTTAATGGTGAAAGAAACATTATTTCAAAACAGCAAGCAAATTGTAACTTTTGTTAAAACTGTTCAAGGGAAGACCTTCTATTTAAAATCATGGGAAGACTTGCACAATTTAGAAGAAATAATTAATGAAGCACTACATGTCTGTTTCCACCAATCGTCCGTTGAAGATTTTGGGTAGGGATAACGAATATACGCCTAAAGTGTATAGAAGATTTACCATTCATTTCCCCCCTCTTTTCTCTCCTTCGTCGTCTGTTTTTGTCTTTTCCAACAGTTTCCGTTAAACCTTGTCAGAGGGAGGACCACTGACAAGAAAGCAGCTCGCCGTAGAGGATTTGAAGTAATATCATTGATACAAAACTAGAAAAAAGTTTGACGTGTGTGAAGTTGGCTCTGCACTTTTCAAATTTTGATTATTTGTGTGACTATTTTGTGTGACTATTTTTTGTGCCGTATTGCTACAATTGTGCTAATTTGTGCCGCAAACGCGAACATGGAGAGGAACAAACGTCTCAGTAGAACAAAAGGAATCCATACGTTGTTAATTCTTTAGCATCTGAGTTCAAAGTTTCTAGAATTATAAAAAATTTGAAAATCTATAAATTTAATTAATCTCTCGTTTTAATGTAAATATTTAATAAAATATTCCATTTACTTACTATTTGTATAATAATTTATATAATAATAAAATTTATGTTAATTGAATTTATCACTTAATCTTTTGTTCTAATGTAGATATTTAATAAAATATTCAATTTACTTACTAAGTAAAATTTATAACATTGTCCTTTAACTTGTAACGGTACGCCTTGCCTCGCGGGCCGGACTTAGCTCGTCGTGGTCAGGGTCGAAGAAGGCGTGAGACTCTGGTTTGTTTTGCACTGAATTTATTGTGGATGGTGTAGATGATAGTATACAGATGCGTTGTCGTGTATGTACAGAGTGGTTGAGATGTATGTGAGTGTGTGTGTGAGTGTCGCTGGGCGTGTGGTGGGAGGCACTGTGGCCTGTACAGCGGGGTGAGGGTGAGTGTGTGTGTGTGTGCGTGTGTATGGTCGCAGCTCGGTGCGGATCTTACTAGCGAACGGTGCGTATCTTACTATCTAGCGGGCGGTGCGGATCTTATTGTCTAACGGTGCGGATCTTATTATCTAACGGTGCGGTACTTATAACTAACGGTCGCGGCTATATACATCGGCGGTACTTATAACTAACGGTCGCGGCTATATACATCGGCGGTACTTAGAACTAGCGGTCGCGGCTATATACCCCGGCGGGCTGTCGGAAGCCCCGGTGCGTGAGGCGGTATCCTGGGGCTGCCAGGAGGAAGCCAGGCAATCGGTGGAAGTCGTGCCGGGTGCGCCCGACACGACGGTTGCACTCCGGGTGCGCCCGGATTGAGGCACGGGTGCTCCCGTGTCTCCGTGCGGAGCAGGTAGATGAACAGGTCGGAAGCCGGCCTGGGTGCGCCCAGGACGGCGGTTGCACTCCGGGTGCGCCCGGATTGAGGCACGGGTGCGCCCGTGTCTCCGTGCGGATAGATCGGGTGCTCCCGATCTGGAGGATTCGTGATCGTAGGTAGAGAGCCAGGTCAAGTCAGGAAGAGGATCGGGACAGGACTGGTGCTTCGGTCTGGGGGTAGCCGGGTGGGGAATCACGCGCGCGGGTCATGCCATGTGCGGTACGCCATCGGCGTCGAGCGCGTGATCGGGGCATGCGGTTCGGTCGGAGAAGGGGCTAGTGGCGAATCGCCACATCACCCCCCTCCCTTTGAGATTTCGCCAGGGGCGAAATACCCGCATGCCCCACGGGCGGCTTAGCACTCCGTCTATTCGTCTTGCTGCGCGCTTTCATCGGTGGTGCCCGGACCTGCGTCCAACGGGGCGGCTTTTAAATCCTGGACGTGGATGTGCCGGTGCCAACGTCCACGCGCGTCCCGTAAATCGACGATTACGGGCGATACAATCTTCCGAACCTCCATCGGGCCACTGTACTTGGGAGCGAGTTTGGCATTGAATCCCGCTGCTTTGCTGGATAGGGGATAGTCGCGCTTCCACACGAGGTCTCCGATACGGGGTCTCCAATCCCGGCGCCGTAGGTTGTAGTAGCCTGTTGCCGTTGGAAGACCCGAGCCATGTTAACCCGGACTACCTCGAAGGCCTCCTCGAGTTGGCGGCGGAGCTGGTGGGGCTTGCTCCCGGTGGCATGACGTCGGTCGTCCGGATGCGGCAGGGCGAGCTCTCGGCCGTGATTTAGGTAGGCGGGCGTGTATCCGGTGGCCTCGTGCCGCGCCGTGTTGTATGCCAGTTGGAGAGGAGCTAGCTTGTCGTCCCAGTGGCGATGATTCCGGCCCGTATACTGCGCGATCATCGTTTTGATGAAGCGGTTGGTGCGCTCCACTGGATTGCAATGTGGAGCGTGCACTGGAGTGGTCCGATGGCGGATGTCATGCGCCCGGAGCGCTTCGGCCAGCTGGGTCGACTTGAGCTGCGTCCCGTTGTCGGATATGATCCATTCCGGGCACCCGTGTCGGTATACCACCTGGGACAGGATCGCTTGGGTGATGGCCGGGGCGGTGGCTCGGTGCAGCGGTTGTAATTCGACCCACTTGGTGAAACGGTCCTGCATCACCAAGAGCCACGTGTGACCCCGAGTGGAGCGGGGTAATGGGCCGATCAGGTCCAGCGTGACTTGCTGCCATGGGCCCTTGACCGGAGCCGTGTGGAGGTTTCCCGCAGGCCGGGTGTTGTTCGCCTTGTGGGCCAGGCACGACGGGCACTTCCGCACATATTGTGTGATCTCTCGGAACATCCCCGGCCAATAGAATAGGCGTGCCATCCGGGCGATCGTTTTGGCTACCCCGAAGTGTCCGGCGGTGGGGTCGGTGTGGTGCCGCTCCAAGACCCGCTGCCGTTCTTCCTTGGGCACGCATTGCTTCCATTGGGTTGCGGGGTCGGCTTCCCGGAAATCGGTGTCGTGTAAGATGTGCCGGAATAGACGGCCGTGTCGGAGCTGGTAGTCCGGAAAGTCGTTAGGCCGTTGGGTCACGTCCTTCCGTAGTCGGTGATACCAGGGGCACTTGTTACTGGTTCGGACGACGCAGACCTCCGGTTGACGGGAGAGGGCGTCAGCCACCTTATTTGCACTCCCTTTCCGGTAGCGGATGTCAAAATCATAACCCTGGAGCTCAAATAGCCAGCGGCCCAGGCGGCCGGTCGGTTCATCTAGTCGTTGGAGCCATTTTAGTGACTGGTGGTCGGTCACTACCGTAAACGCGTAGCCCTCCAGGTAGCCCCGCATCTTGCGTATCCCCCAGACGACCGCGAGGCACTCCAGTTCGGTGGCGCTGTAGTTCTTCTCGGCCCCGTTGAGGGTTCGGCTGGCGTAGGCAACGACACGCTCCTCTTCCTCGCTATGCTGGGTGAGTACGGCTCCGAGTCCTTCCCTGGCATCCGTTTGCAAGACGAATTTCCTTGAAAAGTCGGGACAGGCCAGCACTGGGGCAGTGGTGAGTGCGTCCTTTAGCGCCTGGAATGCGTGTTCTTCGGGGTCTCCCCAGGTCCAGCGAACCCCCTTTCGCGTCAGTCGGGTGAACGGGGCGGCAAGCGTGGAGAAACTGGCCACAAAGCGGCGATACCACGACGCCATTCCTAAGAACTGTCGTACCTGTCGGATCGTCATGGGCGTGGGCCAGCCGGTTACCGCGCTGATTTTTCCGGGGTCGGCCCGAATCCCTTGGCCATCCACCACGTGGCCCAGGTAGCGGAGCTGGCGACACCCGAACTGGCACTTTTCCGGGTTCAGCTGTAAGCGGGCGTCCCGTAGCCGGTGGAACACTTCGGCCAGGTGTTGGATGTGTTCGTCCAGAGTGCGGCTTATGATGATAATATCGTCCAAGTACACCAGGACGTGCGGTTCCAGATCAGGCCCCAGGACGGTATCGAGCAGGCGCTGGAACGTGGCTGGGGCGGAATGCAGCCCGAAGGGCATCACTCGGAACTGCATGAGTCCCTTCCCGGGTACGGTGAACGCGGTGATCAGACGACTCTCCGGTGTCAGCGGGACCTGCCAGTACCCGCTTTTTAGGTCGAGGGTGCTAAGGTACCGGGCCCCTCGCAGCTTGTCCAGCGTTGCAGAGACCTGGGGTAACGGGTAGGCGTCCTCTCGGTCACCGCGTTGACCCGGCGGAAGTCGATGCAGAACCGATGGGACCCGTCCTTCTTTTTCACCACCACAATGGGTGAACTCCAGGGCCCTTGGGAGGGCTCGATGACTCCCTCCTTTTCCATACGCTCGACCTCCTGGTTGATGATAGCCTGCATGGCCGGGTTCCGGGGTCGATAACGTTGCTTAATGGGCAGTTGTCGAGCCTTGACCCGGATGTGGTGCTGTATCCGGTGGGTGGGTCCCTGGATCTCGTTGAAGCGGGCCAGCTCTTGGTCAATGAAGGTGCGGAATCGGCGGTCTTTCTCGGCGGTCTGGGGCCCTAATCCACTGGCGTAGGTGGTTTCGCAGGCGGAGCGTCCGGTGTCGAGAGTCCGGGGGGGGGAGCCGGCAAGGTGATCCCGAGGCGGGCCCACAGGTCCACTCCTATTAGTACGGCGCTGTTGGCCGAGGGAAGGACCAGGAATTCGTGTCGGTACGTGCGGTGGCCCATCTTGACCGGTAGTGTCATGGCCCCGGGTATGTCGGCGGAGCCCCCGTTGGCCAGGCTGATCGTGTTGGTCCCCGGGTGAAGCGTGTATCCCAAGCTTTTGGCGTATTCGGCCGTGCTCCCGTCGATGAACGACACTTCCGACCCGGAGTCTAGTAATGCGGCGAAATCTCGTCGGGCTATCCGGATGGGGATGTGTGGCCGCGGCTAGTAAGTTATTGCGACGGGGTTGAGGACCGGGTGGCGGCGGCTTCTTCTTCGGTCCTCCTGTCGTTTCCCGGCGCCGGATGGCAATCCCGGGTCAGTATCCCATCTTTTCCGCAGCGTGAGCAGAATTTCTTGGGCGGACGCTGACACTGTTGTCGAGTGTGTCCTCGCTGCTTGCAGCGCCAGCAGCATTCCGCGCGGTTGTAGGCGGCCGCAATAGTGGGTGCCGGGGCCGGCTTCTCGGGCTTCCGTTCCCGTTGTTGGTGTAGGATGGCCTCATACTCGGCCGCTCGGCTTTCTAGGTCCCCGACATTGGTGATGTCCTCCCGTCGTATGTAAAGCTTGTAGTCGGGGGTCATGTTCTCGTAGAGCTGCTCCAGCCGGTCCTCGGGTGAGAATCCGCCAGCCCGCCGCATGCTGGTCAGCACGGCGGTGGCATACTTGTGGAACGGCTTGTCCGCCTTTTGTACTCGGTCCTGGATCTCCCGCTTCTGCTGGGCGTGGTATCGGGGGGGCAGGTACTGCCGACGGAAGTCTTGCTCGAAACTGTCCCAGGAGTCCCATAGCTCCCGGCGATTTCGGTGCCAAAGCAGAGTGTCCCCGCGCAGGAGCTCGGGCAACCCGAGCAGTAGCTGCTGGCCGGAGTATCCATAGCTGAGGCGCAACTCCTCTATCCTCTCCAAGAATGCCCAGGGATCCCTGCCATCAAAGTGGCACCCCCATTTGCGGATCTGATTCATGATCTTGGCCGGGTCTGGCGGGATTGGTTCATCGGTCGGTCGTATCTCGAGGTCCATCCCCCGGCTGGGTCCGGACTCGGTCTTTTGCGTCGCCATGGGCTCGTACCCGGGGTTTTCTTCCACAAACTTGCGCAGGCGCCGGCGTAGGTCGTCGATCGGGCCGGTCGGGTCGATGTCTAGGCGGTCGAGTTCGGCGGAAATCGTGGCTTTGTTCAGGCGGTATATCCAACTCGTCATGGGAGAGAGAAATTGTCAGTGACAAACCAGTGTCTCACGGAGCAGGTCCCTGTTCGGGCGCCATGTAACGGTACGCCTTGCCTCGCGGGCCGGACTTAGCTCGTCGTGGTCAGGGTCGAAGAAGGCGTGAGACTCTGGTTTGTTTTGCACTGAATTTATTGTGGATGGTGTAGATGATAGTATACAGATGCGTTGTCGTGTATGTACAGAGTGGTTGAGATGTATGTGAGTGTGTGTGTGAGTGTCGCTGGGCGTGTGGTGGGAGGCACTGTGGCCTGTACAGCGGGGTGAGGGTGAGTGTGTGTGTGTGTGCGTGTGTATGGTCGCAGCTCGGTGCGGATCTTACTAGCGAACGGTGCGTATCTTACTATCTAGCGGGCGGTGCGGATCTTATTGTCTAACGGTGCGGATCTTATTATCTAACGGTGCGGTACTTATAACTAACGGTCGCGGCTATATACATCGGCGGTACTTATAACTAACGGTCGCGGCTATATACCCCGGCGGGCTGTCGGAAGCCCCGGTGCGTGAGGCGGTATCCTGGGGCTGCCAGGAGGAAGCCAGGCAATCGGTGGAAGTCGTGCCGGGTGCGTCCGACACGACGGTTGCACTCCGGATGCGCCCGGATTGAGGCACGGGTGCTCCCGTGTCTCCGTGCGGAGCAGGTAGATGAACAGGTCGGAAGTCGGCCTGGGTGCGCCCAGGACGGCGGTTGCACTCCGGGTGCGCCCGGATTGAGGCACGGGTGCGCCCGTGTCTCCGTGCGGATAAATCGGGTGCTCCCGATTTGGAGGATTCATGATCGTAGGTAGAGAGCCAGGTCAAGTCAGGAAGAGGATCGGGACAGGACTGGTGCTTCGGTCTAGAAGCGGCGCGCTTATATATCCACCCGGCGTGGGTAGCCGGGTGGGGAATCACGCGCGCGGGTCATGCCATGTGCGGTACGCCATCGGCGTCGGGCGCGTGATCGCGGCATGCGGTTCGGTCGGAGAAGGGGCTAGTGGCGAATCGCCACAAACTTCAAAAAATTCTAAGTTTTTAAATAAACCTAATAAATAAAATTGAAAGTGATAATAAATATTTTCTCAATTTTTGATCTCTCTATACTAAACGATAAGAAATTAATCTTAAACCATCTCATCCAAATAAAATTCTAAATAAATTAGGTTTAATGATTATTAATATTATAGATATAATCTTCAATATATAATCTTAAATAAAATATTAATATAAATACTAAAACTGTTAAAAATATATAATACCATGAATATTGATATTTCATTAAGTATTTTTCATTTCATTAAGTTCAGTATTTCATTAAGTTATTTCATTAAGTATTTTATTAAGTTTTTATTAAATATTTTCCGAATTATAAAGCTCCAAATTTGCAGTATTTTGATATAAAATACAAAATATTTCGTAAAATATTTAGTTTTCGGTAGGTCTTATTCTCTTAAAGGTGGAAATTTATATGATTGAGAATATACTGCGTCATCAAAACCTATAATTTTGTCTCGTGTTATATTATAAAATAAATGCTTTTTTAAGGACATTTCATCTATGCAAATTATGCAATATTTGTTTATTTCATCTACTCAACCTCATTCTGACTCAACCTTTATTTTTAACATTTGAAATACGTTATCTTGCAATCCCGGATCTATATAAGAGTATTTTGTAAATTTTTTTATTGTGCTACAACTAGGTAAACAAAATATCTTAGATTTGTGCACTAAATTTTTATATGCTTTGGGACTTGAAAAATATATCGCTAAACAATGTTGCTTAAATGAAGTGCTATACTTTCTACCTTTTGCATTTTTACCAAAAAGGCGTGCTTGCATTTTTAAAAAATTAGCTGTCTGTTCTGGCTAATATTTATCTAATAACGTATCTAATGTATTAATATCTCCCATTTTAGCGTCTTGTATTTGTTGTATTTTAGATTCCAAATGTACTATTCTTTTTTTATACGTTTTTATTTTTTGATAAAGTTTTCTTTTTTGTGGAGATGTTGAAGAGAGCAATAAATTTGTTTGCACTTCTACATTTGACATTGTAGATGATCATCCTTTCTCTTCTGTGCATATTATATCCAGTTCTAAATAAAAATGATTTAAGATTGTAAAGTTATATTTCTTATTATTTTAAAGATGCAAAATAAACACAATAAACATATAAATACATAATTTAAATTTACCTGTAAAGTCTATTGCGCTTAACTCATTATTATTAGACACAAGATGATCAACCTCATTATGTTCCAACTTTTGTATACTGGTAGGATGTACTGTTACATAATAACGCTCCAAGATTTTATTTTAATGCAAATAATGTATTTATATATAATTTATCTCATGAGTAAAATACATGAAGCAAAGAAAAAACTGTGTTCATTACGATTTTTGAAAATGGGTACTACCCAAAACTTTTTCTTTCGATATTTGATTTTTTTTTTTTTTAAGGAAAGTATCATAGCTATAGCTATGTGTCGTCTTCTAACCTCTGCTGCAACTGTAATCCCCACTACGTGTGTATAATTCGATGTACTGACTACTAACTCATTTTTATTTTTACAAAATATATCACACCGAGGTATAGGCTGCGTTCCGATATTTATCGTCAGTACTGAAAATCTATAGTGTAAGTGACGCAAACTATAGATTGTCAGTACTCGCAGTGATTATAGGAACGCAGCCAATAGGAGGCGAAAGCGAACAGCGTTTCAACACTGCTTTGCTTTGCGGTGGAGTGGGGATAAACGCTAGCTTCGCTCGCATAAAATTGTATCTTAACATTTTTAACAGGCAAGGAAGATATAGGGTGTTTACGATAATTCGGTTAGAAGTTATTTCCACTAGGGCCGAAATGTACGATAAGTACAATCATCTAGTATAATTTCATTTTTCCATAAAAAGAACAAAAGTTTAACTATCATATAAAACCACTTTTGTATGTAGCACCACTACGTGGCGCAGGGAGATGTCGCTGGTCCAACGAGCCCGAGATCCGAGTTCGAGACCACCTGAGTTTTATTAGAAGAAAAAGAAATTTCTTTCCGCAGGGGGGATCGTGAATCGATCATTCGCACAATCCTTTGGATTTAACCACAGATATCTATACTAATCCTAGATCGCTAACCTGTGCCATTAGCATATGACAGTACTGAGGCAGGAAGGATTTCCGGTTTCAGCCATGTTACCTACAACAAAATGGCCGCTCCCGCTATTTTTCAAACAACTCTATATGTTTAAAAAGTAGTTTTTTATTTAAAATAATTAGAATGTGTATAAAATAGAAAACATCATTAATTTTAATTAGGGATGCATAAAATAGTAATAAAACAATTCCATTTCTAGTAAAAAAATAAATTTTATTGTAATTAGCAAAATATCAAAATCTATGTATTATTAAAAAGAATCAATTTTGATAATTTTTGTCGTTTGCTTACAGGATTTACAAGATTTTTCAAACGCACACCGCTTGTATTTGGTCTGTCCATATAGTCCTCAGCTTTAAAATGCGCACTGCAAATCAGGTGGTTTTTGGTCGGTTGAAAACCTTCTCTTCCAATTGCGTCAATCCACATTTGCAATATTTCAGGTCGATTTAAAGGAAATCTAAAACAAGATATATGTAATACTTATTTGAAATATGTATAACCTTAGAGAGAGAATGTCATAAAACTTGTATATTACAAACATATACATTCTACTTACCTAAATAAATGAAAACCATTTTTATTGTTATTTTTGCAACCCATTATTTGCTTGGCATTATGGCACGATATCGAAAAAACACACTTGAAAAATCACAGTAACCACACCAATTAATTAACATTCAACGGTCAACCGGATCAGCTGATAACACATACACACTAACCTACGCGACGGCGCCATTTTCTTGTTGGGTAAGATGGCCGAATCCGGAAATCCTGCCTGACACAGTCCTTCAGCCGACGTTAGCGATCTAGGATTAGTATAGATATCTGTGGATTTAACGAACCTACGGACCCGAGTTCATCAGTAGCAAGCACATCTCTCTTGCGCTCTTTCTTTCCATATCTCCTTCCCCACTATGTCTCCTTCTTTAAGGGCCCCACGCACATATAAAACATATAAAATATACGTAACATCATGACGCGTCATGACGTCTCTATCTTATAGTCAGACGAAAGAATAACATAAACTATACAACATGCAATAGGCAACATAATGTTACCCTGACTGACAGAACAATAATAAGTACCTATATAATTATTATACATGCAGTATTAGACATGTATTATATATGGGTATTTGACAGTATAATACATCACCTAGTTTTATACGTATTATACACTATGTGGCGCCATCTCTACATTATGATATGTACCATTGACATGTCGATGATATAAAATTGTTATCAAATTCTCTTCTTCATTTTGCATGAAAAATTAATAATAGATTCAACATCAATCAATTGTGATGGAATTTTAATGGTGAAAGAAACATTATTTCAAAACAGCAAGCAAATTGTAACTTTTGTTAAAACTGTTCAAGGGAAGACCTTCTATTTAAAATCATGGGAAGACTTGCACAATTTAGAAGAAATAATTAATGAAGCACTACATGTCTGTTTCCACCAATCGTCCGTTGAAGATTTTGGGTAGGGATAACGAATATACGCCTAAAGTGTATAGAAGATTTACCATTCATTTCCCCCCTCTTTTCTCTCCTTCGTCGTCTGTTTTTGTCTTTTCCAACAGTTTCCGTTAAACCTTGTCAGAGGGAGGACCACTGACAAGAAAGCAGCTCGCCGTAGAGGATTTGAAGTAATATCATTGATACAAAACTAGAAAAAAGTTTGACGTGTGTGAAGTTGGCTCTGCACTTTTCAAATTTTGACTATTTGTGTGACTATTTTTTGTGCCGTATTGCTACAATTGTGCTAATTTGTGCCGCAAACGCGAACATGGAGAGGAACAAACGTCTCAGTAGAACAAAAGGAATCCATACGTTGTTGACGAGGAATCCATACGTTGTTAATTCTTTAGCATCTGAGTTCAAAGTTTCTAGAATTATAAAAAATTTGAAAATCTATAAATTTAATTAATCTCTCGTTTTAATGTAAATATTTAATAAAATATTCCATTTACTTACTATTTGTATAATAATTTATATAATAATAAAATTTATGTTAATTGAATTTATCGCTTAATCTTTTGTTCTAATGTAGATATTTAATAAAATATTCAATTTACTTACTAAGTAAAATTTATAACATTGTCCTTTAACTTCAAAAAATTCTAAGTTTTTAAATAAACCTAATAAATAAAATTGAAAGTGATAATAAATATTTTCTCAATAGTTTACGATAATTCGGTTAGAAGTTATTTCCACTAGGGCCGAAATGTACGATAAGTACAATCATCTAGTATAATTTCATTTTTCCATAAAAAGAACAAAAGTTTAACTATCATATAAAACCACTTTTGTATGTAGCACCACTACGTGGCGCAGGGAGATGTCGCTGGTCCAACGAGCCCGAGATCCGAGTTCGAGACCACCTGAGTTTTATTAGAAGAAAAAGAAATTTCTTTCCGCAGGGGGGATCGTGAATCGATCATTCGCACAATCCTTTGGATTTAACGAACCTACGGACCCGAGTTCATCAGTAGCAAGCACATCTCTCTTGCGCTCTTTCTTTCCATATTTCCTTCCCCACTATGTCTCCTTCTTTAAGGGCCCCACGCACATATAAAACATATAAAATATACGTAACATCATGACGCGTCATGACGTCTCTATCTTATAGTCAGACGAAAGAATAACATAAACTATACAACATGCAATAGGCAACATAATGTTACCCTGACTGACAGAACAATAATAAGTACCTATATAATTATTATACATGCAGTATTAGACATGTATTATATATGGGTATTTGACAGTATAATACATCACCTAGTTTTATACGTATTATACACTATGTGGCGCCATCTCTACATTATGATATGTACCATTGACATGTCGATGATATAAAATTGTTATCAAATTCTCTTCTTCATAATTTGCATGAAAAATTAATAATAGATTCAACATCAATCAATTGTGATGGAATTTTAATGGTGAAAGAAACATTATTTCAAAACAGCAAGCAAATTGTAACTTTTGTTACAACGTAATATGATCTTATTTTCTTTGTTTTCTATGTCCCTCCCAATCTTTGGAATTAGACAAAACTGTCCCCATTGCTTTTATTAGTTTTGAAGCTGTTACAACTTCTCCTTGAAACTCCTTTTGAAGCAATACATCTAAAAATTCAAATCACAATATAGGTTGCAATGTTATATGTAAGTAATAAATTATTACTCATTTTGTATGTAAGTAATTGTATATGTAAGTAATTTTATATGTAATAAATTACAGATACATACTTTTCAAACACGAATAGAATCTTTCATCTTTAAATATTTTTTTTCCTGGTGATGCTTTACAAGAAGTGTAAGTAATAGCTACTTCTCGTGAGATCATTATTTTTAGTATTATAATAAGATTTTTGCTCAGTGATTTTCCATAGTCTAAATATTTTCGAAGATATGCATACTGAAACAATTTAAAACTTTTGTTAAAACTGTTCAAGGGAAGACCTTCTATTTAAAATCATGGGAAGACTTGCACAATTTAGAAGAAATAATTAATGAAGCATTACATGTCTGTTTCCACCAATCGTCCGTTGAAGATTTTGGGTAGGGATCACGAATATACGCTTAAAGTGTATAGAAGATTTACCATTCATTTCCCCCCTCTTTTCTCTCCTTCGTCGTCTGTTTTTGTCTTTTCCAACAGTTTCCGTTAAACCTTGTCAGAGGGAGGACCACTGACAAGAAAGCAGCTCGCCGTAGAGGATTTGAAGTAATATCATTGATACAAAACTAGAAAAAAGTTTGACGTGTGTGAAGTTGGCTCTGCACTTTTCAAATTTTGACTATTTGTGTGACTATTTTTTGTGCCGTATTGCTACAATTGTGCTAATTTGTGCCGCAAACGCGAACATGGAGAGGAACAAACGTCTCAGTAGAACAAAAGGAATCCATACGTTGTTGACGAGGAATCCATACGTTGTTAATTCTTTAGCATCTGAGTTCAAAGTTTCTAGAATTATAAAAAATTTGAAAATCTATAAATTTATTTGCAAAACATATTTATTTATTACAAATTTGCCAGGACAAACGCAAAGTGTGGTATTTGTTTAAGACTTCCTACGCTTTACCACTTACAATGTTCAAAGTGGTAGTGTATGAAATCTGAAATGAATGCGCGCAAACCAAGGGAGCCAGAGAACCCGCGGAGAAGATGCGTGATCCTGGAAGCTGAGGTCGTGCGAAAGAAAAATGTGAGAATTAAAGAACTCAGCTGTTGAATTGTATCCTGACACGACAGAGGATCGAGATGTCGAAGAGAAGAACGGCCAGAACAAGCGCAAAGGGTGGTATTTGTTATGGATTTCCTACGCTTTACCAATGTTCAAAGTGATTAAGCGTTTGAAATTTGAAACGAATGCGCCCAAACCTTCATCCCAGCCAGGCAAGGGAGTCATAACTCGCGGAGAAGATGATCCTGGACGCCCGAAGCTGAGGTAGTGAGATAGTGTGAATTATTTTTTGTTGTGTACTTTCGCTGAAAGAATTTGAACATTTCTCATGTTGGAACATCATACGCGGAAGAATAAGAATATTGACCCATTATTCGTTAGAAGGTTTTTGCTTTAAAAAGATTAGACTTGGATTCTGTGCAGAAATTTTTATTTTGATTTTTACTTTGTATTAAATAGTAACTTACTTATAAATACTAACGTTTATTTATTTTTAGAAAAAATATATATATACATATTCATGTATGTTTTGTAAGAAATATAAATATAATTTATTTTTCTTATTTTATAATATATAAAATAAGTATATATATGTATATAGATAAATATATAATTTATTTTTTTCATAAAATATGAGAAAAATTAAAATAGAAATAGACTATAGTCTTTGTTGAACTTAAAATCAATTTTTTTTTCAAATTAAATTTATAATTAATTACTCTGAGATTTTTAAAATAAACTGTTTATTGAGATATTTAATATTGTAAACTAAGAAATATAATATCCGGTGAAGCTTTTTCTTTACAAGTGACTCTAAATTGGTCGAAGCGTTCGTAGAAAGGAACGAAAGGAATTGCAGTATTTCCGAGATGTCGTATACACTAGTATTTGTTCAACCAGCAGTCTGGGATTCGCCAATCTTCCATAAATGTAGGAAATAAACAGTTACGACAAACACGGAAAAGAGAGACAAATTTCGAGAGAAAAGACGGTCTCAAGGTGAATGTCCGCTCATGTCTGATTGCATATGTATTCGATTTTAGATCTTTTTCGAATACGAGATGTTGACGGGACAAATCAGAAATCAAAATTCGAAATAAAGAAATTAGCAGGAAGAAGTTTACGCTGTAAACATGGATTTATGTGCTTTTACTGTAATTCACTTTTCACGTAACGTACATTATATAATCACACTTTTATCAATTTAGAAAATAAATTAAAAATGCATTAAAGTATCATTATTATCGTCTCGTTTCCTAACTGTCTTTTTGCAAAAATATATGAAGAACTGATTTTACTCTCTTTCTCTAAATTTCGGACTTTCTATCTTTTAATATTTATAATTTATAATTATACAGTTATAAAAGTTAATAAAAAAATTTTAACATTTAAGAAATCAATAAACAAAAAATCTATTTCAAAGGTCATTGTTAAACAAAAATGTCATC
Organism: Crematogaster levior; assembly: GCA_901521435.1. NCBI lineage: Eukaryota > Metazoa > Arthropoda > Insecta > Hymenoptera > Formicidae > Crematogaster > Crematogaster levior. Next base: position 323,497 of record CABEGB010000925.1, on the reverse strand, counting down.
GTGAGATAGAATCGTCCAGATTGATGCTGCATTAGTCCGTGTCACACTACACATTATGAACGCGGATTGGATTCGGATTGCAAACTACGAATCATTGTGTGACACGAGCTTTAGACAATCAAGCGGGCGAATCTGCTTGCATACAATGGCGGAACACTATGATAACACCGCTAGAACCATATATGTAATACTACTATATTGCTAGTCACGTATCTTCCCAATAAGCGGCATGAGCGTTGAGGGAGCGAGATAGAAAATACGGTACGCATGCGCATGTGTGTCTAAGTACATGAACTGTACATGCGCAAACGTTCAATGTTGAACGCGTCTACTAACTATGCATACAGGCATATGTAAAGGCAGAAAGTAATATAAAAAAGTTGCGTTTATTATATAATACGACTTATTGAATTAATATTATGATAAGAAAAAATGTATAAATAAAAAAAAACGAGATACATCATCTGTTTCTTACAATCCGCAAACTTTAATCAATTTTTTTCGTATTTGCTTTCTTTGGAAATCTAAAAATAATAATTTAATTATTGTGTGTGAACGATCGTGTATACTTAATCTCATTATTGTCATTAAATTTACTTGTGCAAAGAAATATTTTTAGCTTGCCCTGTTTGCCTTTTACTTTTACACTTGTAGCACGATCGCACCATTATTATTATTTTTTTATCACTTTTTATAACTTTTTATAACAAATAAAAGTAATAAAATCACAGTATTCTATACTTTGACAGAAGTATCAAGAATTACACGATTTTATTAGGGTTAAGCTGGCTCAACGCGAGCATGCGCATTTGCGTCAAAGTACACGAATTGTGGGAGTGAGAGGTTGATATATGTCTGTCCCGTGATGATTTCGTCAGCTTTTCAGCAGTGTTGGCAATATAGTAGTATTACATATATGGCTAGAACAAACCCCTAGGTAAGTGTTACTTTTCATAAATCAAATAGTTTCAAGAATTGGAGCAAAGGTACTTTGCGATAAAAATATTGATGTAAATAAAAAAATCAAGATTGCTTTAAGTTTTAAATTTCTCATTAAGTGTTTATAAAACCAAACATTACATTTATGTCTGTATTATATTATTTCAGTACATAGTACTTAATTCAATTATGTTTCCAGAAAATACCAAGGATGATACATTCATAATGATACATTCATTGTGGAAAGCAATAACGTTCCAATATTTTATTTTAATGCAAATAATGCATTTATATATAATTTCATGAGTAAAATACATGAAGCAAAGAAAAAACTGTGTTCATTACGATTTTTGAAAATGGGTACTACCCAAAACTTTTTCTTTCGATATTTGATTTTTTTTTTTTTTAAGGAAAGTATCATAGCTATAGCTATGTGTCGTCTTCTAACCTCTGCTGCAACTGTAATCCCCACTACGTGTGTATAATTCGATGTACTGACTACTAACTCATTTTTATTTTTACAAAATATATCACACCGAGGTATAGGCTGCGTTCCGATATTTATCGTCAGTACTGAAAATCTATAGTGTAAGTGACGCAAACTATAGATTGTCAGTACTCGCAGTGATTATAGGAACGCAGCCAATAGGAGGCGAAAGCGAACAGCGTTTCAACACTGCTTTGCTTTGCGGTGGAGTGGGGATAAACGCTAGCTTCGCTCGCATAAAATTGTATCTTAACATTTGTGCAGGCAAGGAAGATATAGGGTGTTTACGATAATTCGGTTAGAAGTTATTTCCACTAGGGCCGAAATGTACGATAAGTACAATCATCTAGTATAATTTCATTTTTCCATAAAAAGAACAAAAGTTTAACTATCATATAAAACCACTTTTGTATGTAGCACCACTACGTGGCGCAGGGAGATGTCGCTGGTCCAACGAGCCCGAGATCCGAGTTCGAGACCACCTGAGTTTTATTAGAAGAAAAAGAAATTTCTTTCCGCAGGGGGGATTGTGAATCGATCATTCGCACAATCCTTTGGGTTTAACGAACCTACGGACACGAGTTCATCAGTAGCAAGCACATCTTGCGCTCTTTCTTTCCATATCTCCTTCCCCACCATGTCTCCTTCTTTAAGGGCCCCACGCACATATAAAACATATAAAATATACGTAACATCATTACGCGTCATGACGTCTCTATCTTATAGTCAGACGAAAGAATAACATAAACTATACAACATGCAATAGGCAACATAATGTTACCCTGACTGACAGAACAATAATAAGTACCTATATAATTATTATACATGCAGTATTAGACATGTATTATATATGGGTATTTGACAGTATAATACATCACCTAGTTTTATACGTATTATACACTATGTGGCGCCATCTCTACATTATGATATGTACCATTGACATGTCGATGATATAAAATTGTTATCAAATTCTCTTCTTCATAATTTGCATGAAAAATTAATAATAGATTCAACATCAATCAATTGTGATGGAATTTTAATGGTGAAAGAAACATTATTTCAAAACAGCAAGCAAATTGTAACTTTTGTTAAAACTGTTCAAGGGAAGACCTTCTATTTAAAATCATGGGAAGACTTGCACAATTTAGAAGAAATAATTAATGAAGCACTACATATCGTTAAAATTAAATACTCTATCACGATTTATTCTGTAATAACAGATCAAGATTATCAAACATTAAAAATTAATGAACAAAATGAGCTGTGGTTTCTAAACTATAGCAGCTAATACTAATACTGCTAATACTAATGCTTGGTTTAGCATGTGTTCAATTCCTAAAAAGAAAGATTTGTCATAAGTTACAATAAAGATACTCTTCTTTGCTTTGATTTCCTCCTAAGATACTCTTTACTTGCCCAGCGGGAAAATCTGCCAACTGTGGTGTCAGCGTAGGAAAATGTTCACCAATAGATCGTAACAATATGTGCGTTACGTTGTGCGCTGAAGAAATTAAACTGCCAAAAAGTATCTTTCTTTTCCACAATAATTTGTACGAAAGGGCGAAAAAGATGAAGCTTTCCGTTATATTGCACCATCGTCGTGCCATAGCGAGATAGGAGATAAGTTGCCCGGACACAAGATAATTTGATCTTACGTTATTTTTTGTTTTTTTTCGACAATTAGTTAAGTAATCGAATATTAAAAATTAATTAACATCAGTACAGGGATATCTTGTGTCTTGTGACGAACACGCACGTACATCGTGTACGCTTCTTTCTCACGAATTGGCGTTTTCGCCTGTGCTTTATCCCGTCCATTTTTTATCCATGTTGAAAGAGAAACGGATAATGAGTATGAAAGAACGAGCTTCTCGTCTCAACAAAGGAAGCGCGAGCGTTATGTGACAACAATCACAAGGGCTCATAAAAACATTCGTATATATCGCCACATTATTGCGGAGAAAGAATACTGTTTCCACGTGTTCGAAAAAAAACTTCCAAACTGTGCGAACTTCTTTACTTAACACGTGAACTTTAACATGAGGATTCAATTTTTTAAGGATCTTCAAATTATCGAAGAGAAAAACTACAGATGTGATTTCTGGAAGAATTTTGTTTCCATCAGTATTAAACATCTTGCCTTCTACTCAGCACAACGAAAAAAAAAACTTGTACTCGAAACGCGTAAAGAGATCTATTTGATAATGAGTAATTCATAAGATGTACTCCGGAGCCTATATCGAAAAATGTATAATCCATTGGTTTTTACATCAGCTAATGTAATTTCTACACTGGTGGCTGAAGGAGTCGAGAGTGATTTTTATGAATCATTGCGCGCTGGGGCGAGAACGGTCCTTTCAGGGTAACGCATCGCGAATTTTACAAGATACGTATAATTTGCGATAGTGCCAATCTGATTTCAAGATGATATTAGGTTTCTTCCTCTCTGTCCCTTTCTTTTTTTATGATAATAGCTGTATTGTTGTTTGGATATTTGCGACGTACACTGCGAAAAATGTTATATTACGGTAAAGCTACGGTGTAATTCTTAAGCGTCGATAAATTTCTACAATTGTAATTTAAATAAACGTAATTTAAATAAACAATTTGGCGGTAGATGGGCTTTAAGATAATTCAATGCCTTTGTTACGTTAAATACGTTTTCTTCCTTTAAACTTCGAATAAAACAAGAAAGTTTTTCTCTTTTGTAGTGCTTGCTTTAATTGCAGCGATAAATAAGCGTAAAATAACAAATGACAAGAATGATAGACGCATGTATAGTGCACAAGATACGTGTCACACAAGCAAACGTACAAAATTTATGCTTCTTCTTCTTAGTTTAGGACTTTGCCCTTATATTTCACCGCTCAAAGTTCTGTACGTTATCAACTCATTGAAGAGCTCAAGACCATCAATATCTTTAATATTTTCACTTCCTTTATTAATTTGAGAAACATCTAAATCAACACAAAATTTTTTAATTTCTTCGGTCATTTCTCTGAATTCACAAAGAAATTTAAATACATTATTACATTCATTCAGAATTTCAAATCTAAACACGAAGCTCGAGGTAGTTAACTGTTATCTACGCTGTGTTTTTAAATTAATTATAGCCCTAACAGCACAAGCACTCCTGGGGACGTTCCCTGGACGAAGGGACATCCAGAGTATGTTCTGAGGACTTAAGCCGGAAACACACAAACGTGTAATCAAATTTATGATTACGTATGCAGTGAAAAACATAATATTATTTAATAATTATATGTGTGTGTATATATATATATAATAATATTATGTTTTTCACTGCATATGTAATCATAAATTCGATTACACGTTTGTGTGTTTCCGGCTTAAGTCTTTTCTTTCTATACCGTGTATAAGATAATATAATATGATATAATATGTAAATACTTATACGTATATTCATATGTGTAATCATGCGAATATATATATATATTATTGCATAATGCACTAAAAAAATACATACTGTATAAAATGTTGTATTTTAATAAGTAAATACTAATATTTTTTCGAATTTAATATAATCACGAACTTCCAAATGAGATGTATGCATATATATGCATACATATATATATACATTTATTTATGTTGTAAGAAAAAGTCACGTTACCGCTAGATAACCCATGTTATCTAGCGGTCGATAATTAGGTCAATAAATCAGGAGCGGTACAACAGGGCCGCCGCTGGATGGCATCACGGATATTTTCCATATTCCCGTTGCCCTGCGGAAAGGGGTCGTGGAACAACCAATGTCGGCGACTGTACATAAAATGTGTGGTGTGTGTGTGTGTGTGTGTGTGTGTGTGCGCGTGCGTGTGTGTATAATAGCTTAAACTCTACAGACAACATGGCCGCACATGCGCCAGAAAATCGGGCCCGCCTCACAACACTGCTTGCGCCTTCCAGGCAGTGTTGGCCGGCGGGGCGCAATTTTGGCGCATGCGCGACAAATGCAGCGTCAATGGCGTACCTAACACAGGAAGAAAGATGTGCCATTTATCGCCCCCGAAAAATTCTTCAAAAATTTGAGGAAAAATATAAGATAGACACATATTTTTCTTATTTTTTTACACACATAAATATAAAACACATATACAAATACACATATACGTACGAGACACTACACACGAGCCACGAGCGCGAAACTTCTCCCGTCTATTGCTCCCGCCAATTTCCTAACAGTAGGTACGTTGCTATAATACTAACCTAACTGTCGCGCATGCGCCAAAAATGCGCCCCGCCGACCAACACTGCTTCCAGGGCGCTGAGCCGATTGATGGCGACACCTGGCGAAGCGTGTTAGAGTTCCTCTAAGGAGAGTTGTGCCAATGCTGTTCCTTCTGTTGATTGGTTGCGCCATTTTGTACCCGCACTTCCGTTCCAGTACGTCATCACTTTCGAAGTTGACAGCCTTTGCGCCAGCGTTAGTAGAAATCTATAATTAAACATTACAGAAGAAAATGCCGAGTTGTGCAGCGCCAGGATGTCGCAATCATCAAAGACACGGCACAAAAATGCACCGTTTTCCAAGGGACCCACAACGACGGGAAGTATGGGCAAAAAATGCTAAAATAAAGTTACCTCTAAAAGATGGTTTACTTTTATGTGAAGTATGTATTTTACTATTCTATTTTATTTAACTATTCTATTTTAATCTTTTCCCTGCTATTTCTCATTATGTACATACTTTTGTTTATTTTTGTTTGTTAATTTATGAGATTTTTATTTTATAGTACCACTTTGTAGCAGACATGTGGGAAAAAGAGCGTGTTGATGGAAAGAGAAAATTAAAATTACATGCTGTACCAACAATATTTGGTGATGCTGTCATGCAAATGCAGAATAATAGAGCTTCAGGTATGGTAATAAATGAAATATTTGATTTTTGAGTATTTTACTTTAGCACCCTACTTAAAATATACTATAGAAAATATACTGTAGATGCAATAGATAACTATTAATTACTATACATAATCAATGTGTGTGTTATAGTTTTTTTTATAATAAATTTTAGACAGACATTTAAAAACTTTGATTTTGTATGAATTATATTATCGACTATTGAATTTATACCAATCAATCTTTATTTTGTGTATAACTTAAACAAAACATTATCCTTGCAGTCATGTGTATTATTTAGCTATGATGCTAAATACTCAACTAATATAACGTTTAAATTTATTAAAAAAAATTGTTTGGATTTATTTCTTAGATTATTGTAATAAAAAGTAATATTATATTTTGCAGAGCACAGATCGGATATGGAGTCGACACAGCACTCACCGATATACGTATATACAGAACCATCAAGTAAAAATGTTGTTATATTATCTGAGTGCGAAACTGGACATTACGAAAGTGCAGAACTTATGCAGGAATTGACACATTTAGCACCTTCAACTGAAAAAGAAATTCCTAACAATGCACAACAAGAAAATAAGGAAGTGGATGCACAGCAGCAAGGAACATCTTGTAATATTCAGAAAGCCGAATTATTAACTGCACAGAAGAAATTCACAACATCAGACTGCAATTGTGATACGATGGAGAAATACAAAAAACTTGAGAAACTTTATTTAAAAAATGAAAGATTAAGGATTTTAATGAAGAAAAATTACAAGCGATTGCAAGCCAACATGAAGAGGAAAATTATGAAACTAGAAAAAATAGTACGTACGCATGAAGCATCTTCAAAGGGACTTAATAGACTTTTCAATTCCGACCAAAGAGATTTTTTAAATATTCAATATAAAAGGATGCCAAAGTGGTGTGATAGTACTTTAGTTAAAGCATATCAATTGAAATTTGCATGCGGTACTTCAGGCTATCGAGAATTATTAAGTAAAGGATTTCCACTTCCCTCTCTTAGAACTTTGAGTAGAAACTTAGAAAAATGGAAATTTCAAAGCGGGGTGTCAATAGAAATTTTCGAGTTTTTACGTGTTAAAGTTTCACAATTTAAAAAAGACATCGATAAAGATTGCATCATTGTTCTTGACGAAGTTAGCATTTCTCCGGGGAAATGGTTTGACACGTCTACGAGTATGTACGTAGGTAACATAACTTTACCAGGTCATGACAATAATAATGAAGCGACACATGGCCTAGTATTCATGCTTGCAGGAATTAGTCAAAGATGGAAACAAACCGTGGCTTATTTTTATTCTGGAAATAGTACAGACGGATCGATTTATAAGTCAATCATCTTAAATATTATTGAAGAGTCTAACAAAATAGGATTGCGTGTCCAGGGCATTGTATCTGATATGGGTGCTCCGAACCAGGCAATGTGGAAATCGTTTGGCATTAATATTTCTCGATATTCGACGGCACAAAATAAATGTGAGCATCCATTAAATAAAAAGCGACACCTTTTCTTCTTTCACGATGTTTGCCATGCCCTTAAGAATTTAAAAGAAGGCATATTGAATCATATAAATGTTACTATTCCTGCAAAATTTGTTGAAAAATATAACTTACCAACAAATATAATAAGTTCAAAACATTTTACGGAATTAGTAAATTTGCAGAAAGATTTGCAATTGTCATTAGCACCAAAATTGCTAGAAGATTATTTAGATAGGTCTAAACACTTTTTAAAAATGAGAGTGAAAAATGCATGCAATGTGTTGAGTCGAGAAGTAAGCTCAGCGCTCGACTATTTAGCTGTTGAACACAATCGAGAAGAGTACAAGGCAACTTCTTGGCTGGTTGCACAAATTGCACGATGGTTTAAAATAGTTAGTTCTAGAAGCCTCACTTTTGCTCTTAGTAAATATAATGAAAAAAAATATATAGAAACGATACAGTTTTTATACGAATTTGTTGATTTGATTTCTTTAATAACTTTTGGTTCAAACAATAATTGGAAACCTTTTCAAAAAGGTATTATTATATCAACACTTTCGTGTATTGAACTGTCAAAATACTTGCTTGAAGAAGGGAATTATCAATTCGTTTTATGCGGTAGATTCACACAGGATTGCATTGAAAATTTGTTTGCGGTCCTTCGTTCAAAACATTGTACATTAAATGCTTTACAATTCAAAAGTAATTTAAAATTAGTAACTATTTCGCAGTACATGCGAAAAATCTCTACTAGTAATTATGATGAAGATGATCGCGAGTTCTTGCCCGACTTCTTGCAGATTTTGCGAAACATGAAAAAAGAAGGTGATAACGAAACACTCAATAAGCATCTGCCTGTACCTGATGTGTTACCCAAAGATATAACTTTAAGTAATATTGAATTGAATATTTTACATAATGTGGCCGGTTACATTATTACTAGTATTCTAAAAACTAACAAAGCTTGCAAGCAATGCATCCAATGTCTTGGTAGTCGTAGACAAAGATTAACGCGCTACAGTCAATTAACAATAAAAAAATGTTATCAAGAGAAAACATTATTTTTTGTTAACAACGTGACATTTGACTTCTTTGTTGAAATGGAAAAAATATTTAGGAGTTATAATAATAATTATCTTTCCCGAAGTAATATTAATATACGTAACTTTCTCGTTGCTAAATTTAAAGAATGTTCGTACTTTCTACCAAAGTGCCATAACTTAAAGGATAAAATAATATCCAGATTCGCAGGATTTAGATTAAAAATTAATTCTAAAAAGACTCGCGTTGATAAAAATTGCACTCGATCCAGTAAAACGATGGCGATGCATCATAACATTAAATAGCATAATTTTTTAAGTATTGTCATTGTTTATTAAATATTATCGTTTGTAATTTTTATGAGTATTGTCATGTTTATTAAGTGTTATTGTTTGTAATTGTTTGTATTGCATAAAAAGGTGTAATTCTCAGTTTCCAAATATATCTTTTACTTATTACTTATAAAAATGGAATTAAAAATGCATTTAAATGTAATGTCTGTACTAAATATGTGTGTATTGTCATTTTTTTAGAAAAATCATTTATCCATAAATCCACCAGCCGGTTTAAAATTACCCGAGCTCAATCAGGAGAGTACACATACAATAGGATCAAAAATGGATTTTATAACTGCAAATAGATGGCAAGTATAAATATTTATATCATTTCTACAATAGATGATATATATTAATATCTATTTCTTTTTTTAAAAATGAAGTGAAAAAATCGGTCAAAGAGAACGATGTCAGGCCTTCTTACTGTTATTAGCCTGATTGTTACTGATTTATTTAACACACTTGTTTATAATGTTAATATAATTGATTGAATTGTGCGCGGCGTTATTGATGCGTACCATATTTGTTTATATAAAAATAAATCGGAGTTTTTATCGATTTTTCGCATTATACTGAAATTGAGATTCAAAAAATAAAGAGAAATTAATATTTTTATACAATATAATATTACTTTAAAATAACAAACTTATTATTATTTACTTGTAATATATTTTGTAAAAAAAAATAAAAATTTTTAAAATAATATTACATTATTTAATGATTTATTTAATTTTATTCCTTTTTTGCATAAATAATAAATAAATAGCAAGTATTGTAAATGTCCACTGAACTGTTTTCTTTACATACTTTTGGTCAAATTTGACAATATTGCTCTCACAGCGAAGGAATTAAGTATGGCGCTACTCTAAATCTAAAGGACGTAAAATGTGTATAAGGACTACATTAATCTATTAAATCCACACGATTTGAAATTTTCCGCGCTTCGTTGAATCGTTACGTAGTTCCGGGTACAAAATGGCATCTCTAGTAATTTTTCCCTGCATTGGCACAACTCTCCTTAGAGGAACTCTAAAGCGTGAGCTTTGATCGCCACATATATGTCTGATATACTCTTAGGCCGGTATTCATAGTCGGGTCTTAAATTTAAGATCGTCTTAAGTTTATCTTTAGATGCTGTACGAATCAGTTCATTGGCTATAGAGTATCTGAAGATAAACTTAAGACTTAATTATAAGACCCGACTATGAATACCGGTCTTAATGTATTTTCTCTAAAATTTTATGTAAATATGGCCGGTATTCATAGTCGGGTCTTAAATTTAAGATCGTCTTAAGTTTATCTTTAGATGCTGTACGAATCAGTTCATTGGCTACGGAGTATCTGAAGATAAACTTAAGACGGTCTTAGGGCGGAATTCATAGTCAGATCTTAAGACGATCTGATCGTCTTAAGATCGCGTTCAACCAATGAAATGACGCTATACGAGGTCTTAAGACGATCTTAATTATAAGATCTGATTATGAATACCGGTCTTAATTATAAGACCCGACTATGAGTACCGGCCCTAGTACCGTGGACACAAGGCTTAATGCGTCGTCTACAATGGCAGCAAGAGTATAACTATAAGAAGAGTAAGAAATTAACCAATCGCTGTCGAATATGAGAAGAATAATCGACTGCGATTGGTTAATTTCTTACTTTTTATAGCTCTTACTTCTTATAGCTATACTCTTATAGCTATACTCCTACGGTCATTGTAGACCATGCATAAAAGAATCGTCTTGCACTTCGCCTCAACGCTCCATCGAGATGAGCAGAGATGAGCACAGATTGTTGCCGCTGGAGACTAGGGCCGGTATTCATAGTCGGGTCTTAAATTTAAGATCGTCTTAAGTTTATCTTTAGATGCTGTACGAATCAGTTCATTGGCTACGGAGTATCTGAAGATAAACTTAAGATGGTCTTAATTATAAGACCCGACTATGAATACCGACCTAATTGTAAGTAAACTGCGATGGATTCGATGGATTAAAGTAGTGGCGCTCCGCAAGTGGCCTTTTCAAGGTTATCTATGTTACCATAATGAATGTTGCCGTGTACATACGTGAATGTGCGTGTGCACGTGGTCAGTGATGCAAACTTGCAGACGAAAGTGACGAAACAGCCACGCTAGATTAGGTGGAGAGAATGGCTGTACGAGGGCGCTCGCCGAGCGCTGAGCGCCTTCGGACAGCCATTCCCTCCACCTAAGGTTTGTTCGCGTCGCTTGCCCCAACATGCTCCTACTCGCTCCAATACGCTCCAAACTATAGTATTACGTTACGTATACTATTGGCTACGTTTACATCGTGGACTTGATACGCGTATCAAATAGTAAATAACTAGTACATTGATTCAGCTATTGGCTGATCAGCTCAAATATACTACTTGATACGCGTATCAAGTGCTCGATGTAAACTAGGCCATAGATTGGAGCGTATTGGAGTGAGTAGGAGCATATTGGGGTATTGCGACGCGAACAAACCCCTAATCTAGCGTGGTTGTTTCGTCATTTCCGTCTGCAAATTTGCATCACCACGTGGTGTACATACGCATAGAGAGTAATGGCTGGTATTCATCGGGTCTTATAATTAAGCCTTAAGGTGGATTCATCGCGGCCGTACTTAGCGAGGACCCGCCACAGAATTCTCAGTTTTTTTGATCATAGAAAGAGAATCTCTAGTCGAAAAGTTATGGAGTCATGTTATTTAGATAATAAAGATCTAATATTCGATTATAGCAAAAAACACTACAAAAAAATTTTCTGAAGAAATATCTGCTCAATATCTTGTATTATGTAATACGGTCACATTTACTATTTGCAACTGAATATCTTGTAAGGTCAATAACATGATTTTCTCGACGAAATAATATTCAGCAGATCGAATTCTATATCATAACCATGGAGACTAGAGCTAAGGAGATTCAACTAATAGTTTAAATGCATGATTTTAAAAAAAATCATATGAATAGGTTTTAAGTGTTTTGGAAAAATAAAAAAAAAAGTTTTTCATAATTTTAAGACTATTTATCAACAGAAAGAGCTTCCGGATGGACGCCACGTGCAGACCCAGCGCCATGTTGATGTTTCACGCTATGCCGACGTTTCGCAAGCATTGCAGCTTGCATCATCGGCAAAGCGCGAAACATCGATATGGCGCTGGGTCTGCACGTGGCGTCCATCCGGAAGCTCTTTCTGTTGATAATATCAATGGCCACGAAAGCCTTAAAACTAGAATTAATAATATTTATTTGCCAAAAAACTAACTGTTGCAAATTTACGACATTATGCATTTAATTATTTAAAAAAAAACAATAAAAGCAATATTTCAACAAACAAATACATGCAACATGTAATACTAACCTTATACAGTAGAAAATACAATTTTGATGTATAAAAAACCCCGTAACCACTTTTTTAGAAAAAATTTCGCGTACATAAATCAGGTGCATTGCCGGCACTAGATATAAGTAATGTGGCGTACATCCGCACATCAAGCACTTAAGGAGATTCTAAACGCTGTTTTTAAGATCGTCTTAAGTTTATCTTTAGATGCTGTACGAATCAGTTCATTGGCTACGGAGTATCTGAAGATAAACTTAAGACAATCTTAATTATACCCGACTATGAATACCGACCTTTCTTTATTAGATGACTGACTATCGTTCGCGCGCGTGCAAAGACTTCTAGTTACTGCTCTGAACTCCTACACTCTCGGAAACTGTTTGGGAACTGAGTCTTCTGGCGGACGTTTAAGCGGGAAACACAAGGTGCGTTCCGTTTCACGCATATACGCGCATTTATCTATAGTACACGTTACGTATACTATAGATCATGCGCGCATCATGCGTGAAACGGAACGCAGCCACAGACTTTTGCATAATGCATAATACATATGCATAAGAAATTCGATTGGTCGAATTCCTTATGCACATGCTAACGGACCAATCAAATTTCTTATGCATATGCGTTATGCGTTATGCAATGGTCTGTGCTCCCCGCCTTACTGAGTCAGTGCTCTCAACTGATGATAAATAAAGGTTCTTATTTTCCCTATCCTAGTTATTTCTATCTTTCCCTAAAATAATCTTACGATTGTTGTCAGATCGGCATGCGCACATTCACCTGCACATTGTTGCACTGCTATACATGTACATGGTTCAGAAGTATTTTGTCATGTTTATAGGCAATAAAAATGACTGTTGCATTTCTGCAACCGCATGTAAAGAAAAAAATTGGTAATACTTAAGAATACGGGCCTCCTCACCGTTTTCGTTGAAACTTTACAATATTGCGTATTTTGGTCCGTAAAACACGAATATGAAAGTTAAAATCGTCGCTCTATTCGTCTCTCGCAGTTATAACGTATTGAAAATTGACAGTTTCGGGGTTATGAAACCTGTCGTACCGACGATGTACAGACTGTCTGAGCATGCGCAGTGATGTACTGCAGATCAGCTGACCACGCCAGCGTCAAAAGTGCGCGAAATTGAAAATGTTAAAAAGGATACAAGTTAGGTCAACCGCGTAGGGGGTCCCGGGGGCGAAGCCCCCCCCACTATCAAGTACCGAGTTCTATTACAAAAAGAAATTTGCCGTCGCGTACGATTTATCACGGATATCTCTTGTCTCGGGATTACTTTGTATCGTTGAAATCGATACGTCGTCCGTTTGTAAGGTACCGAATAGCTCGGCGAGATTTCTGTACGAGATAGGGCGTTTCTTCTCGCGACGTTTCACCACGCGTCCCCACACCTTGCGTCAGGGGTCTGTGCTAATCTTTTCGGTTTCAATCATTTTTAGTATAACGTAGACTCATCGATTTAGTAAGGCGAAGATTTATTTCACAAGGCTACTTTTATTAATTTTTAATTTGTTTTTACATTTTGGATAATGTATTTCACCAAGGTCTAAAGAATTTTTGATGTAAACTCAATCAAAAGTTCAGAAAGTCGAAGTTTAACGAACAAACCTATAGAAAACGTCATATGTCGGCAACCTTTTCGCTCCATCTTTGTCTTATAAAGTTTTATTTATTATATATGTTGACCGAATGGATCATCGACCGTCGTATGCATATTTGCCGTTTTTGTTTGTTATCGTGGATGTTATGCGGACGGTACTGCGAGTGCTATTTCGAATAAACTCCCTCCCTCCCTCCCTCTCCCCGCGGTGCGAAGCACAGGATGGGTAACCAGGTGGTACGAGGCGGGAACACGTCGCACAAGAAAGTGGAATCCACAACGGGCACCGGTAATGCGAATCACGGCACGAACGTCGCCACTGCCGTCGTCTCCAAGAGCGAGCCGGATCACCACAATTCTCACACGCAATTCTTTCCGATCGAAAGCCTAGCCAAGGTACAACGGCCTGTTCTAATGACAGACCTTAAGCTTGATATCTTGGAAAATTTCGTTTTTTTTTCCAGAAAAAAATGTAGAAGCGACACAACGGCGATTCTTTATTGCCTTTTTACAGCTGTTCGGGAAAACAATACATTGCTATTTGGCTTTTTAAAATTATTTTGCTCGTATCGATATACTTTTGCTTGTGCTGTGTCTTTTGGAATTTGTTTCATGCTACTTTCGCAACTTCTTCGAATATCATTGTATACTTCTCTGGATATTTTTTAAATCTTGAATTATATCTTTTTCTGCCAATTGTAAAAGTTAACTTTTGAAATCTGAGATTCCAATCAGGTAAAAATATTGGAGTCGATCAATCAGATGACTGTTTTTCTGCGAAGATGCTTGATAATATCAAAAACAAAGTGTGACAAATTATTATAGATTGTTTATGGAAAAAAATTGTATTTAAGGATTGTCGAATTAGAGACTTGAGCAATTGTTCTTCCGGTTTGCTTCACTTCAAGATCCTAAAACTTTTAAAAACAGTTATTATTTTGTTATTTTTATCATTTTTTCTGCATATAAGGTTAATAGCTATATATCTTATACTAGCTTATCAAAGGTTACCTGACTGATTCTATTTATATAATGAAAACATATAACCTTCTTTTGCAGATTAAATTATAAATGTTGCTTGTACTTTTACTCTGTCCATACAGCAAAAATCTCCAGGAAATGTCTTGGGATGTCTTAGAAACATCCTTAAGATATAAAATATCCTTTAAACATCCTGAGGATATCCTACAAACATTTCTTGGAAGTCTGTTGTATGGATGTACTTAATGGTTTTTTTTTTTTTTTTTTTTACAAACTTGCATATAGAAATTATTTATGTCTCTTGGAATAAATTCTAATATATTTAGTGGTATTGATATGTAAATGTATATTTTGTAGATACTAATATTGATATGTAAATGTATATTTTATAGATACTATCGCATCTTGCCTATCAAGAGGAACATGTTAACGGCATTACCAAGTCTGTATTTGAGAAGTACTTATTTCCCACTCATCCCGACCTGAGCGAGAAACTCTTTACTTACTTACACCACAATGCCCATGCGACGACTGCATACATAAGTACAACAGCTTTCAAGCAGCAAGCCGAGAAATTTTTATCAATAATGAATGATCAAGCTATATTGGAGAATTATATAAAGATGTATTCCAACATAAAAAACGGCAGCAACGTTACACCTGAGATGCTGCGAGCATTGTTGATGTGTTGCTACCAGCTAGCGATGGAAAATAACAGCACCAGTTTGTGCCTTCACTCGCAACAGATAATAAACGCCGTTGTTGTTTCATGTGTTAGTAAATTTATTTATGCAATACGGTATAAATATGTAATTAGAATTTATTTACATTTTTTTTGTAATTATTATATATTGTAACCATTCATTCAATATTGAGTAACAGCGGTATTTAAATGGGTGCTTTGAATGAATAATTAATAGATAAATATACAATATGTTCTGTTCTTAGATGTTATAATACTTTGCAGTTTCACGGCAAGACTAGTTTATCTACAAGTTACGTGAGCAATTGGATCGGGCAGCATTGCCCCCGCTTGGTATACGGCCTGCAACGATACGTAGTACACGTGTTAACAACTGCTTATCGCAGTGGTAAAGTACTTTTATCAAAAGAGCAACCGCAACCCCCTGTGGAGATACCTACTCCCGTACTAGAAAAGTCTGATCGAGAGTTTCCTCAAACAAACTTATTGCCAATAAGCTATGTCTGGTTGTTGTCGTGTACACTACCGCAGTGCTACCTTCAGGTATGTTGATACAGAGTAGGCAATATGAATAATCGATACTATTATGTCCTGCCTGTAAAGTTTTTTGCATAAAGAGATTAATTATTATTGCCGATAAACCTAGAGTATCATATACATAACTGGATCTACGTATCTATGTGCGTGTGTATGTGTAGACCAACGATTCACCGAAGGACATAACTCAGGCTTTGATAGCCAGGAGAACAGGCAGTATTTGTCCAAGGCATTGGACGTTACTGTACAATAGCGGAGAACACGGGACCGGGGCTAATCGCTTCCTTCACCATGTATTAGGTTACAGAGGTCCGACTCTGCTAATTATAAGAGCCGCTAGTGCAGAGAAAGACGAGGAATGTCTGACGTATTGCGTGTGCTCGGCCGTCGAATGGCGAGAGAGTCATCTCTATTGGGGCGACGAAGACTCGATGGGCTTTCAACTGATTCCGTCCTATAAAATCATGGAGAAAGGTCCAAAAATACTATACCTGAACACGAATATCAGAGGCTATCCACACGGCTTGCGACTTGGTAGCGATCCACGTTCGCCGCTTATTAGTATTGACGAATCATTCCACTCCGTGTCTATCGCCGGCGCACCTTATCGCATCGCCAGTTTGGAAGTCTGGGGTTGTGGTGATACAAAGCTAAGGTAATATTTTGCAAGCTACGAAATGAAACCGCTTGTTGATGCAATTTGATAATGAGAGATTGCGCTTGCTATTGCGTTTGCAGAGAAAAGCAATTGGAGATCAAGAAGTGGCAGGTGAAAGAAGCGGAGAAGCAGAGAGTCGTCAAGTTAAGTGCGAGCGATTGGCTGGACCACCCCGATCGTTACTTACTAGAACTAGCTGGTAGAGCGTCTTACAACGAGTCTAATAAATAATTAGAGCCACGAATAAAACGCGTGCTCAAACAGCTGCTCATATTACTATTTTACTTTGTACATATGTATATAGCGTCAGAGATATTACGGATATACCGGAATTTCTGTACTTATATGATGTACGAAGAACGTACACATGAAATGTGATTATGTGACTTATGTGAAATACAGGGACTTATGCTTGATGTACTTAAGCACAAGTGCCAGTTTGTAATGGTCTATTTATTTTTCTTTTTTTTCAGTATTTCCTTATAAAATGATGTTTTCTCTGCTACTTTATAAGTACTAATTGCTTTAGCAGATTTATCTATTAAAAGATTATTTCTGAAGTTTTCAAAATTTTTAAAAATTTGTAATTTTGTTTTAAAAATAGAGTTTTTATCTAATTTTTACAAACTTAACTTTATAAATTTTACTTTAATAATCAACATGCGGAATCATCTTTTGATTATTTATACAAAAGAAAAAACGTGCTTATATATATCAAGTTGAAAATAAATATATTTTTGTACAAAATCTCGTACATACTTATATCTCGATATGTCGCGTACATTTGTAAAGTGTTTGTTAAATGTGCACTTGGTGCAATTGTGATGCTATTTTACGAAATATTAACAAAATGCGATTGGTTTATCAGTTTTTTTCATTGTTGAAACTTGTTCGATTAATCTTGAAATTCTTTATCACGATTGTCAATACTACGAATGAGACTTTTCCAGCTGAAGTCTTCCTCGCCGTCGTGCAGATTTATCACATTCTTCTCATCGATGATGTCAAACAGACTTTTGAACGGCATATATCTCAACAATGTGACTTTATCACCGATTATAATCAACTTGTGTCTCGCGCGAGTGATGGCTACTGTCAAACGTCGCTGATCGTCTAATATCTCGAATTCCTTCTTCGTATCGTATTCGACACTTTTCGTACACGAGTATAGTATAACGTCCTTATCGCGTCCCTGATATTGGTCTACGGTATTCACTTCCACTTCCTTATCTATTATTTTTTTTAATAAATTTATGTGAGCGTTATAAGGTGCGATAATTCCTATATTTCTAGCGCATATGCCTGCTTCAGTGAGTACCTGGACGAGACGTAAAGTAATAGCGACTTCCCAGATGTTGGAGTACGCTTGATTCAACACAACATCTCTGTTGTCAGACTCAACATTCAAGTTATAAGTGCTACCAGTATTGAGTACCATCACCGAATCATCCAAGTTTCTGGAGAGCGTACTTCTTATCCACCTTTCGCAGGACGAAAGAACTTGCTCTATGTTTGTGCCGGTCAATGTCGCGTTCTCTACTTGTTTGTTGCCCGACACCAGTTTGCCGCGATACGTCGTATCGTTGGCCAACCTCATGATCCTCCCATTCATTCTGTACTGCTTCCACAGGTTGATGGTGTTGTCATCGCTGTCCAGTCTAACGAATAGGGATTCATCCGCGCCGAGCTTCGCAGCCGTTTTGCTTTTGATGACAGGCGGCAGCTGATCCGGATCTCCGACAAGGACGAACTTGCGCGCGCTGTACAGCGGTCGCAGCACAGTGGGCTGCATGATTTGCGCACTCTCGTCAATTACGCATACGTCGAAGCTGCGTCTCCTAAGGAGTGCATGATACGCGCCGTAGCAGGTCACGCCAACGATCCGTTTGCTGTTGTAAAGTGTCTCCAGGTCCTCCGGCGAATCGCAACTCGCGATCGCGTATTCCTCGCTTTTGCATGTCAACAAGGGGTGGATCTGTTTCGTCGACCCCAGACGCAGGAAGTCGATGTTCCGTTCCAGCAGCTTGAGGAGAACATTGTCCACCGCGCTGTGCGTATGCGCGGTGATCAGGACGCTAGAACCCAACTCCTGCAACAATTCTATCAGAGCCACCAGCGTCTGCGTTTTCCCTGTGCCAGGCATACCTTTTATCAGAACGTATTCGTGAGCGGCCACCACCTTCAGCACAGCTCTTTGCTGATTTTCATTTAGATCGCTTATTATTTTGGTGCTAGTCGACACTACTGAACGTGGCAATTTTTCGACAAACGTAGCCGGTCTTCTATCGATGATGATGCGTCGAAGTTTAACGCTCGTTTCATCGTTACTGAGCAGACCGGCCACATTCGCATAATTGAATGTAGACAGACCTGACGAGGGATACTTATCGATGTGGAACGTAGAATGTGCATGCAATCGCGTAATATCTTTGTCCAATAGGACTGCGACGATGTCATGCGAAACATGCATTATATTTCCGGACGCTATATTAACTCTTGTATCCGTGCTAACAATAACATAATCGTCATCGGCAAGCACACCGCCGAGCGTGCCGTTCTCGATAGTCTCCCCTTTAATGTTGATACGTGCAAATTTGTGCTGGTACCTATCATCCCGCTCCACCACTTTGCCGATAATTTTCAAGTTGCAGATACACGTCCCTCTCGCCTCCCTCTTCTCGGGATTTGTCGTCCATATACTGCTTAAGCTGCTATTACTGTTCTCATAACTTTCTTCCAATTGCAATAATGCAATCCACTTCATAATGTAATCCAAATGGCTGATCTCAAAATCATTCTGCAGCTCTTTAATTAGCGATGTTAATGGATGCGATGGTGACAAATTCGCGTTCGAGTCCTTCGCCAAGTATGCACAGCATAGAGTTTGATAGGGACATCTGCTGCACGCACTATGATGATTTATTGGCTCAGGCAATTCCATTGCCTTTAGCTCCAGCTCCGAGTTTATATTACATAGATCTTCGGGTTTTTTAGCAAAATAATACGCCAAGGTATTGCGCAACAATATCAAATCCCTCTTCTCGTGGTGTCCGCTTTTAATTTCTTGCATCGCGTTTTCTTTTAGATATAACAAAAGTCCGGTATCGATATCCGGATCCCTGAAGCCCATCATCATGAGATAGAGAATAACCTGGCCCTTGTGCTCGAGAGAGTAAGAAGCTCTTCCAGTTTTTACCTCCAGGGGCATGACCTTTCTTCTCGAATTGATATTCACCTCCGCCGTCACATCTATCCTTCCCTTCAGGCCTAGTTTCGGTATGTAAACGTTTTCCTCAATGTCCTGTATGTTATTAATGCTCCCTTGAAAGTTGTCCTTTAGATTGCTTATGTACTGCTGTTTATTATCCTTAATGTAATGCTGAATGAATTCAAAAATTCTCGGGGCATACTCCATCATGCGTTTCCGACAGTCCATGAGCGACAGTTCTGACGCGTAGAGATAATTTAACGTATCTTTCGATTGTAAAATATTGTCCAACAGCTTAATCACATCAGACAACGCGCAGATATTTTCTCGCAATGCCTTTTGCAGCCATTGATGAACCAAAGATCCCACAGACATCGAAGAATAATCAGCGTTTAAATTTGGTAGTGACTCTATCTTCCTGAACTTCTCGGTCAACACTGCTCGCCTGCTGCAAAATAAACCACCCGTTACTGTCGTTCCCGATATTAACAAATCGGGCTGTGTCACGAGGAAACCGTTATTGTTATCCACAATCCATTGTCGCAAATCCTTCTTCGCCTGTATCGTGACAATATCATTAATCTTAATTTGTATATCTTTCCAAAATCCTGAACATGCGACAGTGTCGATACTTTCAGATTCCAGATGCTGCACTGTTAAAACAGTAACTTTCAACTCGTGCTTCATATCAATTATTTTGCATCTTTGCAAGGTGGTGAAATCAATCTGTGCGTGCCACTCCTCATCAAAGAAACTATCAAGCTCGTCTCCATTCATCATCACAGAAAGGTCTTCGGAAGATTCCACTTTCTTTAAATCATGCAATTTAGTCTTTTGCTCAGATGTTTCCACAACAGACAAAAATGACTTCGAAGCAACAGTATTTGACTCTTGCGTTTCTTTAAGAACATGAGCGTTACTACGAGCAACATCTGAAATATTTATATTTCTATTACAGGCAGAGTTTTGTAAAACATTTACATTCTGCTCACATTTTATTGCATGTGCCTCTTCCTCTTTCTTATTAACTTTCTGGAATACTGCATCATTACAAGTCCTTTTATTTTCTTTAAAATTACTATATGGATCCTCTAAATCTTTCAGTACAGAAAATGATATTGAATCCTCATGCGATTTGAAATTTCCTGTCTTTGCACAATGTTCTTTCAATGGCTCTTCATTCACATTACGTTTCTTCTTAACGCTCACGTAGGATTCTTCATCAAATGCATTATCTCTTTCCTTCCTTTTTCTTTCAATCGAGGGTTGAGATAAAGAGTTTATATCTGATATCTTATCATTGCTTATTGCACCTTTTGGAATTTTTATGAAGAAAGACGATATTTTTGTCTGAGATTTATTGATATCATTAGCAGGAGTCTGCGAACAGAGAAGATTCAAGAGCGGATTATCACACAAATTAATTTTTTGTCTACTTTTCAATCAATTTGTAAATACAAATTGCTAATGTCACGTTATCTCCTGTTATAACTGTATTAAATGTATTTCTATTCAGAAGTGAAAGAATCATATTAAGGTTCAACATGAATATTTTAAAATATAAGAAAAAGAATATATAGAAAAAAATGTAGAAGAGAAAAATAGTGAACATCAAAATAATGCACAGTCAATAATAACAATAACAGTTTCTTTACCTTCCTTTGTGACAATTGACGTTTCTTCATGTTCACATGCGACACAAATTCGAAATGACTTTACATATACCTCTTGCTCGTATCAACTCAAAGTGCCATCAAATGATTTTTATATTTCAAGCATTCGATATTAATAAACCTCACGAAAGCTTCTGACGTAGAATTATCGTTCCCGCGCAAATGTTCCACGTATGTCGCCATTTTAACAACACGTTTCGTAAACAGCTAGATGACGTATCTACTGATCAGATGTGAATTGGACTTACGAACGTAACGCGAAATTTTAACGCTAGATGGTATGGTATGCGAATGATCTTAAAATCAAAATTATGGCGCCAAGAATCGAAATTATGGCGAGAGATCTCAATACTCCACTTGTATCTTTCAATAAAAGAAAAACAGTATCGAAATTTTCTCGCACAGGGAAAATTAATCTTCATACGCACATATATATGTATATAAATAAACAAATATCAAATAGTATTACAAAGAGTATAGTATTATATTAACAATTAAAGGACAAACGAATAAAAAATAAAAGTACATTTAAAAACAGAAAGCAATTTATCATTTACAAGACAGAAGAAAACTTAATAAAACTAATGCTGATTCTGTTTCTAAAAGGAGGTAGGAATTGCTCGATACAGCCAGTGCGGACTCTGTTTCCAAAAGAAAGTATTTACCGGTAGCTTATGAGGATTCTATCTTGAAAAAGAAATAGTTGACAAAAATTTTAAATGAAAAGATAAATGTAATAATATAAATACAACAATTATTTCATATAATAATATTTTATATAGTTATAACATTTAATATTTAATATATTCATATATCATATATAATAATATATTAATATATGTATTATTATATATAATTTTTACCAATACAAATATATATTAGATATTAAAAAACAGTACAAGCATTCTGTCGCGATTATTTAAAGAAACATCAAGAGAATTTATTACGTATTCA
The DNA here is from genome assembly GCA_901521435.1 of Crematogaster levior. NCBI lineage: Eukaryota > Metazoa > Arthropoda > Insecta > Hymenoptera > Formicidae > Crematogaster > Crematogaster levior. The sequence continues at coordinate 300,647 of CABEGB010000925.1, read as the reverse complement.
TATTTACGATTTGATCTCTACAGCAAGTAATTCTGATATCTTAAAGTTGAAGCAACCTGCACTTTACTTTATTGTAGGAAAAGAATTTAACGAAGAACTAATTAAGATATGTTTATTGGGATAAATTGAATAATACTTAAACTAATTAATACATTTTTTTATAATTTAGATATTTTTTTCAAATAGGAATTGTTATGTGGCTACGAACTGATTCATTTTCATCGTTATATCTGCAATTAAAAGACAAGATAAGCGACTATTAAGAGACAAAAAAATAAACAATTTTTAAAATTTTAACAAAGCTATTTTGTAGCAAATGCATAAAATTTATTTTACACACACGCACGCACGCACAATATCTTTAAACGTTTTTTTTTCTGTATGATAAAAAACATTATTTTGTACATCAGTTACTAACGTACCTTAAAAAAAAGAAAGTTAAGTTATTAAAAAATGTTTTAACAACTTAATCGCTCTCCTTCAATCGATCTACAACTGCTTTTGGAATAATATTTTGGAACAATATTTCCGTATTTTTTTGAGTATCATTCGACAATTTTTTTTTAGTATCAAAATACGCTTTGAACACTTCTGCACGTACGAGTGGCCAATCCCACATATCTTGAAATATACGATACGCATAATTTTCCGAACCAAATTGAATGGCAAACTTCAAAGCGTTTGGAGTAATTGTATTCCATCCATTTTTGATGCACAAGCGTAGCCAGTAGAATCTGCAAAATGTACGTGCTCGTTATCTTTTACAATTATTGTGAATTAATCTGGATGCAGATATTTATATATATATTTACTGTAGTTTATAATTATAATTTTTTAAATGGAACAACCCATAAAGAATTGACATCATGTTCAACTTCTCTGCGGTCAGAACATAATCCGAATAATATAGATATTTAAAAAATTCTTTTTTCTGGATATCAGAAAGTGACTTTGAATATAGCAATTTAAGAGGTATATTATCGGATTTGTCATCCCAGTTTATCCATTCTTCGACTAAGGAGAAAAACGTGTTTGAATACATTAAAAACCATGGCTTATTTGCCTGTGGTCCTGTGTCATAAAAATATATGTTCCATTTAATCGAGTTCAATATCTGAAAACAAAAACAAAACGTAAACTCATTATTTCTTGATAAAAATATCAATACTAATAAAATCGTAGTTTATTCTTCTAAAAAGTGCGTTACCCTTTTTTTATCATGAAAGTAGTTATATAAGTATGTCATCCAATCTTTAGAGTTTACATTTTTATTTGCAAACACAGAAAAATAAGATTTAAGAAATGGTTCGAATACTGATGGCCCTCCTAATTTATACTCTAGGTGTTCCAAAAGCATACATCCCACTTCATAAGGCACATCATTCATGGCGTCTTCAGGATTTATCTTCGACACAGGTATTAAACTTTGTAACATATTGGTATTTTGGTACTTTTTAATCTGTAATACAGTTTCAGAGAGAAATAATATATAGGAATACAGAAACATATATGTACATGCAGTTAATTGTGCATTAAAAAATTGTTATCTGGCTTCATGTCCAACATTATTTATTAAGTCATTTATTTTATAATCAAAGATAATACCTTACCTTCATTTGCATTTTGCAATTCATTTTTAGTATGATAAATCTTGTACTTTCGATTGACATTTCTATTTTTCTTATAATTTTTCTGCAAATAAACATACCGAGACTCTTATTCAACCACAAATGATTATAATTTACACTTGTAACTAAATATTCTGTCCACATGTGTGAGATTTGCTGAGCTAATGAGCAAATAATCAAAGAAATATCTCCGTTAATTAAAGTTGGCGAAACGAATATCACGTTTGGACATTCTACTTTAATATATTTTAGTAAGATGTTTTGTGGAAGCACACATATATTGTATGTACCTAGAAATATAATTTTATTGTAAATAACATGAAAGTATAAAAGAACAAGGATTAATAGTCCACAAAGATAAAATTTATTTTGTGTGTGTGTGTGTGTTATTTATTATATATGTGTGTATATGTATATTATTAAATTGATAAGTAATATAGTTGATATTTTACTCCAAAAAGATCCACACAAATTTTCGGCAATCTGTAATATGCTTTCAATATTTGCAAATGTTGTAATACTTTGTTTAACATATTTTTTTTCAGCAAACACACTGCATCGTGGGCTGAGTTTAAATGTCTCTAGTGAACCCACAGCAATAACTACTCCGTAAGCCGGTATTGGTCTCGTTTGAACAAATTCATATAGGACTTGATCGCGAGTGTGGATTACATTTTTCAAATTTGCAGACATTATAACTCTGAAATCGGTTGGTACTAAAATCTAGAAATAAAAAAAGAAAAATAAACGTATAAATATGTATCAAGAAAAATTAAATAGATATCTTATTTTAATTTTAAGAAAACATGCATTAGATATATATTTATATCGACATATATAACATCATTTGATATCTTAGTTATAATCGACATATACATATGTATATATATTAAGATATGTATAATATTAAAGAAAAAATATATTTTAAAATTTGTTTTAATTAACACATTACAATTTCTTCTCAATTTTTAATTACTTTTATAAATAAATCTTTCATACTCTGTGTTTATGTATAAGAACAGAATCTATATAAATGTTGTTTACGTTTAAATTCTTACCTTAGCACTATACGTAAATTTGACAGATGGTGTGTCCTGACATGGAAATATGGCTCTTGACAATGTATACTAAAATAATTGAAAATTTTATTCAACGTATGCTGACATAGATATATAAGTTACTTTGTTTATTTAACTAATTAATTTACCTGAGAGCCAGACAATAGGAAAGGATGTGTACCATCGGCAGTTTGCTCAGGTGTTAGCCAAAGTAATGAAAGACAATGTTTACTTGTTTTATATTCAATCTCAATTTGACACCTGAAAATATCGTATCAATATAGGTGTACTAATTCTTATAATTGATAAATTCTAATTAATAATTTTTAATATAACAGTTATCTTATAGGAGAGTTTAAAAACAATACACGTTATAAATAAAACAAAACAAATATATTAGTCTTCTTCAATAACAATTAACAACCTTTGACATTTACCTATGATTTCTAATATATTTGTTTTGTTTTCTTTAGGACATGTATTGTTTTTAATCTCTCCCTCGTAAAAGGTTTAACTGTTATATTATTCATTTGAATTTCAACGAGCTCAACCAATATTGATAATTTTTAATTTTTTCTAAAAATATCTTCACCTAGATTTATAGTTTTGATCATCAGTACTTTCAACATTTTTTGGTAATGATATGTTAAGTTCGTATCCAAAATTATATCGACGTCCAATATAATGTTGTAACCGTGACCCAGTAATGCAATTTGTAACTTTTATTATGTTGAGATCATAGCCGTGATCTAAAATCTAATTGCTCGGTATTAATAAATTTTTCAAAATTTTTGTTCGATATAAAAGGAAATATGTACTCACTACTGTATTAGCTGAAGATATCCTTTCTATAGTCAAAATCGCTTTTCCTTCAATAATTTTTTGATCAAAATTCACACTTAATATTAAATCGGTATGGACTACACACGCACATTCTAATAATCAGAAAAGTACAGAAATTTAAAAATATATAGATAATAAAGATGAACAATATGATGATACACACAACATATATATATATATATATATATATATATATAAAGTAATGCATGCAAGACAAGAAACAAAATATATTGTAATTAAAATCATTATAATAATTGAGTATAGTATTATCTATATAACACATAATTTTTAGGTTTTTTTATGTTAAATGTAATATATCTTGTGCTCTTAAAAAGATTCACAGAATATGTATTGTCAGTTAATTAAAGTCGTTAAAGAACAAGCTAATTTTGAAAATTATTAATTTAGTATTAGTATTTTTTACTAAGATACATGTTAAAAATATGTGCGATAGGAAGACAGTTTTATCTTTCGAAGTCTTTCTAATGAATTTTGTAATATTCGTCAACGTATAAAAAATATAAATTATATATACAAATAAACTTTGAATGTTTTGTATTATACTTATGTAATTAAATAGTTAATTAAATAATAAAATTACGTGGTTGGGCAAAACTGTACAAATCACGATCAGTTATATCAAAAAACATTTTAAAGCCAAGTAACTCGATAACGATCCTTCAAGAACTAACCGCAAGGACAGTTACGCTTCTACCTTTATCTATATTTCCCTTTGTTTGGCTACATCGAATGTTTATTTAGGATATCGAAGAGCGAAATTAACTGTAACTTCTAGATAGCATGTAAACAATTGGATAGGTGACAAATCGAACTCGCGGTTTATTTTTGTTACAGGCTGCATTTCTTCTTAATTGGGGATCTCCCAATCGATTCCGGGTGATAACAATGAATAAAAACCGGATATTATCGTGTATATCGTGAATGTGCATATTCACGAACAAGGAGACAATAATAATTTATAAAATTAATAATATGAGCTAATTGTCTCAATATGTCAATAATTGCGCGTTAAATTCCGTAAAGCCTTGTGTTTACGATACTAGAAATCGGTCAGAAGTCTTGATCCGAGAAGTGTTGTTCAGCCAATAAAATTGCCTCTTTTCCATAAAAAACTGCAAGTTGATTGGCTACATATTTTAGCTTAAGAACAACCGTTCTTCGTGATACGTCGATGCTCGGTAGCCTCGGAGAGTCTAGAGTCACGTGGTTCTGCCATTTGTCGCCGCTATCGCCTGTTCGCAGGGTGCATAACCTCTCAACGTGTCCGCTTTCACGAGGAAGAGAGTCGGTAAGATTTCGTTTGCTCATCGCACCTCACGTGGCTGAATTTACTGTGCGCGCGTCCTTTGATAGACGACAAGTCGCCTTTATTAAGAAAAGTTCGTCACACGTTCAAGTGATGACAGAAGGGGAAAGTATGAAAGGCCACATTATGTGGTTTTTGTGACTCGAAAATTGTCTGATCGTGCCACGTATGCGCCCGATATTTGTTAAATTATACATATTACCCGCTTGAATCAGTTTATATTTATATTTTTAGATTTGTGTATATATCCGTAATTACATTGGGTATAGTTATATATTCAAGGGTGCAGTGTTTTGCAATGTAATGCAATGTAATTTGGAAGTGTACGTTCGCCTCTTATTACATTTTGCTTCATCATTTACAGAGCGTTTGCAATCATGAGCCGTTTCTTTGCAACTGGCTCAGATTCTGAGTCTGATAGTGCATCTGAGGAGGAGCAGATACCAAGGGCACCTGCAACGGCTTTTACTGTAAGTACTGTGCTCGAAGCAAATGTTTCCATCTAACTTTTATTAGCAAATTTTGTACCATATCGTCCTATTATTAAAATAATATGAAATATCTCTACAGTTCAGCGATGACGAGGAAGAAACAAAGCGCGTTGTACGTTCCACAAAGGAGAAGAGATATGAAGAAATTGCAAATCTTATAAAACTTATTAGGAATTATAAAAAGATCAAGGACATGAGCAGCATGTTGACCAGTATGTGGTTTCAATTTTTCGAATTTGTGTGCAATTGAGAATTAGATCAGTGAAGATTAAGTATACATTATTAGTTAATTTCTTTTTAATGAGTATTTCTCATAATTCTAGGTTTTGAGGATTTGATGAGAGCTTATCAGAAAGCTTTACCAGTGATCACAAAGGAAGAGCTTGGACAAACGCCTCGATTTTATGTTAGATGTTTGGTGGAAATGGAAGATTTCATTAACGAGGTTTGGGAAGATCGCGATGGACGCAAGAATATGTCTAAGAATAATTCCAAGTCGCTTTCAACGTTGCGTCAAAAATTGCGAAAATATAACAAGGATTTTGAGGAAGATATTGGCAAATTCAGGGAGAATCCTGATCAGGACGACGACGAGGAAGAAGAGAAAGGTATAATTATTACGAGAAACATAGATGCTTGTTTAAGTTCAAATCTTCTAAGATGAAAGAAAATGAATTATTTCTATTTCAGCCGAGGAAGTTATTGAATCTGAAGAAGAAGAGGACAGCGCTGTAGCTTTCAAGAAGGCGGGATCGGAAGCAAGTGAACCTGATGTGTCCAAGTTCAAGGTATTTTTTATAACGTTGAGACTTACGAGCGCCGAAGGTTGATCAAAATAATTTTTTATAAACCTATTTATGCATTTTTTCATTGCAGAAAACTGTGACCGATGGTGAAGATGGTAGTGAAAGCGAATCTGACTGGGGCAGTGATTCAGACAGTGAGAGCACAAGTAGCGATGATGAAGGCCAATATCAAAATATTCGTGAGCGCTTCATCAAAAAGTATGTTTTTTTACACATTCTATTATAAAATTGAAAAATATTTTCTACCTAATGAAAAATAATAAATCTAACGATAATGACACTAATACTTTTTTTCACACAGAGCTTCAACCCAGGAAGACGACGAGGATAAAGCAAAGAGGAAAGAACAACGTAAAGAACGCAAGGAAAAGGAACGAAAGAAGAAACGTGACGAGGACGATGGCGAAGGAGAATGGGAAACCGTTAAGGGTGGCGTGGCTATTCCCTCCGAGAAGCCGAAAATGTTCGCCAAGGACGCGGAGATTAACATCGGTGCCGTGCTGAAGAAGCTTTCCGAAATAATTGCAGCTCGGGGTAAAAAGCGCACAGATAGACGCGAGCAAATAGAGCTCTTGCACGAGCTACAACTGATAGCCGACGCTCATAATCTCGGCTCAGCCGTAGCCGTGAAGATTAAATTTTCCATTGTATCTTCCATATTCGATTACAATCCAAAAGTTTCTGATGCTATGAAGCCGGAGTATTGGTCGAAGTACGTTTTATTTTTATATGAAATATATATATATATACGTCTATGTATGTATTATACATGTATATATAAATTTATAAGTTCTCTATATACGGTTTAAAGTTAGCATTAAACATTTATAAATATTTTTGTTACAGAATACTGGAGCGTATTACCGAGATGCTGGATATGTTGCTGAGCAATCCAGACATGGTAATAGCAGAAACAATAGCAGAAGAGATGGAAGAGTTTGAGACGATGCCATACAAGATACACGGTTGCGTGTTGACACTAGTAGAACGTCTCGATGAGGAATTCACAAAGTTGCTGAAGGAATGCGATCCACACAGCAACGAATATGTGGAAAGGTAATATCTTTTGAGAGAAATACATTATATATAATACTTGTGTACTTAAATTATACAATATATTATATATAAGTCTAAAGATAAAAGGGCATAAACGAACGAGCTAGATGACAGTGCTAATAATATGTAATTTTAAAAACAATTGAATACAAAATGATCATAACAAGGCAAACATTTCGACTTTAAATGAAGAAATGACTTAATAAAATCGTTTTACATAATAATCTTATCTGCTAAAATTCCGATCTTGCATCAATGGTCAATCCGCAAACGTAGTAGTTCTTCCTCTCATTATGCCTCTCAAAGCATAGCTGGAAGTTCAAACTTAATTTGTCGGATATATGCGCAAGTCGATAGATGTTACTCCGTCAACTACTCCGAAACGAATTCCGCAAAGTTATAAAGCATATGACGGTGATAATATTATGTTGACAGCGTAACATTTATCGACTTGCGTATATATCTGACAAATTAAGTTCGAACTTCACCTCCAAGGTTTTGTAACGTCTGACGACGACTTTTTCCGATGCCCAACTTTCATGCCTCTCTAAGCTTTCTGTTAGGCTTTTTTGGTAAGTTTAGGTTTTTACAAGTGCCAGGAAATCGGCTTGACTCCCAAAACCTTGGAGAGTCAGGGATTACATATATTCTCAGTTTTAGTTTTAAAGCTTTCGTGGCCATTGATATCGTTAACCGAAAGGGTTTCCGGATGGATGCCACGTGCCTGTTGGACACTTTGCCGTTTCGCAAACATTGCAGCTTGCATCATCAGGGCTAGGAGCTCCGATTCTGAGCTCTCTTCAATTGCGGTAGTCCTTATATACTCCCGTTGTTCCTGGTGGGGAGAGGGGGGTTTGATTTGGTCAGCCAATCAAAAGAATGTTTTAATTGATCGGCCGGTCAATTAAAAAACGCGGGAGGGCGGTATACCAAATAGGATTTACTTGAAGATCAGTACACGGATCAAGGAACACCAACGGTGTACCAAATACAGCCACTTTTCTAAATCAGCCTTAGCTGAACACTGGATGGAGATTGGGCATTTCATGCAAGACGATAAGTCTACCACACTGGCTGTTCACAAAGCTATTTCGCCAGAAAATACCGTGAAGGTGCCAATATGGTAGACTTATCGTACTGCACGGAATGTCCAGTCTCCATCCAGTATTCAGTTAAGGCTGATTGAGAAAACTGTATTTGGCACACCGCTGGTATTTCTTGATCCGTATACTGGTCTTCAAGTAAATCCTATTTGGCATACCGCCCTCCCGGGTTTTTTAATTGACCGGCCGATCAATTAAAACATTCTGATTGGCTGACCAAATCAACCCTCCCTCTCCCCACCAGGAACAACGGGGGTATATAAGGACTACCGCAACCGAAGAGAGCTCAGACTCGGAGTTCCTAGTCCTGATGATGCAAGCTGCAATGTTTGCGAAACGTCGGCAAAGTGCCCAACACGAACGTGGCATCCATCCAGAAACCCTCTCGGTTAACGATATTCTCAGTGTTTTTGTTGTTGTCTTTTCCAAGAGGTGGCGATCGAATAAAAACCGATGATTCTTGGTCGGATTTGAACTTGGGTTTTTGGCTCGTTAAGACAACGCACATCACTCTGAGCTACGACCGCCACATATATAATACTTATGAATATTATTTATATGACTATTTTTTTACGATAAAATATCCATTTATTACAGATTGAAAGATGAGAAGCAAGTTGCTACCATAATTGATAAGGTACAAGAGTATTTGGAGAGACAAGGAACTGTGTCTGAGCTTTGCCGCGTCTATCTTCGTAAAATCGAACACTTGTATTACAAATTTGATTCGAATGTTTTAAAGCAAAAGGAGGTAAATCTTGCAAAATGTTTATATACATAGATATAAAATTCTTTTTTATTTTATTAAATTGTCATTATTATTGAATGTGTTAGGGTGAACTGGGATCAGACGCAGTCACATCCGTCCAAGTTATGGAAAAATTATGCAAATACGTTTATGCCCACGATAACACTGATCGATTAAGAACTCGTGCTATTCTTTCGCACATTTATCACCACGCTCTTCATGATAACTGGTTCCAAGCTCGCGATTTGATTCTGATGTCGCATCTTCAAGAAACCATTCAACATTCTGATCCAGCCACACAGGTTTGAATGTGTATCTGTGTTTATTTTTATCTCATTAAAATATATGAAAATAACTTTTTTTTTCTTCAGATTTTATACAATCGTACAATAGCCCACCTAGGATTATGTGCATTCCGTCATGCGAATATTAAAGATGCCCACAATTGTTTGGTCGATTTGATGGTGACAGGCAAAGTGAAGGAACTTCTGGCGCAAGGTCTGCTTCCACAACGACAGCACGAGCGTAGCAAGGAGCAGGAGAAAATCGAAAAGCAAAGGCAAATGCCTTTCCACATGCACATTAATCTAGAACTTCTGGAGTGTGTATATCTCGTTTCAGCAATGCTCATCGAAATTCCATATATGGCTGGTATATTTTCTATGTTTGATATTTTATATATGTAATATAAATTGCACAGATAATTATTTTCGGAGTTTATTACATTTACAAATTTTTTAATTCTAGCGCATGAATTCGACGCGAGGCGAAGAATGATCTCAAAGACATTTTACCAACAATTGAGATCCAGCGAACGCCAATCGTTAGTCGGACCTCCGGAATCTATGAGGGAGCATGTCGTTGCCGCCGCCAAAGCGATGCGTAACGGAAATTGGTCCGCTTGTAACAATTATATTATAAATGAAAAGATGAACGCAAAGGTAGGCGAGCTAAGTTAACGAGATTTATATTAGCAATTTTCTTCAATTCTAGAGTATAATAGAGTATAATTACTTTTATTGAAATAGGTATGGGATCTCTTCCATCAAGCAGACAAAGTGCGAGCTATGTTAACACGATTGATCAAGGAAGAAGCATTGAGGACTTATCTATTTACGTACTCACACGTATATGATTCGATCTCAATGCCAAAGCTCGCAGACATGTTCCAGTTGAAGCGGCCCATAGTCCATTCGATTATCAGTAAAATGATCATTAATGAGGAGCTTATGGTATTATAGAGAAATATCTTTGTTATTTAGTAATTTACATGATTTTTTATATAACTTATATACTTCCTCTTTTCACTAATTTAGGCATCTTTGGACGATCCAACTGGAACTGTAGTTATGCATCGAAGCGAGCCGAGCCGTCTTCAATCGTTGGCTTTGCAATTGACAGATAAGGTCAATAACTTTGTGGATTCGAACGAACGCATCTTTGAAATGAAACAAGGTATGTATAGACGAATGAAATGTTTCCGATGATCTTTACTTTGATATAGCATCAAAATATATTATTGACTCGAGTGCAATCAAAATTGTTTAATTTTAATGATCAAATAGATCAATTTTTTGCAAAAATTAAATATATATTCATTATATGACAATATGTTCTATTTAAATAAATTGTTGCTTTTGTTTTTTACATGCTATACTTTATATTATTTTTAACAAGTTTAAGCTCTGATCTGACTTGATCTAACTCGATCCCTGTACTCTAACTTTAAAATTAAATTTATATTGTAATTAAAAATATAAAATTCAATTATATTAAAATAAAAAAAGTCCAAATATTATACAAGAGTACACATGATGATATGTGTAAGAGTGAAACAGGGGATGGAGGGGAGGAATTCGCATATACGTTACGTATATATTGTAGTTATAGAGATTCAGTTACATATATAGTTATTTGAATATTTCATAATTTTTATTTTTTTTTGTCATCCAAAAATATTTATTTAAGATAATTTGGAATACTTTGTAATGATAGATATTAATAAAGTAGTTAATTTTTTTAAAAGTTTCAAACGTTTTACGAAGCTATATATGTCTTCATCATTTAATTTTAATGTACATTTATATATATACATACATCTCATTTATGACATATGCTACAATGTAGCATAAAAATTATACAGTCTTCTAGTTCATAATAAATATAAATTTTTGCAGGTAACTTCTTCTCAAGAGGAAACCAAGGCAATTTCCGCGATCGTCAGAGTTACAATCGCCAAGGGCAGGATTGGGGTCGGCAGAGACGCGATCGCGATCGTGATCGTGACCGTAATCGAGAGGAGAATCGGAATTATTAAGTACATGACGATGCCGAGATATACATCAAAACGGTATGAAATGAGAATATGGAAATCGAAACATCTTTGTTTAACCAAATACATAAATAATACTGATGACATACAAACAACAAATGTTAACACAATGTTGCAAATACAGAATTATTTGCGTTTTTTCCTTGCAATCGCCATGAAAAGGTATTATGTATCATTTATATAAAACGAATATGTGTAATAATTTTGTGTCATATTTATTACATGAAAAGATAACACTTTCACATTCCTGACGAATGTCACGAGAGTCTTCATATCTTTTGTATCATCTGGATAAGTTTGTTACCCGTTAGGACGGTATCAGATGTAAGGACGAGGCGTAAGCCTGTAGATTTCTCTATGAGCCGACAGGCTGCTATTTCTGCACAGGTAATACCTCCTATTACACAAATGACAACCATTTTTGGTGATAATGCCCCCCGATTACCATTTACAAGACAGTTTGATAAATTCGTCAGATCCTCGAAACTGCGAGGATCCTTTTCCTGATTCGATACGATGTTTAATATTTGTGCCTATAAAATGATAATTACATTAATATTACACGATTGCACATCGCTTGATTTATAATATGGGAAGAATGAAATACGAACTATTGTGGGTATGTAAGTGTTATTGAACACGTAGCTAGGACAAGTACGACCGTTCTGATCGGACCGTTTGGAATAACTAGGTAATATCTTTAATTTCTGTGCGTTGCTATTCCATTCGCTGCTCCAATTCGGTAGTTTATGTAAAATATACTCGTTTCTATACTTCAATAAGCCAACTGTGTGCAACTTGTAAAACAGCGGAATGTGTTGATAACCATGGGTATGAAGATGCAGCTTTTGGATATTTTGAAGCTCGTTCTGCGTGATACCGTCGGTAGTGATAGACAACAAGCATAAGAGACGCAAACATCGTAAGGCATGCTCGTCTACAAAAAAGTACTTCACATTTTAATCGTAATTAAGTCAGTTCAATCCCAATTAAATTTTGATTGCAACTAAATATTGTAATAATTTAATTAATTCTAACATTAAGAAATGCACCTATGTTTCTCTCAATATAGCTCAAACATTCCTTTCGGTCCTTGCAGTCGAGCATCAGTTTCTCGATCGTCTGTAAGACTTGAAATTCAGAACCTAACGTATCCGCAATGGTCTGACATGCGGATATATGAAATGCCAATTGCCGGGTCGTGTCTCTGGTCCTTTGCAATCTCGTTGACACATATCTCTCCATCTCGGTCAACTTCATCGTTTGTATCGCTTCCTGTTCAGCTGATATTAACTGGTTATTAAAAATATCGACGAAGCAAGAAGTGTAATAATTATATGATAAAAATCAATACATTTAAGTGACTTGGCCTTTCCATGTAAAATTGGAAAAACATCGCTGCAGGGCGTATCTCTTACTTCTCCGTAGATTTGATCTTTATTCGGATCTAATCTCGTTTGCGATTTTCCCAATGTCACCATGCCGACGTTTACCTCCACGACTTCATTCAACAAGCCTGCGTACGTTACGGGTGTGAGAAGAGCTGTAGCAAAATCGAAACTCCTGTCCATTACAATCAAGGCGCCGATCTCGTTTTCCAGACTAGACGAGCCCAGACTTAGTTCCATGGATTCCATCAGTTTGTTCATTTGCTGGCTGTGCTTGCCGAGAAAAAGCGACAGCCTCGGCGAGCCGAGTATCAGCTGCAACGACCACAAGTTGCGTGCTAATGCTCGCAGAGGACTGGTGTCTTTGTGATAATAGAGATCGATGAATATTGGACTTTCCAAGGACAAAACGTTTCCGTCTAATCTTATGAATTCCACGGATAACGTCCGCAACGTAATCAGTTCGGACAAGCCTGGATAAACGATTCGAGATTATAAAGATAAACGGAACGGAGGATAATGACCGCCGTTGGCGTAATTTGCTGACCTTCTTCTTCGACTAGATTGTATAACACAGGTGGAACGAACGGCATGATCAACAAATGATGACACACTTCGACATGAGGTCTGCCAGTGAGGGATATTTCGGACTGTATTTGATCTAGAACCCTCTTACACGCGATCAAGTTGTTAGATACTAAGAATATACGTTGACTATTCGACGGCTTCAATCCTTCCTCCATCTTATAAATCTTGTCTACTCCATATCGCCTAAATAAAATGATATAATTATTTACGGATCGGAATAATAAAAGTAAAACGCAGGTGTATTCCAGAATATGAAGACATTTACTTCAGTACGGTCACTCCTACGAAACTATCCAGTATTTTCATCAGTTTTTGTTCTATTATCAGATCCTTTGTCCCCGGGATGGTATCCAGTATTTTCACAAGCTTTTGCTGACTGATCTGCTGCAGCACAGACAGCTTATCATCCAAGGTGATGTCCATTTTTGTTTTACTCGTAATATATATAACACGGTGCTCCAAGAGAAATTATATCTAAAAGCTTCTTGTCTTCACAGATGTTTTTCATACCTAAAAATAGAATATTAAAAATTTCGTATACGTGTATGTGTGTATTACTATACATTTAGTAATAATGTATTACTATACTAAATCATGTGTGTATAAAAAAGATGCTCTGAATTCTTTCTTATTCGCAAGAAAGAAATAAACTATTATACGAATAAATATAAATAAGTATCATTCTGTTAAATATCATGTTAATGTAGAATAAATCATATTACAGTAACAATAACATTGCATTAATATTATAAGTTTCTTAACAATGTAACTGTTATATATGTGTTACATGTATGATGCAATGTTACTGTGAGTTACTTGTTTGCTGAGATATAAGAAAGCTTTTCTTTTTCATGAGAAAGTAACAGATTTTTATAACAAATAAGTAAACAACAAATGTAAAATGTAAAATTCAATTATCCTCAGACTTGATTATTCTCGCAAATATTTCTCCCGTTTAAAGAAACAAAATATTTCCCAACTATACCAACTAATAGTAACATTACGTCAATATTATAATTTCCCGCTCAGCAATGTAACAACTGTGATGTACAACATGTGTCATGTTGTTGAGGGTATTGTAACGTTAGTCGACATTTACCGAATTAAAATAATTTCAAGCGTGCCTAAATGTCATTTTGCTAAAAATATCGACATATCGCTTTCATTCTTTTCTCCCTGCAACAAAGTAACCAGTTTTTATATGAATAAAAAAATTATAAATGTAAACTGTAATTACATTTGCACTCCAAAGGCAATCCGTGTTGCACTTAGGCTCCTTATTTTTATATAGTTTAAACATTTAGCAATCCTTGTTTGACTTGAAGGAAGGATACGAGAGCAACGGTGAGCGAAAACATTTCAATTCGCGATCAGTCGATCTCATTGAATTCCTCTTTACCCTAGCGATTGAATCAAGAATTAAAATTGCTCCTCAAAAGCATTTTATTGTAACGAGCGTTTTTTTGTTTACGACCCACATGATCGCAGGGAACAAGGCCCGTAAGAGGAAAACCGCTGAAACGCAATTAAGAAAATTAGTCACGTTAATTATCGTCGAGGAAGCCCGTAAATTGCGGGTGTAAATTGCGATAAGCTACGTACCGTACTGCGCGTCGAGTAAACATACACGAACGTGAAGGAAATCCGCTCGACGTGTCCTACCAGCACCGCGGTGCGAGGCGCGCGCGCGCGCGCACGCGTGTGCGTCGTCACTTATCATGCGAGGAGGATCGGAGCCGACCCCCGCGCCCTTTTCATCTTCCGCCGCCGAGACGAGCGCACGCACGCACCAAGCGAGCTCCACGCGAGCGCGTACTCGACGCCACCACGAGCGAGCGAGGTTATTTAAAAATGGCGGACGCGTCGTCTTCCGACACTACCTCGGACTGTTGCAATGAGTGTTTCTCTGACATTACGTCGGAAAAGTCGGAGCATGTCGTGGTGGGGCGCAAGCCGTGCCCGTCGCACCGCCGCAGCAAGCGGAACCTCGTGCAGAAGTTGCTGATAAGGGAGGTAGGCCGCCTTGATTTGCGCGACCCGACTAGCATCGTGAGTGACAGGCCGCGAGGCACCGCGCCTCGAGCTGTCAAGGGCGACTCCTTGCCCCGCGGTCCCGTAAAATCAAATCGGGATTATTCGCCCGCCCGTTGATCCGTTTCACTTCGAGCGAGGTGCCGTCCTCGGCGTTCAACTGCAATAAAAGCACCTCCTGCATGGATGCTCTCAAGCTTCCCCTTTTTTTTCTTTTAATATCTTGAGAAAATTCTTTCTCGGCCTGGAAAGTCCATTTCATGGAAGTTTAGGGAGCTTCGTTGGAACGACACGCGCTGATTTATGTAGGCATGTTGCTGTAACAGTGACTGCATGATCCTTGCTTGCAGATGAGAGGATGTCTGTCAGCGCACAATTACGCCTTGGAGGAGAGACTGTTCACAGCTGTACCTAAGTGGCGACACTTCCATCTCCTGCATATAATCCCCAAGTCGGCGCTTGAAGCAGGGTATGTGATAATAGCATTGAATTGATGCACTCGTTTAACCCATTTCTTCATCAGACAGCTATAATCTGATTTAGACAAGACAAAAGAAATGTAAATTGTTGTCACAAGTGCTTCATGATTTCTTTATTAAAAAACTGAGAGAAAGAAATGGGTTAATGTAAATGGCGACATCTTAATGCACAGAAATACGAATGTGAAATGATCCTAGTTTTAGTTTAGGTAAATGATATTGTAAAGATATTTTTATTTTGCAAGGCATATTGTTATGGGATTGACACAATGTGGCCAGTTCCTGCTCACGTATACGTACACGTTGGACGTCAGCAGCAATACGTCTTTGTATAAATATCTGTTACACTGGTGGGCCTTCACGCCCAACCGTGCAGCTCGCAAAGTCTCCGAAGTTACATTGTTCGGCAATTATACAATTTATAGGGAATTAAACATAGTTATATCGCAATGGCCAATGGAGCGAAATAAGCTTGTGATTCACGGCCTCTGGTACGTATTCTTGAATTACATTTCCTAAAGAAGCTCCAAAGTAAGATACGTAAGTCAGTAATATTGTTTGTCTGTTACAGTACAAATTTCTTACAGTTACAACCGACTGATAGAGCGTATTTAACTATAACGACAGTGCCGTCTCTCGAAAACTGTAAAGATTGCTTGAAAGTTGCTGCAGCATATGAGGAAGAGGGTGAAGGTAATGAATAATTCACGGTACTTTTTAGGAAGGACGAATATTTCAATATTTTAATACGGACATATTTTATATAAAATATTGTACTCGCAAGAGCGTAATTATAACAGGATTGAAATTATATATTTTGTCGTGTAGAGTTAGCCGTGAATTGGGATAGCTGTGTACGATGTAATTGTTTGCAACATGGCCTCACAGTTCACACGACTTATGAAGTAATCTCGCCGTATCCGAAGTTTCGTGCCACGGTGTGCCTGAATTATTGGAATCACGTGGTAGTCAACACGGGAAACTTCCTACATGTTCTCAGGGTAGATTTAAATATACCTAAGTCGAAAAATCAGAGGATGTGCGATAAACAGGATCCTATGCACGATCCCGTTGTTCCGGACACGATCCCGCTGGACATGAGTGACGTCGAGGAGACAGACTACTCGACGAGAACAGAACGATACGAAAGTTCAGATGAGAAAGTGAGCACACCGGAATGCGTCGATCGATCTCCTAAATGCGAATCTAGCTCAGAGCACGACTTTCTAGACGAGCCAATTAAGTTAGACGATAAGCTAGGACGCGATTTGCCATTAAATACCTCAAGCAGTAATCAAAGCGACTATGTCTGTGATATAAATAGTAAGTCTACCGCTGTAGGCGCTTTAAACATTAAGTTGTGCGAATGCTTGGACATGGCTGAATGCAAGTGCCGGAATAGCAGCAGCAGTCCCGTATCACGGCCGGCTAACGTCGAGCAGACGGCCATCTCGGTGCGAGACAAGATCCTGCAAGATTTCTGCGAGGACACGTCGCAGGAGCTCAATATCGGCAGCGATCTGATCACACTGGTGAAACATCCGTCATGTTCGCCGCGCTCGACGCCGCAGAGATTGCCCGCTGATCTCAAAGCGATGACATGGTCGTCGCCGATACTCACCCCGCCATCCGACATCCTGCGCACTCGCAATTCGGAATCTAGTCACAGAATCCAGGTCCAGCGTAATAGCAATAGCAGTCAACAACGTCCGAGCTCCCCGCAACCCGGTGCTTCGCAACAGGACAACTCCGTGGCTTCCATAAATTCGCCGTTGCAATCCGTATCGATCAGTCCTTCATCTTCGTATTCATCTCGTTTAATGTCGCCACCCATCGCACGATCGTTTCGTTATCCGAGCTCGCGCAAGAGATCAAATCTGCATTCACCTCCGCCAGTCTCGGCTCAGTCGACGAGAACGACGAGAGCGACGCACAAGCTCATTCTCGAGGCGGAAAAAGCGTACGAGTTCACTGACGAGACGCAGGAGACGACTTGCGAGAAGCTCAGTTCGTTCAGGAAGCGCCGGCTCGCCGACAAGAAATATGAGTTTTGCGACGAGACGGAGGACGCGGAGAACATAGTTCCTTTTAAGCACATACGCGATCAGTTCAGACATCGCGGTACCTGCTCTATACATCAGATTCCCTCCTCACCGGCGATGTCGCCTGTTCTGCCAAACGGCCGAAGGCATTGGGTCGATTCAGATCAGAGCGAACCGGACGAATTAAATCTTGCTCAAGACATTAGTATAGCCGACTTGTCGAATACCGAATCAGGTATATAATCTTATCTCTCTCAAAGCAAAGTTCGAATAAAGTGACACAAACTATACTATTTTTTTTTTAGCTGAGAAAAGTGTACTACGACCGTTGAATCAAAATCAGTTGTGTAACGGGAGCGTGCACAGAGACCGTGTCGGCAAGTGTTGCTCGAATTTCTCGCCATTGGTTCCTAGAAATAACTTGCAATATCCTTTGATAAAATGCACTGCGTGTTTTAAGCGAAGCTACATAGAACTCGACGATGAGATGATATCAGTTATCACAGATGTGGAAGGTATGTATTCAAATTTATGTAATTTACATAATTTTATTTTCCAAGATTATTATCATGTTTTAATTGTAATTAGTATTACATTGAGACATATTTGCAGATGAAGAGACTGGAGGGTATGTAAGTTATCAATGTGTACTTCCGATGCTCGTACATGGTTCCGGATATGTTCAAATGCAGATGATCAGCAATAGTAAAGCGGAAAAACTGGTATTTGCTCTTTCGAAGTGTTTAGACTTTCAGAATATATGATTTTCTACGAGGCAAATCTTTTCAGATAATTAAGATAGTCAGTAAAAGAGAAGAACTGTGAATAAAGTGTTTCTAATGTAATCAAAATATTTTCAGATAGTGCCATGTGTTTCTATAACACAATTGAGTTTTGATATTGAGACTTTTTCTCACCACATAGCAGATTGGATCTGCTCGAGATTTAAGAAAAAGTATTGGCATTGTAGCGACTACGATATCGAAATAATCGACGTGTGCGCGCTCACCGGCGACATTATATGTTTGCACATAATGAAAATCCAAGCAAGTGAGTTATGTAGTCAAACGCAATGGTAAGCACACATGTCATCCTACAAATTACATTATAGTCATTGATTCCTTTGCACGATTATTTTGCATGAATTATCGCACGTTTTAAAGCCATCACTTAACAATATAGTCTCGATAAATTAATACGATGCATCCAGTTCGCAAGAGAGGAAGCAATATGAGGTCGGATGTAAGTTTACATGGAACATCGACACGAGCCAATATAGGATAACGGATGTGTTACCAATGGAAGAGGTAAAGCCGGAATCCTGGAAGCCTATCACAAACATACCGAATTTTCGTAGCCAGTTATGGAATCCGACCCGTCGTTTGGCTACGCAATTGCGAGAAAAAATTCAACAACCGTACGCACATACAGTACGTTTCCTTCATAACGAGATGTGCCTAGCAGGTCAGTATCTCCCGAGAAGTTTACTGAATCTTTAAGGACTTACTCATACCAAATTCATTGCAGGGGAATCTATAACCAAGCTCATCGATCTGGACAATCTGATACAGTTCTACATAACGCCGATGGAATGTTACGTAGAACGTACGAACGACGCCTTAATGGAGTGAGGAAAAATGCAAGTCATCGCACTTATTTGCAAACAATAATTTATTTATTAATACAAACTCCGCCATTTTTGCCAACTCGCCGAGTCGTGGCGTATAATGTATAGAAAAGAAATGTACTCCGCATTGCTAACAGTACTGTTACCAGCAAAGAGTATTTTCCCTCTCGAGCATAAATAACGAACACAGAGGAATGTATAAGCCATATAGGACTCTTGCTACATCTTTTTTTCCACGATACTAAGCAGAATCGATTCAGTGCGGTGCGATTTGTTCATAACTTAGAAACATAAACTAAAGGTACTAATTAATGATACAACGAAGTTCTCGCAAGCATTTTGCTCCGATTTGTAAAATTTACCAGTGCTGTATACTATACATTGACGCTATCTACGCTATCATGGTAACTACTGTACTTTGGTAACTAGTAGATATAGATGACTAAACTGATTGTCAATAAATGTATTGTAATGTGATTGAAAGTAAGAGAGCGAGAGAGAGAGAAGGGAAAATATGCGATAACTGCCTTTTGGTCCCTAAATTAATTGATGATCTAAATCTCTAAAGAAGGTCGAAAAATTTTTTCTAGTACATGATATACACCGAAACTTGTCCTGCGTGTAGGACCAAATGCATTATACTTAATTTTTCACATTATCACAAGATTATTGTATCATAAAGGCAAATTCTCCGGATAAAATTTTGATATTAACATATTATATTGTATATTAAATCCAGCTTTCGTCATTATTAAATGCGAATTTTCAATTCGCAAATATTGCATAATCTTTGTTCGAAACGACGATTCAAAAGCAATGATATCGAAGCTGACGATAGATTTTTTTTTTAGATTATAATAAACTTTGTGTCATTATTTTAATAGAAATTTTTTTAAACTGGTATATTCTTATATTAACGAATACTTATTCTATATCCTTTTAAGTGATGAAAAGACTAGCGGTTCAAACGGGTATCTTAACGGGCGGACCTACGTTTACGTCAGATCCGATTCCGTCCAACTTGAGGCCGGTGAGAATTTCCTCCCACGCGTTCATGCATTGTTGATAGTGTCTGATATGTCGATCCGCCATCGTGATTAGCATATTCTTGAGATCCTGTTGCTTTTCTACGTTCCATCTCTGAAAGTCGCTTCGCAGATTCTCGTTCGCGCATTCCACCCGATCCTGCAGTATCTCTGTTTGTTTAGCTAATCGTGGAATGATCTGGCCGAGTCTCTCTAATTTTTCATCGCGAGATTCTGCTTTCCATAGAGATCCACCCCAGCCTTGCGCAGGAATCGTGTAACTTGTATTTCCTACCAACTGTATGAATGTAATTAAATATAATTATAAATCCTCCTTTCTAGCAATATAAAAATGTAAATAATGTTAGGACTAATCTCCTTATATTTAAAAATATAAGACTAACATTTATATCAACGAGAATAATAAGTTGTTATTAATACTTAGTGATACATTATGTTTAATTTATTATTAGCTAATTTAAGTCTGAAGACATTAAAGAAGATGTAAGCGAGACTTTGTACCTGATCTTTTTCTAATCTTCTTTTTGCTAATACGTCGACTGTTATCTCATATTCAATCTGCATCGAATCGCGCCGAGATAAAGCATTCTTGACCGCTTCAATATATGAAACATACTCGCGTTCGTCGTTAGGAACGTTTTCCAGAAGTTTCTGATGAGCCATTGCGTTTGCTTCTACCGCTTTAGCGATCGCCAATAAAATGGGTGCAAGTTCCGGTTCTGAGGTTGCCCAGAGTGTAAATATGGGATGCAGTTGATGAAGTTCCAATAAATAATCTATTATATTAGTATAATGTGAGAAACAGCCGAGAGTTATCTTATTACGATATTTGTACAATTTTTGGACGCACCTTGCCGTTCTTTATGTATGCGATGATTGATCTTATCTATAGCTGATAACTTTTCACCCAACGCTGTACAATAGTCCCGAATCTGTTCAAACTCCAAATGATGCTGTTTCATCGTATAAGTACTTGCTATGTTTTGTAAGGAATCAGTCACTTTTCCGAGTACATTCCCGCGATTTTTGCGATGAACAAGAAACTCCTGCAATTAATTTAAACGGTAATTGATTTAAAATTTATAGTGTCGCTCTAGCGACGTTATAAGCTCACACTTACTGAGGGTTTCGTTGTGAGAAAAATGTGGAGATTCTTGTCACAACTGAGAATAGGATGGTTCACCACTCTGTTCAGAAATATATGTAAAAGCTTCATACGCACTATGATAAATTCCTTAGAATAACGATCCAGTTGAGCAAGTAGCGTATGTTTGCCTGGCATTGGCTGTAATGAAATCCAGAATTTGTAAGCAATCCTTTTTAGCCTCTTTTTTGACCAATATTTTAAATAGATATTTCATTTAATCATAATTTGTATAGCATGCATGTTTTATGCATAAAAAATAGCAACAAAACTTACTGGTATGATGTGTGTGGGATAGACATCAACTAATTTCTGACGTAACCAAATGAAGTCATTGTATCGCCTGCGAACTACATACTCTCCTTCCTCAAACTCTGGACGTGTAGTCTGCAGGATTATTTGATACAATTATAACATATGTCGGTTCCAGAATCAGATAATCAAAATCATACTTTGGCAATAAAATTGTACATACTTTAGTTGTTATGCGGAATGTGATATATGTCTCTAGAGTTTCCAGATGTTTCTGTGGATTATCCACTTTCACCTGTAGATCTCGCGAGTCCGTCTGGAAGTCTGATATCTCTTGATCCGGCAGAGTCGAGAAGCTATCGATGGAAGGAGACGCAACCTAAGATTGCACAAGTTCTTTGATATTTATCAATTAATAATCAATCATATGGAACTTTTCAGAGGCGAATGATAAAAACTAAATAGATAAAACTAATAATAAAAAACTATAAAGTGATGATTAAGATCAACTCGAGTCCATCGTGTACATTATGTGACATATATTAATTAATTCTACTCTTTATTGATCTCTTTCGAGGACTCGTAAAGCGAAAAACTAACAAAGGTAAAGTTATGGGTGAATATTCTAGGTTATGTTACGTTCATACCACGGATCCCTCGATGGAGGTGCTGCAGTTTGACAGGTAGTCGATGTCGCGGCTCTCTTGCTTCACGATACCGCCCACCACCATGGAGCTCACCTCCAAGATCGCCGAATCCTCGGCGTCCTTCTCCCCTCCTGAATTCTCCACCTCCGATGTTTCCGACGAGGTCATCATTTTCCTGACAATCGGACAACACGCCGATAGCACCAGCCGTCTCCCTGACTCGTGAGACAACTGCTGACAACTTCACGCAGGCGCGAGCGACGTATCGCAAGGAGATGCATAAAGGCAGCCTTTACAAAAAATTTTATTTCTAATTTAAACGCATTATCAATATTATTATCAATACTATTATTTTACTTTACTTTTATTATGTTGCGAGTTTTTTCCATCTCATCAATGTTAAATCTTAGATACTTTAATTTATCTAACTTTCTGAAAGTACATGGAAAAATGTTGGATTAAGTTTTATTTTTATTTTGAGCCAATTAATTTTGGGCTGATTGATTCTAATCAACTTTCGTTTGGTGAAAGAGGAACATAACGATTTTCGTATGTTCGCGACAATTAAATTGAACGAGACTCACGTTATTTTTTTACAACTCTGTAATTTCGGACTTCGGCTCGAGTCCACTCGCGGGGTCCGCGAGTATCTCAATCCGTCACTGCGAGACAGCGCGCACACGCGACACGCACATCGATCATCGATTCAAAATGCTGCGCCACTTCACATCAAACGTCCGATTGACCCATATCTCCCTCTTCTCCGGCACGGCAAATTCGTTCGCGAAGAAATCATTTCTCGATGTTTTAGGGGATGAATCACCTTCTGAAATAAGTTCTCAACGAGTTCGTCCTGTTCTTGGAGGTCCTCCGAGATAAAATCGCGCGACGATGACGGACAATGTTGTCGGTCGTCACGTGAAAATTGATACTGATCCGCATTTGTTATCGCAACAGTGAAGATCGTCTTCTCTCTTTTTTTTTCGGGGGAAGACGAGTTTTCTCACGTTGCAGCGTTTCGAGAGCAGGGATGCATACTAGACTGACATATAATTACTAGTATTCTTTGTGTACGTGTCCCTACGGCTTGCTTTTTGAGTGAACCGCGTCCTCTCTCCGACATCACGTCAACGGAGGTTGTATCTCGTGTAAGAACGTCGTCTCCAGGAATCGCCGATGAATTTTTTTTCGCGGGATTCGCTGAGAATTGCGAATGGAAGTAAGCAACGTGAACTTCAATTACACGGTCCTGCCGTTTTTTCGCTACCGTTCATCCACCGCAATGCTTTGCTACTTCGTTTGCAGGGATCGAGCGCTGTTGTGTAAGCAATTATACTCCTTTTTTTTCTTTCAATGTTGACTCATTTCATGCTCCGCTTCCGCGATGCTTTTTTTTTCTTCGCCGAGAGACAAGGGATGACCCACTCGTTGAAATCACCGGCCGTCTCTTTGCTTTCCTGATTCTTCATCAGTTAATTCTCGCTCTCGTTGATTTGTGTCTATTTCTATGAATGTAGCTTAACTTCATATTATCTTACTTTTTTCTGTTTCTAGTTATGAGAATTAGAAAAAGATAAAAACGTAAGTTAAATCGAGATTAAAGTTAATCTACATTGATAGAAATAGGTAATAGGATTGCATTTTTTTCGATCATTTTTTTCGATAAATTCATATAATACGTCCTGTTTTGAGAGCTGTGCCTAATTACTACACATTCGTCCAAAAATATAAATTAATTTTATAAATGATTCGATTAATCTCTATTTTGTTTAACGAAATAATATTGTTGCTTGATCAATTAATCTCCGATTAATGTCCATTTAACGTTCTCTTAACTTAATTTTCATCTTTTTCTAGCTCTAAGAACTAGAAAAAGATAAAAATTACTTTATATTTGAAGTTAGCACACATTATAAATGTACATAAATGCACAATATAATAGGACATAAGAATTGTTTAAAGCAATATTTTAAATTATATGTTATCTCTGATTCTGTTATCTAATCTTTTTTTTTAATAATATCATGTATTGAATAATGAAAAATTATCAGAAGTACAGGTATCGCTTATAAATTAATCTGTGATTAAAGCCTGCGGCACACGGTACGATTTTTCGTACTGGTTTGCTTACGAGAGCCAATAAAGATGCAGAATTTTAGATCAAATGATTTAATCAAGTGATTTAAAGCTTAATCCTAATTAGCTCTCGTATGCTATCCAGTACGAAAAATCGTATCGTGTGCCGTAGGCTTAAGTTAATCAGTCTGTTGTCTACGGCAAGCGCGATTCAAGTGGGAGCACGGAAGTGGGAGCAGCGGGCATCTAGTTACGTCATTGGCGTAGCAACTGCGTAGGCGTGACACAGATGGCGTTGGAAAACCGCATTATGACACGCGCCCACGCCATCGACGTAATCGACGGCGACCGAAAAAGAATTCGTGCATTATCGGTCGGCCGACCGCTCTCCACCCCTCGATTGCTGTTTTAGGTTGCATTCGAAAACGTCTTATTTGAGGAAAATTTTACTCATTACTCTATAACTCACGTCACATATACTATAGAAATTGAATAAAATTTTCCTCAAATAAGACGTTTTGGAATGCAACCTTAAAGTGGAAACATTCGCCCCGTCGCTTTTCCCCTTTCAAATTGCAATAAGCTACGCGCCTATTTTACGGCGCTAATTTCAAAATTATCACTCGCGTTGCGAAATGCAATGCATTTGACAAATTTGACTTTATTATTTACAATTTCTTCCTGCATTCTTTGCGATTTTTTGAAAATCTCAATTTATAGCGAAAAAAAAGATCTTTTTTTTTTTGGAAAATAAAATCGGGAAATTGTTTCTCACGTCGAGATATCTTTCTGTGAAATAACATGTTTAAGGATGACATTTTTAAGATCATCTCAAGTCTCAATCGTTTCAAGTCTGGTCAACGATCATACAACTTTCTGAAATCGTCCGCTTTATAGACTTATGTCTCATTTTCAACAAGGAATTGGAATGTAGCAGCAAATTTCGCAATTCATAAACATCTGAATTGCAATTTACGAATATTTGAATTCTCGATAAAGGACATATAGAAACAAAATTGTGCGTTCAATTGAAAGATAAAAGAAATCGCGAAGAAAAGGGGAGAGAAATCGAGAGAGGCAATTCCCTGCCTCACGACTCCTCCAAAAAAGCGTCTCGCGGAAGAAAGAGGCGGGATTTCGTGTTTCCACAGGGTCGCACGTGAGGGATGCCGGTGGTGCCGCGCGTGTTGCGCACGGCCCTGCGCGTGACGCGGTCAGTGATGCCGTAGCCAAGGCGACCGTAGCAGCAGACAAGCAACATTACTCCGGCCAGCCGTCCACAACAAAGTATAGGGGGTTCGTCGGAGTGTGTCGCCCCGCTCTTTTCGCGCTCCGTGCCGGCGCCGTGCGTGTGAGCGAGCAAGCGAGCGCCGCGAGAGCCCTACGGACCGACCGCGGCGTGGGGTTTCCTGGGTGACGGGCCCGCTGTCGCCTTCGAGACCAAGGGAGCAGCGAGAGAGAAAGAGAAAAAGAGCGCGCGCGCGCGCGCGGGTAGGAAAGGGAAGGAGGAAGAGAGATAGAGAGCGTGCCCGCTCGACAACGACGACGACGACGACGACGACGACGACGGCGGCGGCGGCGGCGGAGGAACAAGTCGTTCGGCCGCGCAAGTGCGCCCGGGCGCCGCTGCGTTCGAGCACAGGCCATTCATGAAGACAGGTGAGTGCGAAAGAGTGAGAGAGAAAGAGACAGGCGGACTCCCGTCCGTCGCCGTTTCCCGCTCGCGGGATCGTCGGGCCGACGAAGACGCCGCCGTCGTCGTCGCGAATCATCTTCCAGGCAGTTGCACCGCGCGACATGCTCGCCGAGAACTCGGGGAGACTGCTTGCCTATTGAAGCTCGAATATTTAGGATATTTCGGATACAAACGCAAAGCGTGGAATATCGCGTGCAGGTCGTTGAATCACGTTTGTAACGAAAACAACTCGGGGGAAATGTTCCTCCGGGTAGAATCGATTTCACCCGATTCATTCAGCCGAGAACTTGAGGGCTGAGAGCGGAGTCCTGTATCTTTTGGGGATTCTTTTTAGGCCGCGTAGTTTTACGATTTCTTAGTACGTTATATATCGATCTGTTAAGGAATACTGATTAAACCAGGAAGTTACATCGAAGCAGGGCGATACCTTTGTGATACTCTCTGTAGAGAGATCTGCTTCATAGATTCCCCTAATTTGTAACGCATTGGCGAGCCTATTATGCCCTGTTCTTCCTATAGGACACCTGGCATGAAGAAGCTATAAAGATTTCCAATTAAAATGGGTTTATCAATTACATGAATGCTCTTCCACTCCTGCAGCTCTAAGCTGGTGAACATATTAATCGGTTCAGCCATCTCTGCTCGGAATCAGCTTGTCTGAACTTGTCGCAAGTGATATTGGAACCACGCTTAATTTTTTTGATGATTTAGATCTTGATGCCCCTCGCTAACGTTTGTTGTTTGATTTTCGCACTATCTCTTGTCGCTTATCTCTGCCATTTCACTCCTCACCATCTGCATAAGTTTTCAGCCTGCTGGTTTATCTGACTCCAGGTGCATATTGCTTCTGCAGGACATTGAGAGCGAATGGACATTAGTATAAAAAGCAGAAATGTAGTTCCTACGCAATGCGTACCTAAGTAATGGTTTCTCATGTGCAAATTATACAGGAAAGGTTGAAATATATACGTGAGATACGTAAATGCGGATAGGAAGGACTTAGAAAGAGCAGGAGTTTCTCTCCCCATCAGCCATGCATAACAGAGGCCAGGTGCACTTGTGATATTACATGTGTAGGCAGACACAAGCCCATCAAAATCAGCCTACCAGTAACATTTACAGCAAATGCCACATAAGGTATCTTTCTAAATATAACGCTAAATATATTCAGGAAAAATAATGTAATAGATAAGGTTCCTCTTAAGGTTCCTCTTAAAGAAACAGCCAGAAAAACTTATACTCATGAAATGATCTCTTAGTTTATATAGAAAAAGTATATATAAATATAAAATGTTATCATATTCGAGCAATTATTTCTTTATCTTAACACTATTATTCGCATAGCAACGTGAGTTTGACTTTCGATTGACGTAAGCCAGGAACTATGTTGATGTAATATTAGTTCTCTCCATGTCTAACTATTAATTAGCTAACATATATAAACAAGATACGAGTGTATATATAAACAAGAAACATCAGATCCTATTACACAATTTTCTCCTGATAAATACTATCAAGTAACAGCGTTACGATATTTTCTCCTCCAAACTCTACGCTGTATCCTACAATCTCTCACAATGTATTATATTTTCAACGTTGGAACAAAGTGACTAAGTTATGTATTTTATTACACAGCTTGAAGAGAGGAACGAAGCGCGCTTAGAGAGAACATGGGGAGAAGCATGGCCACCTTTCCCTTGCGTATTAACGCGCTGTAGTGTGCGTCGCTTATTAGCCCCGGTCCATTCTTGGCGGAAAGAGCGAGGGTTGCAATTGCGCTGGACTCAGGATAATGCTCTCTAATTGCTTTCGTGATCCTGGCCGCCTTCATTGATACGTTTCCAACCCTCTTAAAGCGAGCCGTGTGTCCAGTCACGCGTGGGTAGCGCGTTCTGGGGATACCCCTCGCGCGCCACCCCCTCCCCCACCACCTTCCTGCCCGAGGCCGATTTCTTCCCCCTTGATACATTGTGTTTGGTACCTGCCGCCCCAACAGGTACACGACGCCAATACACCATGATACACACGCGTAATAATGGCAGTGACGTGTACCGTTCGTATCGCGGGCCCGCCGGGGCTTCCCTTTGATCTGCGGATTATTGAATGCGCCACACCTGCGAGGAAAGTACGTTATTGCGATCTCTGTACTGTGATATAGGTTAGGACGGCGGCGCGGGCGGGATTTCATTCTTGTTTGTTGCGTTACTCCAGCAACGCGCGAGACGCGCCTATCGTCGACTCGTTCCCCAAAGCGTTCGCCGGTCTAAGATCGCCGAGATGTTTTCCATCCCCCCAGAGGAAACCTAATTTTACAGAATTGTAGCGCGAATACGACGCGCTATCTATCTTTCTCTCTCTCTTTACTCCTCAGCGACGGTTCGGTTTATCGACAGGTTCGGTTTACGTGATCACACTAGCGTTTTGAAGATGATTTGTTGATAGTTGTAGTTTATTGTACAAGAAATAGTTTAGAATTCTATTTGAGTTTTTACAGGAATTTTTAAATGACGAGTTTAATATATTTAATATTATAATAAATGTTATAATATGTGAAAATTATTTATTTTTTTATTTACATTTGTAATTTTGAGATCTCTGTGTTTTATGTGATAGATTTTATATAATATAAAGATAAACTTTGTAGAATGTGACATGATAAATTATGTCAAAAGTGAATATGCCACTATAGAAGTATATATTTTATTTCAAAATGTGTATAGGAGTATATTTAATGAACCTTGTGTATCTTGTTTCATAATTACCAGGTAATACTCTTGTTTCATGAGTTGAAATTGAGATTGCAGAAACATGCTGTTCTTAAAGATCTCTCCGCTGAGTCTGGTGGAAGATGTTATTGATATTTAGTGAGATGGTGTATGTGTATATCTCTGTTATAGATTCGTCTCTCCAGCAGCGGAGAGGTAGTAGCGGTGGTGGTGACGACTCAGTGGGTGCAGAGAGAGGCGAAGGAGTGATTGCCATGACTACGACAGGAGCCCAGTATGCCCTCGCAGCAGCATCCACCGGGGCTAATAACAGTGGGGGTAGCTCTACGGCGGTAGGGGTGGAATCTAAGCAAAATGTGGTTGTCGTGACTACTACTTCCAGTTCCAGTGGCGGTGGTAGCGGACCACAGACTCAGTCTGCCAGAGGCCAGCAACTTATCACTGTCGTGACGAGTCCTGATCCTTCCAGTCCAAATAATCTGCAGCCTATTCAGGTTAGTAATATCCTGCATTATTTCTGTATTATGCCTTTTGCCAGTGTGATTTATGATCATTCTTTGTATTCTCAAGAGTTACAAAACTTTCAAATTTCACAAAACTTTGTAAAATACAATCCATGTGTCGGATTACTTTTTTCTTCTCTCTATTACTTTCTTTTACTGCTTGTAAAATGAATACAACGTGTAAAGAATATATATATAAATATATATATATATATATATATATATATAAAATTATTTAATATACATGTCTGTAGATATATAGCTTCTGTTTGCAGCACATTTTTATAGGTGCTGTATCGAATCTGATAACATTTTGAACCATCTGCTCCTAGCGACTGATAAGAGTGATATACACAAATGTTGAAATATAAAATCCAAGTCATTTCTACCTTGCGCATATAAATATTCACATGCGTACAAAAGGCATATATAATTTAAGATTCCTGTTATAAAAACGAATCGTGGGTCACGAGGACACGCATACTATAAATAATAATTTAGTTATTGGTTCAGGATCCGCTTGAAACAGCTGCAGATTCATCCAACGGCTCAACAGGTACACCAGCGCATGTTACAGCACAGGTAGTAGTTAATACTACTCACTCGGGTCAACACGCGCTAGTGGATTCTGACGCTGCTTCTACATCAGCCGGCACCATCGTCAGTGGTTCCCCGCATTACATAACAGTTACAGGTATTAGCAAAATTTCCTATTTGACATTGAAGCAGTGAGAATTGATCCTTGTTCAATCTTACTGCAATACGTACAAATCTAATTACGAATCAAGTTGCAAACGGTTATACGTTAGATATTCGATTGTACGCAAACACACAGAGATTAATATCGAGTACGAAACTTAATTGCAAATATGTTTACTACTTGCGGTGAGTATGTGAGGATCAGTTTGAAAAAATTATAGTATTTGAGTAGAGATTTGGCCCTTTCCATGCTGCTGAAAAACATGCACCTCTGTACTTCTACTCTGACCACACTAGGCACCAGTGATTCATCATCCTACGCGTCCCTCACAACGGCTGTAGGTGAGGGCAGAATATAAACAGCATGTCTTAGATGTCCTCTTTATCTATACGTTTTAATTTTGTAAAAATTATAAGATCAGTGAATGGATTCTTATTACCGGTATTTAATATTATTTAGTTTATTATCATCTGTATCGTCACTTTGCATTGTTATCGACAAGCGTGAATACTATAATTTTAAGTTCTTGATAATTTAAAACTTCTATCTTCTCCAAGTGCCAAAGATATCTTTGGTGGCTTTCGGTTATTAAGGAACTTAAGAAAGATGATGTTTATGACAATACATTAATGAAATTTGTTACGCTTATGCAAGCTTTGTGTCTGTAGTACAAATGACCTATTCATATACACTCAGTCACGTTTCTTTTTTGTTTCAGTGTCTGGAGACGCAGAGGCGGTGGGGTCCGAGTCGGTCTCTCACCCAACTTATGTTCAATATGTCGAGGGGGATGGTTCCACGTATATACCGGCGAATGGCCAGATGTAAATATCGCAATCTCACACTTATCAATTAGCGTACGGAACGCTCTATAACATCAATATAATCACGTAATACTCTGCACAGGACATATCCCGTTTATGCTGTCGGCGAGACGGGAGCGATGTATACTCCAGCTTCGGGTCAGTACTATACTCCAGCAACAACGCCAGTAACATATGCACAGGTAATTGCACGCATAAATATTTAGTATACGATAATTATCGCAATAAAAATTATGACGATATCAACGATATATTATTTGTATTGCGTCAGGTCACAGGACAAGGCACGAACTCGACCACCGGACAACTGTTATCACAAGGCAACGGCACGTACTTGATTCAACAGAGCGTGGTAGATGGAGACCCGACTCATGCACTCATATCTGCGGCTGCTACGCGCACCAGCCCGCAAACAGAAACGGCGGTAAATTGCATGTCCTATGACTTCCTCAGGCTGCTCTTTCACCTTTTAGACTGGATAAATTAGTCTCGATTACATTGAATGATTAACGTATACATTTGTGATAATACAATGTATATATTTATGCCTTATCGCTGCAGGCATGGGGATCTGTGCTCTGCATGATTATATGGGCTGTCAAAAATTGTTCTTATAAGATCTTAGTACAATGAAGAAACATAATTGTTTATAGCCTCAAGAGTATAAGAATGTATGCTATAAACAGGGTGTTCAGTAAATTGTATTGCAACGAGTGAGGAGATACTTCCTCTCGAATAGCAAAACAATAATTTATATGAATCAATTGCATAGTTTTTTCCCTACACTTTGTGTATATAAATGAATGCTCTTGTATAAAAGTATAAATGAATATTCGTTGTAGTTTTAAAATAATTTGTGTATTTACGGATTCCAGTAAAGTTTACAGTAAACAGAATTGCGATGTTAGTATTTAAAGAGAAGTTATCCATCTCTTAATTCGGGGGGTTAACGAGGCATCGGTATGTTGGGTTGTTTGATAGGAGGCTGTGGTTAGCGGTGGTGGCGGGGCATACTTGATCAGCAGTAATTCTGGAAGTACCACTGTCACCGTGGAAGAGACAGCGGCAAACGTGACGCATGCCACTAGAGTCTCCCAGGCCACCGTAAGCCAACAAAAAAGAAACTGATTCCCCACTTTTCGTAGTTTATTTACTTATAGCGTACTAATCATCCTTTATTCTTTAATTTTTCCTATATTGTTTAATTTTTTCGGCATGTTATTAATTAAATTGCTTTGTACTGCTTAATGTTGTGCATAGTTTAATTCCTAAAAGTCTTCTTTCTTTTAATTTCTTCTTTCGTGGAATGTCTAGAGAAAATGAGAAATGATTATGTAATTGATAGAACTTTAAAGAAATTAACTGGTTTTTATTTGCTGCAAATATAAATTTATTACATTATATATAGAGGCAATTTTAATTTTAATGAGTTACTTTTCAGAATAGAACTAAATTATAATTATTTTTTTCTATATGAAATCCTTATATGTAATTATTTTATCTTTCTTGCTAATATTTTTTAAAATAAAAAATTGTATTTATGAAGAACATGAAGATTAATTTTTTATGCATTGATGTAAATAGGTACACTGGTTGTTGGAAAATTATGAAACTGCCGACGGCGTATCGCTTCCAAGATCAACTCTTTATAATCATTACATACGTCATTGTTCTGAAAACAAATTGGATCCTGTGAACGCAGCCAGTTTCGGAAAATTAATACGTTCTGTATTCTTGGGATTGAGAACTAGGCGTTTAGGAACTAGGTAAAAGACTTCATAATAACTAATGAAACTTTATATATATATATATATATATATATATATAT
Organism: Crematogaster levior; assembly: GCA_901521435.1. Lineage (NCBI taxonomy): Eukaryota > Metazoa > Arthropoda > Insecta > Hymenoptera > Formicidae > Crematogaster > Crematogaster levior. The sequence continues at coordinate 267,658 of CABEGB010000925.1, read as the reverse complement.
ATATATACATAAAGATAATATATAAAGATATATATATATATATACATAACACATATACACATATATATATATATATATATATATATATATATATATATGTGTGTGTGTGTGTGTGTATATGTATAAAATGTTTACTAGAGTATTATCTTTTGGTGTTTCTTTATTCTAGGGGAAACTCGAAATATCATTATTATGGAATTCGTGTGAAACCAAGCTCACCTCTGTCTGTATTAAACGAGGATGGCACGTCGAGACAACAACAGAACGCGAACTCTCAGACCAAGCGATTCAAATTTGTCAATCAAAAGCAGGAGTCATCTTACGAAAATAACGCTCACTCGAACACAAATATTTCTACCAATTCTTCGCCGCCACAGTATCACCAGTACCTTGGCGAAGCGAGCGGCGCCATTCCTGATTTTCCGGAGATCTTTATCAGTCACGATTCGTCCTTGCCTGAAGATTGCACTCTCGAAGATATCGATACGTTCCGCAGCATATACAGAGAACATTGCGAAGCGTTCTTGGACGCGGTGCTGACTTTCGAGTTTGCCACGGTGGAAAGTCTCTGGAGAGAATTCTGGCGCAGTCAGGACAATAATAACGGTGATGAATGTGAAGAGGAGAAATATTTGTCAAAGTATGATATATAATATTTATTTAAAAAACTTGTATCAAATAGAATTTGAATATAAGAATTAAGTATCTATTTTTTGTATTAAAAATTATCTAATTACGTTACAATTTTTCTAATATTTCATTTTCAAATTATTCCTTGAATGCATCTCATTTATGTATATATCATTTATATATATATATTTTTTTCAAGTTCTTAACATGCGCTCTTGATGAATATCTTTTTTACTTTTCAGAACCAAACTATATCAGATGTGTCAGTGCACAGGAGTACAAGACTTTATCAAAAAAGTGGACTATACATTCTATCAAAATCTAGTCGATGTTTTAATGCCTAATGTATTGCGACCGATACCGAGTACGTTATTATAAGATTTGTTATTGTTATTTTGTCCAGATTTATGTATTAAAAGCTTCTTTTTGTCTCCGCAAGGTTCGTTGACACAGTCTATCCGAAATTTTGCAAAGGGATTGGAATCTTGGTTACAGTCAGCAATGGCCGATTGTCCTGAAGAAATGACACAAATTAAGGTATTGTCTCATTTAAATCTGTTGTATAAAACATTGAAACAAACATTGCAGATATTAAAAGATTTCTATAAAATTATCCTTTCTTAATCTATATAGCTGAAATATTAATAAATACATATATATTTCTAAAAATTACGAAAGTGCAGTATAATTATTGTTGGTTACAGTTAACTGCAGTGTCAGCTTTTGCTCAAACTTTAAGGCGCTATACATCGTTAAATCACCTTGCACAGGCCGCGCGAGCCGTACTTCAAAATTCTAGTCAAATTAATCAAATGTTAGCTGACTTAAATCGCGTTGACTTTCACAACGTGCAAGAACAAGTAAGTTGACATATTTCCAGCGAATATGATAAAGAGAATATTAAAATATTTCCCCTCTTTCTGCTATTTAATATTAATATATATACATATACACGTACACATACATACATACGTACACACACGCGCGCGCGCGCGCAATATATTATAAAAGATGCAGCATACATATATGACTGCCTTTTCAGGCATCCTGGGTATGTCAATGTGATTACGGGATGGTACAGCGTCTCGAGGCGGATTTTAAAGTAACGTTACAGCAACAAAACTCACTGGAGGATTGGGCGATCTGGTTGAAAGGAGTCGTAACTCAAGCGCTTAAGCCACATGAGGAGAAACCAACATTTGCTAAAGCTGCACGCCAATTCCTGCTTAAGTGGTCATTTTACAGGTACATTTTGTTCTCTGTCACATTACACGGTGAACATCTTTTCAGTTAAACTTATATAACCATGTGTTTTAAAGATGTTCATTGGTGTAATTAAAGTGTGAATTCGTTTATACTTATATAATTATGTCTTTCATAGCTCGATGGTTATTCGGGATCTCACTTTGAGGAGTGCTGCGAGTTTCGGATCTTTTCATCTTATTAGATTACTTTATGACGAGTACATGTTTTATTTAATAGAACACCAAGTCGCTATCGCAACTGGAACTACGCCAATAGCTGTAATGGGAGACGTTAGTATACCTCAACACATATATCGATTATTATTTTCACATTATTTATATCACACAATTAAACATTGGATTAATCTTTGAACTAATTTAAATTCCTGGAGAAAAACCTAACATATTCATAATATATTTCTTAAAAAGCCATCATAATTTTACAAATCAATTTTATTCATAACAGTATCATGAGATAGTAAATAATTGCTTCTCTTTCAGAAAAGTCAAAATTGCTCTTTAATTAGTAGCTTTGGAGCAACGTCCAATGGAGGTGAGGCACCATACTTGATTGTTCTTATCAGAATCTTATCTTTTTACTATTATGTAAAAATTTATTCGGTACAAGTCATGCAAATTGAATTGCAGATGCATCTAATGCGAGCCAACCAAAACGTATGAAGCTAAGCTAACTGTGTGCCTACGCCCTTTAGTTTATGAGTAAACCGGTAGCACACAAAAATGTGAAGATACTAGCACGAAAGCATGCAGGCCTATTACAAGAGAAAACACACTAGTCTCGTAAATTATTATTTTATATAACGTCAAATTACAATTATGACATATAAGAAGAGGATTTTTGCATAATGCCTATGATGTATACAATTCAAGTAAGTCTGTGTGATATAAGATATAGAGAGGTATTGTACTACGCGAAGCCTTATCTCATACACAGGTATGGCACAGGTTTAAAGTATCGCTGGCACGATTTTAGTATGTTAGTATATCGAATCTAGTCGAAACATCTTTGGAAAGAAAGAAGAGTATACGGGACCATGAATTTGTCATGCCCTCACTAGACATGTATGAAAAGCCCATTCGATTGTGTTTTCTGCCTTTTATTGGGAGAATAATTTTTTATAGATAAAAATAATAATATGTATATGTAATAATATGTATTAAGTATATATTATTAATACTTGTTAAGATAAATTTAACTTATAAATTTCAGATTTTATTCGTTTTTACACTAAAACAGAATGCATAAAATGTAACAAAACAATGCCAAAAGTTAAGGCATATATATCAATTTTTATTATAGTTTGTTTTTATTATATTGACGAAATATATTCAAATTATTTAATACTATTTAATACTATTTAATATGTTTGAAGGAAACTATATTGAGTGGGCTTAAAATGATCATCAGTTTGTGCAAAGGAAAACGCGAGAAAATGAAATTCTACCTTTGAGGATGAAATTCATCTGTTTCGCTCATAAATTCCAGTTTGCGCAAATTACACGCAAACCAATTACAAAAATCCGCCCTATCGACGGTAATATGTCAAAAGTATTCCTACCGGAATATTAGATTGCTGTAACGATATATAAACTTTTGAAATTTACATACATACATATATCCGACATTCATATTTTTTAACGTAATTTATTAATTGAACACATCGAGCTCTGTGTGGAGGTTTCGTTTGAGAGCAGTCTATTACAGTCGGTTGCTATTCTCTCAGTATAATTAAATGAATAGTACAAAATTTTATTGGAAAGAGAGAAAGGTAGAGAAAGATAACGAGATCGTTTTAATTTACTGATAGAATATACAGTATGCGTCTTATACATTGGATGTATATACATATATAAAATGTAGTGGATGAAAATACGTACGATTGTTGAAGGTAAGAGAGGAAACTGCAAAACATATGATAAGCGCGATTCGAGCATTTTCAACCATTTCAAAAAGTCAGTTAAGAATGTATACAGTAAAAATGTGTGTCGGTATATGTTTTGTATTCATGCACTTCAATAACATCTTTTGTATTGTAAAAATATTAGGATGTAAATCTCCAACATCAAGAATTTCGTACGTTGAGTTTCGTTTGTTTATGTACATTATTTAAGGCGATTTAATATATATTTACACAGTTGCGCATGTTATGCGTCTGCGTTACACAAATTTTTATTTACTTCATGAAGTTGAATCGGTCTTCACGTTTCAAGTAAATATTTATAATAAATTGTTCTGTATATCCGTGACAAGTTGCATCTTAAACATCGAAAACGTTTTAATAAAATTAGAAAAAAAATCAACGGTTAATTGGTTATGTTGTGACACTAGACAAGATACTAGACATTTGACTTATTCATTTTTTCCACAATGACTTTTGTATTTTAAATAGATGTTGAATTATTGTATAACTTGAGTTAAGTATATATTTTAAAAAAGCCTACGAGCACAAAATTTGTTTAATGTTTATGTATGTCGGAAGTATTTTTAAATATTCCTTACAACGCATATACAGGGTGACCCATTTTAACTTCCCCACCGGATTATCTTGAAAGGAATGCACTTTCTGAAAAAAAGTTTCAGATATAAGTTTTAGTATTTTTCCCTGGCTATTGAATGGCGATATTGAATTTGACCTCGATTGTGAATGTGAAGGTCATTTAAAGGTCAAGTTAATTTTTTTAAATGGGAACCACTATTTTTTATTACATATTCTTGTAGCTGACTTCAAGAGCTTTCCAAAACACTATAATAAAGTATTTTTTTATTAAGTATTTTCCGAGTTATAAAGCTTGAAATAATTTCTTAATTTTACATAAACTGTAAAATATCTCGTAAAATATTTACTTTTCGATGACCTTATCTCAATACTTTTATGCACAGAATAATGAGAGGAATCAATTGGTGTAAAGAAAACACATAGTTGTTTTTAAGAAAAAATATGTAATTGTTAGTTACAAATTGCATATTTTTTCTTAAAAACAACTATGTGTTTTCTTGACACCAATTGGTTCCTCTCATTATTCTGTGCATAAAAGTATTGAGGTAAGGTCATCGAAAAGTAAATATTTTACGAGATATTTTACAGTTTAAGTAAAATTATGAAATTATTTCAAGCTTTATAACTCGGAAAATACTTAATAAAAAAATACTTTATTATAGTGTTTTGGAAAGCTCTTGAAGTCAGCTACAAGAATATGTAATAAAAAATAGTGGTTCCCATTTAAAAAAATTAACTTGACCTTTAAATGACCTTCACATTCACAATCGAGGTCAAATTCAATATCGCCATTCAATAGCCAGGGAAAAATACTAAAACTTATATCTGAAACTTTTTTTCAGAAAGTGCATTCCTTTCAAGATAATCCGGTGGGGAAGTTAAAATGGGTCACCCTGTATATATTTTTATATTAAAAATTTTTTCCATTAAAAATAAATATATATATATATATACATATGTATATAGATGCGTGCAAACACGTAGTTTCAACGAAACCAAAGTGCACCATTGCATAGCTTAATTTGTTTTTATAACGCTAAAACTGATGAGTGTCCTATGTTTTCGCATTATTTTCTATAAATTCACTATTAATTTATTAAAAAAACATACGAGACACAAAAAATGCGTAGAAGACAAAATCGTTTACGCGAATCAAAGTTTTTATATTCTTCGTAACCTCTGATAATTTAATTATTATTATAATTAAATAACAATTTTATGAAATATTACGCGCAAGTTCTCTCTCACAACGTGAGATTAATAATTTTTTTAATTAGCATCACACTTTACTGTAAAATATTAAATATATACAAATCTCTCGCAATATTGTTTTTACATAAAAGTTAAAAGTACATAAAAGTTAAGTTTGTCGTATGAAACAGCACAAATGATAATGATACATTCGAAAATGACTTAGCAGAATTGCTGATTCAATGAATATTATTTCTGAATAATGATGATAAAGCAAATCAGGTTGTATTAATTAAATTGTCGTATCAATTAAATCGGTTTTCGTTGAATTCTCGTTGAAGTTGCACGATATCTAAAAAACAATATTGTGAAGAGAAAGAAAGAAAAGGAACTTGGTGCCTTTTATTTTATAAAAACGAAGAAATATAAGCAGCATCTGTTTACTGCATTCTAGCGAATGACGAGCGTGAAAATCTTACCAGTAGCAGTATCAAAGACGCCTGATGATTAATCAATCGCAATCTTCTTTTACGTTTGTAAAAAAAGCATGCTTTACGATCGATATCTCTCGACTTTGGAACGTAGTCTATTTACAGAAATATGTATATCGGTAAAAACGCTTTCATCATTTGCATCACAAACTATTCAATTATTGACTTCTCTTTCAATATGCACACGTGTAATCTTTCCATTCCTTAACGGTCTCTCGGAATAGTTAATCTTTTTCGTTTCCTTATGCACATGTGAGGATGAGTTCGAGTGTGGGAGGCATATCATTTTCGCTTTTTCGTCACATCCTCGACTGAAACTTTACGTCCACATTTCGTGAATGTTTCCCGATCGTGATGGTCGCGATATGAGAAGGGTACTAAAATAAAGAAAGAAAGAAATGAGAAACTGATTTCATTACATAAGATTTAAATCGCGAAGTAGTCATCGATAAAAATACATAGAGTACGTGCGTTTGTAATTTATTGCGTAGGATTATCGCGTGCTTGTCAAAGAGAAACTTGATAATTTTGTCTAAGTGATGAGAGACAAAAAATTGGGAATGTGAGTGAATGAAAGAAAGAAAGAGAGAGGATGAGAGCACATCGCGCAGTACATCGAGCAGAATCTAGGATGTTTTCGTAACTGTAATGAGCTTATACGTGTAAAGATATAGAGAATGAAACTTATCGTCGATACCTATGTGTACCTAGGATGTAAGGATACGGCTTTACGGGACGATTTGTGGAGATTTCTCCAACAGTCAACGAAGGAAAGATCCGAATGCGAGGGTGACTCGGCCGCTGCTGAGGAAAGAACAGGAGGAAGAGAGCTGCCCTTTCAAAGAATCGCCCTTTCCTCCAAACGCATCTTTCAGCAGCTACCGCGTCGTGCCTGCTTCTAATTTAAGAGAATCGCTCTAATCGTAAGTTTTACAACCCCGCCGCGGTAGACGGGGATGAACGGTAGTCCGATAGTAACTGTACTGTATGCAAGATCAAATACACATCGTTTCCTATGTTGCGAGATAAGTAAACACACGGCCTTAAATATATTTCCGATTGTACGACGGAGAAGGAAAAATAGGAGGATTAGGGAATGATACGAGTGATAGAGGATTTAGGGGTGGGATAGGTTCGAGAAAGAAAGAAAGAGAGAGGGAGAGAGAAAAGAAATTGCGGACGCATTTTTCCTTGTGACGTATAGAAGATATTTTGATACCTCCAGATTTGCACAAATCAAGTGTCATTCGTTACCGCTTGAATAAGATTATTTTTACTGAACGCCGCTCAAAGACAAAAAGAGAGAGAAAGGGAAGAGACAACAGCGAACTTGTAGGGTGTAAATCAAGAATCGTCGAGAGTCTGTGTGAATGTGCGGATCACGAGAAATGAATAATAAATCTATGTTTAAAACTTGTAATCGTACGATCTCGTACCTGATACATCCCATATTGTTCCTCGCGAAAATTTCGTTACGGATTCGCGCGAGTTTGCATTATTTTTTTTTTTTTTTTTCATCCTCCGTCACTCGCTGTCGTGTTAGTCATTGTAATTTAAATTAGTTTGCGTTATTTTTGTTTCATCCATCAGTAGCGTAACTTGAGATTCCTTCTGGGGGGGGATAGAAATCATAGAATAAAAATTTGGTATATTTTTACCACGTTGAATTAGTTACATGAACAAAAAAAAAGTACTACTTTTACACTTTTACAGAGTTTTGGGGGGGGTTTTGTCCCCAAACCCCCCCCCCCCCCGTATTTACGCCACTGTCATCCATCACTCACTGTCGTGTTAGTCACTGTAATTTACACTATAATTTACATTACGGTATTTTATTGTTTAATTTATTTTTTCTCTTCGTATATACGTTTCTCGTATCCTGCGTTACCACACTCTTCTCTCTACTCGATGACGAAATCTCACAAGTAAAAAGAAGATTACTGAATTATTTTATCACGCCGTTTCGCCGTGCAGCCTCGTGCTCTCTGTCGTTACACATTTACATATTTTTACCTCTCACGGAGAGTGCTCGACAGTTTTTCCCTTTTTTCTGTCGATAATTAGCAAACAATCAGCAAGTTAACGAAGCATTATTTCTAACTCAACACTACAGCGAAATTAAATATGCTTAATGTCGTATCATGATTACCATTTATTATCACTGGACGCATTCGTTTTCATTTATATAACACAATATTACGATGTTACGTGCGGCTTACCGGTTAAAACCGTTCAGTCGCCGCTTAATCGACAATGATTTTATTCTTAGCGTTTTCGGCTGAACTCCGATTAATTTAATTACCAATTAATTCAATCGACAAAATCAATTGGTGTGAAATTTCTAATTTTGCAATTTGTTGTCATTGATTTTATCTTTTTTCTTATGTTATATAACAAATCTAATTAGATGATATTTGACTAATTAAATCTCGATATAGTACTATTTGATTATGTTGAAGTTGACAAGTTGATCTCAATCTTGGTCATCAATTCGACCGATAGAAATGCATAACTGTGTAACGACGATCATTCTCTTTGCTAGTAGTATTTTTACAAATTCTAAGTATTACGTAAGAGGTAATATTTTTCGCAATAAATTCTTTATCTTATAAGTGGAGATTAGATGCATTAATTCCAAAATGTAAATCGAATTTCGATTTCAAAAATTGGTGAATTACTGCGGTGAAAGTCTGACAAACCAAGTCGGCTCACCAATCATATGCCAGAATTGCATAAAACAAAATTTTTAATTATTCAATTTGCTATACTTAATTTATCTTTTTTTTTCATTTATTAAGCAATAAAACATTAAAAATGATATCTAGTCAAATGATATAAACATTGTTTGATAAATCAAGTCTCAATATAGTATTTAATAAGTTAAAATAATATTAATTCAAACGACAGAATCGTTAAAAAAATTTCTAATTATACAATTCGTTGTGTTTCTAATCTTTTTTCCCACATATTAAATAACAAAAGATTCTACCGTTAGCGAAGTTACGTTAGCGAAGTTGTACAGGTACTGAGCAAGTTAATCGTCGATTGGGTTAATTGGAGCTTCGTGGAAGTTATCGTTACTGTTCACTCGATCGTGTGTTTTTCTCGGGATTCTTCGTTTCTGTGTTTTAAAATATTTCTTCACGACATTCTTTTTCTTCTACATGTCGTAATAAAGATTGATTCTATTATACTAATATATACGTGAATATTAGCGAATATAATAATAGACGCGAATATTAATCTGTTCTCCAAACAACGACTACGGTTTTACAGGTTTGCTTTTTTCTTTTAGCTAAACTTTTTCTTTTTACTTTTTTTTTTACTTACTTTTTACTTTTCCTCTTTTACTTTCCAATATGATATATTCAAAACAAATAATTATATAAGTATGAAACACGCGCGGCGACAAATCTATATTTATTTCTTGCAAAAAATGATTTAATTGCAAAATTAACATTAATTTACTATACAATAAACAATTAATACATTCTTGACCGTGAGTTAATTCAAGATAATAAGAGAAGAATACAAGATAATAAGAAGCTAATACAAGATAATAAGACAATGTCTTATTAACACCAACATTTGAAATCAAATTGATTTTAAGTTGGTGATTATGTTTGCGTTTAAAGTTCGACGCATATCTTGTATTTAATTGTGTACTGCGATTGCGCAGATCATTGATTGGCCAAAAAGATCCAGGCTCGACCGTAAAAAGGCGAGTTAAAGTTTACTTCTTAATTTACTATAATTTAGAAAATTAGATTTGTAGATATTTGTATATACATATTCATGTATCTCGTAATTTAATATTCATAACAGCAAATTTATTAATCCAGACAACACATCTAAAAAACGTTTTAAAGACACTTTTTTTTTAAGACTTTACCAGAAAAACATCTTGAAAATGTCTTCAAGACTTTCCAAATAGGCAAGTCTGAACGTTGTCTTTTATATGACATTTTTTTGAACATGTACAGGTATTTGCATTATCGACTGTAACATATATCGACATAATAGCCAATTTGGGTATACAAATATTTATTTCCAACTAATTGACACTCAAATATTTTGAATTACTAGGCGTCACAACGACAAAATTATCTGCTCGAAAACATCAGATTTGTACTTTGTCATATTTTCCTTTATTCACTTTGAACATTAGATGTTGGAGAGGAAACCAAGGAAAAGATAAAATTATATGTGATATAAGAAATTAAAAAAAAAACCTGTTAACAAGAAAAAAAATATAAAATAGAAACCGGAATTACCTGATACATCGGTAAGTCAATGATGTAATACTTATATATAACTTATAATATTTTACATATTTATATCATATTTATTTTACATATTTTAATACTATACATACTATACAACTTGTGCAATACTCACAATATTTATGTAATATAACTTTTCTAACCACATAAGTTATATATAAGTATTACATCATTGACATGTGTGTGTGTGTGTGTGTGTGTGTGTGTTTTTTTATATATATATATATAAAATTATCAACCAACGCTCTTTTTTGTGTTCTTCTTGCTAAGGCATTTTTGTAATTTTGATTTTACAATATAAGAATCTAAGAACAATCTACAATAAGACGTCTCGAAAAAACATCATTAATAAGGACATAAAAACGTCTTTTAAAAAAATATCATAATTACGTTTTTTTGATACTTTTTTAAAATGTCTTGTAAAGTATAAATATCTTGTAAACGTCTTTAAGATGTTATAACGTTATAACGTTCGCTTTGGAAACGTTCTACATTAAAGTTGAAACGGCGAAGTATTCAAGAAAAAAGAAAAAGAAAAGATAATAGGCACGCGCAAAAACACGGAAGCTCAAGAAGAGGTAATTTTCATTTTCTTTTTGCCCACACCTTTGCACTTTCTCATTTCTTCCCTCCTCGCGTCTCTAGGGAAGGAGCCCCCTCGATTACGTGCACCGAGACTACGACGCGTGTGTCTCATATTAACTGTCAAATGCAAAAAATAATATACTATTTTTAGTTTCTTTTATTTTTAAATGCGTATCCTTGCGCGTATCGTAATTTGAAATTCCGCCGTAATTCCGTAATTGAAACTTTGCGGGGAAATTATAAAGATAAGAAATACATAGAGATCGACCTTGATGAACGCAGAAGGGGGGGAGAGGCGCGTCGGAGACGCCATCTTGTAACTGACGCGCGCGAAATTCACAAGTCATTGGCGGAAAATGCATCACGCGACGTTAGAAAATATATATATATTCGTCAATCTTTTCCCTCTTTCTAACCGCGGGTGCATTTCGAGGAGAAAAAACGTGAACGAGAGATATGAACAATTAATCAGTATATTAGGAATGAAAGTTTCTTTTTCGGGCCGTTTTTAAGAATGCAAACACACAAGTGCTCTAAGCTTTTCCTTCTAAAGATAGAACTCCGAGGAAAACATTTTTATATGGTAATATCAACGGTAATTAAGAGAAAATGATAGGACGCTGATGTTTCTTTCAAGGTCGACACGTGTTAGAGGGGACGATTTTTTTTTACGTCGGAGAATGTTATCTGTCGCACGAAATGCGATAATACTTTATGGAAACGCGATAATATTTTTCAACGCGAAAAAGATTTTGCAAGCAGCTGAATCATCGATAAAATGTCAAGGCGGACAATTTTACGCAAGAAGGCCAAGGAGAAGCGCGAGATTGGTTTTAGTTGGAAAATTAGGAATTTTGGGGGAAAAAAATTTCATATGTAATAAAATATGTATCATTTTTCTTTCTCTCATACAATTTCTCTCCCAAGGGAGAATTAAAGAATATATCAATTTGACGTCATGTGCACCAAATCATAAACCAAAACATTAGTCAAATCTGTTTCGCCATTTAGTTTTGTACAATTCCTACGACGATTTGAATATGAACGGAAACTTCTGAATGATTTTCGTGCTCGAGAATGACTAGTAGGTGTTCGGAATATTTTATGAGATGACATTTGCCACGACTACAAATATCAACTACTGCGATATTGCCAGTAGAATATTCATCAATAAAAGTCTAATTGTGCTTGCGCGTGTACGGTGTGCGTGCGTGTGTGTGTGTGTGCGTGCGTGCGTGTGGGGGGGGGGGGGGGGGGCGTGAACGCGCACGTGTGCAATCTTACATAGTCATGCTTTTTTTTATCTTGTTTCTCACTTCCTCATAATTACATAATTACAGCCTCTTATTATTTTCATAGAGAATCTTGGCTTCAAAGATAACCAATTTGGCTGACTTGGACAAAAAATAATGAAAAAATGTATACATAGGGCGCAAACCTCACATCTCGAAGACATCTCGGGGACAGGGTCCTTAGAACGCGAGATGTCATCTAGATGGATGTCCCTTGAAAGTCTGTACCCATTAGGGACCATTGTATGATGTCTCAAAAAGATGTCTAAAAGTCTTTCTAATCTATCTCTCTTCTTCCATAACATATCTTATCAATCATACCATAAGACATCTAGCCTTATCTCTCTGTCTTATCAATCTATCGGAAAGACGTCTTTTGTGGTAATCTCCCAAAAGCCATCTTTTGGTAAAATCTTAAAGATATCTCTTTTTAAGATGTCTCATGGAACACACGTGTTATATGCGATTGGGTGTGCAATATTAGGAGGCGAGCGCGAGGAGCAACTTTCCACATATCGTAATCGACCCGATTTCCCAAGACGATGATGAAGAAACCACCCGGCGGCTTCCTTAAAATTCCATTTTCGCGGACCTCGGATTGTCGCGAGGTAGCAAGACGGTGACTTTCCGACGTTGCAATCTCGAGATTCGAGGGCACTCTCGCTCAGATTAGAGTTAGCACATTATTATATTTCTGCGGAGCGAAGGAGAGAAGGAAAAGGAGAAAGAAACGCGACGACTTTGTGTCTGCAGATTATGCGAAGATGTGAGGGGAAAGGGTTAACTACGTATTTCGTCCCCGCCGTTACGTATAACACTCCACTACTACGCGTCGCAGAAAGTCCACACAGAAATGCCGTGGTTGGTTCAGTCGACGAAGACAGCCCGCTCGCCGTGCTTCGTGCCTCTCTTTCTCTCTATCTCTGTTTCGCGTCTCCCACTCGGCATCGCATCACCCACCACCATCTCTCCGCACGACGGCCGACTCATCCACTCGTCTGTGTCCTGGCTTTATGCTTCAAAGGCCACGCGTGATAGTTGAACCGTCGCGCCAGGAGGGTGACGGTGTAGCTGGTTACGTACACGCGCACGCGAGCTCGACACCGAGATGCCACCGGCCCTCAGCAAATTCGCCACCAGACGCACGCTGGCCGGCGCGGTCGCGGTAAGCACGCTCATCTGGATACTGAGGAACCGTCGCAGAAGGCGGACGCAGAAGATCAGGTAAATATTGCGCGTCAACCGTCGTTTTGCGCCCATTCCGCGAACTGTCTCTGAGCAACGACTGTACTTGCAGGAATCAGTGGCCTATCAACGACATTCAGTATGTCATCAAGCAGGTGAGAACGTAGGGCAGCCTGATACGCAAACGGACCGAGATTGTTATTGACTTGTGTACCTTTGCAGGAGAAACCGAAGGGCCCCAAGGCGCAGGTCAACGTCGTCTTCTTCCGCAGGCTTTGTCAGCTGCTTAAGATCGGTATCCCTGGTATATTGTCGCCGGAGTTTGGCTTTGTACTTCTGGTGGCGACCGCCCTAGTCGGCAAGACCGTGTGCGATTTGTGGCTCATCCAGAAAAGTACTATGATAGAAACGTATGTGTAATATTCCTGATTAGTGATGTTAAAAAGCTTTATCTTTCTGACGGAAAACCTTGTATGCTACCAGGTCGATTGTCAACATGGATGGGCCATTATTCAAGCAACATTTGCTAAAAATGTTTGCCGTGATACCAATGGTAAGTGGAGTAGTCTATTGATACTTGAGTCAACTTAAAGGTTGCTCATATAGTGCATGGTAATGAAATTCCTTGCACTGAGTATAATCTTAGCTTAGTCATTAGAAAATAGACAAGATACAAGATTTGATAAAGTGTTAATGTTCTGTATCTATAATTGTATTAATTTAGATAGCGGTCGTGAATAACATGCTGAAGTACGGTATAAACGAAATGAAGTTGAGGTTACGTACAAATATCACACTTTATATGCTGGATCATTATCTTAAGTAAGTAACTAATATTTTTTTTGTTCTTGTTCTTGGACTTCCGTTCTGTGTTAATATAGAAACGAATCAGTCCAATTTCTTATGTATAAAGCGATATCTTGATTAAAGAGTATTATCCATTCATACATTGGTATACATGCATTGGTAATGGGCGCTTAACTGATATTTTATGCATACTTACAATGAATACAATTTTGCAAGATATTTGATCTATCACTGACATCGGCAATATTTCCGCTTGAATAATTTATGACCAAAATAAATTAGGAATTAAAATAAACTTTATTTACATTAAAGTGATATGCGAAATGCTGTTAAGGAACATCTTGAATATTTCAAGAGGTAATTCTTTCTTTTGCAGAGGCTTTACCTATTACAAAATGAGTAATTTAGACACTCGAATCGCAAATCCGGATCAATTATTGTCTACAGACATTGATAAATTTTGCGACAGCTGTACAGATCTTTATAGCAACCTAGCGAAGCCTCTATTGGACATCGGTCTTTATGTATATAGATTGACATTTGCTATTGGTGTAGACGTACGTAAAATGTTACCTTATTTAGTGATAATTAAGCATGTTATTACCACAAAATAAACATTTTATTGCTACAGATATAATATTACCTTTTTCTAGACACCGCTCTTGATACTTTCGTATCTGGTCGTAGCTGGCACCTTTTTGACTTATCTTCGCAAGCCCATCGGGACAATGACGGTCAAAGAGCAGCGACTGGAAGGAGAATATCGTCATATCAATTCAAGATTAATCGTTAACTCTGAAGAGATAGCTTTTTATGGAGGAAATAACAGGGAGAAACTGACGCTATTAACTAGCTTCTATAAACTGGTGAGTATTTCCGAATGTTATTTACATATGCTCATCGATAATGTCATTTATTTTTGCATTGGTTTTTCTTTGTTATAGGTAACACATCTTCGTAAATTTTTGGAATTTAGAGGCCTGATGGGTGTCGTAGATAATTACGTTGCAAAATGTAAGATACAATTATAACAATATTATAACAATATTATAAAATATTATATAGTATTATAACAATAACGTGTTATCAACATCGTGTTAACAACACGCGTTGTTTTATCTAACGGTTTATACTCTTTAATGCTAATTATCTCCTGCTAGATTTCGCGATGGTGATCGGCTTCTATGCAGTGAGTAGACCCTTCTTCCAGAAGGATCACCCCGTGCTCTCCGGCACACCGGATCACAGGTTCAAATCGTACTACACGTACGGTCGAATGCTGGTGAAACTAGCCGAGGCGGTCGGTCGATTGGTGCTAGCTGGCAGGGAATTAACGCGCCTAGCGGGATTCACGGCGCGGGTTACCGAGATCAAGAAGGTTCTCGACGATTTGAACGCTGGAAAGTATGAGAGAACGATGATCTCGGACTACAAGGAAAACGCAATCGGTTATCCTGGTAATGGCAGGATCGTGCCGCGCGACAATATTATACGGTTCGATGATGTTCCACTGGTGACGCCGAACGGAGACGTGCTTATCAAAGAGTTGTCCTTCGAAGTGAAATCGGGAATGAATGTGTTAATATGTGGCCCGAATGGTTGCGGCAAGAGTTCCATGTTTAGGATTCTTGGCGAAGTACGTACTCTTATCTCTTACATATTTTCACTTATTGCTCGTTTCATAATGTTTTTGGTCAATTTGAGTTCGTTAATGATGAAATTTTCGAAATTGAACTCTAGCGTAATCTGTCTGACTTTTCTTATCTACATAAGATAAAGTTGCTTCTGATATGAATGAGAGAGAATGATAAATTAAACTGTTCTGTTCTACATGAATAGCGTGAATTAGTGACAGATCTACATCTTTGTTAATTCTACGAATTGTAATGTTTAGTTGTGGCCGCTCTGGTCTGGAACTATTACGAAACCACCACGCGGTAAACTCTTTTACATCCCACAACGTCCTTACATGACGCTGGGCACATTAAGGGATCAGATCATATATCCCCATACTAAGGAGGAGATGAAAAGACGTGGTAACACTAGCGATGACGACCTAAAGAAGTTTCTGGAGCTGGTGCAATTGACCCATTTACTGGAAAGGGAAATTGTCAACAACAATGAAACACAGGGTTGGGACGTGGTAGCCGATTGGATGGATGTCTTATCGGGTGGCGAGAAACAACGTATAGCAGTGAGTTTCTTTTTCTATTTTTTTCCTGGACCTTTCCTGAAAAAACGAAAGACTGACGTTTATGTAATTTGATATCTTAATTGCCTTGGTTCAATCATAGAATTATCCTATCGATGCTTTAATCGGTGCAACCACATCATTTACTATCTTATATCTCTTGCTATATCAATATTGCTATATCAATATTACGCTGGTAAAGTATTTCTCAATCACCTTTATTCTTTTGTAAAGATGGCTCGGCTGTTTTATCATAAACCGCAATTCGCGATTTTGGACGAATGCACGAGTGCTGTTAGCGTCGACGTCGAGGATTCCATGTATAAATATTGCAGACAAGAGAACATTACGCTGTTCACGGTCTCGCATCGTCGCTCCCTTTGGAAGCATCACGAGGTATCGCTATTGATCTGTTTCTTTCCCGTTGTTTAATTTTGCGACGGATTTATATTTATCATGTGACTTTTATGTTATTTTATCATTACTTAACTTTCTACCTACTGTTTTTAGTACTACTTACACATGGATGGCCGAGGAGGCTACGAGTTCAAACCGATCGAACAAGACACGATAGAATTCGGATCGTGAATTCTTGTATCCCTTGCATATGCAGAAACGCACTTGCATGCGAGGGACATCTAATTAGACTAATTAATTTAGCTCTTTCAGTCATTTTATTCAACAATTATTCAATAATTCCAGCGCCATTTGATAGGCAAATTTCTATTATTCAACAATTTTAATAATAGGCGAAATGTAAATTATCATGATAAAGATGTTATTGAGTATATATAAGTCAGGATGCCTTTACACAGAACGTGTAACAGGATGTACTACAAATAGGCACATGAAGTAAAGACAAATGGCATGATCATGGATTTTCGGCACTATTACTGGTTCTTTCACACACAGGTACATAGTCAAATCTGCCATGCACAACAATATATTTTTTGATTGATATTTTTCTACGGAATAATAATATATACTTGACAATGTATATTCTCGAATGTATCTCGAGCTTGAAACGTATGTGATGTTATCATAAATAACGATACTTTTAGATCCTCAAATCTTTGAACTATAAATAACTGTAAATATGTGCAATTTTATAGTACTTAGAGTTTTCCAATGTAAATTTGGTTAAATACCAGTGATCACTTGACTTTTTATTTAATGAATACCAAATTAAACTTACCAAAACAATGTAAAATGTATGCATAAAATTGAATTAAAACTAACGATTGTATTATATCGAAAAAAGTGTATGTATATATCATATCGAAAAAAGTGTATATATATATGTACATGACAGGATTTATTGTAAAATACATTTTATAATTGTTAATAACGCGCGTTATGTGTGGATCACTTGGATAGATGTCACTTGGATAGATATGAGTTAATCTGAAAATAATGAGATTGTTGGAGAATGCTATAATGAAGAAAGACTTATTGTAAATCTAAAATAAGTTAAAATCGGCAAAGCATACAAAGGATGCTTTGATAAACTATAATTGTGATTTTTCCATATTTTATCGATATTTTATCGATATTAATTGTTATATTGCGTTGCAATTGCAAATCCTTTTCTCCATTTGAAGTTATTATACTTTAGTAGTATAGTGCATTGGCTCTATATTCGCTAACTGTTAGTTATATTGGAAATATATTTGCTGATATTTTCCAATGTGTAAAACTAATATTAACTAATATTAACCATAGAATAAATACAAATGTACTATTGATGTTGCATGTTAATAGTTATATATATATATTATATGTCAATAATTATATAATAGATGGATTTATATTGGAAGTTTGGCCAAGATTTCCCAATATAATATGAATATTGAATCAATATTGCTGAACATAAATAAAAATAGTGGCTAAATAAGAGGAGACATTCTTTACAATGTTAGGACCAATGTTAGGTATATTAGATTTACATTATTTTTCAATATTGCGCCAATATATTGTGCTACTAAATGACACTACGTCACTTCCGCTCGTATTCGGAAAATCTTTTATTCTACTTTTATAATATATATATATATATATATATATATATATATATATATATATCTCTATATATATGTCCGAATAAAGTTGAAGTACTTTTATCTATTCTCTGTAACAACTTTATTATATTCTGAAATACTATTTTTCTATTACAACGAATTATTTGCGTTATAATTATTAGAAAATATATACAAGGGATTCGAAGTTATTAAAATATATTAATAAGTTTGAAATCAAAATAAAAACCAGAATTAAAAAGATTTTCTTAATGCAAATTTTTATAAAAATAAAATAAATGCAAAAATATTTTGTGAAAAATAAAGAGACTTTTCTTAATCGACCATGTGTAAATAATTAATAATATTGATTATTCACTCTTTTCCTTTATTACTTTTTCAAGAATCCAAGTTTCATAAAAAAAGAGAAATTGTGCTAAAGATTGATTAAATATTTTTTTAAGTTTTTTCTGGTCAGATAAAGATATTGTTTTTTATGTCAGATAAAGATATTGTTTGAGGACAGTATCTAATTTTTATTGACGCAAGAAATCAGATTGATTCAGAGTACTTTTTCTATTTTTTTGGATGTATTTTTCACAGTATAACTCAAACGCTTTTTTCTACTAAATTTTTAAAAAATTCTATTTATGAGTTTGAGTTACATATACTTTAAATTTTTCTAATTTTTATTATTATAACGTAAAATTCATGTAACTTGGTTGGTTTTTACTTGTAACATAAATGTAATTTACAAATTTCTTTCGAGGAAATTTATTTCCAGAAAAAATTTCGACAAAATACATCCGTTTGTCCAAATATCTCAGTACAACGTGATATTTTATAAAGAAAAGTATATATATATATATATATATATATATATATATAGAGTAAAAATATATATAGATATATAAATATGTAGAGTAAAATTTTTAAATTAATTAGAAAAATGGAAAATAATAAACTTGCATAATCGTTTTAGAAAACGAAAAACATCTAAGTTCCTTTAGCTTTAGTAAATTAATGCTTAAAAGCACAACTAATGACTTTAATTTAAACTTTAATTTAAATTAACAATAGCGAAAAAAATTAAATTAATTGGCGATTAATTGAAGATTGACGTTAGAGATTGGCATTAAAACAAAATTATTTACTATATACTTTATTACCTCTGACCTAATCTCCTTTATCAAATATTTAACAATAAAAAATTAAAAATTCTACACGCGATAACGAAATGTTACAAGTTAATTTATAAATTAATTTGGTGTCAAAGTGGCTGGATAATTCGAATAAATCGCGTGACCGCGCTCGGCTCGATTCGGGTCGCTTCGCGTCACTTCGGCGGCGCGATTGCGCTCGGCTCGACTCGGCTCGCGTCGCATCACTTCGACCGCGCATTCGTTCGTGGAACGGGTACGGCGACCGCCGGGGCTGGGAATCTAGCAGAAGCTCCGGGAGCTCCGGCTTTCAGTTGCTAGTCGCAAGATTCGAGCGCTCGAGGGTGGGTCGTGGTGCGTGCGTATGTGCGTGTCGTGAATACGTGGAGTGCGCGAGCGCGTGAGAAAGCCAGCGAGATACATATCCGAGAGAGAGAGAGAGAGAGAGAGACGTACGATCTCGAGGTAGAAGAAACGCCAGACGGGGAGAAAGGAAGAAAGGAACGCACGAAGTCCGTTCGCTTGTGAAGAAGAAAGAGCAGGCGAAACGAGGAGTGGGGGGAGAGAGACTCGTCGCGTTGTACGTGGTGTGTCACACAGTGCCGTCGAGAAGGAGAGGAGGAGGAGTAGGAGGCGGAGGAACGAAGCAGTGGCCAGTGTTCTCTCTCGAGGCTAGCGAGGTCTCGCGAATACTTTATCGCGCGTTGCTTATCGATCGCGTTGCCATCGTCGCCTCCGTGCCGATCTCCTCGTGCACCGTGCGGACGCCACAAATTCCGCTTTCCTCTCGCGCCGCATAACACTCCTCTTCCCGCGCCCTCCCCGTCTCTCACCGTTTCCCTGCGTGTCCGCTCCTTCTGTCCCCCCCTCCCTCTCTCTACGCCGCGCGTTTCGTCCGTCGCTTGTTGCCCGCCGCCTTCTCTTCGCCGCGTGCGCGCTCTGCTCTCCTCGGGGTGCCGGCTGCCTTCGTCCGACGCTCTGTGCGCGGCGCGACAGGCGGGAAGGGAGGAAGCGGCGGCGGGACGCCGGGAGGAGTGCAGGTGCAGGTGCTTCCATATAGACGGCGGTAACGACGACTACGTACGCGCCGCGAGCACGACGAGGACATAGGGGAGCGCGAGGTCTCCCTCGAACGGGACGAGGGGGAGGAAGGTGAAGAAGAAGAAATCGACGGTGGGCGAGGAAGGAGGAGGAGCAGAAGAAGGAAGAGGAGGAGGCGGAGGCGGCAGACGGTGAGACACACACGCGAAGCGACGGAAAGCGTACTCGCGAGTGCGAGCGGCCGACGAAGGCTTCGTCCTTGCCGCGCGCGGTTGCATCCTCGTGCAAAAAAGTTCGTCTCCGTTATCGTCGCGCGTGCAGTGCCGTTCAATCGACGATAGTTAGTCGCCTCCCCGGCACCGTGGCAGGATGGACGACACCGCGGGCCCGCCGCAAACGTCGGACGTAGCGGCGATGGGAAGCGAGAGCGACGCCGCCACCACCACTACCACCACCACCACCACCACCTCGAAGATGCGGACGATCGACGACGAGGACGCGAGTGCCGCCCCCGCGGACCCTACCGCCGGCGGCGACGCCGCCGTCGATCCCGTCGAGTGTCGCGATCAGGGCTCGATAAGGGCCGCGTCCCCGGCCGCCGCTGTTACTACCTCCTGCCCGACGATGACGACGTCGTCGCAGCCGCTGCCGCCGCCGCATCCGCAGCTGCCGCCGGCGTCGCAGCCGGGGTGTGGCTGCGTGGCCGCGGCCACCGACAGGGACGAGATCACCGTGTGCATCACGCCGACCACCGGCGGCCAGTTCGAGCTCGCGGTGGACCGCAACGACACCGTGGAGAATCTCAAGAAGATCATCTCCAAGAAGCTGAAGGTCGCCAAGGAGCGCATCTGTCTGCTGCATCGCGAGAGGTGAGTGGCGATGCCTGCCCCCTTGTCGGCGCCGCGATTTTGGCGATCTCCTTCGAGAACCGTGGAGCTGAGGGGAAAAGGGGGAATATACTCGCGATGAAGAGAACGCGACCCTCGCGGATCTGTTCGCTTTAGAAACACGGAGGCATGCGATAATCGTAACTAATAAAAGCGTACATTAAACATCAGAACCCTTTTTACTTTACATTTAGCGCCTGTTTCTTTCGTAGCTCATCACACTTCGCGATAAGCTTAAATGCGGAAAACAAGACAGAGGTTCGTTCGAGAAGGTGTTTCGAGGAGAAAGTACAGAATCGAGGAGAATAGATTAGAGATCTCGATCGAGGCTTTAACTGCGTTTTTTTACGCTCTCAAATCGAGACAATTGCGTACTGACAATCACACCGAATCCGTCCGAGGAAGAGAAGCTTGCTGGAAAAAATATTAGGGAACGTAGAATTCAGTTACATGCTAGCAAAAGTACAAGTATGTAAAATTACGAACGGTAGAGGTCAAAGTCATACGATTTACAATACACTTGTTTCACTTTACATACTTATATTTTTTTTTGTTAAAGAGACAGATCGCCTGTCGCAACGTGTCGCGCGTCCTTTAATCCTGTTTTTCCTCTTTTTCTCGTAATCAGACGAAATAACGCCCGCGGTAGCCTTATCACGTTCTCCGCGCGTGGAAACGAGACACGTACTCGGCGAACCGAAGCAGAAAGACACCAGGCCGGGCGTAAAGGAACGGGATAAAGGCGCGGAATGAGTAACGAAGAATTATCGTCAATCAGCTGAAACATATCCGGCGACGCGCGCAACGTTCGTTTTTCGCGGTCGCCGTGTCGCTTTCCGGCGATACCCGGAGGAGAGATCTCGAAGATGGAGGCGAAGAAGATCCGTCGCGACGCCCAGAAGACCCGGGGAAGACGCGATGCGTGTCTCGCTTCTATTTTTCCCACGAGCGCGACGTGCGTTCGAATCGGACCTCGCCCCATGCTCCGTCCGGCTCCGTAAAGAAAGAAGAGAAAGAGTGCACGAGAGAGAAAGAGCGTGAGGGGGGTGAGAGGGAGGGAAGGCAGAATAGAGACCCGGGTAGAGAGAACGAACGTGTGCAGACTCGTCCTTCGTGCCGGTGCACTTTTGGACGCTGAGGAGGAGGAAGAGGAAGAAAAGAGAGAGAGAGGGACGAAGTGCACATACGCCCGGTGTGTGTACGGTATACCGGGTGTCTCAGAAGCGGCGGTCAATGCTTCGGGAAGAGATAAAGGAGACAGAGCGTCGTGCCATTTTAACTCACTTTTTTTGTTATCTTCATATGAATAATAAACTGTGTTTCGATCAATAAGGCCGGGTTAAAAGTCAAACAAGAACACACACACGAGCTTTATCTTATCTTAATTCTCAGATAAATATTTTCATTATTCTTGGGAATTTTGTCATTATTATTGTATTCCGACAAAACGAAATTTCTCTTCGAGAAACTTGAAAAACTCGAGGAATTTTGACGAGAAACGAAAGTGAGACGATTTTCATCACTTTCTTCGTTTACTGCTTTACTGTAAAAATATTTCTATGTATTGCAAATCTGTTCCTCTTTCGGGTAGACATTTTTTTGAAACTTAATTGCGATTATTCATTGCTATCATTTGGAATGCTAAATGCTGAAGCGTTAAAATTTGAGATACCTCTCGGCCGTTATCAAGTCGCGATTGTACGCTTTTTAAGAAGATTATTCGAAATCAGACACGCGAGTTCCTCGAAAATTTTTTCGCAATAGCACAACGTCATCGTTCTGTTTATCTTATCAGTCGCAGGGTTTCTCAGGTTTCCCAACGCGCACATACACATACACACACACACACACACAGGTATCTTATTCTTCTTAAAATCTTTCATCACTTGAGATATTTTATGTTCAACGCTGTGTGTAATTCGCCACGTGTATATATTTAAATATTGCATGACACATCAAACATTTGCCACGATAATCTGAACACACAAAGGGAAATAATAAACGTACAAAAACAAAACGCATAAAAAGTGCATACAAGTCATACTTAATATTAATACATTTAAAAATTCTCGTACATATTTCACGTATACGTTTCTGTCAACACATTTCATACGCTCTGCTTCAAAGTAGCGATGCCAATTTAAAATCCAGAAGAGTGATGAAGTTTTGCTAACTTAAATAAGATTCCGCAGAATTTCCGACGAAAGGAAAGGTCCTCCCCGGCTTTGCTCGAGTACCGATAACCCCGCGGCAGCGTTCCCTGCCCCGAAGTATCGACCTATCCTCCTGAAACCGCCTGTACGTGCTCTCGTAGGCGTCCGTGGGGGCCGCAGCGCGGATCCATCCACCTCCACTACCACCTCCTGCCGCTGCTGCTTCGTGCGAGTACGCGAGAGAAATATGGTGGAGTGGAAGGTTGGCATACCGCGGTGAGCAGTCGAGAAAGAAACGGTGGGGGGACGCGAGAGGAGGTAGCGGAGGTGGTGTATAGTAGTATAGTAGGTAGAGGATATCTCGGGAAATCGCGCTCCCGTAAAGTGGAACAGTGACAGCCATCTGCGGCAGTAGAGAGACAGAGAGAGAAAGAGAGAGATCGAACATATGAAAGGGACGGCGAGAGAAGGCGGGATGGAGAAAGGAATCTATTTTATTATTCGGGGTATGGCCCATCGGAATGAGTATGACTAAACAAAAATTGTAGAGGAGAAAATGCAAACGATAATAGCAAACGCTAGAGTATAGTAATATGTGAGATAATAAGATAATAAGATAAATAAAGCGGCGGAATTTTTATAAAAGTTACATGGAAAAAGCACATTCGCACAAAGTAGGTGGTTGAGGATGATAACAAGAAAAAAGCTTTTCCAGTCAATTTCTTTGCTGTCCTTTTATTATATCGCGAAATTCCCACCGACAAGCGAATTCTCTCTCAGATTTCGGTCTTACGTGAGTTTTTGTTATATTTAAGAATTAATCCGCGGGTGTATGATTTTTTTCTGACATGTAGTGTGATTTTTTGTTAACGTTAGTAATGTTAACAGTACGAACGCGTGTTGTAAATTATAAATTTATCCTACAATCGCGATATTCCGACCGTTCTATGCCGATTATTTAAGCAATGTTTATTATTATACAATTAAGAAACATTGCGTTGAAGGATCACAATGAGATACACAAGTGATTAAGAGAAAAATGGGAAAGAATTATATTATGTAATATAAATATATATACATATATAAAATTTTTTATATATGTTTTAATTATTTTATATAATTTTTATTTTTTATATATTTTTTATTATATATTTTTTTATTTTAATATAGTTTTTTATATATGTTTTAATAAATATTAAGAAATCGCGTTTCCCTGATAAACATCAATAAACGTACCAATTTTTACGATCAGGCTGGATCTTTTTTGCCTAATAATAATTTCTTTATCATATATATTATACATATATGTATAATTTCCTGCGCACCATATTGTCGATATACGCTTCTTTCTTTCTTGCTTTCGGTCCTCGGTATTTTTTCTCCTGTCTCGTTTTCTTACGGTGCCTCGATCAGGTCTGCCACGCGTAATTCCCTTGAGATCTCTCGTCGTCCGACATCGATCCCTCTCTCTCTCTCTTTCGTCTCCTCTCCTCTCTTCGCTTCTCTTCGCCGCATGTTCCTTAGCCCGGCTCTCCCGAGTTACTATTCGCCGCCGCTCGTTTCTTTGTGCCTGCCGGAGCAGTTTCAGGCGCAGGTAGCACGCCGGATCTTTTTCCTCCTCCGAACAACATGACGCACGTGTGCGTGCGTGCGTGTCCTCGCGGACAGCTGTACGTGTGTCGGTTCTACAGCATCATAGCAGGAGCATGACACGTCCGCCGTCGAGAAAATACTTTCGATGAGCACGAATGTGTGCTGTTAAAGACAGATTTTTCGGGAAGGTTTAATCGAGTGGAGAACGCATCGAATAAAATTAACAGAGCAATTTTGGCGACGCGAATGATTCTCGGATACTGCATTATTACTTTATTGATCTTTATTACAATAGTATTACGTATGCGAGACGGTTATTAGTTAAATGGAAATGTGAAAGAGGCACAATATTTCCTCCTCATTGATATTTTTACTTCCCAACTAATGTAAAATCGTAAGCTTGAGGAAAAAGTGATGTTTATACATCTTTTGTTATACACCTTTCTGCCTATTTTGCAGCCTTTGCTGCATCATCATTATGCAAGAATGATAAAATTAGAAGGTTGCTGGAAAGAACGGAAATATCAAAAGGATAATTCTATATCCTGTGTATCTGCATTCTTTGATATTTCCATTGGCTAAATAAAGAACGCGCGAACGAATGCGAAGAATTATTTATAGATATTGCATCCCGGACCGTTCTATAAATTTCCAGTTCCTGTTTTTCCTCTCGTTTAAAAACGATGAAAAAAGATCGTCAGGAGATGAAGAGATACCGTAGAACGACAAAGCAACTAGGAAAATAAGCGAAATTTGAATTTCCGTTAACCCTTAACTCTTTGAAATTTGTAATTCACAACCAGCTCGACGTACACGGTCATGCAATAGTTCATTCGTCTCCTCAAACTGTAAACATGTTTCCGCATGACGTGTAAAGAAATGTCTAAAGAGACGAATAAAGAGAACTCGGGAGGTCTCAAAAAACACGTTTCCGATAAAGCAAAACTTTTGTTACAACTCGTTTTAAAGGTTAAAGTTTTACAACCGGTGTCTTCCGGCCTTTTATCTCCTTTGAGACACGTATGTAATGCGAGTCGCCGATCGGAGTGTGAAGTTTCGGCCGGTCGGCTTCGCAAGAGGGCTTCAACTCGCCATTTCCAGGTCTATTTCGCCCCGCGAATCCACTTTCGGGCGACATTAATAGTTAATGCGACACCTGCCACGATAACTCGTACACTGGTAGCCTTCGATAAAACGCGACATTGTCAACCATTGTGTGACATTCAGTCCTCGTGGCATGTTGCGTCACGAATAACGTGACGCAAGTGTGTCTTGTGATAGTCTGTTACGTTACCGTTTATCTTTGCCCTGCGAACTGTCCTCCTTACCTCGTGATCTCGCATATTAATTAGTCACCGCTCTATCTTTTGCAACTTTATTTCCACGAATTATCCCGACCTGTTGGTAGAAAGACTGAGCTCACGCTTGTTTCCTCGCATTTGATGGTTAATCTGTTCTTTTTTTTTGTAAAACGAAAACTTCTGTAAAATTGACGTTGTACAGCACGATCCACGCGATATGGCGGTCTGCGTCACCGTCAAGTGCTAATGTGTCATTGTGGGATTTCTGTTAGTCATCGCGTGTGCGCGTGGAAGGCGCGGACTTTAAGCTCGTTCTGGCCGTTTATGGCAGAAGGACAACAATTAATGATGATTTTTTTTGCTTCGAGGCACTACATAAAAAAAAAGATAATTTCTCGCATTGGAGATCTGCCGTTTGTTGTTTAATAATAATTATGATATTGTTAATTAAGTTATTAAAGCTCCAACAAATATTAATTAACATGATTTTGCAATTACAAAAATTTAGTTGGAATCAATTTTATCGTAGAACGAAAAAAAAAGAGACCCTTCTCCTTCAAAATTCTCGATGATCTTCACTCAAGTGCTACATTACGCCATGTCAATACAAGAAAATACAGCAAGCAAGTTGTATACAAGAACAATTTTTCTTTCTTTTTTATATCTATAATAAAAAGAAACTTCGAAACAACCCAACGTCCACTAGAATGTAATAAAAAAAATCGTTAGAATGAATAATTTTGCGACGCTGCAAAACGAAATCCCGGGAAATCGCGAAATGTTAAAACATCGCTTTTATCGTCGACTTCCACGAAATTCGAACGAGCAACGTGTCGGAGAAATGAGCCTAAGTTTGCCTGCTGTTATTTTTCGCGATCGCGGCGAGCGAAAACATGTTTATCGGTCGTACCGTGGGCCCGGGACAAACCGTGGAAAGTCGCAAGGCAAGTGAACGCGCCGGGCGAGTGAATCAGTTGTGGCCGATGGCCAATTCGAGAAAACAGGATGATCGATAGAGCGGAATTGCCTCCTCGGCGGTTTGCGGTGGGATTTAAAAAGCCACGTATTTCGTTCGTGGCAGCGCCACGGAAATCATCACGCGAAACAAAAACAGCTCGTCGGGCTATCATCAAGCCACTTATAAATTGTGAATTATCTACTTTCCTAGAAGGAAACGTTATCTTTGCTTATCGCTGACATTAAGAATTGATAATAAATTCACGACAACTTGAAGCACTAAGAATATTCATTATGAATACTCTGATGCATGTTGTATTATTTCTGTTACTTTGTGATCATTCAGCTGACTAAGGTATCGAGGAATTGCGCATGCACTCGCGCGATAATCTGCATGCGAGCTGAACGCGTGGCAGGATTATGCCATAAGACTATGAAATTACGTCTGCGTGGTTTTTCAACATTGTGTCTACACGTCGCGCTTACACGAGCGTCTTTTCACGTAGACTAGGAGGCCTGCGTAAGCTGGCGTGTTATTTTGTCATTACGCAAGAAGCTGCGCCTCTGAATCAATTGTGGACAAAATAAAACGAGATAATATAATAACGAGCGGAAGAAGCGAAAATCATTGCGAGAAAAGGGAAGAATGAAATTCCTTATTGTGATTTTCCTTAATAACTGTGTATACACACATTTTTTTTATTACATTCTAGTGGACGTTGGGTTGTTTCGAAGTTTCTTTTTATTATAGATATAAAAAAGAAAGAAAAATTGTTCTTGTATACAACTTGCTTGCTGTTTTGTATTTTTCAGTAATTGTGTGCGACAGTAAAACAACGTAACAAACAGCATAACAATGACACTCGGTTCTCAATTGTGTGTAGAGTGATATAGTGTTTGGAGATTACTTTCTTTTTCATGTTTCTTTTAAATTTCTAGGTTGCATTCCAAAACGTCTTATTTGAGGAAAATTTTATTCAATACTCTATAGCTCGCGTCACATATACTATAGAAATTGAGTAAAATTTTCCTCAAATAAGACGTTTTGGAATGCAACCCTAGTTGTAACCAATTACGTTTTCTTCTTTTAGAAGAACATTTTGTGCAGAGAATCGAGTTTTATCTATTTTTCTTAAGATAAAAGGAAACAAAATAAATAAAATCTAGAAATTTAAAAGAAGCATGAAAAAGAAAGTGACAGGACAACTTTAAACACTCTACATCTACAATTGAGACTCAAGTGTTGTTTTATGCTGTTTGCTGTCATGCTATTCATATTTTCTTTTCTTCTCTTTCTGTTTTTGTTATTTTACTTGCTCTAATTGTTGATTAATTGTGCTTTAAAGCGTTCAGGATGGGTCTCTGTGTCTGATGAGTACCCGGCTGATAGCCAAGATAATCAAGAGAGACCCACGTGATACCCAAAATACTCGCTCCCCTGTATCTGTAAATAGCTGTTTACAAATGGGTACATCGCACCTATCATCTGGGTGATAAACTACTTGCCAACGAATAAATACAACTTATTACGTCACTTATTACGTCACTTAGCAAAAAGACTAGTCGTATTTGTCGAAGGCTAAACATTGTGAGTCATTAGGCATTTTTACCGCGATGGCGGTCAAATTTCTTTGTCATGCATAGCACTTGTACTAGTTTTTCGCTTGCATAATTAATTATGTGGTTTGCAAAGAACGAAAAGAATCGTTGAGCCGTTCGTCGCGAGGTCTGTCTTTACGAAACAACAGCATCTGCGACACCTGTGAGTGCTGGTAGAATATTACGGTATGCGAATATTCTCTCCCCGTGCGAGAAATGTAAAACGACCGAAATCAAGTTGTGAACAATTTTCCGACAAATATTTAATGTTGGAAAATAATTTCAACACAGTTGACCTCTCTCTCTCTCAGCGTGAAAGCTTCGCGTCGAAAACAAGGGTGGAAAAGCGGTTCGACTATCGCGAGCGTTGTCAAAATCGATTTTGCATTGTCCGCACATGTTCGAGCGCAAGAACTTAATTTACATAGCTCACACATAGGCGTGGGCTAGCATTGTTTACACGCCATGTGCGACGACGACGGCGGCGAGACCGGTGCGCGATATTTCGCGCATGAGAAACGCGGAGAAGGTCAATCCTCCCCGCCTCTCGCGCTTTCTTCATGTCCCTGGTTGCGGTGATAAAAAAAAAAGAAAATATTTTGCAGCTGCTGCCTTCTCTTTCGTGTGTTTCGTGCGCGCCGTTCGAGTTCGCGAAACGCGACGATGCGGAGTTAATTCGGTCCTTGTGGAAAATATCTGCGATTTCAAGGTGCTATCGGGTGGTATCATCGGGCGTCCTACGTCCCCATCACGCGGTCCAGAAGCATTTTCTTCATGCGAACCGTCTCGGCAAAGCATGGTTATCTTTATTTTTAGACATTCGAAGTGTCCTTCTATCGATTGCATGAAAATACTTATAGCAACACAAATTAAAGCGCACGTCAATACGAAAAAGCATTGCAGACATTTGCAAGGACATTAAATGGTAACGTAAATCGTCACAAATGCATGCGCGCTCATAATATATTTCAATTTACATAACATATTGGAAAAGAAATGCGCAGAAAAATACAGGGTTATATATAAATTAATTGATAAATTTGTACTCATTAGATATATTCGCGTAATCATATAGGTACTTATTAAGTTCTTAAAGAAAACAATGGAAGACGTTTACGTGTCATTCAAACATTTCTTTCGAATTCGTTAACCTTGATGATTTCTCTTAAGTCGTGTTCAGCAAATAATTTTCGCATCATATCCATTCTGCTGTTAATCTATCCTTGACGAGATCATCTATCCTGTTTGCGACGTTGCATGCGAGCTGCTGCATAGTCTTATCGATCGACGAGAGGCGCGGCCTAATGCTGCTTTTTTTCTTTTTGTAAAGGAGCAATGAATTTCCTCAAAGAAGTCCGATGACTGAAATTAGAAATACAGAAAAGCACATTTTTTTGTTTGAGAAACGATTTCAGAACGAGTGCATTTATTATAACTTTTTTTTATCATTAACTGTTTAAATAATTGCTTTATTATTTTATCGTTCTACGAAATTATCGCTAAGCATTCATAAAAATACGTAACAAACAACAAAACGAAAACAAACGTAAAATTGCATAAGTTTCTTTCGGCGATCGATTATTATACTACCGCAAAAGTACCACCGCAAGAGTCCCACCGCATTAAAACATCGTGGAGTTATTTATAAGCCGTAATAAGGCTTCTATTTTTAATCAGCACTTTCTACGTCTATTTTCTGCTTCTCTTTGCAAAGCGCGAGCATATAATCGGATTAGTTTAAGTACAGCAAGTGTGAAAAAATGTTATTAAAAGGAGCAGTCTCGCCGGAATGAAACTACGTCCGGTATTTTTATAAGGAAAGTTAAGAAAGATTAAAAATATTCCGTTACATGAGGAAGTGGTAAATTACTTTTACTGTCGTAAAACTTAGGGATAAGCTCTGATATAATTTATTTAAAGCGAGTAAAATATATTCAAAAATTAGCGTCTAATTTATCTAAAATGGACCTGCGCAAATTATTTGAGGCTAAGTACTTGAAAACTGTTCTAATTAAGTGTAAATTGATCTGGGATATATGTCAAACAAAGCCGAGATAAGCGCTTGAGTAATTATTCCGAGTATAAAGGAAGGACATCCTAATAAACCGCTCGAAAATAAATCAATTATTTAACTTAAATAATATTAATCTTAAATATCAATATCCCGTTAAATAAAATCATGTTCCTCCGTTTAATTTCAATAGATTTCATTTTGATGGAGTTTTTAATTTCAGGATTTAACTTTTTCATAACTGAAGTAACGGAGCGTATCCGATTAAATTGTCGCCAAGGAAAGATCGACTTTGAGGATGGAGCTATTAGATGAAACTCGTTAGATACGTTCTGCTTGAGGCGTCCGTATGTCATAAGGAAGCCGAGATTTATCTTGTGACATTACGCTCCGATATACTCGCGAAATGAACGCGGCATAAAGCGCCGAGCAAACGGGACAAAGCGTCTCGCGATTACAAACGTGTTTGTTCCGTTCGCACGAATATATTCCGCGCCTGACCTCTCTCCGAGGCAGCGGGCGTGAACGATAGCGACAGAGAAGCAGAACGATAATATTTATAATATAAACGCGCTCTATACAAGAGGAGGATTCTCGGCCCTATCGCGCCTTCCACGCTTATTTACGTTCGTCTCACTCTAGAAAGGTTCACACTTCGCCAAATATTTTACGCACCCTTTCTCTTTCTCCCCATCGATTCGATAAGGAGGAAATTGCACGTTCGTTCGTTTGACGCTAATATAAACGTGTGATCGCGCGCAAGTATCTAGAGGTATGGCACTTGCTGAAAGTCGCAGGTTATTGACTTTCGTTTCTAAGAATAGATTTTCTCGAGACGCTCTCTGTCTCCGCGAGAGATACGTTTTTTTTTCGCGCATGAAAATATTAATGTATCACATTTTGCGAGTAAGAGATTGCTTTTCGCGACGATGGCGACGCATATAAACTTTGTTTGCACGTCGCCGACGATGTGCGTCGTGGCGAGAGAACTGAATTCGGTCCCATTAAAAAATAAGAGTTTTCACAAAGTTTTGAAAATGCGTGCCGCAGACTTGTTCGCGTGACATCCCGATCATCAGTAACGCTTTGCGCCCCGTTTATAACCCTCCGTCAGTCGCATCATTTTTCATTTACGGATGGTCACAATGGTGGTGTATCTCATAGACGTACTAATTTTCCTATTGTTTTCCTTCTTGAAACAATTTTTCTTTCATTAACACTTGACTAATAGAACCAGGCATTAAAGTTAACACAAAAAACATAAAGAACAAATCGATAAGTGTCAGATGGATGACAACATTTTGAAAGAACTAAAAAAAAAAGTAATGATCTAAAATAAATGTTGTAGTCTGTGCATCTATTGGATATCATGTTAATTGGATGAGTTTTATTTGTGGAAACCAGAAGCCGTCGATTCATACATTTCGGCTGTCGCATCACGATATCTTGCTGTATCTCTTATTTTCAAAAGTTGCGTGGATGTTATACGTACAAATGAAAAGGACGTGCCTGAAGGATTGTTTGTCCTTTCTCTAACATTCTCTTGGACATCTTTACGAAATTCTTTAATCATTTGCGTTACGTGGGATTAAATAGAGCACACGCTTACGCCTGCGGTGGACTATTCATTTATCGTTAATTTTGTAGACAACGGTACCGTACTTTCTCTCGCTGTTGTGTCACTTCATTATCGCGATTTATAATCGCGCGATACCCTGACAAATATCTAGATTCTGTTATCGAACGTCCTGAGCACTCCCGAACGGAGTGCCTTCTGCTCCATGTTTTCGCGATTACACCAAGTGTGTGTGTCCGTTAGTTTAATTTATACAAAAAGCCGGGAGTATACCGCTACGAATAAAGGCGAGACGACGAGGCGGATGCCCGATGTTGCGCGAAAAATTCGCGTTATGTTCACCGGCACGCTCGTATCTCGCATGCTCCCGAGTTTCAATTCTGAATATCGCGATAACGGGCACAAGCGTTATCGGCGGCTGCCTTTTTATCGGCGAGTAAAGGTCAGCGACACGTATCGGATCGAGTCGGATCGGGACCTTGAAAACCCGTTAAGCTCGCTCGGCCGCGCTTCGCATAACGAGCACCGCACGCTCGCGTTCCTCGACTTCCGCTCGTCGAGCGCGAATTTCGACGGATACTGGGAAAGGGAAAATTTTCACGTGCCTCTTTCGTAAGCATCGAAATCTGTACTCAGCAAAGTTACACCGGTGTCGCTCGTCGCTTTTATCGTCTCACGTGCGCGCACGTGTTTTGCGCGAACGAAATGTTGAGCCAAGTCTCTAGGAGGGAAGCAGTTTGAGCTCGGTTGACGAGCGAGTTTAGGAATTACTGTGTGGAGATAACGCGTGTTGACAAACTGTCGACTAAGCGAAACTCCACTTCCGAGCCGAGTAACGTAAGATATTTTTGTAAAATTTGGTGGCGTTATTAATAACCGATAAGAACGTTTACCTGAAGAGATAAATCAATTCTCTCGGTGGAATATTGTTAAAAAAGATGACACACAAATAGTTATGATAATAATTGAGAATATTTATCATTAAACATAATGACATTTAAATGGAAATTTAAAAATAATTAATATAATTCAGCAATCTTATGTATATATTATATTAAACATAATTGAACACTTATAATTATAATAAATTTCATTTAACTTTAATGTAATTAAATTTATCAAATGTAATATATTATATTTTATTAAATGTAATATTAAATTATATTTAATATGGTATTTGAAATGTAGTTACATTCAATTGAATTTTTTTACAATTTTAGCGCCATTTAGGTATAATTATCAATTTCTCACGTAATTATATCGAAATATGGGAGTCCGGTCGTCTCTGTTACCGAGCAGTTTGACTAGATGGTCTCTAAATCATCACGCAATCATTAATTACACAATTAATGCGTGGTTAGGACCTGTTAATCTTCTCTCGTGAGAATTGACCACAAAATTTAATTGCACGAAATTTATTCACTCGGTGCGAGCCACGCGCCGTTCACATAAATGCCGATGTGGGAATATTCGGTGCTTCGTCGTTTTCGCAACCGCCCATTAATTGACACATGTCACTTTCGATTCCGAGTATGCGCACTTAACATTTCATCATCACTGATGAACGGCAATATTGTCCCTTGCATACGAAGGAAGAAGCGATGGCCAGTAATAAATTTTAGTGCTGATATTCAAAACCTACAAAGTCACTCTCGACATTGATTCGTCTTGAGCTTTATTAGTATTCTTTTATTTCGGATTTTGTTTGTTAACCCTGAAGCAATCGCGTGGATAATGCCATTCTATTTTTTATCGATAAAATGTCAATGAAATCAAGCGATCTTCAGTGTAATTTATGCAGAAATAGGTATGCAAGAGATTTGAAAACATTTTGCAAGCGTTATTCTGACGAACTTGCTTTTTCGAGACGAAATCGTTTGAGAGTTAAATATTTTGTTTCTTCTTTTTTTTTTTTATTTGGGCGGATTTTAGTGACATTTTTTAAATATAATACAGCAACACGAATGATGCTAGATTAATAGATTAATGCGAATTGCTATCGCAAAAGGATCACTTTTAATTACAGTATCAGACTCATTATTTTATCGAGAAAAGAAGTGAGAAACAACCGTCAGTTCCTCGAGTAACATCCATTTTACGGATACATCCGAGTCGATATCTCCTGAACGATCTTGTGATCGATGCAAGATGCATATTCGCCAAGGCCGTGGAGTTTCGCCTGTTTCCTTTCCCCGTTCCCTCCTCGACTCTCTTGTTTGCTGATCGGTACATCGATTCTACGTATCGCAGCGTTTCGCAATGAGAATCGTCGTGGCCGCTCACCGTCGAAGGAAAACGACAGTACTGAGTCGAAAGACTCCCAACGTGGTCGGGCACGTTGCTCAAGTGCATCCGAGGGTGGGTAGAGCGGCGGGGCGTTACCCCATGTGGTGTAAAAATCTCCCATCGGTGTCGGTTGCACAGAACGCAGAAGCGTAACGAGAACGCTCGATTCTACACACCTTCGTCAAACGGACAAACGATACTCGAACCCACTTTTGTTAACGACATTCGGATTTGTAATAAAATTCCACAGCACTGGAATTTATTTAGATCT
The DNA here is from genome assembly GCA_901521435.1 of Crematogaster levior. Lineage (NCBI taxonomy): Eukaryota > Metazoa > Arthropoda > Insecta > Hymenoptera > Formicidae > Crematogaster > Crematogaster levior. The sequence goes on along the minus strand of CABEGB010000925.1, from coordinate 232,390 downwards.
CGGACAAGATGTTACTTGTTGAAAAAAGATGCTAAAATATAATAAATAAAGATTGAATTCACGGTGGAATGCCGGATTTTAGGCTTGTAAATACAAGCGGATGATATTTCGACGATCGAAATATGATTTGACCTCGTGTTAATTAGCCTGGCATTCATCGAAAGCCATAGCTTTGCCTCGCCTCGTCGTTTAAGTCACCGCCTCACACGTCGCCGGTAAATACCCAGTGAATAAACGAGTGAGAAATGCTTGGACGCGGGGGCTGCGCGATAAGGAGGCGGTGGATAAAGAGACGAGACATGGCCGAGGTACGGCTCGAACTTTTTTCCCGGACTCGTGACCGAGGACCGAGAGGTACGGGGCGTGTGTATTCGGCCATTCGTCAAGGCCCGAGATAACGGCGGGGCTTTTGGCTCCCGAGGAATGGCCTAAGGGTGCAATAACCCGGGTGCGCGACGCACGGGACGTTCTCTGGCATTGGCATCGGTCGTCGCTTTCGTCCCCCGCTTCAGTTCAAGTATATCCGAACGGTGCGGAACGCATTCTACACACCTTCGTCGATGACGTTAGAGCCGCGGACTACGCGCTCCGTTTTGCTTCGACCGCGGTTCCATTTTTGGGATCGTACACCGGCTTTCTTGCACGTGAAAAGTAGTAGGACGATTTTTTTTTCAGCAAAATGAGTAAAATAAAATCTGTACCGTTGATTCCATGAAACGGTTTCGAGATCGCGACTCTCAAGATTAATTGTGTAATGAGCAATTACGCTTTCTTCGAGATGGAGGAATTTTGATTTGGAACGTACGTTCTTTTAATTGATAGTTTTTGGTTTACAACAATTATGCAGAGAGATATAAACGGGACATCGTGTATCCGTAATTAAAGTTCCTTAATATGATTTTTTAAATTTAATTTCTTTTAACTTCGTATAAAAAAGTCACGACCGTTTCTGATAAACAATCAATAAGATAACTTGCCTTTTTACAATCAGGCTGAATTTTTTGTGCCTAGTAATATTATTCGTAAATTTATGTACGTTTCCCACCTTAGCGGAAACCACGTCGTTATTTTTCGAACTTAAAACACAATCTCAAGTCAAAGAAACGCACAATCACATATATTAAATTAATCACCAATTTAATAATAATGATACTAATACGTAAAGATTTCCTTTGCAACGAGGGGAAGGAGCATTCAAAAGCTATTGTTTATTATTAAATTAGTAGTCAATTTAGAATGTGATTGTGCATTTCTAGTTTTGAGATTGCATTTGAAATCCGAAAAGTAACGGCGCGTAGTCCGTTAAAGGGGGAAATGTTACATAAACATGAGTAATGTCATTAGGCTTAAAATCCAGCTTAACCATAAAATGACAGTTTATCTACTTGTTGATCTTTTAACTTTTTTTTTTAATTTATCTGGGTCTTGTAAGACTTATAAGAAATACAAATTTGTAGTATGTATTTAATAAAGATATCAATATTAATCTCCGATTAGAATGAGCGTAAATCGGAGTAATGTTGTATTTATATGCGGCAAGGTTTCGTTTCTTCGATCGAAGTCCAACGAGTTACGGTCGGCAATGGAAACGATCGGTGATATCCGTCGACGTTACCAGGAGTCGTGCGGTTAATCTTCTAGGTCGGCATTTCTTATCAGAGTTTTTCCCCCCTTTTTTTTACGTGCCGCGTCCACGATCGTGATCGTGTTATCACGACACCGTCAATGCCGGCCGAGGCCGTGGATTTGTATCGACTCGCGTTATTGTCTTATTGCGTGCGACACGGTTGCACTATAATTGCACGCATATCAGTCGATACCGGAAGCTATCATGCGTTATCATAGCTGTAATCTCGCGATCGGTGGAAACTCCGGATATACCGACGAAAACGACGACGTGAGTTGGAGCCTGCGAATCGCTTTAACAGCTAATCAGTCGATAATGAGATATTTTTAGTCGATAATTTTCTTTTTATCAGAACAAAAAACATGAAAGAAAAAGTGTGGTGTAGTTCTAAAATAAAAAAATTATTTATAAATAGACTAACTATAAATAATTTTTATAGTTAATATATATATATATATAATGGGGATATATACATATATATATAATAGATTATTTAAATAAACAACAATTAGATTATTATTTTTGTCTTAATTATTTCTCTTACAGCGTTAAAATTAAACATAATGTTGAAATACACAGCAAAATGAAGTGAGAAAATTCTGTTTCAATCTGTACAGAGGATAATGTTAGAGATAAGAATCATACTTATTTTATACATTGTCCCATTTTCTTCTGCGTTTCGCATTCCTCAATGGCCGATTTTGCTGTTTCCCTTCTCCTCTCCGTAGAAAACGAATGATAGCGCTCGGAGCTCCGTGTTTCCGCTCGTTGCTCTAGCACTTTTTATCACGCGCGTTTACACGCACGCGTGTTTATTTCGGTCAATTTCCGTTCCGCGGTAGCGATTGCATCAGCAGCCCTGCGATAGCGCGTGGAGTGCGTGCGAATCAGGTCGCGGTGGACTTTGTCAGAAATGCACGACGCAAAGTCCGAAAAAACATTATAACCGAAAAATAATAGATCATCATATATATATGTACGTATGTATAAACACGAGTCAATATACATAAGATGATAAGTAAAAAAACAGTGATATTTGTCCAGAGACACGTTCTTCTTTCTTTCTTTTCTTTTTTCAATCGTCATTACCTCGACATTTCTTGCGAGCTATACTGTTTAGAGTTAACGCAACTTGCATGCAAAGTAGACAAAGGCCAGGGTCTTGCGAGAGACGCGAACTCTTTTAAACCGGTATAAATCGCATGTTTTTTCTCATCAGTCGCGCCTCGAGAGGCTTCAAAACGGATTGAATCGTGACGACTCCAACGCCCGTCGCGATTTATTTAGAAAGGAAGCCGATATATAGACCGGGATGTTTATGCCGAGACGAGACGATTGCGACCCAATTCTGTCGACTGTTGCATATAAGTATTTTTCATAGGCTCTCTTCTCTCTTCCACTTTGTGCTGCCTGTCGCATTGCTTGCTTTCTTCCGTCACGCCGCTTTTCGAAGTGCAAAACTGCGACAGCTCTCGTTTAATACTCGAATGAAATAATAATTTCCTACCATCATCACTCTATCTATCGATATAACGCGAAATTCGGACCTCCCTTCGGAAAAGTTCCACACATGTGTGCGTGTGTGTGTGACCAGATGTTCTTTCGTGAAAGAACCGTAATGATTTTATGGAATGAATCTTTAAATTTTGTTATGTTGCAACTCGATATAATGAAATCAATTTCTCAAGTATAATAACCAATTATTCAGATAAATTCTACAAAATCTCTTAGACTTATAGAAAAGCAAAGCATTTCTCGACTAACGATTGATTTTGAATAATTCTACTATGGTAGCAGCTTTATCAATAAGTAAACAGCTTTATTTGTTTCAAGGAGAATTGGGAGTTAATATTTTTACAATCAGTTCTTCCAAAAAGAAAGTAATCTCTACTACAGAAATATCTTTTTCCTAATCCATTATTAAATATAATTAAAAATATGCAAAATTCTTTTCTTTGCCAGTGATAAGAAATACAAGGAAAAGGTAATAACTGACTCCAAACTGGCACCAGTGATATAATAATTGACATTTATTACGTTTCGACCTGTGATTTAGGTCCTCTAATTAAAAATAATTAAAAATACTTAATTTTTTAAATAGTAAAATATAATTATTAATGATTTTTAGAGAACCACTCAATTTTCTAAAGCCTACGATAATTTTGTGTTAGATATTAAATATTTATTTAAATGTGAGATAGTGCGATCGCTTTTATTTCAATGTCGGACGACAAAAATGCTAACCATCTTCGATATTCTTGTTTCAGGCAGCTGCGCGAAGGAACACTCGCGGAAAACGGCCTACAGAACGACAGTCGGCTGACGCTGCTGCCGAGCGTGGAAACCGGATTGTTGGTGAGTTGAACTCTCGTATTCTGCGCTCGTACACGTGGATATTAATTAAGTCGACCCACGGCGCACTCTTAATGAGTAATTATTGGTACAATTTTTGTCACTGTGAAGACGGACTTGCGCAGAAGGCCCGCTCAAATTAAAGTCTCCCCTTTTCCTCTTGATATTAAAGAGAAACATTTTGTACGATTTCTAAGAATTATATATATAATTTATAATATTTTATATAATTATAATTATATAAAATTATCTATTTAACAGAAATATATACACATGCCAAAGAGAGACACGATAAAAACTCTTCTTCGTTTTTCGAGTTTTATTGCGAGTGTAATTTATTCGATGAATAGCCTTAAACAGACTCGAAATTCAGAGCTCTGTCTCGAGCTTCCATCTGCCGTTTCGGCCCCGGCAAGTGGAGTTTTCAGCTGACGTCCGCGCGACCGACGGAATACATCGCCGTTTGGTTTTTCCGTCGCGTCCGCGATCGCAACCCGGATTCTTGCACCCCGGGTCCCCCGTCCTGGAACGGTTCCTCTCTCGTTCCACCGGCGCGACGACGCGGAGGACGCTGGTGACTCGGGCAACAAGGAGAGCGTACATGGAGGCGCGGACAAACGCCGTTAACTCTCCGGCGTTCGCGTGTGCATTCGCGGGTCACTTGGTTTCTCGGTCATATCGTCTCCGACACCTTTATCCTTATTGGAAGCTTTTTAAAAGAAATTTTTATACGTTTTGAAAGATATTAAACAATAGGTCGATGATAGCAATATATTTAAAAAAATGACTCACGTCAGATAGAATCTGTTTTGAAGGTTTAATTTAGAGAAGCCCTTCTTATCTTAGAAGACAATTAACACTTCTATCAATAGATGCGCGTTTGGCGTCTTACGTATTTCTTAAAATAAAATGCAAACATTAAACATGACTCGCCACGTGTTTTTCTCTCTTGCAATCGTCCGTCATAAATTTTTATTCGTACAGAAAACAGCGCCTTATCAGGGACATGTGCAAAAGTGATGAATTAACGAGACTAATATGACTAATATAACGATATGCAATAATACGCACTGAATGGAGATATGAAAGACATCTATTACATCTCTCTAATCGCGGGTCCGCCGTGAGAGAGAGAGCTTTCATCGGAATATCGGTGGACGATTCGACCGAAGTAATTCAGAGAGAGCTAAAACTTCGTTGGAAATTTCACGAGTGCGTTACGCTTAAAAAAAAAAAAAGATTTGTCGAGTCGCAACTGGTCCGGGAAAATTAATCGAACTTCGGCGAAGATGAATTCTGCCATTTTGCCAACATCTAACGGTGATTTCACGAGCCAAGCAAGAGCTGGTCGCCGGACGAAGTCCGAAAAGTCGACCGGGCTCTCTCTCTCTCTCTTTTTCTCACTCGACGGGTCGTCGAGCGAGCGCTCGGACGAGAAAAAAAGAAAGGCACAGAGATAAATCGTGCTACGAAATGCTGCTCTTCGATCGCGAGGCGCTCACTCTCGCAGCCGAGCTGTGTGAACCCGGCCCGTAGGTCTCACCTCGCTCCCCTGCCCCGTAAAACCACCCACGAGTGATATCTACAGGGTGTACCAAAAGAGCAGTGGCTGCACGCTCGCAAACACTGCGGAACCGAGCCTTCTCTCGATAAAAAAAAGCATCGGAATCAGTCATGATCTCGGAGAAGCGCAGATTCATTTCCCGACGTTGCAAAAGACATTGTAAATATATTTTCATGAATATTTGTTACAAAAAGTATTAAACTTAGCTAAGTGGACGTGTGACTTCTGGGGAAAAAAATGCATACGTTCAGCTGGAAACGGTGGTGAAAATAATAATTCCATCTGTCGAAAATATTTAATGGAATAATAGAGTGGGGAATTTAATTCCCAGCGAATATAATTCACAACCGTCGCGTAGTGTACAGGAAATAATTACGGAACGCACCGAGACGTGTCTTTTTTTCCGCGACGCCCTGTAGGCCTGATCGCGGCTAGAAACAGGGAGGACTAAAGGCGAGGGCGCGCAGGAGAGAGAGAAAGGGAGACGCGCACGCAACGCATACAGACTCGTGTTTGGCACGTAGGGACCGAGCCAATACAGAGGCCGACTTTAAAATTGACTGTGGGTGACCGAGAGAGCCAAGCCGAGCCGAGCCGAGCGGGCCGGACCCCTTGACAGCCATGCGAACAAGTCTCGGTCGCGCGATAAGAACCCGGGGAACGTGCGCGCGCGCTGTTGCTAGCCCGGGTCGGAGTCAATTTCAGACTCGGGAAGAAGGAGAGAGCCTCGTTCGGGGTCTCCTCCCCTAATGCCTTCAACCCTTTAACCCCCGGAAAGGCTTAGAAACGCCCGTAACTGAGAGATCGTTCGCGAAGCGAAACGAAGTCCGGAGAGCCAGGACTGTCGGAAAATTTGCAACGCGTTTGCCTCAGAAGCGACGAATTGTGGCACTATTCTCTTTTACGTTTCTATTCTACGCATCTATTTTTTTGTTCCGTCTTGCACTTTGATTATCTTATTTTTCCTACTGAACACTAGCAACGGCAACTTTGCGTTTTTTCCTTTTGCGTGTACATCTTTCTCATTCGTACTCTCTCTCTTTGTGATTATCCGAGTTATCATAAACCAATCTTATGCACGTAATAATGTTATTTTTATTATTTTCAGAAGTGAACAGGTGATGAAATAATCGGCGGGATCAATAGCCGATAAAGCAAAGAGTGCGTTTAGGTAGATTTATGATATAATGTGTGTGTATGTCGTAAAGTTACAAATATTGTTATAATATAAAGCAAATTTGTTGTTCGCGTAGTATATCCGCATTTATTGATATCTTTTTGAAGTTACCAATTTGTTGTACGAATTCAAGCAAAGATGTCTCGCTCCAATAACATTCTTTATGTTTCAAAATAAATGATACAGATTTATAGATCAAACATAATGAAGTCGAGTGAGATTCGTGGTACGGATTAAACGTATATTCATAAAAATCCAATTGCATTATATATTAAAAATTTTATCTCACAATATTTTATTTACCAAACAACCAGCAAATCTTTATCCTATTGCTTTTTTTAAATAAAGAAGGTAGCATTATCAAAATTTAAAATTATCAAGAGATTTTTTCACTTACTGAAAAGATAGCAACCGAAGATATGTAACACTACTAGGTGCTCGTCCAAATTCACGCTGTAACCGTAACATTCTTTTGATCTGACGGCAAAATACTGACAATAGGGCAAACAAATCTAGTTGCGTAATCTTCTAGCAAATTTTTGATACGCAACATCGTTACGTATCTTGTCATTATTGCAACAGCGGTACGTAACTATGATACGTTATAGGGTTACGTTGCAAGTCTGTGCCTTCATACGCATCTCTTCCTCAGACCTCGCGAATGGCTATAAGGAAGTTCGAGTTACGTTTGGCTTTGTTTCATTTTGTTCGACTTTATTCTCTGCGGTTCTTAAGCGGAAACGCACAACGAGAGGGGAGAGTCGTTTCCGTGACGTTGCTACACCTTGTTTCCTAAAAGGCTGGTGTTCCGCGCGCGGAACAGCACCTGTATGTCGCGTTGCGACCGGTTAGGGTTGAACTGGAGCTACATTATGTTGTGTTACGCTACTTTGGCCAAACCTTACGAAACCATTACATCGCCCGAAGTCATATGGCTGGGGCGTCATATGTTTACGCGCTCCGATTTCTGTAACAGATCGTTTCATGACCAGATGTCCCGCGCGAATTCTAAGGTTGAAATTTGTGTCATACTATGTACAAAAAAAAACTTTACGCAGTATTAATTGTATGAAGTTACATTAATTCATATTAATTACATTAATTATATTAATTGCATTATATTGGTTACACAATATTCGTTATACGAATCTAATAACATCATCATAAGCGATGATGTACAATTACGCGTATAAAGTATCAAATAATTCTATGTAAATTTGATATACGAATAATAATGTCATGGCACAATATTTTAAATTTTAACATAACAATCGCGACCCGCGTGGATTGGTTACGATAGCGCTAAATGTTCGCTAAATAGAAATGAAAACGAGATATTTAGATGTTCGTTTCGTTTAAAGACTGGAAACATCTGTCTTGGCACGCGAAGGGCCAAAGGACAAGGGTGGCACGTTGATAGCGGACCGGGTCCGCCTGCTATCAAATACCTGATGAGAACACTGTCAAAGCAGTCAAAATGAATTAATTTTTATTTAAATATAATTAATTTTTTTTAGTTACTCCAATTTCATCATTAATCTTTTGAGTTCATCTTCTGAGATTTTTCGGCGATTTTATAAATGATTAATCGAATGATCAATCAATTTTCCCCTTCCTTTTTTTCAGAGACATAATATGTGATGAATAGTGGAAAATAAATGATAGAAATTAATCGTCGGTATTAAAGACGATAGTTTCCTAAATCGCTATCCTTTCCAGCTCTCCGTCTTCATCGTACATATCGCTCGACTAACTACTTTATCCAGTCTCTAGATTTCCGGCGTTTTGGCTTAAACGACAAACGAGATTATCACGTTAAGTAAGGCGTATACGATACACACCCACTTTACGGTAAATTGATTTCGCGGCTGAAGATGACGGCAAGCCAATCGTTGCGTTGGCTATTTCCGTCGGAAATACAGTGGCCAACGGCCCCTGTTAACTGTTGGGATAATTGTATAGAGTTATAGACGGATTATCATATTGCATTTGCTCTCGTGTCGAGTTTTTCTTTCATTTCTGGAATTTCAAGCGAGATGAATTAAAAGACGCGTAAGGAGACGCAGAAGATTGAATCAACTGAATCATTTTTTTCTTCACTCGCGAAAAAAAGTGAGATTATTTCCATGTGAAAAATATTTGATATGAAATTCAGTTATCGCGTACGTATGTTTTTTTTTTATGCAACAAGGAGAAAAGTTTGAAATTCGGTAAAGTGATGGTCTGAGCGAGAGTCATATTACATCGAGATTTTGATTTTTACAGATCTGCATATCCTCTTTACATCCAATTTTATATTTAATTCAGATATCGGAAAGCTAACAAGTTCATCGTCAGTTACGCGATCGACCACGTCAACGTTCACTTTACTCTTGACCCGTATCGCTTATTATCGCTTTCACTCGTTTAGTTTAGTTAGTATCAGCTTTTAAGAAGTTTCAAGTGGCAGGATGTGCGTAAGGATCTTTCCCCGCAAGTTTTCGTGCACGCTCGAGAAATCAAACATAGCATTAACACTTTTCTAGGAGCGAGGAAAAATCGATTTTACAATTAAGAAAATCAGCATTGTAAAACTATTTTTGTTTTCGGGAAGTTTTAGTCGCAATCTCCTAAACGGTCCATCGCGATTCACGAGTCCCGTCCGATCGATCGTTGCCGCACCGAGGAAGTTCGCTGTGGGAGACTCAGACGAGATTGGGTGCCGGGAGTGGGCCCGATTGGTTAATCGTTTTGCAAGAGTGTTTCACCGAGCGACGAGATCGGGCTTGGGACACGCTCCGTTCACGAACGAGCGAAAGAGCGGCCGATTTCGCGGCGAAGGCGAAGACGATTTGCGCAGCCTAATTCACAGGGGCATATAAATGTGCACAATATTGTTTTGAGAGATTGTGAAGGGGATAGCGATCGATTAGTTTGATCGATTCCAGCGAAATTTTTTGAGACTCTTTGAGATCTGTCATTTACTCAAATGAGACATTCAAATAAGACACCCAGAAAATGATATATATATTTGTATATATTTATTATGTATAATATTTATAAATATAAATTGTACATTACTATATAAATTGTTTACATTAATATGTTATATATTATGTCACTTAATATATAGAGGATGTTTCTAAATAAATGCAAAAAGTTTTAGATGATTCCTTGTCGAAAATTAAGGGAGGTTTTTTATATAAACATATACTTCTATATCCCTTCCTGTGGAATTACACTCTTCCAAAAATAGGGGTAAACATTAGGTTTTTATTTTTTTCTTAAATTTGGAACAAGTTAAAGAAATGAAATTAGGTGGATATTTTCTACTAGTAAAAAGGTTATTTATTAATATTTTTTAGCCTCTCGTATTCTTATAAAAGAATGAAACTAGCAACCCATATTCAATTTTTATTAGAACTTTTTAATGGACCGGAATATGATCATCTAAAAATATGCATTAAGAAGTTTGATTTATTTAAAAACTTTTTAATTTCTTTTTTTCATAAAATCAGTAGTTTTCAAGAAAAAAATACATTGTACACAGCATAATGCTAAATAGCATAGGTTCGAATTACGAGAGAATTACGTTAAATTAATATTATGGTAATAAATAAAGGTTATTTATATTTCACAGGGAGAGATGTAGGAGTATATGTTTATATATGTATATGTTTATATATATAAAATTTATATAATATAATTATATAAAATAAATTAATATTAATTTTTCCCTAATTTTTGACAAAGAATTATCTCCTAAAATTTTTCGCATTAAAAAGCACCCTGTATATATATAAATTTAATTAAAAATTTTTGACGTAATGTTTTTATATTGAAAGAAGTTTGAACGCAACATAGTGGTTTTGATTTCCGGGAAAATTGTAAAATGCAAAAGGAATTCACAGTACAAGGCGTGTCGATTTAGGATGCATTGCATTATATTGTATAATAACGGCAAATACGTTATATTTCCTGTTTTGCTTCGACACACTGCGAACAACTGATATCGGTATCTTGTCCTTTAGCCGTGAATAGAATTTAATGCGGCACGTGGAGCAAGCGCATCGTGGCTTGATGGCTCGAACAGCGTCATCGTTTTCGCTGAAGCCGTTGCAACATCGGGTGCGACGATCGCGCGTGCAAGCGGCGGGGTCGATTTCTTTATATTTAGCGTCGGCTAGATTAATAATTTATAGCGTCGCATATGACGGCATACGGCGAGTAAATTTAACATCTACGACTCTCTTCCGCGCCGCTGTCTCCACCGATCGCAACCTACGGATATCGACGCGGAGGGGGCAGATTCCCGATACTAGATCCCGAGATAGTTCTCTGTCAGGCTCGTGGAAGCGATAGCACGCATTTTATTTGTTCAGACGCTCGAACGGACACTCGATCGCATTTAAAACTGCAGATCATTAAGAATGCAATACGCAGGCACGCGTGAAGGTTGCATTCTTGCATGTGGCACTTTTACGTTGCATTTTTGTTCATCGAGCCTGATCGTGATCGATTACGAAGGAAAAGTCCAGGCTTCGTCCTGCTAAAATTCTTCCCGAATCCTTGCTTTGTTACGTCAAATATAAATGATTAAAAAAATGGAGGAAAGACATTTGATTCTGTTTAATACCGCATGTTTTTTTCGATTTGTTCTTTTTGAAGCTTTCTAGGATCTCGAATTTTAAAATTCTCTTCGGGAGAAACTGAGATTGCATTAACGATTCAGAAACGACAGGCGAATTTATCAAATAAAAAAAAACGTGGCTACTCAGAGGTTCTTTTTCGATGGATTAAAAATCTGTAGCTTTTTACGAATTTATTTTGATATTCGCAAACAGATAAATCCCTCGAGTAGACTTTATTAAGTAGACTTTATTAAATAGAATTTTAATGTAACATTTAATTATTCCATGAATTTAACCGAAAGTTAAAAAGTAAAAGTAAAAATGTAGTCTTTGACCAAATTTACACCAATGAAGAGAATAAAATTGATAAGACAAATCAATCAAAAAAAAATTTCTACGTGTGTTGTCGATATCTACATGTACAAATTTCATTTTATACGACGTTTATGTTTTTTTTTATTGACTGGTTTTTTGCTGCAGTCGCGAAGATAAGTCTCTTGAAAGAAAGATGGACTTCGCGATCGAGCATGATTCTCGCGAAGTCAGGACTCCTTAGAACGAATCCACGAATCGAATTACCGAATCCGGCGATGACCGCGTCCGGCGAAAGGAAGTCCGTTAGGTGTGCGTGAGGGATGCCTAACTGTGCTCATCGAGGGTCTGAGCCTCGATTCCGCGAGGTTTCCTCTCTTCTGCAGGTCTTCTCGCGCCTTCTATCTCGCATTGCGGCCTCATCGATTCGCGCGGTCTCATCTTGCACCAGTAGCATTCGGAAAAAAACATTCGACACGCATTCGGCATTTCGCCGTAAAAAGAAGGAGAAAAAATGCGAGACATTGCATTCTGGAAATGTCCGAATCAAACATTATTTCGCGAATGTTCTTGAAACACTAGGAATTAAAAATGAAGAATATTACCGAGTTAATTACCGTATAAAGCAATTAGAAAAATAAACTTCTATCTAAATTAAAATGGCACAAGAATTAATTAAGTGAAGATTAATCATGCTTATCTTATGTTAGAGTAAGACTTATCGCCATAACATAATTTCAGACTGTAATTTTTGCTTAATTAGGTTCTCTTTATCGGTAAGCGCAAAACAGAAAATCGTATCAACCTTGAATGCAAAAGTTCCCGAGTTGATGTTACTAATAATAGATAACGTAATCGACATTTTTGTTATTATTATAAACGAGTCATTTGCGATTGAAACTACGCGATAAATAATAAACACTCCTTTGGCAATGAATCTCTTGAAACGACATTGTACTTTGTGTTTCTCTTCTCTCGTCCAACAGTGCTATAATAATTCTTATATCAACTTGCAGTGTTGTAATTCTTACAATACATTTCATTTAAATTTAAATTTAAAGTTATGTAGATAATATAACGTGCTTTTCGTACACTGCGTTTAAAGTAAATTTGCATGAAAGATTAATTGATGTTATAACAGCATAATATATTATTTTACAGTGCTAATAATTGCTACAATAGTACCATTGTTCAATTTGTGTATAATTAGTATGTTAAAAAAGTATGATTAGTATATTTAAAAAGTTGTTAATAAAAAATGCATTACAATTACGTTACTATTGTTGTTCTATTATCGCGTCGCATTGTTATTATTACCTCTAAGATGTGAGCAAGCGGTTCTCGCGTTAATCATACGTCTCTCGATAGCGACGTCAAATATGCAGTCAAACCGTTATCATTTCTGAAATAACGATCCTCTACCATTGTTTCAGGCACAACGACCGGAGCAGAGCGTAATGCAGGCCTTGGAGAGTCTCAATGATTCACAGGTGAATGACTTCTTGTCCGGCAAGGCGCCGCTTAATCTGACGATGCGACTGGGCGATCATATGATGTTGATCCAGCTGCAGTTGTCTACTGTAACCCCGGCATCACCGACCGCCACTCAATCGAGCTCTGCCAGCAGTAACGGCCACAATCACAGCAACAGCAGCAGCAGCAGCAACGTTGCTGGCTTATCTAATGGTGGTAGTGCCACGAGCATGTCCAATTTGCCTGGCGGTCACTCGTCGTTGCAGGCCAGAAGATGCTTGACGGCCAGATCACCGGGAAATATCGTCAAGCCGCAAAACGCTGCTGGGACACCGGCTGGCAGAACGTCGCATTTAATTAGCAGCCTTGCCAGCGCCCTACATGCAGCTGCCAGCTATAGCAGCAGCAGCAGCAACCTACCCACCGCCAGCATCACTACCACGACCACCAGTCCGGTGTGCTCCAGCCGGGTCACAACATCCTCTTCGCCCGTCTCGGCAGCACCAATTAGCCCGGCGCACTCATCGTTGTCGTCCAGCAGCAACTCGGGCCAATCCACGCGTGGCAATTCACACGGCGTTCCACCTACGAATGGAAATTCTTCTAGCGCATGTCAGCCCTGTCCACTTTATCACCATCATCATCATCATGGTCATCATCATGGTCATCATGGTCACCATCATCATCACCACCACCATCATCATCATCACCATTCGAGAAGCAAACCTAGTTTGCCCAACCTTTCTTCCTCTTCTTCTTCCTCCTCCTTCAACTCGGGTTCGTCCCCGATTCAGGAACAGTCTGCCTTGGAACCGATGTCTTACGACGGAACGCCACCAAGGAAGAAGCTCTACTGCGGCCATCACCATCACGGCCAGTCGTCGTCGTCTGTTACCACCAGTAATGTGGACGCCACGAGGAGTCAGCACGAGGAGTCGAATCCACAGAGCCCAACGTGCGCCTCATCGCTGATGCTGGAACAATCGCCGCCCAAGCCCGCCACTCTCGACACCCGGGCGCTCGCCGAGGCGTCTCGGAACCTTACTCAGAAGCTGAAGCAGCTCTCCTCTGAGGTACTCACCTCGCGGGTCGACCTCGCAGAGGTATACATTGTTACCGAAGCCAGTTCCCCCTGTGTATCATTATTTGTAATTCATATTCGTGATTGCACGTCGATTAAGGTCCTGAGAGGTGTATCGTGATCGTATCCGATCTAACTGTGAATTGAATTGTCTGATCTTTTTACAAGCTGGATTGTCTGTGTCAATGAGACGGAAGAATTTACAAAAATAAATTCTTTTATTTATATATACTCTCAGGTCCTTAAAATTATCATATTTATGTATATACTCAACGTTATTTTATATCATTAATGTTAATGACATTTAAATTTTGTTCTATACAAACTGAAGTGTATATTCTCAATTAATATTTATATTAATGTTTTATTGTACTTTTTAAAAATTATTCTAAATTTAACATTGCGTCAGCGTACAATTTCTATTTTATTTTGGAAACTATATAATTTTGTGTAGAAAAACTTAACACCTTAATTTAATTACATCTCATGTTCGTAAGCTTGAAGAGAGCCTCGTAAGAGAAAATTTAAATTCGAATTTTTTAATTTCCTTTGATAGCAGCATAACACATAAGTTAAAAAAAGTTTGTATATTAGATATTTTTTAAAAAATCTTTAAATTTCTAAAATAATTTGAAAAATATAATATAGAAGAAGAAAAAAGGGAAGATAGGATATAAAAACCAATTTTTATAGCTTGTTTGCTATCAAACACGAAAATAATATATTTTTAAAGTGTTATCTTTTTTTTTCAAAACACTTCATCAGAAAAGTATTTCGTAAGTTATCCTACATATGTAGGAAAGCAATTAAGGATATGAATATGGATATAGATGCAGAATCTTACATGTGTCTTTAAATTTAGGAGAACGCGAGACGCAGGCAAGGCGCTATAATAGAGAGTATGCATCATCATGGCAAGGGCGTGTATTCCGGCACGTTCAGCGGCACGCTGAACCCAGCTCTCCAGGATAGACACGGTCGGCCGAAGCGAGACATTAGCACCATCATTCATATCCTGAATGACTTGCTCTGCGCGACACCGGCCGCATCCGCAGGCCACTACAGGCATCATCATCACAGGCATTCGCATACTCGTCAGCAATCCTCGATGTCTGCATCTTCTGCAGGTACCGCAGCTACCACGAGTGGAGCTACTACGTCGGTCGGTTGTCATGATTCCACACCAGGCTACTCCAGCGGTATGCATTTATGAATTTATATCGAATTTACATCGAATAACACTTTCAAATAATGAAACTGCGAAAAGACTTCATAATACATTTAATGTAACGTGCAATATAATTTAATTTATACCTTGTATAATTTATTTAATACCTTATATAAAATCATAACACAATACGTCACTATTATAAAAGATCTATAACTTTTTAAGAGATAGTTTAATATTATTAATCTCCATTAATACTAATATGTGGTGTTTTGTGTGGAATGCAGAGGAATTGTCGAAGGAGAACGAGGCGACGAAGGGTAAGATGCGTCGACTGCGTTTAGTAATGGAGCAACGCCGCGCTAAGAGAAAAGCCAGGCGACAGGCGCGAGCGGCGCCATACACCACGCAGTGGGCCGCGATGACTCCCGCCGACCCGAATCACGAGCCGAACACGTCGACTGCGACCTCAGGCACGACCACCGCTACTAACAGCGCAGAGCCGCAGAACGAGCCGGAGCTTCAGCCATGTAGCCCCGAACCGGTCGTAGCTTAAGTACCACGTCACTAACAGTCAATTCACGACACAGTAGTATCCTCTATATTCGTATGCATAAGGTATGATTGTCATTTGCGTTTCTACCTATCGCACTGATTTATTCCGAAGGAAGAGAATGCAGGGGTCGAACGTGTCCTATCATGGTTACATCCGTTCCGTACAACTCTCGTTCCGTGTAACCAAACGCTGCAAACATTCTAAACGTTTTCATTTAACACCTATTTTCGTTGATACCCCGTACACGATCATTACTGCGGATTCGCTGAGTTTCTCCGTATTATGCAAGTGTCTCGCTTTCTCCGATTCTCGATTACCTTATGCAAATAGATGTAATCCCCGAAGATTCGTTGGATGACAGATAGATAGATGAACTCCAATCGATCGTCCTTTCCTTGCTTAACACTCAGAATCACCCCTTAATTAGAGTAACGTTCCTTTTCTTTTTTTTATATCTCCTACTTTGTGACTATTTTAGTCTAAGGATTAGAAGTCTTTCCTTTCTCGTACGCCTCCTTTAAATTCCTTTTAGCTCGAAATCCTTTCTGCAATGCAATATGCATCGCATTCATCACGCATTAATATATAGTCCCACAAAAAATCACTTACAATTATCTCCATCCATGAATACATTGTACCAACTCAATCGCGTTCGTTTATTATATCATTAATGCACAATGACAACGCATCGCGATGATCACATGAACGTTTCTCGTGATGCGGATGACATGTGAAGCGCATCGGAGCATTTGGGCGTTTACGAAAATGATCGTGCTTGGCGTTACGGCTATATATTAGGCAATATATAGTGTTACCGCTATAATAAAAAAATATATAATAAAATGTATATTATACATATTATATATGTATATAAATATTATTATATCATTATATGTATTTAGCATAACGAAATAGGTATCTTACGGCTATCGTTTCCGAAACTTTAATAAAACGGTGATCTCGCAGTGTTTGGCCGGACTCAGGACTTGATCGTAGTTGACAATAATTACGCTCGGCGAATGAATCAGTGTGACGGTTTTACGTATCTATACATCGACATCGCGCGGGAAGTCGATGAATTGTTCTGAAAGCTAGAGAGAAAGATTGAGAGAGAGAGAGAGAGAGAGAGAGAGAGAGAGAGAGAGAGAGAGAGAGAGAGAGAGAGAGAGAGTGAAAGAGAAAGAAAATAGAGAGCAAAAGCTCTTATTAAGGCTCCTACTAAGGAATCCTATTAAGGAACTTCCTGTTAGAAGTAAAACTCGCCGATAAACACGCCACACGTTCAAGAAATGAAAGAAAAGACGAGCAAGATTGTTATAGTTTTGTTTGCGCGCATTTGCTACACTCTCTTGACTATTCTCTCGCTATCGGGCACTAAGTCTTTTATGCCCGAAATCAAATCTTGATCACGCGTCATAATGCGAGAGAAGATGGCATCATCTCGCGTGCACTCGACGTGAAATCGTTGTCGTTCTTAAAAGTAAGAAGAGATTCCACGATAATTTATACGCGGCGGAATCTGTGCAAATTTGTACTTCGCGTCCTTTGCGGACCGATTGATCTAAATCAACGCAATTTTTTTTTTAAGTAGCAAGTGCACTTTCCAATGTCTTCTTCAGATTGAAAATCGCACTGATGTATACGCGGATGTACATTGGAGTATTTTTCATTTATAAACTTTTTGATTTCATCAATTACTGGCAATGTTTGTACGTCGATTTGCGTATTATACACTTTACTCGTGCACGATCACGCGTAAGAACTTTAACAATGCAAAGATAAGATCTAAATGAGAGTAAAGTGAGCAAACACGAAAAACTTGACTTTTCATCCTTCCAATCTCTTTCTGGAATGGAATAGAATGGAAATTGGATGGAAAAATCGCAAAAATAGTTTTATTCAGTATTTTCTTCGCGTTTGTGTATGTTCGTTCTTTGGTATCTTTTCAATTAAGATTTATTCAGTCAATGTTCCAGATTCGTACAGTCTATCTTCAATCGTGGATACATCATCTCAATTTATTTTAACACGTTTATCACTAATGAAAAAAAAGTTGCAAATGAAAAGTGAAGAAGACACGAAGGAAATAAAGATTATTTTTTATGTTGTATGTAATTTATAGAATGATCCGAGAATAGGGGGAAATCATGTGTCTAAGTGAGACATAAAACGATTCAACCGAGTTGGAAATAGTGCATGTTCATATCAACTCTTACACAGCATATGATACATAATGAAATATTGAAATATGAATTTCTTAATTGTTGATGAATCATATCTCGACGCCTGGTTACCCTTTATAAGGATTACATTATACGTTATTCTTCGAAGAGATGAGACGGAAGAGGGTCCACACGCTTGAAAACGTGTGAGACGGTTCTATATAGGATGAAAAGTTGCGTGATCGCATTGCATGGCGTGCTACGGCTCACGATTTAAGTTTAAGTTAATTAGGTAATACAGATGATACAGTGTCACATACTACTAATAGAATACATTGCGTTTAGGTTTACTTTAGGAAAAGAAAATATTATTACCATTATTACATTATTATATATCATTAGTATACCGCTATTACAATTTTTGCAAAACTGGCTCAATATTGTAATATACGATTATCGGAACCTTTATCGAGTACCAAAATAAATAAGATTGCTTGCTAAGCTAAGGACAAGTTTATTTTACGATTCTCACTTGCGTCTAATACGTCATATGCGTTTATCATGTCTTGTTATCGCTTGTGTCTTGTCTCTATGACATTGTTTATCATTTTTATAACGATACAATTGCAAGCACCGCGTAAGAACAATTTTTCTCATTATTCGAAGTTTAAAAGGAAAAATGTACATGAAGGGGAGGGATTAGATTAAAGTTGTGATCTGAATTAGATTCATCTGCTATCAAATTGTTTATCTCACAATTATAATTACAATTGTAGAAATCTATCGATGCTTAAGAGTTACACCGTGGCTTTACCATAATATAACATTTTTCGCAGTACATGCCGCAAATATCTAAACAACAATATAGCTATTACTATAAAAAAAATAGGAAAAAAGAGAAAAGGGAGGAAGTATCATTAATATCATCTTGAAATTAAACTGGCATTGTTGCAAATTGTACATTTCTCATCGTGAATGTAAAATTGACGTATTTTATTCTGAAAGATTCTCGCCCCAGTGTGCAATGATCCGTGACTCATTCGATTTTTTCAACCAGTGTAGAACTTGGCCGAATGTAAAAATGGATTCTCGATGGATTCTCCGATTCGCTCCGAAGTATATTTTGCAAGTTATTTCTTACTCGTATCAAATAAATCTCTCTACGCACCTCGAACTCAAGTTTTTTTTCGTTGAGTAAAAAGGTAAGATGTCTAATACTTTCCTTTCGTTTGACGGTACGTTCATAATGAAAAGCGTGCTTAAACTAACTTGGTTCTACTACTGTCACATTCGATCACAAACGAATTATTTCATACGAGTACAATTATTCTACCTAGAAATTTTCTATCATAGAAAATTTGGTTATAAAACTAGATGCCTCCCTTTAGGAGGCTTAATTACGCAAAATGATTATTGAACATTTATCGAATGATGCAAATATGGGTAAGAGTGTAAGGAATCTATTTAAATGCAGCGTCAGAATCAATATAAATATTAAGTATCAATGGATAGATATTTTTGCAATTTCTATTAAAATATTCACGCAATATAAAACACTGGAAACAGTTTGTCGTGACGGTTAAAAAATAAATTATCTAAATGTGCTCCTCCTCACTTTTACTGCGCGTGTGAAGCAGCAAAAGTTCGTACCATTTGGAAGTTCTTATGTCTAAGATCATCTTAAGTATAGAATTATTGTGGAAACTAATCACAGAACTGTATTAGTATCTTACGACATTATTTAAGATTGTTGGATTTTACTTCAGATGAGATTTTGAAATAAGAACGGATATTCTATTCCCCGCAATAATGTGACATGTACGAACGTTTCCCCTACGTTTCCCCGATTGTTGTTGTATAAGCACTGCATTCTTTTGTACTCCTTATCCGTATTCTCTTTCAACATAGATAAAAATGGATGGAATAAAGCACAGGCGAAAACGTTAATTCGTGAGGAAGAAGCATACACGATACATATTCGTCAAGATATCCCTGTACTGATATTAATTAATTTTTAATAATCGATTACTTAATTGTCGAAAAAAAAAACAAAAGCTAACGTAAGATCGAATTATCTCGAGTCCGGGCAATCTATCTCCTATCTCGCTATCTGGCACGACAATGGTGCAATATAACGGAAAGCTTCATCTTTTTCGCCCTTTCGCACAAATTATTGTAGAAAAGAAATATACTTTTTGGTTTAATTTCTTCAGCGCACAACGTAACGCACGTATTGTTACGATCTATTAAACATTTTCCTACGCTGACACCGCAGTTGGCAGAGTTTCCCGTTGGGTAAGTAAAGAGTATCTCAGGAGGAACGCACAACACAGCAAGTAAAGAAATTTCTTCAAACGTGTTTTTCGTTCCGAACTACGTACAGTCCAAGTTTTTTAAAACTGAACACAACAGAGCAGTTTTATTGTTATCATTGGTACCAACCTTTCCTTCCAAGATACGCTGTACATACGCGTACCGTATGGGAAATCAGTGTTTCAATATAAACGTATGATTATCGATTAATCTTAGAAATACAAAATAATTTTCTTTCTGACCATTTTACCTCACATGTGACAAGTCTTCAGCACTGTAGCGCAGCACTGACATGTGCTGCGCTACAGTACTGATGTCCGCAAAGAAAAGCAACGCTACGACTATGTGCCATGCAGATATTGCACAAGATTGCTTCCTCGAGATTTGCGATTTTAGTCTTCAGTTCTTTGAGATTTTTGTCCAATTCCTTCTCCCTATTGCTGAGCACTTGAGCGTTTAGAAAAATGTGCGGTGATAATATTTTGCCAACAGTATGGCCGCAATATGTACAATCAACGAGAACACCACTGCTAGGATCAATTCTATTCTCCTGTTCTGCAATCGTTATGATCTCCGAGCTATTCCGACACTTCGCCGCGTCATCAAAACCGGCTATATTCTTCATGCTACACAATTCTTCTGACTGTGATACATAATCTACTTGACACATAGGTGGCTCTACGCAACTGGTCGATGGATTATTCTCTATCCTGCAAGACGAAACGAATTAATAAATTTTACATGCGTTCACTGATAAACTCTAAATCATTAAAATCAATTGAGTGATCCTGAAAGCTAGTTTTCAAAACATAATCATCATAGATCATTTTAATATTGTGTTTTAGTCAAAACATTTCTAGGACTTCAGAGTATTTAAAATACTTGTAAAATACTTGTATTCTGTCGTCTTACTCTAATTGCGTGCTGTGACTTCGGTATTTATAAGATCGTAAAAGTTTGGCGGCAGCCCGTTTACTGCTTTCCAGAAGATCGAGTGGTTTTGTCCTTGTTGTTTCTAACCTCAAGCAGCTTGCAACTTCTATCAACGTTTACCAGAAAACAAGCTAATGCTAATTCAGTCTTTGCGCCTTGCCTTGCCAGGTTCTGCCAGATCTGTCCAGAAGAAAACATTGTTCGTTAGAAAAAACTATATTGTGTATACATATGATTGGTACACATATTCATATAAACTGTAAAAACTTGAAATAACATACAGCATATACAGGGTGTTCCAGATCAACCGGAGGTCCTTGAAGGAGTGGATAGATCTCAATAATGTGAGTAAAAAATGTCCTTACAAGAAAGTTGTGAGATCAATAGTTTTTGAATAAAACGCATTAGAAGTTAACCAACCACGGGACCCGCATTTCGCGCCGTCAGGAGCGGCGCGGCATGAACCATTCTCGTTCGAAATACATTCTGCCACATCAATTACTCGTAACATTTGTTAATAAAATGTACAATTAACAATAAATTTAATAATTACTTGTCGTTCAGTAATTATAAAATTAAGTTTTGTAGAAGCTATTTTTTCATATCGTAATCATATCGTTTAGAAATTATTATTAATACTATCACGTTAGTAAACATTAAAATAAAACTCAATTGTTTTAAACAATCGCTTGTATTCAACGTACGATAATAAAAAATTTGCGTTAAGTTTAAATTCTTGTAATAAATAAGTCTGAAGTTATTATAAGATAATTATCGAATAAAGAATTATTTCTTGATGAAACATTTCATTATAATTATTTATTTTATGTTATAACGGAAAAGTAAGAAACGGAACGAAAAAACTTACATTTACAATGACAGATTGAAAATAATGTACAATTTTCAGTTACAGCTTAGTTTCTCTTTATACCAGTAATTAAATAGTTGAAAAGAAAATACTATGTAATGAAAAAACTTTGAAAAAAATTTTATTTCCGCCGCGAGTGTAAGTTGTATGAATCAATCTTTTCTCGATTATTTATTCATAATAGTAGTATTTGAATTATAATATGGTGTAAGATAAATTGCTATAAATAATTATTAATATTACAATTCGAATTATACTTTTATGACTGTAATATTTCTGTAAACAGAAATATTTCCATAGAAGATTCTTTAAAATTGGGGATCAATGCATACATACTTTGACAATTTAAAACTCTTCGAGTTAAGATTCTTCGTTGATGCCGCTTCGGATATTTCCAAAAATCAGTAGCAACATCAGTAGCAAAAACGATGGAAAACAAATGAAAACAATTACGAGTAATTGATGTGGCAGAATGTATTTCGAACGAGAATGGTTCATGCCGCGCCGCTCCTGACGGCGCGAAATGCGGGCCCCGTGGTTGGTTAACTTCTAATGCGTTTTATTCAAAAACTATTGATCTCACAACTTTCTTGTAAGGACATTTTTTACTCACATTATCGAGATCTATCCACTCCTTCAAGGACCTCCGGTTGATCTGGAACACCCTGTATAAGCGGTGAATCCCGGCTATTTTCAGGTATGGTAATCTGTTGATTCGGGATCTTGGCTATTGCAATATGCAGTACGGTATCACCATCCTCATTCGTGCTGCCGACATCCGCGTTGTGGTGCACTAACAACTCGTCAAGTGATCAATGTCCTCGTGAAGTAGCTAAGTGCAACGGTGTTTGCCGATTATTGCGCAGATCGATCTTGGCACGGCCGCCGCTCCGTGAGAGAAGAATGGCCGTGAAGGCCATCGCACACAACTTCCATAACTGTAAGCATAAGACCATGATGGAAGGATTACATGGTGTGTGCAGAACTCGTAAACCACGCCCCTTTTCAGCCTTCGGTGCACGAAAAAACACAGGGCAGGCAACTGCGAAAAACGAAATGTTTAGCTTTTAAAGTTTGGCACAACTGGTGTGTAAGCGTCCTTTTCGCACTCCCTGTATTTTCTTCCATCTCACTTTGTGTTATATACAGGGTTGGGCAAAAGTCCGGAAACGGTCAAATATCTCGAAAAGGATCAACTATAGCGAAAAATTGTAAATAGCAAAGTTGTAGGGCTTAAAAAAATGTACCTAATGATGACTAAAAATTTTACTTTGAGTGGAGGACGAAGATCATATAAAAGTCAAATTGAATTTTTTAAATGGAACTGCCTACTTTTTATTGCATATTCTTATAGCTTATCTCGAGACCTTTCCAAAACACTATAATAAAGTATTTTTTTGTTAAGTATTTTCCGAGTTATAAAGCTTGAAATAATTTCTTAATTTTACATAAACTGTAAAATATCTCGTAAAATATTTACTTTTCGATGACCTTACCTCAATACTTTTATGCACAGAATAATGAGAGGAACCAATTGGTGTCAAGAAAACACATAGTTGTTTTTAAGAAAAAATATGCAATTTGTAACTAACAATTACATATTTTTTCTTAAAAACAACTATGTGTTTTCTTTACACCAATTGATTCCTCTCATTATTCTGTGCATAAAAGTATTGAGGTAAGGTCATCGAAAAGTAAATATTTTACGAGATATTTTACAGTTTATGTAAAATTATGAAATTATTTCAAGCTTTATAACTCGGAAAATACTTAACAAAAAAATACTTTATTATAGTGTTTTGGAAAGGTCTCGAGATAAGCTATAAGAATATGCAATAAAAAGTAGGCAGTTCCATTTAAAAAATTCAATTTGACTTTTATATGATCTTCGTCCTCCACTCAAAGTAAAATTTTTAGTCATCATTAGGTACATTTTTTTAAGCCCTACAACTTTGCTATTTACAATTTTTCGCTATAGTTGATCCTTTTCGAGATACAGGGTGGACCAAAAGTTCCTTTACATTTTGAACGGTAATTAAAAAGAAACTATTTATGTGAGATAAAAAAGGTTTTTTTATTCTGAAAGTACACAATAGGGGATTTTATTTCTTAAAAATGACATCATCCATATGTGATCCTTGACAACGACTCATTAAGTGCTGTTCACGAAATTTTTGGACAAAGAGTAATATCCAAAAGAGGTGCCATTAACTGGCCACCTCGTAGTCCGGACTTATCCCCAATGGACTTTTTCCTTTGGGGATACCTTAAAAGTAAAGTTTTCAACAGCAACCCAGTGTCCCTAGAGGGATTAAAGAGAAATATTCGAGAAGAAATGCAAAACATTTCACGAAACACTTGTGAGGCCGTCATTGCAAATTTCCGCTCCAGATTGCATCAGTGTCAAAATTGTCAAAGATCACATATGGATGATGTCATTTTTAAGAAATAAAATCCCCTATTGTGTACTTTCAGAATAAAAAAACCTTTTTTATCTCACATAAATAGTTTCTTTTTAATTACCGTTCAAAATGTAAAGGAACTTTTGGTCCACCCTGTATCTCAAAAAGGATCAACTATAGCGAAAAATTGTAAATAGCAAAGTTGTAGGGCTTAAAAAAATGTACCTAATGATGACTAAAAATTTTACTTTGAGTGGAGGACGAAGATCATATAAAAGTCAAATTGAATTTTTTAAATGGAACTGCCTACTTTTTATTGCATATTCTTATAGCTTATCTCGAGACCTTTCCAAAACACTATAATAAAGTATTTTTTTGTTAAGTATTTTCCGAGTTATAAAGCTTGAAATAATTTCATAATTTTACATAAACTGTAAAATATCTCGTAAAATATTTACTTTTCGATGACCTTACCTCAATACTTTTATGCACAGAATAATGAGAGGAATCAATTGGTGTAAAGAAAACACATAGTTGTTTTTAAGAAAAAATATGTAATTGTTAGTTACAAATTGCATATTTTTTCTTAAAAACAACTATGTGTTTTCTTGACACCAATTGGTTCCTCTCATTATTCTGTGCATAAAAGTATTGAGGTAAGGTCATCGAAAAGTAAATATTTTACGAGATATTTTACAGTTTATGTAAAATTAAGAAATTATTTCAAGCTTTATAACTCGGAAAATACTTAACAAAAAAATACTTTATTATAGTGTTTTGGAAAGGTCTTGAGATAAGCTACAAGAATATGCAATAAAAAATAGGGGATGCCATTTAAAAAAATTGAGGTGACTTTCATGTGACTTTCAAATAATTCTTCAAGGTCAAACCAATGACACCATCTTATGTCCCCCTCGAAGTCACAAAACTTTTATCTGAACCATTTTCTCGTACCATGCATACATTCGGAGGAATTGGGGTCCATAGATTAAAATGGCTCACCCTGTATATATATATATATATACAGGGTGACCCATTTTAATCCCTCAGTCGAAATATCTTCCAGGGAGTTGGTCCTATCAAAAAATGTTTCAGACAAAAGTTTTGTGACTTCGAGGGGGACATAAGATGGTGTCATTGGTTTGACCTTGAAGAATTATTTGAAAGTCACATGAAAGTCACCTCAATTTTTTTAAATGGCATCCCCTATTTTTTATTGCATATTCTTGTAGCTTATCTCAAGACCTTTCCAAAACACTATAAATAAATGTTTTTTCGTTAAATATTTTCCGAGTTATAAGGCTTGAAATAATTTCTTAATTTTACATAAACTATAAAATATCTCGTAAAATATTCACTTTTCGATGACCTTACCTCAATACTTTTATGCACAGAATAATGAGAGGAATCAATTGGTGTAAAGAAAACACATAGTTGTTTTTAAGAAAATATATGTAATTGTTAATTACAAATTGCACATTTTTTTTTAAAAATAAATATAAAATAAATATATTAATTGTATTGTATAATATGTCACATAATACACATTCGTATATTGTAACAGTCTAGTCAGTCAATTCTGCAATATACCGCTACTTATATTTATATATATATATATATATATATATATATATATATTTATATAATTATATTGTATAATATGTCACATAATACACATTCGTATATTGTAACAGCAGAGAGAAGCCTTCTGGTAACAGTCTAGTCAGTCAATTCTGCAATATAACGCTACTTACATTCCTAGAATTCTAGGGATTTCCTTATGTTGGTAGACATGTATTTTTTCGTGTCGCGATTAGAAAAGAAGAGCAGATTTTAGAGAGAGAACGAGATCGTATCGCACACACCATGTAATCCTTCCATCATGCATAAGACGTAACGTAAGAATTAGCCAATGAATGAGCGTATAGACCAATGGAACCTTGACCTATACGCTCATTGGCTAATTCTTACGTTACGTCTTATGCTTACAGTTATGGAAGTTGTGTGCGATGGCCTTGACTCCCTTGTGTCCGTTCAACGCATTCGCCAATCACTGTCTTGCTTCGTCAAAAATAAGAGAAATATTTCCGATAAAGCAAGACAGTGATTGGCGAACGCGTTGCCGTACTATGTGCTAGAGCCAATAGACATATTAACATAGGGTCTTTTCAGCTGCACTGCTGAACTAGTGCAATAAGTTAGAATGAGACATATATATATTTTTTCACTCTAACTTGTTGCACTAGTTCAGCAGTGCAGCTGAAAAGAACAAACCCATTGACTGCTTATCATGGAGATTAGATATAAGGAGGCTCATTTTATATGAGCGGATGTGTCAGATTATGGATGCAAACATATTCAAAAATGCTAGTTCGAAATTTTAGTACAGATGTCACTTCCGTTCTTCACGTACAATACGGTGGAGTGTGTGTGTGTGTGTGTGTGTATTACGTATAAAAATTTCATCTCGATTGGAGAATTTATCGATCGTAGCGCCGCCGGTGTATATATTTTAAACTGCTATTTTAACCAGGTTTTGATGCCATGTTTAAACCGGAAGTATGTTAGCGCTGGAAGTCACTATTTTTTAATGAATAATAGCTCAAACGATTGCTCCTTCATTGCTCCATCCAAATCGACAATTGCTCCCCTTTTAAAACTAATATTTTTAAAAATATTTATGAAAAACGTAAAATTTATAATTTTCATTGAAATATACATTTCTAATAGTTTTTTGGAACTATATGCGACATAAAACGATTGCTCCTTCATTGCTCCTCATTGCTCCATCATTATTTTTCCGTTTTATTGTCTCCTTTATTAACAAATTATAAATTAATCATTTTATGAGCGACAACGTCGCCACCTGTCGGCAGCTATCCGGAACTAAGAGTCGATAACCAATATTCAAAATAGTTTAACCTACATTTTCTATTGATTTTTCTGACAGAATAACTGTATTTCGTTTGCTCTATTAGTATATTCAACTGCTCCATTTGTAATTTTAATATTTTGTAGCATAATTCACAAAAAAATATTTTTTCGATTATGCCCATAAATATAATATAAATGGATTGCTCCCTGATTGTCGTTCGTTGCTTTATCATTAATTCAACGATTTATTGATATAATGGCCTAATGATTTATTGTACCTAATGATATCAAATGAGATAAATTACATCTATCACAAACGTATATAGTAGTAAATATTTTGAAAAATGTATTAATAATAAAACATTAATAACAAAATATATATAAGTATTATAATCGTCAAACGATCAAAGCTGGATCTTAGGCCGGTATTCATAGTCGTGTCATAGAAGTCCGCCTTAAGTTCATCTTTAGATACTCTGTAGCCAATGAACTGATTCGTACAGCATCTAAAGATAAACTTAAGACGGTCTTAAATATAAGACCCGACTATGAATACCGGCCTTAGTAGCATTATTCAGCTTTGATTGTTTGACGATTATAACGCTTATCAGTATTGATTATTTAATATACAGCAGCGGGGTCCCACTTAGATGGAAGAATTGGTTTCTGAACATGTAGTGTTACCAACCATTGAAAATGATTCTTAGCAAGCATAATTGGTATCCGTGGTGTACTGCAGTGCCCTCTAAACGAAATAAAATTTTCACTATTATGCCGTCATTTACGTTATAAACAGTTTTTCTGATTATAAAATCAATTAATACAATTATCGATTTTATCTACTCAACAGTGACTGTGGAAAAATTATTATAGTGCAAGTTATCAATGATTATTAGTAATTAGTGAATAGTGAATTTTTCCAACCGTTCTAGTTTTATTCATTAAGTTTACCACTCTGCATGTTCGGATTGACAAATAAGAGACATACAAAATAGCATTGAGTGGGACCCCGCTGATATACAGTCAACAATAAATAAAATGGTTTTTAGTGTTTATTAATAATAAAAACTAAATTTATTGGAAAAATCGTTGGATTTCAATCAGAAATGATTTGTCGATCGACGTCGAAACGATGTCAAATCGATGTCGATTTTATGATTTTGACGTCGAAATGACACGTCTTGACACTGATCGGCAAATCATTTCTGACCGGGATATCTGTCTGTCTATTATCTTCTGGAAGAAATGTCTATCGTACGCATCAAAGTCCATTTTATCCATTGTCAAAAGTATTCCTTCTTTTATAAATTTAATCAATCCATGTGAGAGTAATGATATTTTAATCACTGAGAAATTATTATTTTATTAGCGGGAATAAAAAAACGTGAATAAAAATACAAATTCTGGAAGTACAAAATGATAATTAAGGTAGTACATAAAATAACAATGATATTTTAATCGCCGGGAAATTATTAACAATATTTCTTGGTTGTTTACTAAGATTATTAATTTCTGTCCACTTATTTGTAAGTGATCTAATGTACGCAACATAATGTCCAATACCATTAGTTATAGTAGGAGGTATAAATTGAATTACTCCACATAAAATGTAAGATTTGTCTTGTAAGACTTCATTTCTCACTTGGAACATCATTTAAATTTTATTCGGAAAAGTCTTAACTAGGAAAATAAATTATATAAGAAAAATAAAAATGTTCGACATTTAAAGTATAAACAATCGCGAATTTTAATAATTTTTCTTGTAATTTTTTTTGCGATACAATGGGTTTCGACAATAAACAATTTTCAAATATTAGTTCTTTGTACTCTCATTTTGAAAATTATGAAAACCTTTTTCCAGACTATTTTTGCGCTTAAATTTAAAACTAAATTTAATTCGATAGACATTTGTGCAATTAGGGACAACAGAATGACAAGTTATTAATTTAGTACTTTTATCGTCCATACTCAATCGACATCAAATAAGTCAGAAACATTGTCAAAAAGTTAATAGTTGATTAAGTGCAATAATATATTGAACTTAACAAGGTTGCTCTTAATTTGTAAAACAATGATGACATTTCATGGTGTATATAATTATTTACACTTCAAAAACAAATAGTTTTTTCCATTCAATGATGACAAAGTTTTTAAAATTTTTTTAATTGAAACAAGCAGTGGATAAAAATTCAGCCAGAAGAAAAAGGACAAGTGTTACATAGATAAATTTTGTTATTGTTAATTTTAAGTGGAGGTAACATATCATATTTTTAATAAAATCTTTTTTAAGAAAAATTGCCAGGTTTTTGATGAATTATCCAAAAATAATAACATGAATTAACATATATTCCGACTTTGTTGTAAAAATATGTCTTGTTTTGCATAATTTTGAAAGCTCTTTATTTATTGGTTCAAGGTTTTTTCCATCCAACACAATGGAAAAAATGTTTTCTCGAATTTTTTGCGTCAAATACTGAGGGTTTATTACACTGAAAATACCTTATGTTTATCAGACTTCGAATTGATCTTCAGTTTAAAAAGTTATTTAAAACATAAAAAAGCTGATGTATTTTTTTCAATTAATTAAAAAAATCATAAATATCATTTTTCAATTTTATTTTGGTACCAAATTTCTTTTGTTCGTAAAATTAATCATTCTTTTCGAGGCAAAAAATCAAGAATTTTGATTAATAACTTTATTTTTTTTTAATTTAACATTTAAAATGTGATGTTCAATTTAGTCGTGCAATCAATTGAAACAGGATTTTTTTGAAAAATTTGTCTGATCGGCAATTGACGTTCATCTGGACACCGGAACAAAACGGAAATAATTTTCGGATCGATGATGTTGCGACAGTATTTTTTGAATTAAAATAGTTTAACATTACATTGATCCACGACGGAAATTGTTTAAATAAACGTTTCAAATCATCGACAATTTCTGGAAAATAATTACATGTTTAAAACATTAAAATTAATCGACGAATTGGAATTTTGCACCGAACATGTTTTTTGGTTACAATTTGATCAATGTAAACCTGAAAATTTATCAGTGTTAAAACCATCATTTTAGTCAACTAATGGATTAATTTTCGTTAAAAGTATGTGTCAATTTATTTCCATTTTTAATTGGAAAAACTAGACTTGTCTTATCTTTTTATAATCAATTGAATCATCAAATTTAAAAGTTTCAATCCTTTTCAAAATCCATTGAATTTCTGTAAAACATTTATTCTCGTTTTGACTGACAGTCAAAACTGATTTCATTGATTTCTCTAAGTCTTGAAAATTTTCAATTGTAGTCATAAATCCTATACATCGTAAGTAAAAATCTTTTACTGCAGGTTTTGCACGAGAAAACATTTCAAAAACATTTCAGTCTAGAAACACAATGTATCAGATGAGCAATATCAATACAATGGATTTTGAAATTGAAACTTTTAAATTTGATGATTCAAATTGATTTTTCCAATTAAAAATCTAAACAAATTGAAAATACTTTTTATAACTGCACATAATTCATGTAACGATGCTAAAGTAATCGCATTTTGAAGTGTAATTGAAATATCATGGTTTTTCCACTGATAAACTTTCAGCCACATTGAATCAATTTCGTAACCAAAAACAATGTTCGGTGTCTTGTCGTTCCAATTGACCAGATTAATTTTAATGTTTTCAACATGTATTATTTTCCAGAAATTGTTGCGAATTATTTTCGAAACGTTTATTTAAACAATTTCCGTCGCATCAATGTAATGATGAACCAAGTTTAATTCAAAAATATTGTCGCAACGTCGATTTGTTCCGGTGTTATTTCCATTTGTAAAAAAAATTTAGATGAAATCAACCTTGTTTCAGACAAATTTTTCATAAAACACATACGATCACATTTTAAATTATTGAAGCGATTTCAGCTTAGTGATAAATTAAAAAAAAATAAATTCTTCATTTTTACGATGAAAAATTGAGGAAGGAAGAACAATTATTATTTGGTACCAAAGAAAATTTGAAAAATAAATTTAAAAATGATACATTTGAATTTTCATAACGAAATGAAAAAGCTTTTTTATGTTTTCAATGCTTTTAAACTGAAGATCTTGGAAGTCCCAGAAACATATCGTTTTTTCATTCTAGTGTAAAAACCCTCATGGATTTGACGCAACAAAAAATTCGAAAACAGTTTTCCATTGGTAAATGAAAAAACAAACCTTGAACCAATAATTAAAGAAAATTAAAATTGCAAAAACAAGACATCTTTTTTGAACAAAGTCTTCATTATTATTATACTTCATGTCCTGATTTTTGATTTTTCATCAAAAACCTGTTAAAAAAAATAAAAAAGATTTTTATTAAAAAAATAATTCAATATGATATGTGTCCTCCATTCTTCAAAGAATAACAAATTTCTCCCCTGTTATTAACCCTTTCTTCTTACTTGAATTTTAACCACTGCTGCTTGTTAAAATTCCAAAAAATTGAAAACTTTTTCATTCATTGAAACTATTTGTTTTTTTTCGTGTAAATAATTATATACACCATGGATTAACATTATTGTTTTACAAATTAAGTCATCAATGTCATCAGTTTCAATTAGGATTTTATTCTCTTAATAACTATATTGCACTTAATCATACTATTAAATTTTTCTGACTGTTTGATAAGCTTATGTCGATTTTGACGATATAAAAGTACTGAAATTAATAACTTTCAAAATTTGAATGTTGCGCAAATAATTCTCGTAACCGATTAAATTTAAATTTTAATTTACAAAAATGGTTTTCAAAAATTTATAAATTTTTCAATGAGAGTAATGAAGAACTAGATATTGCAGCTCGAGGACCCATTGTTTCACAAACAAAAACTTGCAAGAAAATGTCTTAAAATTACCCTTGTTTACACATTCGCGAAATGTTTAAATGTCGATCATTTTTATTTTTCTTACTATCAATTTCATTTTCCCGGTTAGAAATTTTCCTATTAAAGTTTAAATGATGTTCCAACTAGAAATAAGACTTACAGACAAATCTTACATTTTATGTGGAGTAATTCAATTTATACCTCCTACTATAACTAATGGTATTGGACATTATGTTGCGTACATTAGATCACTTACAAATAAGTGGACAGAAATTAATAATCTTAGTAAACAACCAAGAAATATTGTTAATAATTTCCCGGCGATTAAAATATCATTGTTATTTTATGTACTACCTTAATTATCATTTTGTACTTCCAGAATTTGTATTTTTTATTCACGTTTTTTTATTCCCGCTAATAAAATAATAATTTCTCAGTGATTAAAATATCATTACTCTCACATGGATTGATTAAATTTATAAAAGAAGGAATACTTTTGACAATGGATAAAATGGACTTTGATGCGTACGATAGACATTTCTTCCAGAAGATAATAGACAGACAGATATCCCGGTCAGAAATGATTTGCCGATCAGTGTCAAGACGTGTCATTTCGACGTCAAAATCATAAAATCGACATCGATTTGACATCGTTTCGACGTCGATCGACAAATCATTTCTGATTGAAATCCAACGATTTTTCCAATAAATTTAGTTTTTATTATTAATAAACACTAAAAACCATTTTATTTATTGTTGACTGTATATCAGCGGGGTCCCACTCAATGCTATTTTGTATGTCTCTTATTTGTCAATCCGAACATGCAGAGTGGTAAACTTAATGAATAAAACTAGAACGGTTGGAAAAATTCACTATTCACTAATTACTAATAATCATTGATAACTTGCACTATAATAATTTTTCCACAGTCACTGTTGAGTAGATAAAATCGATAATTGTATTAATTGATTTTATAATCAGAAAAACTGTTTATAACGTAAATGACG
Organism: Crematogaster levior; assembly: GCA_901521435.1. Classification (NCBI taxonomy): domain Eukaryota; kingdom Metazoa; phylum Arthropoda; class Insecta; order Hymenoptera; family Formicidae; genus Crematogaster; species Crematogaster levior. Next base: position 199,053 of record CABEGB010000925.1, on the reverse strand, counting down.
GCATAATAGTGAAAATTTTATTTCGTTTAGAGGGCACTGCAGTACACCACGGATACCAATTATGCTTGCTAAGAATCATTTTCAATGGTTGGTAACACTACATGTTCAGAAACCAATTCTTCCATCTAAGTGGGACCCCGCTGCTGTATATTAAATAATCAATACTGATAAGCGTTATAATCGTCAAACAATCAAAGCTGAATAATGCTACTAAGGCCGGTATTCATAGTCGGGTCTTATATTTAAGACCGTCTTAAGTTTATCTTTAGATGCTGTACGAATCAGTTCATTGGCTACAGAGTATCTAAAGATGAACTTAAGGCGGACTTCTATGACACGACTATGAATACCGGCCTAAGATCCAGCTTTGATCGTTTGACGATTATAATACTTATATATATTTTGTTATTAATGTTTTATTATTAATACATTTTTCAAAATATTTACTACTATATACGTTTGTGATAGATGTAATTTATCTCATTTGATATCATTAGGTACAATAAATCATTAGGCCATTATATCAATAAATCGTTGAATTAATGATAAAGCAACGAACGACAATCAGGGAGCAATCCATTTATATTATATTTATGGGCATAATCGAAAAAATATTTTTTTGTGAATTATGCTACAAAATATTAAAATTACAAATGGAGCAGTTGAATATACTAATAGAGCAAACGAAATACAGTTATTCTGTCAGAAAAATCAATAGAAAATGTAGGTTAAACTATTTTGAATATTGGTTATCGACTCTTAGTTCCGGATAGCTGCCGACAGGTGGCGACGTTGTCGCTCATAAAATGATTAATTTATAATTTGTTAATAAAGGAGACAATAAAACGGAAAAATAATGATGGAGCAATGAGGAGCAATGAAGGAGCAATCGTTTTATGTCGCATATAGTTCCAAAAAACTATTAGAAATGTATATTTCAATGAAAATTATAAATTTTACGTTTTTCATAAATATTTTTAAAAATATTAGTTTTAAAAGGGGAGCAATTGTCGATTTGGATGGAGCAATGAAGGAGCAATCGTTTGAGCTATTATTCATTAAAAAATAGTGACTTCCAGCGCTAACATACTTCCGGTAAACCAGGGGCGAAATCTTTAGCCTGGATTCAAACCAGGGGCGAAATGGGTCGATAAAATCGGATTATCGACCGCTAGATAACATGGGTTATCTAGCGGTAACGCGACTTTTTCTTACAACAATAAATAAATGTATATATATATATGCATACATCTCATTTGGAAGTTCGTGATTATATTAAATTCGAAAAAATATTAGTATTTACTTATTAAAATACAACATTTTATACAGTATGTATGTTTTGTAGTGCATTATAATATATATATATTCGCATGATTACATATATGAATATACGTATAAGTATTTACATATTATATCATATTATATTATCTTATACACGGTATAGAAAGAAAAGACTTAAGCCGGAAACACACAAACGTGTAATCGAATTTATGATTACATATGCATATATATGTATATATATATATATATATATATTAAATAATATTATGTTTTTCACTGCATATGGAATCATAAATTCGATTACACGTTTGTGTGTTTCCGGCTTAAGTCCTCAGGACATACTCTGGATGTCCCTTCGTCCAGGGGACGTCCCCACCCTGATAGCACAAAGAGTTTCAGTTACGTTGCAGAGACGTTTCAATGTTTCAATTGTGTATCATCACATTTGTAATATTTCTGAGACTACCTTTTTTGAAATATTACATTTGCAACATTTCTGCAATCATCTTGATTGAAACCTTACATTTGAAATGTATCTGCAATGTAGTATTTTGTAACATTACAAATGCAAAATTTCTGAAACCTTTCATATGATATATGTTTGGCGCGCATTCTTGATTCTCGGTTGTCGCGGGTGCGGCCATGTTATATCTAGCCTAGGGTGCGTTCGGAAACCTATTCCCCAGGGTAGGGGTCGCTCAAACCCGTTCATAAACGTCATTTTTTCCCCATTCCCTATTCCCAACAACGTTCGAAAACATAAGAGAAAAATTCCCAGAGTGTTCCCTACGTACCTCACTCGGGAGTGTGGGAAAGATTACCTGTCCTGCGCAGTGCATCAAATCACACAAGTGTATATTTTTCAAGCGCGTATTCACGTGCATATAAAACAATGAATAAAATAATTATAATAAATAAATTATCACACTGCGTTGTGGAAAGTGTGGAAAAAACACCGATTTTTGACACAAAAAAAGAAAAAGTTCTTCTACAAGATAAAACAAGTAAATGCAATTATTTAAATTGTTTAATCCTTTTTATTAACGCATGTATTCTTATTTACAAGTTAATTATTTTGACATAATTTATAATCTGTAGCAAGTTTTAGTCTTGTTTATTTATTAACTTTTCTGGAATGTAAATGATGTGTGTGTGTAAATGCGAAGATGTTTGATGTATTATTGAGGTTATGTCATGTCACCGCTACCAGCTTTTGTGCATGAATAACTAGCTTACTTTAATATGTACGTCAAAACGTCAAGACAATTATTTTCTATACATTTTACGATTACATTTTTCAGATGGAAATATTATGTATGTTAGCATCAATGATGCTATAATTAAAACATTTCTGTTGGATTACTTCAAATGCAGTACGTGTAATTCGAAAGTGAGATTGGAATTGATGATTTGTATAATTTGATACAACTCTCTCAATATATCTCTCAATACGCTGTATCTTCTTTCTTTTAGCAAACTTCTGTAATAAACAAATATTATAATATAAAACATTTTATACAAACTAATAATAATACACGTAATTAACCTTAAACTGCAATAACTAACCTTTAATAATTCTTCAATTTCACTATCTGATGAAGACGTTTCTGAATATTCACAATTTTTTATAAATTGTGTCCCCATAACTATTGCAGTAGCAATAATTATATATTTTTTTAAATTTTTCGTCATTTTTTTTCCTCAGTCTTTACCCTAACCGTTCGGGCAGTTTTTCGTTTTTCATCGACTGCCATATTTACCCAGGTGGTCACGTGACGTTTCCTGGACAAGTTAACCCCTACCCCGAGGAATAAGTTTCCGAACGCACCCCTAATGTGATCACATTTACCGCGGGATCGCAGATAGCATGTTGGTGGCACGTGCGTTGCATCGAACAGTGTATGTGTATTGTTGAAGATAAATTTGTCTCACGTATAAAAGGTATGTGTAAAACAACACTATATATAATTAACCATAATTAACCAGAATTACCATATATTTATATCATGGTATCACGTGTGTCAAAAATAGAATAATAAATATATATGTTTACTTTATTCAACTTCAAAGATCCAACCTCGACCAGCATCGGACAACAATTTATTGTTAGAATTATATTCTTATTTAATCTTTCTAGAATTTATTAACTTTATAATGTGTGATATTTCTGTTAGGTATTTATTATTTTAATTGATTATAGACGTCAAAAATTATGCCTTTTATTTTCACATTTATAACGACCAAAAGTTATATATGTATTTATATAATATTCAGATTGATAAGAATATAATCATTAATTTTTTGAATAAGATATAGAATAATAATAGACTAAATTAAAAAGATTTAATAGTTATTATTAGAATAAATTAATATATGCAAATTCTTGATGTTCTCTATAGTACTAAAGTATGCGTGTAGCATTCAATTAATATTAATATTAATATTAGACATAGATACGAAAAAATATTTATTGATACAAAAATACATACATTTGATATTTATTAAAACCAAATAATAATCTGTTTTTTCAATTTTAGGTTTATCGATAATAATAAAAAGTGGCAAATAATTAGCCCTTTTGATGCTTGAAGATCATCGAGAAAGAGAGTATGTAAAAAAAAGGATTCCCAAATATATTCAGACGTATGTATAATTTAAAATATACTAAATATATTATGTTATACATCTATTATATAAATAATAGATCTTTGATCATATGTATTCTAATTTTATCTTACAATGTCTACACTATTCTTCCCAAAAAGTTTTGCTTGGCAGGAGAATTAATTCATCGAAAAGTAAAAAATGATATTAAGTGTACATAGTATTTCAATGCACATATTAAGAGTTATTTAGGGCTATCTATATATCTTATTCAACATAAGACTACTAACTATCCAATATTAAAATCCTTCTTTATATACACATTTTTAAATTGATATAGAAGTGTTCATTTTTCTCACTTTTTGTAATTTATTATTGTTTAGTATTCTAAATTTTTATTGTTTCTGTGTTACTTCAAAATAAAATTAATAATGTTTCATATTATTACAGGTCTCTAATTATTATATTCATCAAAGGTGAATTGAATTTGCAGTGAATTGAATTTGCAGCAAGTTGAATTTGAGGCAGTAAGTTGAATTCGCAGTAAGTACATATACACTTATTTTTTCAATGGATAAGAAACGGAAAAGATTTTCGTGTTATTCTCAACGACACGTTCGAAGGTTAATTGCAAAAAATACAGCTACGGATATAGATGTCATATCTGAGCCAATACCGGGTTGTTCTTATCATGTATCTTCCGCTGATGAGAATAGTCCAGAAATAATATCTAAAAATTATAAGATCAATACAATTACAGAACCAAGTACTGATTCGAATAATTTCGACAATTATGATAATGATGACAATGATATTAATTTAAGTAATAATATTGTTGAATCTGATATCGATGATAATAATATAGATCTAACTGGCGAATTTGATGATGTAGAATTACCTTGCCAAGTTGAGGATTTACAGTCAGAAAACGAAATAGAATTCGATTTTGAAAATGATTCTGGGGATAAAATTGAAAATTCAGAAAATTTTGATGAATTTAAAAAAGATTTATGTCATTGGTATATAGATAATCGTATATCGCACAAAGCTCTAGCTAATTTGTTCCTTATTTTACGGAAACGTACAAATTTACCATTTCCTAAAGATCCGCGAACTTTGTTAGATACTCCCAGAAATGTGGAATGCATTCCTGCAGAAATGAATTATTATCATTTTGGTTTTAAGAAAGCTCTTAAGAAAATGTTACGAGATCATATACAACAAGTAGGTTCGACTAATATTCTTAGAGTTTTTATAAATATCGACGGACTACCAATTACGAAATCTGGTAATGCTTCTTTGTGGCCTATACTGTGTCTTAATTCTGTTACGAAATTAGTATATATTGTTGGGGCATACTATGGCGAAGTAAAACCTGCAAATAGTAATGTTTTTCTGCAAAAGTTTGTTGACGAAGCAATTGATGTAATAAATAATCCATTAATTCATAACGGACAAAAGATTGACATTAAGATAGATGGTTTAATATGTGATGCTCCAGCTAAATCTTTTGTTTTAAATATTATAAATTGTAATGGTTATAGCAGCTGTACAAAATGTACTATTCGAGGGAAATATATTAATGGACGAATATGCTTTTTCTCGGAACATAATGACTTTATTTTAAAAACAGATGAAGATTTTATTAATTATAAATATAATAATTATCGAACAGGAGAAACAATATTAACCAATATTCCTAATTTTAAACCTGTAACAGCCGTACCACTAGATTATATGCATCTAGTATGTTTAGGAGTTGTCAAGAAACTAATTTTACTTTGGCATAATGGACCAAGTTCAGTGAAACTTTCAAATCAAATGAAACAAATGATATCAGAAGCGTTACTTAATTTACGAAATATAGTACCTTATGAGTATCATCGTAGACCAAGATCTTTAATAGATTTTAGATTATGGAAAGCAACAGAATTTCGACAGTTCCTCCTACATACTGGTCCAGTCGTATTAAAAAATATTTTAAGAGAAGATGTTTATTTAAACTTTTTAAGTTTACACGTTGCAATGATAATTCTCGTTAGTCCAGTTCTTTCAAAACATATGAGTAATATAGACTATGCGCAAAGTTTACTAGAGTATTTTGTTAATACATTCGCTCAAATTTATGGTGAACAATATATTTCTCATAATGTTCACAATTTATTGCACATTTGTGCAGATGTAAGGAAATATGGACCTTTAGATGAGTTTAGTGCATTTCCATTCGAAAATCATATGACACGTATTAAAACATTAATTCGTAAACCAGATAAACCTCTCCAGCAATTAGTAAAACGGTACGCTGAAATAGAAATGTTAAATTCAAAGACTTCAAATCGTGTTAATAACTTTCATGATCGCATATTATTCAAAAAATGTCACACAGCTGGACCTCTGATTGAAGGATATAATGTTATTTCTCAATTTAAAATACTTCAGAGTCATTCATACTTGATTAACTGCGATAATCAAGGAAATAATTGTGTACTTTTAGAAAATGGAACCGTTGTTTTAGTTTTAAACTTTATACAAACTGAAGATAACACAAAATTAATTGTTGGGAAAAAATTAAAATATGTAACAAATTTGTACTTGTTACCTTGCGAATCGAATACTTTTAATATTCAAATTGTGATTGAAAACGATCGTATACGTGTATGGCCATGTGAAAAAATTGAAGCTAAAATGTGGAAAATGCCTTACAAAGATAATTTAAGCATTGTTTTTCCTATTATACATACATAAAATATATTTCTTTCATTTCTGTGAATTAAGTTTATTATAATAAGCAAATATAAAATTATATATGTTAATTAAATTTTTTTACTTTTTTTGCTTTATTAATTGGTACACAATTGTTACATTAATTCTATAATTATGTTTTCTATAGATACTTGACAACTGACATGTAACGATATTATATTGATATAATAAAAATTCGACAGTTCTGAAAATTCTTTTTTTTTATTTAATACTATTTTATTCTATATAAGATTAATAAAATAATTTTAAATAAGTTTTTTAATTTGACTTGTTGGCAACATAATATAATATTATTAAATTTATGTTATGACATTATCTGTTGACGTAATATTATTTCGTATAAGGCTATAATACACATTCAAAAGATTAAGAATTGTGAGTTTAAAATTAAAACTGACTCAATTAGAACAAATAGCATTAAAATTATCTAATTCGTACTCAAGTAAAGACCAACGAATATATTATATTCACGTGTATATTTTGTTCTACGTTATTATATAAATCACTAAATCAGCGATAAGAAAGAATGTTTATTTTTGCGATTAATTATTTACAAATCGAAATACAAATTATTAATCAAATTCTAATTTTGAATTAATGTTTAATCTACAATGTATAGCCTGATTATATTAATACTATTTTCTAAAAACAAATTAGTTTAATTTTTATTTCGATTGCTTTAAGATATTTATATATTTGCTATATTTATGGAAGATTCAAGATGTCACGATTTACAATAGTCCTATTTGATGATGGACTCCAATTGGTGCCATCATTGTGGATATTTGACGACGAAACAATGTGTTACTGGCCGCCTTTTACGAGTGAAAAAAAGCTTCGTAAAGCAATAATTGACGACATTTCTCCAGATAATAGTACGTGGACTGCTTACAAAATTCTGCGCATTTTTGGGACCGCAAGTGAGTAAATTATTTTACAATCTTAATATTTGTTATTTAACAATTAAAATTTTATATTGTATTTATTTTCAGATACGTACGAGTCAGGAATGGAAAAAGTAAAGCTTGCTCAAGATTATTCCGATTTAGATCTTTCTGAGAAGGAAAATTTATGTCAGAAACGCATATCACGCCCAAACAAACTATTTACAAATTATAATTACTCTTCAGACGAAAGCAATGAAAACAACAACAATAACGTAAACGTTAGAAATGATATCATTTCTAAACATCAAAAAGCAAATAAGACACTTCCAGTACCACCATTGCCAAAAACGTTAATTGTCACTAAACCTTCAAAGAGAAACGAAAATCAAAGCGTGGAATTTGATAATCCTAGTTTTAACAGAAATCTTACAAAGGAGCCCTCAGTCACTTATTTAGACACTGCAGGCAAAAGTAATACTATTGTATTATGAAATAATATATTTTATAGACATGAAATTATAATATGAACGAACACGAAATATATAAACAAGGCAAATCAGAACCATACGCGGTTGGTGATGCGTTAATATCACAGGCTCTGATTTGCCTTGTTTATATATTACATATATGTTTACTATACAAAGCTTTCAAAATAAATTTTGTCTAATACGGACAAATCTACATATTTTTGTATTATAATAACAATTATGCGAGTGTTCTAAATGTATTCTGCTGTTTTTTGTAGATGTGCTGCCTGAAATATTAAGAAGATTGAATCAAATATTTACAAAACTAAATTTAGTTGATGATCGCCTCTGTAAAATAGAGGCAAACCAAATAAATAATACAACAAAAAAAGAAGCATCAATTTTAGAGGAATTTGTAGCTTTACCTTTAAAAACACACGAACAAGTCCAAAACATGGAGAAAGATCTGGAAGATCAAGATTTTTTCGAGAAAATGGTGAATATTTTTTTCCATATATATATACTTATAAAATACGTAATTAGGTATAAATAGTAATTTAAATAAATTATGATTTTTATAGGCTATTTCGTTGAATAAAATCGGCGGACGTGACAGCCGAGAATTAATAATAAACATTTTAAAAAGAAGTATTACAAATGAAATAGCAAAACAGTACAGCTGGGCTGGAAAATTAAAAAAAATGGGATTCAAAGATTTGTTGCTCGCGAAGTGTATTATGCGTAAGTTTTTATTAAGCTAATCTTTAGTTTATTTTAATATTTATTTTAGTTTAATATTTTTATATATAGTATTATAAAGTATTACAAATATAACTGTTTTAGGAGCTGTGCGTATTACAGATGGTACGATTACAGAGAAGGAAATGATAGCTTATATGTCCAAATGGCTTGTGCAAGCCACTTTAAGATATACACGTAGTCTTGAACCAAAAAAAAAGTAAGTTTCTGAAAATTATATAATTATTAAATTTTTAATAGATTCTAAACAATGAAAGAAAGAATTATTTTTTACAACTATCTTAACATATATATGTTAAATTGTACTATTTGATATATTGCGTGTATGTGTGTATATATATATAATAAAAATAGCAAAAATAAGGAAAATGTATGTGTATGTGTATAAATAAATAAATAAATAAATATATATATACACATACATTTTCCTTATTTTTTTCTATCTTTAAACAAATTAAATATTTTATTTCGTTATTTTTCTCACAGATTATTATTTTTATTTTCAGGAAAGATCAGAAAGCAGTGGACGGTGCTGCTGCTGCTGCTGATGATGATTATTATGATGATGCTGATGAAATAAGTGATAAATAATAAAGTGATCAGTATTTTAAAAGCATGCAATATAAAAAGTGCAATATAAGAAAAGATATATATATATTAAAAATTATAATTTATAAAATTATAATTATATATTACGTTTTTCTATATAAATAATTCTCTATATAAATAATTTTATATATAAATAATTTTCTATTAAATATGAGTAAATATACATAATATATATAATAAAAATAAAGTGATTTATTAAAAGTATTTGTGTTTTATTTAAACAATAATAATTAATATCATACGTTCTTGCGACATTTCTGCAATGTTTCTAATAAAATTAAAAAGAACATTACAGCAACCTAGCAGAAATTAAAAAGAAATATTACAGTAACCTAACTGAAAGCTTCCAGAACATATTTCTGTAATATTTCAGAAACGTTCTTGCGGATAAAAGCGGACATTTTGACGTTGCTGCAACCTTACAGAAACATTGCAGAGACATTACGTAACGTAACTGCAACAGTTTCAACATTTCAGTGTTATGTTTCTGCAACATTGCAGAAATTTTTCTGTACTATCAGGGCAGGAGTGCTTGTGCTGTTAGGGCTATAATTAATTTAAAAACACAGCGTAGATAACAGTTAACTACCTCGAGCTTCGTGTTTAGATTTGAAATTCTGAATGAATGTAATAATGTATTTAAATTTCTTTGTGAATTCAGAGAAATGACCGAAGAAATTAAAAAATTTTGTGTTAATTTAGATGTTTCTCAAATTAATAAAGGAAGTGAAAATATTAAAGATATTGATGGTCTTGAGCTCTTCAATGAGTTGATAACGTACAGAAGCTTGAAGTACTTTGAGCGGTGGAATATAAGTGCAAAGCCCTAAACTAAGAAGAAGAAGCATAAATTTTGTACGTTGCTTGTGTGACACGTATCTTATGCACTATACATGCGTCTATCATTCTTGTCATTTGTTATTTTACGCTTATTTATCGCTGCGATTAAAGCAAGCACTACAAAAGAGAAAAACTTTCTTGTTTTATTCGAAGTTTAAAGGAAGAAAACGTATTTAACGTAACAAAGGCATTGAATTATCTTAAAGCGCATCTACCGCCAAATTGTTTATTTAAATTACGTTTATTTAAATTACAATTGTAGAAATCTATCGACGCTTAAGAATTACACCGTAGCTTTACCGTAATATAACATTTTTCGCAGTGTACGTCGCAAATATCCAAACAACAATACAGCTATTATCATAAAAAAAGAAAGGGACAGAGAGGAAGAAACCTAATATCATCTTGAAATCAGATTGGCACTATCGCAAATTATACGTATCTTGTAAAATTCGCGATGCGTTACCCTGAAAGGACCGTTCTCGCCCCAGCGCGCAATGATTCATAAAAATCACTCTCGACTCCTTCAGCCACCAGTGTAGAAATTACATTAGCTGATGTAAAAACCAATGGATTATACATTTTTCGATATACGCTCCGGAGTATATCTTATGAATTACTCATTATCTGATAAAAATCTGATAAAAAATGGACGGGATAAAGCACAGGCGAAAACGCCAATTCGTGAGAAAGAAGCGTACACGATGTACATGTGCGTGTTCGTCACAAGACACAAGATATCCCTGTACTGATGTTAATTAATTTTTAATAATCGATTACTTAACTAATTGTAGAAAAAAAACAAAAAATAACGTAAGATCAAATTATCTCGTGTCCGGGCAACTTATCTCCTATCTATGGCACGACGATGGTGCAATATAACGGAAAGCTTCATCTTTTTCGCTCTTTCGTACAAATTATTGTGGAAAAGAAAGATACTTTTTGGCAGTTTAATTTCTTCAGCGCACAACGTAACGCATATATTGTTACGATCTATTGGTGAACATTTTCCTACGCTGACACCACAGTTGGCAGATTTTCCCGTTGGGCAAGTAAAGAGTATCTTAGGAGGAAAGCACAACACAGCAAGTAAAGAAATTTCTCCAAACGTGTTTTTTGTTCCGAGCTACGGACAGTCTAAGTTTTTTAAAACTGAACAACAGAGCCGTTTTATTATTATCATTAGTACCGCGACCTTTCCTTCCAAGATACGCTGTACAAGCGCGTACCGTATGAAATATCAGTTCCAATAATCACATATCAAAAAAATCAATTTTTTAATATAAATTGATCTTTTTAGTGATAGTTTTTCGGCACATATGACACGTTTTCAACGGTGAAGCACAGTGCTCACATGCGCCATGTCCGCAAAGAAAGGCAACGTTACGACGACGTTCCATGCAAATGCTGCACATATTCGCTTCCTCAAGATCTGCGACTCTAGTCTCCAAATAACGTAGCCGTTCGAGGTCTTTGTCCTTCTCCTTTTCCCTGTCGCCGATTTCCTCCTTCCGTTTACCCTCCAATGATACGTCCTTCGATTTATCCGGATTGGTTACAGAAATCTCGCCTGTTGCCAGGTGACCATCTAGAAAAACGTACAAAGATTATATAAAACAAAATTGATAAGTTAATTCCGCTCGTTATAATAATAAATACAAAACGCGAACAAATAAGGCCTGTATGTCTACAAACGAGCAATGAAAGATGGAACACAATAAAAACAATAAAAATAGATTTACTTATAGATTTAATGTTCCATTGCAAAAACCGCAAATACCGCAATGAAAAAAATCAACAACAAAACGTTCGAACGTTTCGACGGGGTCTTCATCAGCAAACGACTCATATTATACGCAACGTCGGTTTACAAGATATTTAACATATAAAATAACACCAGAACATTTGATCGCACGCATCACATACATCCCGATACAGAGTTATTAATTTCGTCAGACACTAAAACCGTGGAGCACAAAGAAACTATAAAATATAAACATGATACGGGATCAAGAGATAAAAGGTCTGAGATGACTGTTATTCGTCGTTGAGTAGCGAGAATAAGTTGGTCCAAATAATAAAAGATGTCATTGTCATCCATGTCCACACGAAAGGGCCACTCCGATGTAGTTTACGCCAAGTATGTTCAGAACATATTATAATGATGAACTGAAACACTAACGATGATACAAATTGACGGTTAAATACTTAAAATGTCTTTCGATGCCGTGGAGAATGTGACCGGCACTTACAAAGGAAAGAAGGACTCTCAATTTATATGTTTAAATATCTTGTAAACTGACGTTGCGTATAATATGAGTCACTTGCTGATGAAGACCCCGTGCGATCGAAACGTTCGAACGTTTTGTTGTTGATTTTTTTTTTCATTGCGTTTTTTTATTTGCGGTTTTTGCAATGAAACATTAAATCTATAAGTAAATCTATTTTTAGTAAGTCTATTTTTATTGTTTTTATTGTGTTCCATCTTTCGTTACTCGTTTGTAGACATATAGGCCTTATTTGTTCGCGTTTTGTATTTATTATTATATAAAACATTTACAATTGTACAATATCTAATTTTTTACAACCGTTTGTTATACACAATATATTGTTAGTACAATAAACACTCAGATTTCTTCAATTTAGACCATTTGCGGAAGATTAATTAAAATCGCATACCTTGAATTGTTTGCGTTTTGACGACGGTATGGCCGCAACGTGCACAACCAACGAATGTAACGCTACTGCTAGGATCAATGCGGTTTTCCTGTTTCGTATCCACTATGATCCCCGAGCAATCCCGACACTCCGCATCACCAGAACCAGTTATATTCTTCTTCATACCACGCAATCCTTCCGACTGCGATATATTATTTATCCGATATGTAGGTGGCTCTACGTAACCAGTCGATGGATTCTCTATTCTGCAAGACAAATTAAATATACAAATTAAATATGTTCGTTATATAAATTTGTTGATAAATCGTCAAAATTAAATTAAGTGATTCTGTATGCTCAAACGTTGTCAAATTAATCTTCAAAATTTAAGATTATTTTAATGTCGCATTTTAGTCAAATTACACTTGGAAGACTGGACTCTTCCGCACTTGCAGAATTGTAGTTAAAAATACTCATATATCGTCTTACTCTAATTGCGTGCTGTGACTTTGGTATTTGTAAGATCGTAAAAGATCGGCGAGCAGGACGGCCTGTGGATTGCCTTCCAGAAGATCAAGTGGTGTTTTATCCTTGTTATTTCTAATTTGCTCAAGAAGTTTACAACTTCTGTCCACGCTTACCAGAAAACAAGCTAATGCTAATTCAGTCTTTGCTCCTTGCCTCGCCAGGTTCTGCCAGATCTGTCCAAAAGAAAACATTGTTCGTTAGAAAAAACTATATTGTGTATACATATATAGTGTACACATATTCACATAAACTGTAAAAACTTGAAATGACATACAGCATATATAAGTGGTGAATCCCGGCTACTTTCAGGTGTAGGTACGGCAGTCTGTTGATTCGGGCTCTTAGCTATTGCAATATGCAATACGGTGTCACCATCCTCATCCGTGCTGCCGACATCCGCGTTGTGGTGCACTAGCAGCTCGACAAGCGACCAATGTCCTTGTGAAGTGGCTAAGTGCAATGGTGTTTGCCGTCGATTATTGCGCAGATCGACCTTGGCACGGCCGCCGCTCTGTGAGAGAAGGATGGCCGCGACTTCCCTGTGTCCGTTCAACGCTGCTAGATGCAACGCTGCGAATCCATCTTCCTTCTTCACATCTACCAAGTGACGCGCACGCGCAACCAGCCTTTCCGTTGCACTGTGAAATAACGAATTTACAGCGTGAATTAGAATCGGATGAATTTTTAACACGGCCAAGCTGTTGTAGATGTAATTGTATTGAACCACTTTGCGACTATACTTAATCAAGTCTGTTATATACATACTGAGCGTTGCCTTTGAGTGCGGCGTGATGGAGGATGTTAAAACCCCGTTTGTTCCGAAGCGTAAAGTCAATCCTGTCACAGGCGCATAACGCATCAATCACATCTAGCGCGTCCTTTCCGATCGCATCGTGCAACGCTGTATCACCGTATGAGTCTTGGAGATTAACATCGCAATGATATCGCAACAGTACCTTCACGCATTGCACGTGCTGCTTGTTAACCGCCACGTGTAGTGCGCTACATCTGCCGTTGTTGACGGCGTTGATAGCCGCGCCCCGTGCTAGCAATAAGTCCATTATCTCCGGCTGATTGCTATTTAATCAAAAGAGAGAGTATTGATGTAATTGTCACTGCGGAAAATCCGTGAACTATTTTCCCCCGAATTTACGTACCCGAATGCCGCATAATGTAAAGGCGTATCCCCGTCTTCATCAACCGCACACAATGAAGCACCGGCATCCAGAAGGAGAGTGCAGAGCTCGCGCTGGCCTTGGTGCGCGGCCACCTGCAGGCACGTTTTCCTGCCACCGCCGGGAGCACACGCGTCCACCCTGCCAGGATACTTTTTAAGGAATTCTCGCACCGCGTCTACACCGGCCTCACCTCTAGCTGCGTCCCTCAATAGCTTCTCCACTTCGCTGTCGGTACCATCGACTACGTCATGAAAACAAATTAAACAGATAAACGATCTTGTTTTACATGTAGCAGCATATAGATCACTCTTCTTCGATATTTACATGTAATATTTTTCTTAATTCTAACGTTAACAAATTTGTATATATAATAATGAAAATAAACGTACTTGAACGATCCCTACTCCTGTTCGCATTATCATGCGTGGCACTCGTAGCATTCGTGCCAGAAGATACCGGAACGACACTCAGAGGATTAAATGTCCATGTATGACCGTGTATATCCAACGCCACACGCAAGTCACCATCGGAATAGATTTTAATTACCTTCCCGGTTTTCCCCAGAGCCTGTAACAAACATAAATTCAATATCTCATATGCATGTATTACTTTCGCATATAGTATCATACCAAATAACAAAAACGAGCATGTAAAGCCGACTAACATTTTTCATGACATCTATCCATTCGCCGTGGCCACGTTGATATTGCTTGACGGCGGTCAAATCACTTTTCACGCGGACCATATCACCAAGAGAGAACGCGTCTTTAGCGGTAACCTTTGTCAGAGCACCTGGATGGAAAGTCCACCTGTTATGGCAGCCTTCATACTGCACGCGAATATCTCCCTTGTCCGTGATTCGATGCACCGTGCCAATCTAGATTTTAAATTGAAAAATTAAGTTCCATGATATTTCTTTGTATTAACTCTAATTAAATATATTAAATGTATTAATTTTCCAATAAGAATCTAACAGAATAAAATATATATTCTAAAATATATATTCTCAATGTATTCCCAAACTCAACTGACTTTTCTGGTTTTAGAGACAAAATCGAGAATATCCTAAAAAGCCAAGATCTTAAAGTTAAACTTTAATTGACTTTAATTAATGTTTAAGGAAATGACTTGTAGACGATTATGACCACTTTTAAAATACCTTTCCTATGTACTCAGCCATACGCGGATTCCATCCACCGTGACCGTCCTGCATCTCTTTTAACATATCGACTTCCATTAACACTTTCACTTTGTCACCAACATTAAACGTTAAAGGGTGTGGACTAGACGTAATACTGGCGACACCGTTCTTTGTCGGCGTCGTGCTGTTTCCGTTGTCCGATACAGTCAAGACCGGTTGGCCGAGTAATGGAAGATGTTCCTTATAATAAGTACCAGCATTAGCTTCCTCCACGTAACACAAATCCACGCAACCTTTGAAGCCTAATCGGTACACATTGGTGCTACCCGTGGACCACGTGACGGTCGCAACAGATCGACTGCTCTCGTTGTCCCATCCGCGTATATCCATGACTCTGCCGGTTTTCCCTAAAATATCCAAGGGGAATTAGATCGGCAATATATTACATGGTATGGCTATATAATATTTATATAAATGATTTAAACGAAATGTGAGTACCACGTCCGCCATCCTGATTTCCCCATTCCCAATCCGGTCCACGAATGACTTTCGCTCCTATGAAGATCCCCTTCAGAGGTATCTTTGTGCATCCTTCTCTCGGTCCCAGACGAACTCTGCTCAATTAGAAACGTAATCATGATTATATATCAGGACGAGTAACACGAATTTAATTATAATCGCGAACACTCACCCCACGGAATTTGTTGTTTGATATCTTTCAAAGGTGTGAGTTAACTCGTGTATATCGGCCATGTAACACTGTGTGCAGAGATCGTAATCAAAACACTCTGTACATTTCCACCTGATACCGATTATCCCATGCCTCTTGCAACCGTCACAGATAATGTGGGAATGCTTGACGCCAGCGGCCGCATTATCGAATACCAAGAGGTCGTAAGCACCTTGGTAGCCGATCCTATAATTACTTCTTGCACCATGATCCCATTGAACAATGACCGTCTTGTCCGGCGTTCGATCAGTGGGATTCGGACTGGAAGCCGAGTTTCCTGTGGAGGGAGGCCTGCCAATCTCTACTATCGTCCCAGCATGACCCTCGCCACCATCCTGATCATCCCATTTCCAGTCCTGGCCACGGACGACTCGCAAACCAACCTCTAACATCTCCGAATGTATAAAATTTGGCTTCTGTCCCTTTAACAAATATATTACATACATTGAGCATCACATTGCACGCAGTCTAATTAATAGAAAAATTATCTTTTTATATTACATAGTTAACAATAAAATTTCTTATTGCAAAAATAATCAGAGTTAATGGATTCACATCAACTGTTGACTTAGACAGACATGTATAAGACACTGTCTAAAATCTTTAAACATAGCAATTACCAATAATAAATATTCGTCAACTTTTGCAATCATATGAAACGATACTCTCCATAAGCAAAAATGATAGCAGTTGGCAGACTGACAACAGAGTTGATCAAACATGTCAGAGACTATGTCCACGTTCAGCCTACGTTCTACTGGCAAAGTCCGATTCTGTCAGAATCTGACAGTAGATTGACAACTACATAGCAGGATCTGTTCTCAGTTTCTACTGCAGTCAGATCACTACAGATTCTGTTGCCTTTCTACCATCAAAAATATTCTCAAAAATTTATAGCAGACTGCTCAGAATCCACTTGCACAGATTTGCCTATCTGGGATCGCAATATCTTCCATGTGCACCCGTTAAAATACTCAGCAACTGTCAGAATCCTTAACGCCATGCAGAACCGTCAGAACATCCTGTCACTGCACATTATTTCCATTGCGGGAGTGCGTTTGCTTTACAATATGTCAGTTATACATCCTAATACCCTCGGAATCAGGTGGAATCGGGACCGCTCGATTTCGGAGCTCCGTTTTCGGATCAGAGACACGGGAGAGGCGCGTCGATTACCTGAAGGCAGTCTCCGACTCGGTCCTTATGAATCATACGCGGCGATGTGGCGGCGGCGACGACGGCGGGAACGGTGCAGCCGACGTTCCACGGTGGGACCGTGCCTGGCGGACACTGGTGTGACGCGCGCTGTAGCTGGTGACCGGCCGTGGGAAAGAGCCGCTGACATTACGCAGCATCGTCACTGGGGGATTACGCGCCTTCCATCGCCGTGGAACACAGCGGCGACGACGATGACAGTGACAACGATGTCGGGTTCTTACGTCCGCGATACTGACGACGATAACCTCATAACCTCGCTGATGATGGCGCCTCCTTCGATCCGGGCCCGCACGTCGGTCGGCCCGCTGATCCGACCGTACTTACTGTATTTACTGTACTACACAGAGAACCTATCTCTCAGCTCTCTTCTGCTTTTCGCGTGCGCGATCCCTCTCTCTCTCTCTCTCACTCATTTCTCGTCTTTCGATTCGTTCTTTTCCTCCCCAGTGATACAAACTTGCAGACGGAACAGCCACGCTAGAGTAGGTGTAGGGGATGGGGAGGGGATGGCTGTCCGTGGGCGCTCAGCAGGGGCTCCAAGCGTAATGGGACGGACTAAATCCTTAAAAAGTTCCTTCCTAAGTGGTAGATGGCGTTACTAGATGCCACAAATACATGTATGATTCATATCGGTGAGAGTTGTATCGGTGTATGCTGTATCGGTGAGAGCTGGTGAGTCGTTTGAAGTTGTTTTGCGAGCTCGATCGTGTTGACGTGTTTGTCCGGAAATTTTTTTGAAAGTAAAGTGTTGCGACTGTTACTGTTTGCATTGAGAAGAGGGTGAAAGCTGGTGAGAGCTGTGGTATATGGTTACAGTTGATTACAGGCAAATTACAGCAGGTTACAGTAAGTTGAGAACGATTATATTTGCGTAAAGCATGTAATAATGTTAATACTTACAAAATAGATTAAAGGGACAATCCAGACAAACTTGTATATATTAAGCAAGCAAGGCGGGAGTATAAAGTTAAAGAGTTTAAGAGAAATGTGTTTTATTGTATGTTTTAGGTGGCATGGGTGCGCGTCGACACGCAAACTATATTGTCGATTCATCAGAACGTAATTACTCAGAATCCCCAAATCACGTTATCGTACAATGATCATCGTGATATCTTCGTATAAAGGAAGTTCAAGAAGTCGATTGCGGATGGTACATGTGCCAGGTGAATATGGATCCAATGAAGAGTCGTCAATACTACGTTTACGCGAGCGTTACTTCTATAGTACATTACGATAATTCCTTCGCGTAAACGGGATTTTGTAGTAACTTACGATAATTTACTCCGCGTAAACGAGTGAATTATCGTAAGTTACTACAGATGTAACGCTCGCGTAAACGTAGTATATACAAGTTTGTCTAGATAGGTCTTTACTCATACAAGTCTCGAAAGAAATTATAAATAAAGATTGTAAAGTAATTTAATTTAATTTATATTTTATATTTTTTTATATTCTATAATTATTTACTTTTTCGATAGAAACGACTATGTCATCTAAAAAATGTGAAGTACAAAATTGTACTTTTAACACAGAGAGAAAGTACCATTTTCCTAAATTAGTAGAAAGGTGTAAAAAATGGATAAGGGCGTGTGGCAACAATAACTTATTGAAAATTCCTCATAAAAAATTAAGAGAAAAAGTTATTTGTGATGTCCATTTTGAACAACGCTTCAAATTGAATAAAAGGCTTAGTAATATAGCCATACCAACACTGTATTTACCTGGTATATATTTTAATTATTTAATTTAACTTATTTGAATATACATATATAATATATATGACAAAAAAATTTTTTGTATACGCAGATTCCATTGATATATCTATCGATGATATTCCATCACTTTACAATCCTGAAGAAAGTCAAAATATAGATTTGCCAGTTACAGCAACAGATGTTGCAAAAACATTAACAGGTGATAATTAATATATAGTGACATAATAAATATATAGAATAATAGATAATTGAAGAAAAGCGTTTTTTATATCTTATGAAACTGTGAACATATTTTTACAGAAAGTTGTGCTGATTTGCCAGTTACAAATGATTTACAGTTTGATGCTAATGAGATTGGACAGATAGAACAAATAGGTATAATGACCAATATTTAATCATTGATGTCAAGTTTTTGTTTTATATAATACATATATATATTTCTTAAATATATTATTTATTGTTATTTAGAATCTAACTGTTTTGTATTTATAATCTATTTTGAATTACTTTTAGATGCAGACGCCGAACAACCAAATTGCTCAACATTAGTTCCACAGTGTAAATTGAAACGTAAATTATCAACTAAACATACAATCATTGCGGGAAAGAAGAAAGGTAATAAACGTAATAGAATTGATTTATATTCTCAACCATGGAGATATGATTTATATTAATCATGAAGATGTGATTTATCTTCTTAATCATGAAATTGTAATTTATATTCTCGATCATGAAGCTGACATGTAAGACGTCTTTTAGCCATCTTTTAGTAAGATGTCTAAAAGATGTCTAAAAGACATCTGAAGATGTGACATATTACAAATAAAAAAAAATATTTTGTATTATTTAAATTTTTATTTTATAATTATATTTATTTTCTTTCTTAAAAAAAAAGAAATGTATTATATATAATGCATATTTTTTTATTTCATAATTATATTTATTTTCTTTATTATTAAAAAAGAAATGTAGGTATTATATATAATGCATATATGTTTATTTACGCGTATGCATAATATTTTTTTCTGTACAATTAATTTTATGTACAATTTTATTTTTTATGTGCAATTAATTTTATGTACAATTATGTATTTTAATACATTATTAATATATAATAAATATATTATTATCTAAACATGCTGTCTGTTTTATAATATTTTTAATTTTTCTTTTTTTCAGTTATAACACATATTCATACTATTTAGATTTGCATAATCTCTCCGAAAACCATCAATACACAAAGCAGATTTGGCAATTTAAATGTTTATCTTTTCACTAGTGTTCACTAGTAATAATAATATGCCATAAAAAATATATGTAGTATGTATACATATAAAGAATAAGCTATGTATATAGGTCTAATGACATATATATACAAGTTTAGTTCCTCCCTAAGTGGTAGATGGCGCGCACAATAACCCACAATTCTGCTTCAGCTTATAACACGGACGCTTGGAGCCCCTGGCGCTCAGCGTTCGGCCAGCGTCAGGCGGTAAAAGAGCGCAGACATATAATCCTCACGCTTTCTTTCTGTCGGCAAAGATAATAACTTTTTAATGAAAAACGAGTGACTAAAACCTTCTGAAAGTCACTCAGGACGATGACATTGACGACATATTTCAAAGTCAAGGTTGTCATTGGAAGATGGTGTATAAAACCGAATATTTACCATAAATGGTTCTAACGTTTTAAAATTAAATTCTAAGATTAAATTGTTTTAAAATTAAATTTAAATGTTTTAAAATTAAATTATAATATTAGATTTCAAATTAATTTTAAAATCAAATACGCCAAAAGATAATTGCCTTACACACACTGATAAAGTTAATAAATTTTAAGGTATGTTTTAAATTCGAATTTACAGTTAATTAAATATGTTTAATCACACGTGCCTTGTATAACATTATTGATATATAGTTATTAAATTTAAAAAAATTATATAAAATATATCACGGGATATCACGTATTGATCCCTTTAAATACATCAACTTCTATTTTGTAATTATAGTCATGAATTTTTATATATATATATATATATATATATATATATATATATATATATGTATATAAGTAGATAATAGGGTTAAATTAAACTGTACAAACAATTACAACAGTAACTGCATAAATTATTCATGTAATTATGTTAATCATGATTATTTTCAAATATTATTATCATATTATACCAAGGTTTTTATGATACAAAAATATTGATTACGTCATGAAAAATATGCATACCTAAAGTGCTTTACAATTAATATTTGAAAAAATTCATTCCTAATGCATTACGCAAATATGTATGCAAACTAATGCGCATAAAAATTAATAATATAATAAATTACTATTTAATGTTCGCAAACACCGGGCGCAACATACTACTTCTGATACATGTTTTCTTACGAAATTTTTTCAAAAGATTACATCTTTCGCTTGTACATGCTTACGGATATATCTAAAGTTAAGGCAACTACATAATTATATATAATACAATATATAATGCAACTTTTGACACAAATGTACAAATATTTTTTAAAAAATTTTTAAAAAAATATAGTTTAAAAAGAATATACAGAATATACAGGATATACAAAATATATAGAATATTCCACCATGAATCTAACATCATTGTGTATGTAACGTTATTGAGTACGTATAAGATTTTGCATGACAATGTTAATCTGATTTAATACAACTACTGTATTATAACAACTGTATACTGTATTATAACAATTGTAGTTTAAAAACTAACTATTCCTCTAAAGAATGGAGTGATTGGTAATCTTATAACTGCGATTGCTATTAAACCGGATTGTTATTAAACGGGATTTCAAACTCATTATCCCTGAGATCATTAATCATACGTTTTCTGACTGGATCAAAATTATCTTTGTGTTGGTGAATATATTGAACAGATTATAACAGTTTTTGTTTTGTCCTTTTACTTTGATCCTAAACTCATAGGAGATTTTGTATCCGATGAATGTAATTAATATCCTAATATTTATACGTTAATAAATAAACAAAAATTTATTGTTACCTATACGTTATTACATTATCTATATTTATATATAGATTTATGTAAACAAGTTTATTACGCATGAACGTACGTATATTGAAATCTAATTTGGAGCATTGTTAAAATTAAATTTATATATATTTATATCGGTTATATATATATCAATATATTAATTTAACCCTCCGGAGTTACACTTATGCCACATAGCATTGGAGTTACACTGGGTGAATTTTACCCAGTGCGATTTTCTAACGCTTATTACTCAGCGTTAAAACAAGCTTTTGAGACGTATTTTTTTTTCAAACTCATTGCCAGAATCTCAAAAATATGATTCTGTTGTTTATTTTACTCCCGATGCAATACTTTTTTAAGTATTTTAGAAAATATAAGAATACTTTTTCCGGAGATACACACAAATGTTAGTTTCGATTCGGGTAAATTTTACCCAGTGTAACTCCGGAGGGTTAACAATGCTCCAAATTATATATTTATATTAATATATTTATATTTCTTTTTTTTTTAAGAAAGAAAGTGTTCAAGTTTAGTCTCATTTTGCGGAATCTTAAATTATTTTTTGATAAAATTGTAGCTATTGATGGCTAGATTAAAGATATATAAGTATCAAAGTTATGTGCCTCACCATTTGGGAGAAAATGACATAAAAAGATGTATTCTGTCGAAATAAATATCGTTAGGACTCTTACTGGAAATTTTACAAAAAATAGGATGAGTCTTTATCTTGATTGATTCAGAACAGGAAGTGAAGTTATTGTGGTTAAGATATTATTGCACTTGCAAGAGCATATAGTTGGATATTATTCGCATCACGTATCATGTATTATATACATAATTTGGTATTATATGCATAATTTGGTAACAACCACAATTTTATTATTCCTATAATCATAATCATGATTTTATCACACCAAATGAGAATTTGAATATTACTATTCTTACCAACAATAATTAATAATTAATAATAAAAGTCATTTAAAACTTGATTTGTTACATTTCTTTTCTTGATAGCGTTATTTGTTGGTTTTGAAATCCTTTTCAGACTATTTTCTCTCAGAGTCTATATATCATTACCTATATATTTTTAATCTACCTGTCAATAGCTACAATTTTATCAAAAACTAATTTAAGAATGTCAACATGGGATTAAAGCTTTAAAGAATTTGGCTCTTTCAAAAAAATTTTTTTAATGATACGTAAACAATGTATTAACTCCGACAATTTTTACTAACTCCTATTACAATTATCTTGTACAATATCTATCGCTTTATTAGTATTAACAATTCTGCTTTAAACAACTTTGTTGTCAAATCCACAGTCACTAAGAGTTTGGTTGATGTCATCTCGATATATATATTATGTTATATATCACTTTGACTAGTTCAATTTAGTTTCATTAAAAACCTAAAATTGTTTCTTAATAGTTTTTATGTCATATTGCTTAAAATAGTTTTTATCAAAGAGATCTCATCAAAGAGATGTCACTTTGTAAAAATAATAAAAGTAAAACCAATCACGTCGTGTCTTTATTCAATGACATTTTGAAAGCCATACTTCTCGGATCTGTAATTATGGATAGAGCCGTTTGCCCTGCGTAATTCGAAATGTTTGCGACTGCACCGGCTTTTAACAGTACTTGCATCACTGATGTACGTCCATTATCTATTGTGTGAAACAAAGATGTACGTCCCGACCTCATATCCTTCAGATCTACAGTTGCACCGGCTGATATAAGCGCCTTGACCCCTTCTAAATTACCGTGTATACTGCAATAATGTATCGCTGCGAAACCTTGAGAGAAAAATTGTAAATAGACGATAGATAATGAGAATATTTCGCATAATCTCAGTTCTACAAAACTTTACTTGTATATGTATGATAATCTTACCGTCGAAATCAATTTGATCGAGTAATTTAGACTCCGAGACATGTTCAATGAGCATCAATAACAACGGTGATGATTGTTTACTAGCTATAATCATTGCCGATTCACGTATGGATGTTGTCGCCGGTTGTGCTCCAGCATCGAGTAAGAGTTTCACTATTTCGCTACACACATCATATTTGATCGCTAATTCCAAACTCGTCTGCAAAGTATGTAAAACGTATTATGTATCGTATCTTTTAAAAATTAGATAAAAATTAAGTGTGAGATTAGATAAAGGAAACTTACCACTCCATCCTTAGTCAATATATCGACGCTTTGTTTACAGTATTTAAGTACCATTAATTGTCTCCGAACGAGATGGATGTTATCACTTATTACAGCGTTATGTATATTCAACATACCGTCTCGATCGTACTGTTTGACACACTCAAAGTCTCTTTGCAGATACTTCAGAAGTTTGTTACATCTTGCTCTCGTCATCGATAAAGTCTCTTTTACTTTAAGGGCATCTGAATTCTCCTTCCAAAATTGTTCCATCAAATTATCTAGATCAAAAGGACTCCTTCGCTCGTTTTCATCAGGGTCGATTGCATTAGAGCTTTTGAACATAAAATTATTACTATTATGCAAATTATTATTAGGATGCAGATTTTCCATTAATAGATTTTCGTCATCAGGTATGTCGTGAAGAGTAACCTGATTTATCCTGTGAATATCTTCCAAGTCCTTGTTGATTAATAGAAAGGATTTGGGATCGAGTAGGCCAAATACTGTGGTCTGTACTTGAGTATCGTGCACGACTTTGTGGTCTTCCGGTGGACGTATCGGAACATATCTCTCGATTCCAACGCCGCAGTCAGCCAAAGCCTTCAATGCTAGCTCACGTAGCTCATTGTCTTTCACACTATCCATCGCTCTTTTTATAATACGTAAACGATCTGACAAGTTTTTTGGGGGCAAACTCTTACTCTCTATATTTGATTGTACATTTGCAATGTATTTTGTAATTTGTTGTGATTTTGGAATATATGTCATGTAACCATCAGTGACAATTAAATGATCATTTCGAGATTCTGCTTTCGAGACTTCGCTTTGCATATCGTCACATTTTAAATTGTGTCTAATTGTACTGTGATCTGTGATGCTCGCCATATTTTTAACACCTCCCGACGCTGACACTGAATTATTACTTTCCACTAAAACTGCATTCTGATTAAATGAGAGATTTCTGTCGTTGGGTATAATTGTCATAACATTTTGCGTTTCAGATACTTGATTTTTAGGAACTATGTCAAACTTAGTTTCGAGCAAATTATTTTTATCATACGAGACTTTATTATTGAAATTTTTTCTACTATCATTGTGTAAACTATCATGATTTAAATTCTTATTCATATGATTGTGTACAAGATTTGCGCTCTTCAAAGACATAACTATTTTCCCATTTTCTGTGTTCTTGATAGTAGCGATACATTTTCCTCTGCTTATTTTAGGACTTTTGACAGACAGTGGTGCGTCAATTTTGATGCTAGAATTCACAGAAGATGGTAATTTGACAATTTCTTTATGTACCGTTTTTGTAGCTGAAGGAACTTCATTATTCTTAATAACGGTTTCTTGAACCTTAGTATTATGAATATCGCCAATTCCATGATACATTACATACTTTTGATTACTGCTAACAACAGTTTGACAGATAGAATGTTTAGACTTATTATATTTAGAATTCATTCCATTTGTAGAAGGCATTTTACTAATATTATTACATTTCTGTTTTTCCATCTTATCTTCTGTACCTTGATCATTCAAAATTGTAGATTGTTGTTGATATGACATACCTCTGTTATCAGTTGAAGAAATGCTCTTGCTGCAAGATCTTACTTCCATCATATTTATATTTGAAATCTTTCCAGTATTTTGTTTAAGTGTCTGTGGAAGTGGTCTCGCATGTGAGACTGAACATAGAGGAAGAGTTAATGACTTGGTAACAGATTCGGAATTGAACTTGGAAAGTCCAATAGTAATTGTGTTCCCTTTTGATAAATTAGTAGATTTCAACTCTACCTTGAACTCCCCTAGATCTCTTCCATCTGGAGACAAGATTCTTAGCTTTTGCAAATTACATGGAACTGGGTTCACATGGGATAACACTTTTATATCTTCGTCGGAATACGTAAGATTTGATGCGACAGGCTCAACGATATTTATACCACTCTTCGAAGTCTGTTCCATTGTGTCGGAGAACTGCCACTGGGATTCCCATTCACGCTCCAACGGCCGCTTTCTACCTCCATTCATCAAGAAGCATCTCTTTTCTACTGGCGTAGACTGCACCGGATTGTTCATTTATACGTATTATCCTTAAAACGTTAACATAAATTGCTTCGCACCACTTCTTCCGATTTCGCGGTGAAGTCCCTTCAGATATCGGGGATATAACCTATGTTGAGTAAATGATAGTGTTTAAAGTAAAAACTTTATGACTCTCATCAAATAATAAAATACATATAAAAATTCAACGAACTGGATCACAAAAATGACTTGACAAGATCAAATAGCATGAAACACGCAAACAGTAAAAAAATTAGGAATTACCGTTATAAGGGGATATCCCTGGGCCATCCCCTTTATTTAGAATTCCTCCACGTTAGGTAGACAAATATTCGTTCGACAAATATTTCAGTCAGTACGTATGTAACGCTTGAAACATTTCTGAGTTAGAGGTAACGTATCTAGATATCTGTGTTTTATGGACGATGCAGGGCTATTTCGATAGTTTTTCTGGGAAAACCATAGACCTTAAGCGGTGTTTACAATAAGATTTTAAAGCCTTGTGTCCACGATACTAGAAATCTGAGAGATCTCGATCCAAGAAATATAAAGCCAATCAACTAGCAGTTTTTATGGAAAAGCGGCAATTTTATTGGCTGAACACTTCTCGGATCAAGATCTCGGACCGATTTCTGGTATTGTGGACACAAGGCTTAAGATTTAAGGTTGTGTTCAAATTTCCCACCAGGGTAACTATAACACTAGAAGTTGTTATAGTACATGTCACGTATGCTATAGTACTTTTAGTATTATAGTGCACCCGGGAATCTGAACGCAACCTTAAAATACCTTTTTATGAGTTGTAACTACGAACTTAAGCTGATCGCACACGCTTTCCGTAAAAGCCATCACACACAAAAATACTTAAGGCCGTGGCACATAAAAAAACCTAATCAGTAAGCAGTAGAACTTAAGCGAATCGATCAATCACGGTCAAGCAGTATTAACCGTAATTGGTCGATTTGCTTAAGTTCTACTGCTTACTGCTTAAGTTTTTTTATGTGCCACGGCCTTTAAGGACGTAAGAAGTAACCGTAAGGAAATTAACCAATCACTATTGAGTATTCCTGTTACGGAACAAAATGTGGAGGGGTACAGTTAAATCTGATTGGTGGAATCGCTTACGCTTATAGGTTACGGCACCTTGTCGATTTGCTTAAGTTCTACTGCTTACTGCTTAAGTTTTTTTATGTGCCACAGCACATAAAAATTATTCCATTACTCCATGGTGAAGAGTCTTCACTGAAGACTATGGCCTAGTTTACATCATGCACTTGATACGCGTATCAAGTAATGTATTTGATCAGCCAATAGCTGAATAAATGTACTAGTTATTTACTATTTGATACGCGTATCAAGTGCACGATGTAAACTAGACTTATGGAGATAAGAAACACCTGGGAGGGAATGTAAAGCTGCGGGAAAAGGAGATTATATTGAAAAATAAATTTCATTTTGTTCGAAAAAAATTTTTTTCTTAGGTCGGAAACCTTTTAATCTACCCTCGTATATTTGAATTTAAATCATATCAATTAATCACTAGATTTGGATTCTAAAAAATAAATTTTTTAAAATCAAGATATTAAACGTTTGAATTATCCGACATGTGAACACATCGTTAATTTATT
This sequence comes from Crematogaster levior, assembly GCA_901521435.1. Classification (NCBI taxonomy): domain Eukaryota; kingdom Metazoa; phylum Arthropoda; class Insecta; order Hymenoptera; family Formicidae; genus Crematogaster; species Crematogaster levior. Next base: position 170,800 of record CABEGB010000925.1, on the reverse strand, counting down.
CAAATAGCATCTTATATTTTTTCTATAATTTTTGTATACATTCTGCAATATCACAATAACAGCATTTTTTTATCGCTATTATCGTTTATAATAATACAAATAAATTTATAACATAACGTGATAATATCAAACTATTGTATTTTTGTATAAATATGGTTGTTCAGGAAAACAATTGTGATGTTATTCAATATATTTTAAGAATCTTTGTACATATAAGATTTTTTTTCGTTTCGATCACATCGCTTATTATAAATCTAAATCAGAGCGCAGCGAGTTCTTATTACATAAAGCTATTAAGACCATGGACAGCCACTTTACGTAGGCTATTACGCGCTCGCATTAATATACTCGACGATTCGTAAATTCGATACTTCAATCGATAATCGATTTCTCAAATAAAACTTTAGGAATTTGCAATGTGTATTTATGTTTTTCATGAGACGAGATTTCTAAATACTCATCTACCGTTCGACCGCGAGTCGCGTCAAATATTCACTTTACGTGCGAGATGATGCTCAACTTCGATATTCCGTTACCTTACGTTCATTTTTCTTTATTTAGCGCTTGAATAAATTCTTCTAGCTTCTCTTGGATTTGTCTGACCCGTTCTGAAAATAAAAATTAGCGATGCAATTTAGCAGCAATAAGATATAAATATTTACTATTCAATACTGATTACGCACGTATTTACTTTTATATTTGTATGTACTTTTATATTTTAATTATACAATTTAGTAATAATAATAATAGTAATAATAAAATTTACTATTAGAAAGATATTTCTAAGTCAATTTCAGAGACTAACACTTTTTATTAAAAATTATACGAATAATTAGCAATGTAGAGAGATACTGCAATACATACTGAGTTCCTCTGCTAATGTGACTCGTCTGCCTGTAAGTAGCTTTTCTTTAATTTCGTTATCTTGACTATAATCCTCAAGGACTTCCTTGATTTCTTTGTCCAATCTCCGAGCTTCTCTATTCATAATTTGTTGCCTAAGCGCATTTGCCGTGACTTTCAGCATTTGCTGAATTCGCCAGAAAAGCACTACGTCGTTGCATTCCATCTGAAAGCATCCTGTTTATGAATATGTCTGATTCCAACAATAAATGTATAGATTCTACAAATTTCTTTTATTCTTTTCTCACGTACTTCGTTTTCGTGCCCGGTGTGGTACAGATAATATCCTTTTCTGCAATCATACGCTCTCGCTAAACTCTGTTGTAAGAAAAATCTCCTATACACAGGATGCCACGTCTCTCGAATGAATTCGTTATCTATCTCTAGTCCGTTTCTTTGCAAGTTCTTCCTAACAGCTGTGAGTTCATCATGAGTTAGAGTAGGTGCGTGTTTCTGTAATTAAAAATAATGTAATCATAAAATATTGTAATCATAAAATAAATACAACAAAGCTTTATTTAATAACTATCTGTGCACACACACCTTGTCAGCATAAAGAATTTTATCCAGCTCGTTCTTGACCGCCGTACGTTTCTGCTGTTCTTCAGTTTGGTTCTGCCAATACATCCACCGTTCTTTGCGATTAGGTCCCAGCATATCGCGCAAAATTTGTTCTGTACTGTTCAACTTTTCTTTAACTGAAGTTTCTAAGAAACGTACTGCTTGGTCCCATTCACGTTTGTCGTTCACGCTTCTGTCTTCCAAAATATTAAGTTGGATAACGCGTAGCATTTCAGATGCCTTTAAAGAAAAAAGAAATATGTCTTTTTTTTAATATCTCCAATTCATTGATATTATAATTTTTCATAAGAGAAAAAAGATGGAAATAAGTCAGAAAATCATATTCACTTTCTCTTCCCACGAATGACGCCTCATTGCTTCATTTACTACGGCGTTCTTGAGATTATCGAAAATATCATCGTGATCCGAACTAAGTCGAGCTTGTGACATAAAGTTTTGAAATTCCTGCTGCAAACATTCCCATCCACTCTCGACGCTACGCGCAGGCAGTTGTTGTTCTGTCCAATGCCTGAGCTTAATGTCGACAGTGGTATTGAACGTATCTGTAACAGAAGAACGTTATCTTTAGGAAATTTTCCAAATGTTCATCTGTTCAATGAAGAAAGAATAATCTATCAATATATACTATACTTGGATTTCCGCTTTGAGCAGCAGGCAGGTAAATATTCTCGAAAACGTGCATACTGACTTTGTCCCAATTTCGAGCCATCAGCACTTCCTCCCAGTGTCTTGGTGATACTTGGGACAAATTGACGATCTCGTCCAAAATTTCGCCTCAGCGCCCTTTCAAAAAGCTCGTCTCTGTCCAGCTCTCTTAATCTAAATAATAATGTAATAAAATAAATTGAGACTAAAATTGCTAAAATTGCTTCTTTGAACTATCTACCTCGGAAAATTATTCTTCCATTCCGTCTCCAAATTAAATCTCGTAGCTTTAAATGCGTCTGCTTGCTGTTCCACTGTTTCACGAACCATTTTCCAAAAGCATTCCGCTACCGCCAAGCTCAAGTTTTTGGTGGTCACTTGACCGGACATCGCTAATCCATCTCTGAATAATAAGAAGTTTAATTAATTAATGATTTAATATCATTAAATGCTTTCATTATATGCTTTTGTCTAACTTACTTGAAGAGTTTAGAGTTTCTAAAGAACTTCTCCTCGTAATCTTTGATCGTTTGTATACTGTCATCCTGTCTGCCACGACCAGTGACCACGGCAAAGTAGCCTAACGCCTTCATTGGAAACAGTTTACCAGATAATATTTTACGCAATCTTTCGGGATTAGTCAAATTCTCCTCTGCCATATCAACCTATCGTAAAAAATATTAATTGTAGTAATATCTATAGCTATTAATTTTTTTTGGCAAAAAGAAAATTATATTTCGTACTTTCGTCAAGACAAAGATTGTTCTTTTGCCCGATGGATCCATTTGAGCTACGAGATCGGTCACGTTGCTTCTTTCCGCATCAACGGAGCCGTCTTGTATGCAAAGAATAATCGCGTTAGGATTACTCATGTATTGCTGGCTCATTTGTCTAATTGCCTCGCGAGTGTCTTCCGCCATATCAACAGTTACTGTCTATCTCGAAAACAAAATTTCAAAATTTTGTAAGCAAAATTTTCTTGAAAATTTTTAATATAAAAGCATTGTATACATACGCTAATAATGCCAGGTAGATCGACTAGAACTATACGTTGAAGGCCTGGTCCCTTCACCGTCATAGAAATGACATCCGGACTGACTGTCTTTCCATTCTTAACGCTATTTTTCATTCGTAGTTCTACCTCCCGCCTGAGCTCGGCCAACTCCGATTCTTTCGTGAGATCGAATTCCCTGGAGCTATCTTTGAATTGTGCTACATGATAAGGACCTTCGCTCAATGTGACTTTAACTGGTGCTCTCGTCATCATTTCACCTCCACCTCTGTACAGCAATAAGACAATAATGAACATCATCAATATTTTTTGTGATCGAATATATAATAACATAAATCAGAGAAACAAATACCTTGGAAATATTCTTGCTTGAGCTATCATTTCAAGCACGGATGTTTTACCGGAGCTTTGATCACCAACGACTACTACTCTAGGTAAATGATCAGCAGTAGAATAGGCACTATCGTAGTCACTAAGCTCGTCCAAAACATCGCTGTACATATCAATTAATGATTTCTATAAAAACAAGAAGAATGTAGAATACAATTAAAGTAAGTTACATGTTACATGTATAATGCGATAAATATGTGCAAGTTACTTTTATCTTTTTGTTGTTAAACTTCTGATTCCCTCGTAAAAGTATCTGCTTGCGCAATTCTTTGTTCTCTCTTTCTAATCTCTCTATTTCTCGTTGATACTTTAGTTGCATCTGCATCAACTCATCCTGCATGGCATTCATTCTCTGTTGCGAAGATTCTTTAATGAGGAAAAAGAAGGTTGTGAGAATGTCAAATAATTATCGATGATGAAGAGATTGTAAATCAATGATATGTACATACGAGCTTTCTTACGTTCCTCCTCAATATTATCACTAGCCAATGGACGTGCAAAGGCAAGGGTATTTTTGGACAACTGCTCTTTTGTTTCTGCTTAAACATAAGACAGCACGTATTTTTAATTTGTAACAATTTGTAATTTGTTCTGCAAGTGCAAGAAAGCTGGTATCAACTGACATGAAAAATTAGTGGGACTATTTAATGTGCATAAGTTTGTGTGAGTACAACAAAATTAAATTTTAAGAAAGATGAATAATGTTGCAAGCTAATGCAATAAAATAAAGCAGCGAATAATGGCTCTATCCCATTCAGTATTTAATGTGTCCATTGTCATTTTTTCTATATTTAATATGTAAATACAGTTTATATGCCAACAAAAAATTGCAGCATTAATTTTCAATTTTCAAGACATCACTTGTCTATAAAAAATGCTGAATGGACAGAACATAGGAATTTCAAAGTCTTTACACACCTGAATAAGTTTGTTTTGCTACCATTGAGATGGTATCAAATGCACCTGAACAGAACAGACCATGATAAATTAACAAAAATGCAATGTGAAATAGTGCTCTGCGGTAATAAAATTCATTAAATTTTCAATCATTAAATTTTACAAGAATATAAATTTTCTTTTAAAAATACAAATTTTCCAATTAAATTTTACAGATAATAATAAGAACACACATACACACACACAAATATATATATGTATATGCTAACATAAATTACTTTAGCATGCTCATTTTTGTGCATACAAGCAATAAATTTAGATATGTTGTACATGAACAAATCACAACAATTAAAGGAACTGGAAAATGGAAAAAAGGAACTAAGTATAATGATATCAATCCATATCTTATGATAATTAAGATCAACAGGTTATATATATGAGCTAGGATTAACAGGTAAGAAAATGTCAGGCAAACGGAGGAATGTGTAACAAAAGAATGAATAGACACTCGGTAATTATTAGGAGTAGGTTGTTAGGAGTAATAGAAGAAGTTGAAAAGACTCATTAATGGACTCACTCTGTATAGAGCTATTTTCTGGATAGCTATTTTGATGACTTTCTGCTGCCTTAATAGCATCATCCAGTCTCTGATCAAACCAGGTCCTATACTCTCGATATTTAGCTACCCCAAACTCCTTTATACGTGGATCTGTTTACATTTGTCAGTTTTTTTATAGTTTTTTATCAAATTGTTAACACGCTTTGTTTTGCCTCACATTTTCGTAGATTCAAACGGCTATACATTCGTCGTGCTTACCGATCTCAATCTTGTCAGCCACGTTGCTCTTAATCGTCATGAGTGACTTACGGAAATCTTGCCATCGCTGTTCAGTAGGCATTAGATTTTCTAGCCAACCCAAATCTGGTAATCCTTCCTTCCACTGTTCATATTTCTGTATGCAGTATATAATTATAATAATACTTAACAACTACATAATTATACTTTAATATTTTATAAACTATAATCAATAGATGTACAGGAATGGTACCAAGGAAAACACAAAGCTAATGCATTTCTCATTACGAGAAATACTTTTGATTCAATCAAACCATGAGTAATTAAAATAATGTAACCTTAATAAAATAACATTTACCTTCTGCAAGGTAACACCACCACCGACTGCACCTCCTAAGAGTATATATCGAATTTTTAACACTCCCCTTAATATTTTTGTTATCACCATCGCATAACCACGATTTGGATTTGCAAAGTATCGTAGTTGCGGCGACGCTAGCAATGGTCTACAGTGTCTATTAAATTTTCCAGACATCAGCTTCCGTGTAGTAACAATCGTTATTGGATGCCTGGAGGTTTTGGAGACTAGTAAAATGCCATGGCTAAAAAAGCATACATTGACTCAATTAGAAGAAAAAAAAATCACAACTTATCCCAATAACTTAAATACATTTAAGAAAAAGAAAAAAGGAGGAAAACATGAAGAAGAAACTAAATTAGCTTTAAGAGAATAACGATGACAAAAAATACGTTCCTTCTCACACTTGAATTCTAATGATAGAGAAGTGTTAGGAGCCTAACCTATTGGAGCAAATAGAATACTTCGTATGAAATATAAATTACATTCAGTTCAATCGAATCATTTTGTATAATGTACGATCGGTGAAAAACGGTTCGTGGGTTTGCTTAATTTTAATTATAATCACGTTTATCTCACCCGAATTTTCCACATATAATTTGCTCCATTTTATCGGAGTGATCGTTGCCCGTTGTCGGCGAATAACGGCGTTTACGGTAAACAGCAGATATTTATGAAAGTTCACATTCATGCGTTACGAGATGTGTGACGTAAGTCAGAAAGTCAAAGATGTAAAAACGTCCTCGAAAAGCTGATGCTCCAGATATTACATACATCCCAATTCATCCACTTGTTCGGAAACATTGCGCTTTGCGCATAGCATGATTGCCGCAAGATTGTCCCTAGTTATTTTTAAGGTAATACCCATACAGCAAAAAAAATTCCTAGCTTGTTCATCTCGCGATAGGGTTGTGTTCAGTGCTTTCTATCTAGCGACACAATTCGACACAAGTGTCATTCTATCTTTGTTATTTATGAATGTTAAAAAAAGATAGAATGATGCTTGTGTCGACTTGTGTAGCTAGATGGAAAGCACCGGTTAAGATTCCCCACCCGGGTAACTATAACACTAGAAGTTGTTATAATACATGTCACGTATGCTATAGTACTTCTAGTATTATAGTGCACCTGGGTGGGGAATCTAAACGCAACCTAGGGTTGCATTTCAAAACGTCTTATTTGAGGAAAATTTTACTCAATTTCTATAGTATATGTGACGTGAGCTATAGAGTATTGAGTAAAATTTTCCTCAAATAAAACGTTTTGGAATGCAACCTAGATTGTCACTTCCGGGTCGGTGGTCTATCAGGTATTCCCACGTTGCCGCGTCACGTGTGCAGAAGCCGAATTATTGAATTGAAATTTCACCAATCATAATAAAGAAAACTAGTTTCGAATTTAGTAAACTTTGCTCTGATTGGTTGAATTTCAATTTAATTCAATCTTAATCTGGGTATCGATCATGTACAATAATTTCACGTGAAACTTTTCACTTTTCATTTTTCGCTTATCTAAACTTCACGTGAAACTTTTCATACATCACGTATGTGGTTTGGATGCGTGGAAAGTGAACTGCATACAACAACGTAAAATAGTATAACCTATAACTTAACAGATTAATAAAAATGAATGTGACAATAAAGCAAAAGAAAACGATGTTAAATTATTCAAAACGCAATCCCGAATTAGTAACGAATAAATAGAATAAATAGACAAACCGAAAGTCGAATGCATTTGGTAATTTCTTTCTTTTTCGTTAACCATTTATATGACCCACCATACTGCAGTCATAATTATTAAATATTATTAAAATGACTGTACTATTATAATTATAATACGTCGATGAGTAATAACAAGACTGTATGCATGTACCACCTTTATAAAAATTTTTTCGAAATCTATTTATTAATTCTCTAGATTTTCATCTTTTCGCCATCAAGTTTTATGGCACTCATTGAACGCAAATGTTGCTGATTGATCATTGTTTAAGATATTTAGGGATCATTTAGGGATATTTCTACACTATTTAGATCTTAAAAAAAAAACGCGCCAAATTTGAATTAGAGTAGAAAAGTTGTAGTACATATTTCTGATAGAAACACTATTATTTACAACGCGATGCCGAATTATCTTCTTGAAAAATATGTCGAAAATTATATACATTTAAATATATCTTTCTTTTCTTATTTAAATAGAAAGACAGAATTGTCGAATAATTTTATTTTTCTTTTGCAATCCTTATATTACAAAACATACTTTTCCAGACGCATTGAAAATATGTTCTATTTACATTGGGTCGTCGCCAAGTTTTGTGCTAATTTCTTTCTTTTAATCTTTACAGAAATAATATTAATTACTATTTTGCATAGGCTTTCGTATTATATATGTATATATAAATTATATATATATATATATATTATACATATATATATAACATTATATCATATTATACATATACATATAAAATGATATATATACGATATATATACATATATGATTATGGCAGTACATTTACATTTAGAGTCTATAACAGTTTTGTTTTTTTTCTGTCACTTGCTTATAACATATACAACATTTTCTCATAATATATGAAAATCTACATACTTATATCCTATGTGCACGAGGCGAGTACGAAAAGAAAAAAAAATGTTCGCGTTTCATGCATTAATAAAGCATCCGTTTCTCCGTAGATACGCTGGCTTCACGGTCGGCCGCACACGCAAGCTTGAGATCTAGAAAATTCGTAAAAATAATGTGCAAAAGGTCAAGAAAGATTCGCCTCTTAGCGAGCACTTCGCTCGTAGCGAGCATTTAAGCTCCTCGAACATGGTATTTTCGTCCCAAGACAAATTTTTTTACCCCAAGTTCTTTTTTTTTTTACTTCATTGCGATATGTAAGAATACGTACGAACATGTAAGAATATGCAAGAATACGAAGAAATACGTTTTGCGAATGACGAAAAAAGCTGGTAAAAGCGCTAAATTCGATTGGACCCGGTTTTACGTTGTCCTTTCCTAAATAAGCGACTGTGACTGGTTTCCCCCGTTTCTTCACCTCACCCGTTTCTCTCGTGGGAGACTTCTCTACGTACAACTAAACATTACAAATGTCCTAGTATTGTCTAAGAGTGCTTCCTTCACTTTCCGCTATTTCTCTCATTCAGTCTATACCTTCCAGTATTTATAAGAGCTCGAATTTAAATTTATACATGTTTCTTAGATCGCAACGGGGGAGGATGCTCTTCTAATCTCTAACGCCAAGTATCTATGTACATTATATATCTTCTTCTTTCCTTCTTCACCTGAATCACTTCCACTCGCTCAATACACTCGCTAAGAAACATGAAGAAAAAAAAGAAAAGAAAATCGAACACAACAAATATTTTTCTGACCGTAGATCGCACTTGTTCTCCACTGTTTCTATCCCAGACAGATTTTTCATGAATAGTCATCGTGGAAGATACAGAACGCAATAAATTCACATTACAGAGAAAAGATTCTTCACTTTCTCGTCTTCACAGTTTACACATTCATAGAATAACGTTGTCATCAGCATCGCGTTTATCGCGCGAGTTTGATCGGGGTTTAATCGTGAAACACGTATCAAGAGGTGCTGTTCCGATGTTTCTTGCTCTTTGTCTTGCCAAGCTCGAACTCGTCCTCGCTTCTGCGTCGTTTCTCTTTTAGCTGCTTCTCCATCGCCAACATTGTTATCATCCGTTTGTGGGAGTCGCCCACTATCCATCCGTGCTGCTCCTGCCGATCGTCTTCCTCCTCTTCAGCTGCCGGGATCGGCTCTGGTGTCTCCTCTTCATCACTCGTACTCGACCAATAGTATAGTTGAAGGGCAGCGGTGCGTTTTCGGCGGCCGATTGCAACCCCGACGCCTTCCTCGACCTTGTTCCACGACTTGGTAGTCTTCAGCTCCTCGTCATCGGAGTCGTGCTTCCCATTGGATGATCTGCGCTCCTTAGAGTCCTTGTTGCTCGTGGACGTCTTCTTGGATTTCTCTGTTGGCTCCTTGCTTTTCTTACTTGTCGGAATCTTTCCGTTCTCGGATTTGGAAACTTTCTTCGACTTGGCTGGTGATTTCAAGAATCTTTTTCGTTTTGGTGAAGTTGACGAGTGGTCGTTGTTCTCTATGTTATTTTCTGTAGAGAAAGAATGGTCTGATTTATTATGATTATCATCTGAACCATCGAAATAAGATTGACCGATGTACATTGTATTCTCTTCAATATTCTCATCGCTTTTTTTATGTTTCTCCTTCATCTGATGTTTCTTTCTTTGAATCTGTTCGGAAATTGTTTCCATGACATCGGCGTTGGATGCAGCATCATCGTCGACGCCTTGTGCGAGGCTCTCTTTTCTCTTGCCGACCTCTCGCAAAATTTCCTCTTCGATCGCTTTCTGTTCCTTTGCAATCATCTGCTCGTGCTTCTTTTCGAGGTACCTCTCTTTTCTTTTCTCCTTCGACTCTCTCTTCTTACGTGACTTGTCGTGATCACTATTTTTCCTGTCTCTCACATACAATTCCTCATCGGAGCTGCTTATTTCCGCCAACAGACCTTGCTTACCTATCGCACACTTCCTTTGTCTTCTGGTCGGCTGAAAGTCCAGAAGTATCCTTTCTTGTTCTTCTCGCAGTTTATCTAATTGTTGCTGCTTTCTTTTTTTCGATTCCTGTACTTTTCTACTGAGGAATACGTGAAGAGGAAGATTGTGGTCGGATTCTTTTTGCGGTTTTTCGTTGCTGGACAGTTTCTCGGGCAAAACCGGAACATCGTCATCTGCTTCTTCCTTTTCATCTTGCATCTCTACAGGGCTCAGACATTTGTTCTCCATTTCCTCATTAACAATTCCATCGTTAGAAGTTTCATCCATAGTACCATTGATGATATTTTTATTTTTTGCACGTACATTTTCAGCTTTCGAATCGAGATTCTGCCGATCCAAGAGATCCAAAGCATCTTCCAAGGAAATCAGTTCATTGTGCGGTGCACAATTGTCTTTCGTGTTTGTAGAAGTAAATTTTTCCTGCAAAGTTGCATTTTCATCCAACGTTTGTGTTCCAACTTTGTTCTTCGCTTCCTCGATGATCGGTTCTTCATTCTCCTCGACCTCTGTTTCTGCATCCGAGCTGTCTTCTCTATATAAATCGTCCAGCTCAAACGTCCTCTCATACTGATTATCCGCATCGTCGTCGCTGTTCCTCGCCTCGTCAGTCATCTTCCTCTCATCTATCACCAACGAATAATCCGACATTTCCGATTCTGATTTCGCGACGTCATGATCGTTCTTCATAGCATCTTCCTGTACTTCCTGTTCTCGATTCCAATTACTCGCGATTTGATCCTCATTGTCGAATTCAGATTCGTTGACAATGCATTGATCATCCGCTTCGTCGATGTCGGCATCGAACAATTTCTTCAGACACTTTCTCGATTTTGACGAACGTTGCTCGTTCGCATAGTCGACGTCGTCCCGCTCATACTCGCTCTCGGACGATGTTGACAATTCCGCGAAAAGGTTCTGCTTGCCTTTCGAGCACGAGCGTTGACTCTTCGAGATACCAACGCCGACGTCTTCCGCCTTTGCGGCCGTTCTGAACTCGTCCGAGCTGTCGTTTTCGTACCACGCGTTTCTTACTCGTTTCTTCGAGCTTTTACCTCGTTTCTTGCCTCCGGATTGCTTGACACTCTGCTCTATAGGTCGCTTTACGCGTTGCTGTTTTCTTTCCACGAATTCGTCCATTGGTCCAGTAATCGGCTCGACAACCTGTTGCTGCTGTTGCTGTTCCTCACTCTGGTACGATTTCAGAGCGCCTTTCGTCTTTGGTGCAAACTTCTCCAGCTCTTGGAATTTACGGTTGATCATAGCGTCCAATTTCATATCCGTGACGTAATTCGTCTTGCTATTCTCCAAAACGGCGTCCAAATCCCCGTCAATATTCTTCATCCTCGGCCAGTTGGTTTCGAAACACTTGTCGACTTGGCTCCTGTAAGACATGACGCTACCCAGAGTGGGTGCTATTTGACTCTCCTCCTCGTCAAATTCGTACACGTCTTTTATCCTTTCCGATTCCCCTTTGCGATCGAGAGAATCGCGGCGTTTCTTCTTCTCTACTAGCCCACCATAGTGTTCACTCCTACGAATCAGCGGAAACTTCGCCTGCTGTTGTTTCTTATTCTTCTTCGACTTGCGTTGCTTCTGCACGTTTAATTCGACGAGCGCAGCCTTCGAGCGTTCTTGCTCCTTTCTGTCGTTTATCTCCTTCTTGCGCTCGAATAACTCCTTAATTGGGTTTCTCGTCTTCTTCGTCGGCGAATTCTTCGGTGTTACCGCTGAATCCTTCGTCGGCCTCTTTGGGGAAATTGGGGTGTCTTTGGCCACCACCGCCACTGCCGCTGCAGCTGCTGCCGCAACCGCCGCCGCGACCATCTTCACAGATTGATGATTCCTGCTGCTGTTTGTGGTGTCCTCCGGCGACGTGGAAGTTGGAGCTCGGGCGCAGGCCAATTCCGCCAATAGCTTCATTGGAGCGGAACCGCTGCGAAATGAAATTGATTTATAACAGCTGTATTGAATGAGACTGTTCATACATTGATGAACGATAGCGAGATTCATTATTAAACTCACGCGTGATCGTGTGGTTAATTGCATAGAAAATATGGTCGCGTAGATGATTGTAATTATCTATTAAAAGCTACTGCATTCTTGATGACCTGTTGTATACAAGTTTTAATTCATTAACGATAATAAATGACAATAAACGGTAATAAATAAAAGGGAGAAATTATTTTTTAACAGTATTTTCAGTTAACAGTATATCGGTGAATAAAATATGAAATTAAAGAATATTTTTGTAAAGAGTGTAACAGAGCAATATTATATTTTTTAATAATAAACGTTCATTATTATTCAAACAATCACCGCAGGGAATAAAATCGGATATAGCAAACAAGGTAAATTTTATATCATTACTGTACAGTTAATGATTATTGTATGATAATGTATATAAAATTATTTAACTCACGTAAAAACATGCATGAAACAGAAAATAGCCAAAAGCAATAAGATATAAAAAATATTATTTGATGCATGATAAATATTTCATCATTTTTCTTTTAACTCCAATAAATTTCTCTTTTCACATGGAATCGATATTAATTAATGAAATATAAATTAAATTTATTGTAGGACATAGACATTCCTTCATTTTATTTCTGGAAGTTAGAGGAGAAACTTAGATTTCTTTTTCTTCCACAAGGAAGATATTCTCTTTCTTCAAACAAAAGCAGTTCTTGGGAAAAGCATGTTTTTTAGTAAATAAATTAGCAGAATAATAAATGTGGGGAACGATGGAATCCCCTATACATTAAATTCCATATGTCGCAAGGCGCTACATGGTCGGTGCTGTTGTGGGAGAGATCGTTCATGGAGTAGAGCGACGAAAGCGGATCAATACGCAACGCGAACAAATGGTCGTACAACGATGGTCTCTCGACCACTCTTAGTGAAAATCAAGTATCAATAATTCCAGTCCGAGTGGAGAAGGCAAAGAGTACAAACAACATTCGTTGGAATATTACAAATTGTAAGCGTTTTACGTAACGTATCGCTCGATTTGATTTCTGAGGGAAAACAATCACCCGACGCAATGATCGGATTATTTTTTCAGAGGAAAAAACTGACTGTCCTGCCGCACGTGCCAATCATACGCTGAATCTAGTTTAGCGTAATCGAAGAATCGAATGAAAACAAAGCGTAGGCCGCGCAGGCAGATAGACGAGCGATCAACAGGTGTTGAACCAAAAACTGAAAAATGTGCTTTGATACATGAACGTGTCCTGGAAAATACAGCGAGATATTTTTAATCACCTAGCTCGACATGTCATCACATGTGTGTTCTATTAATCTGGCGAATGTTTTTCTATGCTTTTATATTAAATGGAATTTTAGAGAAAATATTAAAATATCAGTATTTGTATATATAGCACCATAAAATTAAGCCTTTGTGAATATAGAGAGAGTTAGAAGAACAAATCAAGTCTACACTTAGCGGAAAAACATAATTCTGGTCAATCACTAAGTCTGCAAGTGATAGTGTTGGCCAAGAAAATTTTGCGAGTTTATCAAATTCATGAGGTACTTATGAATTTGAAGAATCTACGTCTTCCTCGAGTTCGAAAGATAATTAAACTTACTAAAACTTATCCACATCCAAGCTTATTATTATTATATAGTTTATATTATTACTCACTTTAAAGTGAGTATACTTTATATTACTTTTTATTACTCACTTTGTTTTCTCAAAACTATTCACTGTACGATTGTAACAAAAATATTTATTTAGCGCATAAATTCAAGTACCGAAATACTCACTTATGATCATGTTTGCCGTTGTTGTGTAACAAGTTGGATAGTGCCTTATGTAGACCACCTAAAGTCGAATTCATCTTGTTCTTGTGCCCCGACGAGGGTTCCTGCTCTCTGTTCGATACGACCGACATAGATAATTGTTCATGTTCATGAATACTCGAGGAGTACGAGTTCCCAACACTGTCTCGCTTGTCATTATCAGGATGATCGGTGTCGTTGATCTTCTGGCCGAATGTAGTAGCTATCAGATTCTCGCTTTCCCTCATGCGCTGCTGGATCTTATCTCGTAGTTTGTTATTGTGTTCAAAAGCTACATCCAAACTGTCCTCATAACCGAGATTGTCGACTCGCGATGTATCCGGGCTGGCCGATCTGCTCGATCGTTCGCTACCACGCGTTCGATAGCTTCTGTCGTGGCTGTTGTACATCTCCTCGCCGAGCAACTAGAATTTCCAAGCAATACATAACTTACATCGTGTTACTCTTTATATAACTTTTTAATTAAAAAAAAATAATATAAAATTTTATATCAGATGATTTATATATCAAATTTTATTATTGATTTTTTACCAATTTTATAACTAATCTTTATCTGAAATTTAAAGCATTTAATCTCCAATCTCAATCAATTTAATTAAGCAAAAGATTTCATTTAATGTATTATAAATAAATACATAATCATAATTTTTAATAATTTCATGATTTACTGTTAATTAATCACCGATTCATGTTTATTGAATCATATTATTAAACAGGGATTAAATGGATAATAACATATTTGTTTTGCGCATGAAATAATTGATTCACATTAATTATATATTCATAAATTATTCAAGCTCGATAAAAGTTACTAACGTATAATACTCACTTGATTCACTGACTCTAGAAGACTACCGAGACTGTTTTGGCTCTCCACGTCCTTCCATCGGTCCCTATTAACTCTGAACCCCTGTGGTTGGTCGTCCCGTTTATGATATGACTCTGTATGATCCAGTTTAATCTTCTTCGCACCTCTCAACTCGTTCTCGCTGGTGGCCTTCAATCTCGAGCAACACTCCACGAAAAGCTCCTCATCAAAGTTAAGAATTTTGCCCTGCCGCGGTTGTATCGTCGACTCGATCTCTCTCGGCACATCCAACGCGTTATCCTCGATCGCGTCTGTGGGCATCACCACATCCGATCTGTGACCTGACGACGGTGATCTAATAATGATCTTTTCTCCGGAAAATTCGTTAAGACTTGTCTTCCTGGAATTATCCTCGTGCGTTATACGTTCATCTTCTTCTTCCTCTTCTTCGCCGTCTTCCTCTTCCTCCTCCTCATCTTCCTCTTCCTCATTGGAGCTGTTTTCTATCGAGCTATCGCGAACGTAGAAAGGCGACATTCTTCGTCGCCCGAGATCGTTGTTGCTCTCTTCCTCCTCTTCGTCGTCGTTATCATTGTCATTGGATTTTCGATTCGTATGAGAATTTTCATCGGCTAATTGATTCTTCATTATTGATCTCCCGGCCGTCGAACTGCTGTAACTATGCGACGATATCGCAGACTCTTCGTCCTTTCGTCCAATTTCCTTCTCGGCCAGCTGATCATCCTCCTGATCGGATTCTAGGTTTCTCACTGAACGTTTCCAGTCTTCGTTGACGATCTCTTTTTTGTTCTTTCTGGAACTCGTTGACCGATCTAAATGTGCTAGTAAATTATTTTGATCTTTATTCATGTGTTTCGAAACAACTGAGTCACCATAGAAAAAGGATTCATAAGCGTCATCCTTGATCAAAGTTTTCGATCGATTTCTCGGTTCATTTGTAGATGGTATCGTTTGATTTTGCGTTTCATTTTCCGTTTCCCCTCTCGAAGGAATTAACGAGTCATTATCGGAATCTCTTGGAGCCTTTTTGTTCATTTTCGTCTTACTTATTTTAATCACGTTCGAATCCTGTCTCTTGCAATTGCTCGAGTCCTTTCTGGACCTTCCGCGTCCACTGTGTGCTTCATTCTGTTCCTGATCTATTAAATTAGCGTTTTTCCAAGCATCGTCGTCCTTTTGTTTAATACTCTTCGAAGTATCCGAACGATTCAAGTTTTTAGGTTCATAAAGCTCGTCGAGATCGTCGGAAGAGTACGAGAAGATGTCATCGTCCAAGACTCTCCAGATTTTCTCGCCGGCTTTGGTCTTGCTCTCCCTCCGTCTGTATTTGAACATATTGGACTGCGATGGCGAGGAAGAACGCTCGTCCTTCTTTTTGCGATGGCTGGAACTGTTCTTCGACTTTCCATGAGAGTCATGCTCGACTTCAAGACTCTCCCAGTTTTCGGAGGTCAAATCCTTTGTTCGTTCCTTATGCAATTCCTTTTCATGGTCTCCCCTCGTTTCCTCGTCTTTATCGTTCAGTTCATTGTTAATCTGATCGCTCGTTTCCTTAAAGGATTCATAAGCGTCATCCTTGATCAAAGTTTTCGATCGATTTCTCGATTCATTTGTAGATGGTATCGTTTGATCGTTTTGCGTTTCGTTCTCCATTTCCCCTTTCAAAGGAATTGACGAGTCATTGTCGGAATCTCTTGGAGCCTTTTTGTTCATTTTCATCTTACTTATTTTAATCACGTTCGAATCCTGTCTCTTGCAATTGCTCGAGTCCTTTCTGGACCTTCCGCGTCCACTGTGTGCTTCATTCGGTTCCTGATCTGTTAAACTAGCGTTTTTCCAAGCATCATCGTCCTTTTCTTTAATACTCTCCGAACGATTCAGGTTTTTAGGTTCATAAAGCTCGTCGAGATCATCGGAAGAGTACGAGAAAATATCATCGTCCAAGACTCTCCAGATTTTCTCGCCGGCTCTGGTCTTGCTCTCCCTCCGTTTGTATTTGAACATATTGGACTGCGATGGCGAGGAAGAACGCTCGTTAACGTCCTTCTTTTTGCGATGGCTGGAACTGTTCTTCGACTTTCCATGAGTGTCATGATCGACTCGAAGACTCTCCCAGTTTTCGGAGGTCAAATTCTTATCCTTTGTCCGTTCCTTATGCAATTCCGTTTCATGGTGTCCCCTCGTTTCCTCATCTTTATCATTCAGTTCATTGTTAATCTGATCGCTCGTTTCCTTAATCTTGTCATCTTCATCTGAAACAGTCGGCGACTCGTCATCGAAAGTCCTCAGGATCTTCTCGTCCGCCCTGATTTTACTCTCTCTGTATCTTCGTTTGGCTAGATTGACGGGTGACTTGATACGATCTTCGGGTATTGGTTCGACATCCTTCTCTCGTTTCTTCCGATTCTTCGCTTTCCCGTGAATCTCACTACTGCACTTGTCGTTTCCTTTCTTTCTAGATGATCGCTCGATGTCCTTCTTCGTTTCGGAGCTGGAGTGACATTTTTTCTCCTTTTTGTGTCCGTTCTCGGAGAACTTTGTCGGCCCGCGCAGATACGATTTCGCTTCCGAAGCACTCCTGGACATGTCCGAGTCGTCTTCCGACCGTGATACCCAGTCATTCAACACTTCCTTCACCTTATCCGCTTTCTCGCCGCCGAACACTCGACCGAACACGCTCTTCACGATCTTGCTCTTGCTCGAAGTAACGGATTCGATCCTGTCGTCCTCGTTCTCGCTATCACTCGACAGTTCAGCGACTTTGACCTTTTTCCTTTTACCCTTGGACGTTTTCAATCTTTTACGATCAGTTTCTCGTTCTTTACTCGTCGACTTTCTGGATAATTTCTTATTTGATGATTCCAGTGGAGTCGCCCTTTCGTCAGAAACGTTATCATTCTCTAAATCATCTGTCATCTTTTGAGATTTGTGGGGACTTGCGATGGGAAGAGATTTGTCGTCAGTGATTAAAGCTTCGTCCTCGCTATCTTCCGATTCTGACGAAAGCTTTGCTTCTTCGGGAACTTCTTCGGGGAATTTCTCTTCTGATTTCATTTGTTTTTCTTCGGAGACGTCTGTCAATTTCTGAACCTTGACGCTCTCATCGTTGTCGAGTCCGATTACTTTTGATTCAACTGATCCCATATCATCGACCTGTTCGGTAAGTTGCGGAAACAGCTCGGCTGAAGACTCGGTCGTTAAATTCGTTAAAATATTTACGCTCGTATCATCGTTATGTATGTCTTCTTGCACACACTTTGTATCGTCAACACGTATATTCATTTCTGATGGCATCGCTAGTTCGACGTTTTCTGATGGAATGTTGAGGGTAAGCGTATTCTTGCCGAGTACGGTATCGTTTATTTCAATGTCCGTAGCTTCTTCTATTCTTTGCGCCAGTTGATCTTCGGAAACGCTTGATTCGATGCTTCGAGTCTCTTCAGCATTTAATAAATCTTTCTTCGTTTCCGATAAACTCGATTCAGCATGCTCTTGAACGGCAGATGACTCCGCGTTCGATATCAAAGAACTGATCGATGTAATTTCTTCGATGGAACGTGATTCAATCGCGTCTGTTTTTTCTTTTATTTCATCATGATTTGATTTCGTCGATTCAGAGGCACTCGAATTATCTGCTTGTACTAAAGAACTATTTGCAATTGATATAGGATTTTTCCTAGGCCTGCCCCTACTTCGTTTAGGAAGCTGGCTACTTGTATCAATATATGGTACCTTGTCGGTCTCGTCAAGACGCTCTTTGGTATGCAAATCTAACTTTTGATTTTTGATTTTTGATTCGTCAAGATTGTCCGTAGCAACAACATCATTTTCGTTAACTTTGGATTTTATGTGAGCTGAAACAACACTGGAATTCGGAACAATTCGATCCTTAAGCCTCGGTCTGCCACGTTTCCTTTTCTTAGTGTCGTTCGTCGAGTCTGTCTTCGACTTTGCGACTTCTGCATTCTGGGAATTCTTATCTTCAACGTCAGCGCGTGTATTTTCCTGTAATGCATTCCTATTCGTTTCTTCTTCCGCTTTGTCCTGTCTCTCTTGCACGCAACAATTATTTTCTGTCTCGTCGCTATTAATCTCCATAGAAGTATCCATAAAATATACATCAGCTTCGATGTCAGACTCCTCGTAATGCTGGATGTTTTTACTTCTTCTGGGTCTTAGACTGAAACGATTCGTCTCAGTTAAAGCTGAAAGTTCTTCTTTCTCCTCATTATCCACTTTGGAGACTTTTCTCAACCTTCTCCTTGTAGTTCTGGATTCTGTTTGCCGTTCAGCTTTTGCATCGATATCACACGCTAAACTTGTTTCTTCATTCAAAGAAGATTCAGCAATTAATTTTGACTGATTCTTTGTTTCAACAACATCCACACATTTTTTGGAAACATCTTCAATCTTTTCTACCATTTCTATTGTTTCTTTTGTCAAAGTATGATCGCAAGATGGCGAAGAAATTTGCACGACGTCGTCAGTTAGTTTTGAAAGTTCATCCGAGTCGATTTTAGATTTTTCCAATTCTGGAGAGTCCAAGAGTAAATGTTCCTCCGCTAGATTCCTTTTCTTCGACTTATTCCGCTTTTTGTCAGTGTTCTTGTCCCGTCCCGAATCTTCCTGCTTCTTTTGGACAGACTTGATCGGCGTCGACGACAACATAGGTTCTTCCGGTGTCACATGATCGGTCAAAACATACTCGTCATGACTCATGTTTTCGGTGATCTTGCAGATTTCTTCGTCCAGCAGTTTATCTTCCAACATCTGTCTTGTGTTTCCAAGATCCACCAGAGGTTTCGTCGATTCTGCGTTAGCTGCGTAAGGAACATAACTCTCGTCTAGTTCCAAAGAATTTCGAACGGTTTCATGAGTTCGAGCGTCTTCTGAAATGCTCTCCGTCTGTTGATCATTCTCTTGATTACTCTTCCATTCGTTGTCATACCCTTCAGCATTCTCCGATGTGCTCCTATCAACAGGCTCGATTTTGTCCTTGGTGAATTTTGCCATTTGCAATAGATGCGACTGCGACAACGTGTGCTTCTTCAGGGAGCTCTTGCGGGTAAAGCTGGTAGCACACACGTCGCAGAAAAACCTCGCCGCTTCCTTCGTCAGCTTCTTCCTCTTCTCGACGATTAGGATTTCACCGGTCTTTGTGTGCACCACCACGAAGTTGTCAGCTCCGCGTTTCTTCGGAGTGACCGGATTATCCGGAGAATCATGATTATTCGACGCCGGTCGCTCCAAGGCGTACGAATCTTTATTCTCTGTATCATCTGTTTGCTTGTCCGCGTCTTCATCTTGTAGATCCAAAGATTTTTCGGCGAGTTCAAACTCTCGCTCGATGTTCTCCAACGCCTCTGTATTTTCTAATGAAGCTTGGATGTCCATTGGAATGTCAATGTCGTCTACGTCGGAGAGATCAAGATGCTCGTCGAGCAACGATTTGGTTTTGCTCGTCTTACCTTTCGAATTTTGCTTATCGCTCTTCGGATCTATCGGATCTGTGATAGAAACGTCGTCTCGCGCATTATCATCAATTACCGTCTCCTCTTTCCTCTTCTTCTTCGCGAATCGTTTCTTTCTGAAGTAGCTGGACTCGCTGGCGCACGAGCTCTCGGACAAATCGTCCGTGCTTTCGGCACTTCGAATACTGGAATTGGCAAGGTCCTCGCTCGACAGCTGTGTCTTTTTCTTGAACATAGATCTCGTCTTAGTTGAAGATGGAGTAAGCCCAATCGAGCCTGAAGAACTCGATCTTTCGAGTCTCTTCGTGCTCGATTCTTCTCCTAAGGTACGTTTCTCTATTTTTTCTTGTTCTTCGACTTTCTCTTCGATCAAGTTGGACATCTCGCTGATCTCCGTGGATACCTCATTCGTTCGAGACTCTTCGGAAACGCTTCCGCCGTTCCAACGACCATCTTCAGATTGTGATTTCTTCTTCGGGCTCCGTTTCTTCCCGCTCTGCAATAGATCCTTTACTTCTGGTATTTTAAAGTTCTCCAAGCTAACGGATAACTGCTTATTAGAATCTGCGATATTAGATTCGTCATTGAGTTTTGGAGCAACTTCAGCAGGCTTGTCTTTCGGTAGTTCTAGATGCTCATCGGCCAATGACTTTTTCTTCGCGCCACGTTTTTTCGTTGTTTTCGAAGGCGTCAAGTTGACGAGATTTGAATCGTTTGTATTTTGTGTCTCTTTATGTTTCTCAGACGCTATTTCCTCTGAATACAATAATTTTTCTAAAGAAATATCCGAGTCTTCACTAATGGTCCCAATTTTTTTCGATTGCACATTAGTTGATTCCAAAGGTACCTTTTCTGTCTCGTCAAATAGTTTTCCGGAAGTTTGAAGGCTGTCTGTCGCAGCATCTATCGGAGAAGTTACAGATAAGGCAGGTTGCGATTTTCTCTTCGATGTACGTTTAGATGAAGACTCGTTTGTATCAGTTTGATCCTTTTTCTGAATTTTATTCGCAGATTTTTCACATTCAACGCTTTTCTCTAAAGATAACATCGAGAAATCAGCATTTTTCTCGACCAATTCTGTTGACTGATCATTGGAAACAACAGCATTTTCGTCAGATATTGTTTTGTCAAGGGATTCTTTAAGGCTTAACGTTAATTTCACATTTTCACAAGCCACTTCTGGAAGATCGGAGAATTTTTCTAAACTCAATTCATTAGCTTTTGTGAGATCTTTCTTTAAGTTCAATTTCAAATTAGTCTTGATTTCGTTTTCACTGTGTTGAAGCAACGTATCAATTTCGGTTTCACCTGCATTTAAAGTCTCCACGATGCTGCGATCTTTTGAAAATTCATTTCCAACATTGAACGTGTCTTTGGCCTTAAACGTGATGATGTCGCTTTTCTTTTGCATATCGTCTTCTTCAGTATGGTCTTCGACGATTTCTAATGGTCTTTTCTTACTTTTCTTAGAACAGCTTGCATTCTCCAATGATCTTTTGTTGGATTTTCTTCTGGATTTCGGGACATTTACCTTTCTTTCAAGTTTTTCTAAATTTTCTTTTTGCTTCATAATAAACGAACTCGAAGTATCGGTCAATGATGCAGGACTCTCATTTGCAATTTCTATTGGAATAACTGCTTCTTTATTCGTTGTCAATTTATTTTCGCAAGATTCAACATGCGATTCCTCAGTGGGACACATTGCATCACTCATCTTTCTGCCCATGTCATCGCCATTCTTCATCTCAACATCTGAAACATCATCTACTTTAGTTTGATTTTTGCATTTCAATTTTTGCATTTCAGTTTTTGTCAACAAGTTTTCCTCGAGATTATTTGAAGTTTCCAAAGAATCCGTTGAACATTTCGCACTCTCAACATTGATTTTGTCATTTTCCAACACTTGGATCTTAGAATTGACAATTGCCGACAGTTCCTTATCAGTGGATGTAACCGTCATATTTTTATCATTATCGTTTTTCGAGGCATGACTTGTCTCATCAGAATTTGCATTCTCCAAGTTATCACCCAAGGTAGGCCCGACTTCGTCGAGGATGCTGGTCAACTCATCAGCAGCAGTATCAAGTAAGGAACCTACTTCACCTTCCAACAGAGCGTCCTTCTGCTTAGCTATCTTCGATACAATTTTCTCCAAGAAAGAGCCCTTGCCCTTAGGTTTCCTTCTGGACAGATCAAGAATGATGTCGTTGGCTGGTGAACATGCAGTTGTGGCTTTCGACGATACGTCGACGAAGACATTTTCAACGCGTATTTCAGGACAAGCACTAGCATTCTTCTCACCTGCGTGAGGACTATCGGTCGTGCTCGTCGCCATAACGGCTTCGTTCTCTGTGGATTCTTCTTCGCTTTTGGCGAGAACTGATAACTCACTGAATGCTGAGTCCACCGCGATCACGTTGCCCTCGCCTCCGCTTGGTTGTTGCACGCTTCCGTTACGCGCCACCCTGTCCGAATTGTCAAGACTGGTCTGAACCGTGAGCACCTGCACGTTCTGCTGCGCTTCTATCGGGATATTCATGCCTTCCGTCAGAATACCGATGACATTGTTCAAGGATCTTTTTCTTGAC
This sequence comes from Crematogaster levior, assembly GCA_901521435.1. Lineage (NCBI taxonomy): Eukaryota > Metazoa > Arthropoda > Insecta > Hymenoptera > Formicidae > Crematogaster > Crematogaster levior. The sequence continues at coordinate 147,908 of CABEGB010000925.1, read as the reverse complement.
GATTTCTCGCGGCGCGCGCCCCACGTCTTTTTGGGTCTCCCTACTTTCACCTTGCTGTGAACGTTCACGGGAGTTTCTAAGGAGTTTTCCTTACCGCTGTCGACGGACAGGTTGCTCGTCTCCGACTGCAAGTGGCTCAAATTGACATTCACCACCGTCGAGTCTAAGCGATCATCAGAATTTTTATCCTCGCCTTTAGTCTTCTTACAGACCTTATCAAGGTCTTTCTCGACTTCCTTTTCGCTTGATGTGACATTTTCGTTGCTGCTCTGTTCTTCGGATGCGCGCGTGTTAGTCTCTTTATCTTCATCGATTGATCTGTTACGACTGCGACGTTTTCCCAGCAAACCGCTACCTTTCCGAAGGCTATCACTTGCGATTTCCAAAGAAGGCTCGCTTTTAGCATCGCTCGACGATCCTCTCGTTTGTCTGCCATCGGTTTTATCTTCCACGTTGGAATCAACCGCAATCTCCTTCGTTTTTGCTGTTCTGTCTTTCTTACCCTGTTGACTTCTTTCGTTTTGCGCCGCACTGGCAATCGCGTTGCTCGAATCCTTCTCTAGACTCGTTTTCGCCGTTTTGTCGCTCTTCTTTTCGATGTTTTTCCTGGATGATTTTCTAAACACCTCAATCTTCTCCTTCTTGCTTGTGCTCTTCGATTCATTCGATTCGTCATCGATATCCCGCGAACTCTTGTCACTCACTTGTAGTATCTTCGATCTTGGTGTCAATTGCCTCAGGCTGCGTTTTGAGTCATTAGACGCGAGTTCCAGTGTATTCAGAAGATCCTCTTTGCTAGCCGAACCCAGCAGTTTCTTCACCTCAAATGGGATGTCTGACAATTTCATTTCTTTATCTATTCTGGTTTTCGAGTTGCTCCGCGTTTCCTTCGTTATTTCTTCCTTCTTCAATCTAGAATCTTTCTTGACGATTGTTTCTCTCTTTGACATTTCTTCTTTGTTATTTTCGCTGCTATTAGTACTTATAACTGATAAATTCTTCCTACCTTTCACTTTATCATCTTTTAACGCCGCTATGTTAATTTTGGAAACTTTGTTTTCTTCAACTGTATTAATCTTCTTTTGCTTCGCTATGTCTTTCGTTTTCTGTTTCGGCTTTCTTCCTCTTGTTGATTTTTGTTCCTTTTTGCTTTTTTCAGCCTCGAGATCGGCATTAGCCTCGACATTACCCTCTTTCTCCTTCAAAACGCACTTTGTAAGATTTCGAGATGCCTTTTGATCTTGAAGAGACGATGTCACTGGTGACAAGATAGGCAGATCGTTCGTCGATTTATCGACATATTCTTCATTGGAAGAAACGATCTGTACGACTGGTTCCAAAGTCGGCATCTTGTCGCTATCCGATGATAACCGGGTGACTCTTCGTGGCAGTTGGATCTTGGCTTTTTTCTTCAACTTCGTTTTTAGCTTAGGTTTGATTACAATCAACTCCTGGGGAGTCCTGTGTTTTCCGTCATCCATTTTCGTTTCCGATAATTTCGCTGATAAACTCTTATTTGGATTGCGGGCAAATTTGCCGTCTTGCGTTCGTAACTGCGATTTTGCCTTAAGAGAAGCATTTAAAGATGCCACTGGATCCACGGGACGCTTTCTCTTCAGCATGCCTTGCGTCGATTTATTTTTGCTTTTTACTCCAAGAATTGTCGACATTTTCTTGCTATCGACACTACCGTCGTCTTTATCAACCGTTTTCGATGTTGTCTTTGTGTTCTTTGGTGTACTCTTTGGGGAGGATGTCTCCTCACCTTCGCCCTTGGTCTCGGATATAGTGCCATTCTTGAACTTCGCGAACTTACTCATCGTTTTCGCCAGTTTATTATCGCTTTTGCGTTGAAGTTGCGGATTCTTCACGTTCCTCCTCTTACCAAGAACTTTAGGTCGTCCAACGACTTTCGGTCGAACAGTTCTATCATTCTGATCCGAAGTCTTACTGGTCACCTTCGGCGAACCTTCATTCACCTCTTTGGCATCCTTCTTACCCTCGTTCTCGGTTTCGGAGCTTTTGTCGCCGTCTGATTTCTTCTCGGTTTCGTGACACTTCCTCACGACGCTCTCGATCACCGCGGCGATGTTGTCGCTCCGACAGCGATTCCGTTGAATCGACTTGGCGTTCTTCAGCAATTTGTTCCTCAAGGCGGCTTTGTTACGTGAGATTCGGGACGAGTTGTCGCCGATCATGTGAGGCTTCGTTCTGGTCTGCATCTGTTTTAACAAAACCCAAAGATACCGCTACAGCTTTTGCGCTGATGAATTCAGTTTCGTTGCCATTGAAATAGAATTCTAAACATTTGTCTTCAAGAAGCTAATAACATTCACATCTTACAATTTTACTTACAATTTATTTTTACATAACGATAAGAGAACTAAAAAAAACATGTAAAACTAGCGTTTGTGTCGAAAGAAAAGCGAAACGAATGTGACGGCAGCATAAAAATCAGCTTGAGCTTGTGCGACTGTGTGCACGATCATGGGAATGTATACTTCGACGAGCGCGTATGTCAACTAATCGATGCCTTTGCTCATGTGCGATGCGCAAGGCAATAACGTTCTATCATTATTTCGACGAGTCTTTTGTCATTCTCCCTCGATTACTTTGGCATATCTACGCCACCTAGGTGATACGACGTTTGTTGTTCACGTAATTTGTTTTGGTAATACAAAATTATATTAAACCATCACGATTTCAATTAATCTCGTTTATTTCTCATTTATGTCGAATTTTCTGCTCGTAGAGAAATCGCATGACTTTCTCAGATAATAAAACTTTAAATATAATTGAAAATAAGTGTTGACGACGATCGAGCTGTTTTAAACAGCTTTTCAATTTCAATTTTAATATTTCGATATGTATAATTTCCATTGAAATGGTTCAAAAGAATAATTATTGACTCTATTAAATCCACTCCATGAAATCTTTATATAGAAAGCCCATTAACGTTAGATATTATACTGTCGATATTCTAATTAAATCAACCAGCTATTATAATCGGTCTTTACGGTTCTAATATCGATCCAATTTTGATCGAGTGTATTATTGAGGCAGTCATTGTTCCACGCTATTAAATTACTTACGTTACGAAGTCGCCCCTGCGATCTTATCATGCTGTCTTGCAGAACCCTCCTCGTGGCTCTTTTAGCCGGCAGATTGGCTAGCATTTTCTGGATGCTTTCGCCTGAGAACAAATTTGAGCGATCGATCATGAAACTACATACTGCAACGACTTGTAAATTCTCACGCTTTAATATATTAATTAAATCTTACTCAGTAAATCTTGTAAATTCTAAGTTCCTCTTTTGAACAACGAGATTTGAACAGCATATCAAATACACTTTTCATTGATACTTTCTAATTTGCAATTCATGTAATTATGGAAAAAAGGTAATGTCTCTGTTATCAGAAGATAATCCACTCCGTAAAAAGCGTAGCATTTTTTAAACCACTTCTTCTTATACCTTCGATTCGTTTTCTGCTCCCTGTTTATTTATTCATGAACCTCTATTGTCTATTCATGAACACAAAGTACGCGAGCTCGAGTAGTTTTCATGCTTTATCATGGAAGTTTTACCATGTTAAAAAGCAAATTTCATTCTTACGGTCGCTCGGCCTGACTCTAGGGCCAGTTGGTGTCTGCTTCTCCTTGGACCGCTCCACATTGACAATCCGCGGCTGTGTCTGCGAGTTCTGTATGTTTCTCTTCATGCCACGCTGACGTCGTCGACGGCTGCGGCTGCCGAACGGCCGCCACTTACACTTCTTCTTACCGCTACCGGTGAGACCGAGCAACCAGGCCTGGTCGCCACCACATTCCAGCATGTGGCGATGCAGCTCGCTCACGCTCGGACAACTCTTGGCACACTTGGTGCATACCATCTCCGTGAGGCAGGCGTCGCGTGCTGCGTCAGTGGGTGCGTCTCGTCCCGGAAGATAAAGGTGCTTATAGTACTCGCGCTGATCGCCGACCAACTCGAAATGCGAGCACAGAACGCGCGGATGTGTGGAAGCCTTGTGATCCTCCATCTCCTTGAGCGTCACCTGTACAGAAACATCGACAATTCAGATCGCATCTCCATGTGCATTTCGTTTCGATCGAATCTCAAATAAAATGTTTTAATTTTTGTAAATCGGATTAACGAAAAGATGTATCATACGGTTTTCTTTACTCGGTTTTTTCCTCGATAACACGGTAGATAGATAATAAGTTATTTTTATGTCATTAAGAAGGATGAATTTTATTCTGATCCAGTGTTATAGATTAGATAAAATGCGTTTTGTTTTACATATGAAGAAGAAATGAATAGATCATCATAGAGAAACAAAGTTGAGTGAATGAATCGATGATTTGGAAGCTGCAAATGCTTACCATTCGTATGTATCACACAATGTCAAAGATCAAGTATGTTGCTTGATAAATTATCTAGACCGCACCAATGCATCATTTACAACACAGTAAGATCTCAAAATCATATATAAAAGCTTGGATATTTTTTACAATTTACAATTTTTTTATTTCTTGCAATCACTATATCCGAAATTTGTTATTTCCTTGAACAATACTATAAAATTTTAGTTTGATTAAGAATTCAGAATACTCAAAGTTAAACGATTAAACGTCCTACTCGTCTAAAATATTGAAATAGAAATCTTATTTTTATCAAAATGTTCTATAAAAAATCGTTAACAATTTTAAGAAAGGGATTGGTATATTTCAATGTATTGGTATATTTCATGTAATATTTCAAAATGACCTTGATAATATCATATCAATTAACATTTTGGTTATTGTAAATACGAAACCGCTGTAAAAACGAACGTAAAAACGAAAACACTGAGAGAATAAGAGATACGTTAGGAAATACTTGGATTTGTCGAAAATAAAAGCTAAATTATTACAATAATCGAGACTTAACTGGCATTTTTCTCAGGATGTTATCCAATTTTTGTTTTTAATAAATATTTTATATATTATATATATATATAATAATATATATATTATATATATATAATATTATATATATAAAGAAGAAATATATGTATAAAAGCTATATACTCACGTGTCTGGAACCGCAAGCGCCGCAGATGTAGATCCGTATTCGCGACCATTCGCCGCTCAGCTCAGCATAAACAATTTCCTGGCCATTGGCCACATCGTTGTCGCCCTCCTCGCGCCTCCTCAATCTCATAAAGTCTGCGAATTCAACATTAAATTCCGTGATAATCGTCGGATTCGACGCTGAGGACGTCGAAATCACGGACAATGCAGTTGTCATCTCCTTCTTAGTCTCACTTGGGAGCGGTTCGCCAACATCACAGCAGACGACATCGAAAGTCGCGGTACTCACATCGACCACACAGCCAGCATCAGCGTTATCCTGATTACTCGCTGCCGTTTCAATGATAGGTTCGATCTGTTCCTGATCGCGAAGAGATACCTCAGTGGTCTCGCAAGATAGCAACGGAATCTGATGCAATCTACTGATGGTGAGGCGTTCCTTAATCAGTTGCTGCTTCTTCCGAAGTGACAACTGCGTGTAGATGTCGAACTTGCTGAGATCCTTGATCGAGCACGTCCACTGTTCCCTGCCGTCGTACTTGCGCGGAAAATTATACTTCTCGAAGGAGACTCGGCGCGGTCGCGAACCGCTGCTCGTTTTACCGGCCTTCCGAGCGTATTCGCTCGAGTTTTCATACTCCTCACTGGCCGAATACTCCTTGTTATAAACCGGCGTTGCCGCGGTCAATGAGATGTCGATAGGAAATTGAATCTGATTGACGCTGTGCTCGTAGTACGACTGTTGCGGTTGTTGTTGTGGTGATTTTGATTCCGTCATCGTGGTCACTGCTGTCGAACTTGAGGTAGCAATCGGTGGCGTGCACGACGATGGGTCGCTCATCGTCTGCAGCTTGCCATCTAGATGGTGCAGCAGGTTCTCACGGATGTTGCAGCTCACATTGCTGTAGAAGGAACTGTCGAATTCGGGACTGGCTGGATTATCGATGGGTTCTCGCGTAGCGATGAGTTTAGTCCGGCTGCTGTCCGACCGCCGACTGTTACCGTGATCTTCCGACTCCTTTTCTTCAGATTTTCTCTCTCGAACTGGCATGTTCATTTCACGCAGATTTTGACCATAAAATTCTTTGCAGACGGGCGAGCCTTCTTTGATCTTCTCAGACTGAAAGAAAACAGAAGTTTATCTAACAATTGTTCACGGCTTTTAGGAATTTTCCGAGTCAAATTGAAAATAAAAGTGAGAAACGGTATTCTCCGTGATTTCTAAAAGTATTATTATGTCCTTTTACTGTTTGAATATCTCTGTCCTTCAAAGAATGTAATGACACAACTTATTACAGTTATCTTAGAATGTTTCTATTTTTGTTTCTATTATAATGGAATAATATTCTTAAATATAACAATCTTAAATTCATGTAAAATTTTAAACTTATTAAATGATTTAAAGATGCAAATGTATTAAAAAATTAAAAACTATATTGATTAGACTTTACACGCAAATAGAAAAAGTTAAAACTAAATAATTTTTGAAAGAATTAAAAAATTTATATATTTGATAGAGTAAAATAATGTCAGTAATAAGTATTTAATAAATAAGTCACGAATGTAATAAAAGAAGTGGAAGATTAGAAAATTTTCAGATTTTTTACATTCCAATAAATCGAGTAAAAAATGTATTAAATTCTATATTCTACTCTGAGACATGAAACGGCATTCACATCGCTCATCGATTTTCCGCGACATTTACCTGAACCTGGCCAATCCTCTCGGTGTTCCCCCCGTGCGTCTCGCCCATGTGTCCCACCAGAGCTTCCCGGGTGGGATACCTCGTCGAACACTGAACGCACGCGTGGTACTTATCCCCGTGGGTACCGACCATGTGTTGGAACAGTGCTTCTAGTGTGTCGGCACACTTCTCGGAACAATACTGGCAGTTCTGGGAAGGTTTTCGGAGATTCCTCCCCGATCTCCTGCCACCCCCGAGCTGATGCGCTCTCTCCGTGTGTCGTTGCCGCAGGGACATGGACAGAAATTTCCTGTCGCAGTAGAGACAGAGAAGTCTGACCGGCGGAGTGGTACAAGATGATTTCTTCTGCGCCGACGGAGGACTCAAAGGTGATCCTGAGGAGAGTCGCGAGGTCACTGATTCACTCGTTTGACAGTTTTGGAGCACGGACGCGACCTTGTCCAAGGGTAGACTGCAATGCAGGCTCGTCACGGACTGCTCCTGAATGCTGATGCTTGAGTCTTTGGTCTCTTCCACCCTCGATTCGGTCGCGTCAGTCTTCTTCGACTTCTCGCAGTCTTCGATCTTCTTTTGGTTCTCGTGATCGTCAATCGTACGATAAACATCCCTCAACAGATCGTTCAGCAGTTCATCGCAGATTGTTCGCATCTCGGTGTTTTCATCACGCGAGACTGCGTGTTCATCACGCGTTCGATTTCCTCTGCCGTCGTCGACATTTGCCCTCTCCTCGACTTGATGCTCGCTTAATCTGTCCATTATAATCGTACTCAGTGTTCGACTTTCTTTGTTTTCTCTCGAAACACTTCGATCATCTTTGGATGATTCTTTCTCCTCAACGTCCAGACATTCTTCCTCCATCCTTGAGGGAGATTGCTTTGAATCTTGACTAATTCTGACTTCCGAATCTTGTACACTTTCCTCTGCTGTTTTTTTCATATTCAAGCAGTCTGCAGTTTCTGAGGATTCGACGTCTTCAGCATTTTCAATCGTCGAGGAGTCTTCCAATCGCGGCACGACTGCTGCTTCGATATCACCCTCGCTCGAAGGCTCGGACTTAACCGCTGTATCTGTCGGGTCTTCCTCTTCTTCCTCCTCCTCCTCTTCCTCTTCCTTCTCCTCGTCGGCACCTTTCCTTTGCTTTTCCAGTTCCTTTGTCTTCTCAGCGTTCTTGTCCTCCTCTTCGTTGTCCTTGATCACGCCATTCAGTACCGTCATCACGTACTTCTGTAGAGTCTCCAGATTTCTCTCGACGCTATTCCGATCATCCTCGTCCTTCCTTAGCGAATCCGAGTTTTCGCTGGCGGCTCCATCCGGTACCTTCTTGCGCAGATTGTTGATCACGTTGCTCAGCCGCGACCGCTTATCCTGGGCAGTCTGCGCCGATGATCTGTAAGCGTGACCGTAGCGTTCCTGCAGCTGCTGTTGCTGCTGTTGATGCTGCTGACGATCGGCGTTGCCTGCCGCGTTAGCAGGATGGTTGACGCCCAGATCGTCCAAGCTTTGCGTCGACGCTACCATTCTGTCGGACGACAACGCCGAGCTGGATGCCAAAGGGATGCCGGACAACTTCGCCGTGTGATAACCCTCGACCGTATCGTCGTTCGGTATCTCGCTACCAGCTACGTCCGCCGAAGCCGCCTCTAAAAGAGATACTCCTTGTAATCGTCGCTGTTTACGCGATGCCTCCTTCCGAACATTTCGAAACCGTCACGAAACATTGGCCTTCGCTGTCCTGTATTTTCGATCATTGAGAAATGATTCGGGTACCAGAGTAGTGTTTAAGCGTTTAAAGAAGCTCTTAGCCTCCTCGACAGATTTCGCGTATTTTATTTTTGGATCGCGAAGATAATTGTTTAAAAACAGACGGTACGCGGGGCGATAAATCGTTGCCATTGAGAAACAAGCGAAGTACGGCGGCTGTTTATTTATTTAGGGCTGGCGAAATTTCACGTAATCTCATCGTGGAAGCTTCTGTTCACTGATGCTGTTTAATATTAATCTTAGTTCTGATTCACCGCTCTGATCGCATCTCGATAAAACGGGTTAACTGACTCTTAATTATTAATTCTCCGTCTCCTTTATAATCGCATTAATGTAGAAATAAAAATTTAATTAACTTGAATTTATCTTGATGCAAATTTCTTTTTTGATAAAAAAAACTAACGAGTGAGATAAATTATGGTCAGCATTAAGCTATGGTCAGTGTTGATAACATCACAAATTATTATTGCAATAAAACAGTAATAAAAATGTCAGCGTACATTTTAATCTTTTGCGTTCTGTAATTTTCAAAAATAAATGAATGAAATCCTCTGTCTTTAGTTGTTTCATAATATAATATTATCGGTATTGACTGATGTAATAATAAAAAAAATATTTTATATTACTTTTCATAAAAGTTCAAAATATGTAATTTATAAATCATACAAAATTCAATTCATTCAAGAATAAGTCAACAACTTACAAGTTTCAAATAAATTCTGCAAGTCACAGATTACATCTCAATTCTTCGCATTGAATACTTCGAGCAGTTCTAATTCCTATCGTTCAAAAAAATATATTTATTGTTTAGAAAATAAATTAAAAATATTGAAAATGGAAGCAAACAGACACTCTATCCACCACGAGAAAATCAGAAAGAGAGAAAGAGGCTCTCCTCGGTTATGTCTCTGCCGGCACTTTTTTATCCGGAAGTCGGGGAGAAGGGAGGCTGCGAGAATCGATAACCGTCCCTCTGCCACGTCGAAAGGGGTTACGGTTGTACGAGTAGCATGCGCTCCGAAAGGGGGAGAGAGAGAGAGAGAAAGACATATATACATGTATATCACGCACACGTAGACACATATATGTGTACGCACTCAGACATACACCACAGCCCCTGACAACAGCCCCGAGGTGGTAAAAACCGGCCGGCTCAGTAATACCTGCGACAATCCCTCCGACTATCCGGTTCGTTTTGCGAAAAGCGTTGACAACAATGGTAATTAATGGTTTACCTATCGCGGGCTATTAACGATATGCCACCACCTCCATTTTACGCGATATCGATTTATTTCTCGTCCGTCTCTTCTGAGCTTTCCCTCCACGTTTTATACGGTTCTGTGCGACGCATAGTATATAGAGAGATCCCCGTTGGGACATTATCATCATTAGAATTGCGAGAAAGCCGATCCCGCCTGGAATGTGCAATTCCAGGGAATTGTCGGAATCTTCGGGAACATTCAATATAATGCCTCAAAAAAAAAAAAAAAAATATATATATATATATATATACATATAACGCCGCAAATGAAAAAAAAGTTACATTTTTTTCATAATGAAACAGTATTAACTCTCCTATTATCAAGGTATAGTAAGATATAGTAACACGTTTATCTTAGAGCAATTTATCTCTTCATTATATTTTAATCTCTAAAGTGAGTAATTTTGCACCGTTGCTTCACATACATACGTTAGATAATTCACGAAGTAATATAACATAAGTTATTTACTTAATATTAAGCATGTCTGTAGTTATACTATTAATAATAAAAGAGCCAGCAAAAAAACCAGCGCAAGAACGTTATATATGATAATAAATATAAAAAAAGGAAATAATTTACCACTGAATTATATTCGTCCCCGTATCCAGTTAAAGTTAAATATTTCTCGTTCCTCTTTATTTGCATTCTCGTCATCCTCACGGTATGAAAATTTCTCTATCTTCTCGTGCTTTCCTCGGAAAATTACATCAGACATAATTTCCGCGGAAAATTTTCTTCATCCGGGAATAATTTCAGGGGTAATTTCCAGAAATAATTCCAAGAAAACTTCCCACGGAACATTTTCCTTCCCAGGGAAAATGCTGCCCTTGGAAAAATTCCGTGGAAGATATTCCTCCTTCTCAGGAGACATTTTCTATATATCGAACATTCTTAGTCTCGGATAAGGAAAGACATAGTTTCCAATGATAAGTATCAACGATCCGGAAAGAAATCCTGAGAGGAACTCAAAGAATTCGAATGTGGGAGTAACGGCCGTCATGAGGCCCGTTTCCAAAATACGAATTCGCGTATAAGTTAGGCCTCACAAATCGCGGCTTCGCCCTGAACACGTTTCATCAGATTCTGCGTATTCTCTGATCGAGAGATCACGGTCGTTGTCAGCTATCGCTCGAGGCGTTCATCGGCGGGATTCGCCGACGCGAGCAAGTCCGATAATTAGTTAGTCGACGTCAACGTTGTAGCCGCCAACGACTCGCGGCGATTACGATCTCGACCAGCGTGACTACTTTCAAAATCCCGCGGTGTGTTTTGTATACATAATCGCCGCGGGTGCATGGATGTGACGGACACCGCGTTGCGCAACGCGACCGACGAACGCGATGCACAACCGCGACAATACGCGCGTACGTCCGTGTACGTACACGCACGCGTACCGGCCACGGCCGCCGCCGTTTATTCATGCCACGCCATAGGTGATTAGGTAATAATAAAGGTAATGAAGAAAATTAACGGGTCTTAGCGTACCTACATCGTCTTGATTAGGGAAACGAGTTCTGTAACTTGTAAAGGACGAAGAAGTCGAGCTGCAATTCCCAAGCACGATTATTCGAGAATGGCGTGACTCGGCGAATATGCGCCGCGATAAAAAAATCGTCAGAGTCGCGAGTTCGTATGAATGTAATTTGCTTCTGCTTCTTTCGCTTTTTTTAAATAAATCTTTTATTTTTTTTTTTATTGTTTCCTTCTTTTATTATATTGACAGATACACTTGAAAAGGACCAAATCTTATGGTCGAAACGTTGTGATCTTTAATAAATGTATCAATTGCCAGTTTGCACGTCAATTATTGCCTTATTTCCTGAGTTTTGATATCACTGGCGAAGAGAAGATTATTCATATATATATAAAATTATATATATATATATTTTTTTTTTTTTTAAATAAAATCTGTATGAAGGAACGCCACGGATCTACGTTGTTTTGCATAATTTCGATATAAATGTATTCATTCATCTCAGAGACTTCGCAAAAAAAAAAAGATTATTTCTTGAACATACATTCGTTTGCTTCGCAGATGTAAACGTCATAGCTGCCTCTTGTCGGAGCCTTGAAAACAATCGTTACGCCATCGTAATCCGGCAGTCGTATTCGCGTTTATAGCCGTGCATGGGGGTCGACGATTGCATTGCGAATCTTATGCAAACCCGGCTAACTTTGTCTCGATCGATAATTAACATACGAGTAAACGCGCAAGGTTTCGCTCTATCCATTCCATTAATTTAAATGACGGTGTGTTAGATATTCTCGCGATCGGATTCCGAGAATATTCAAGATTTACAGAACCGTAAACATGAAGCAGTGGAAATATGGTATATATAGAAGAATTCATCATTATCTGTTGTCGACTCAGCGCGATCCTTAAACTAACGACAAGCGAGTAACTCTCGCGCCTGTTTTCTTGCGGAAAGTAGATTTCTCGCGATTTAAAAAGCAATTAACACTATTGTTACATGTACATTTCTATACATTAGCTGTTATTTATTGCCGTATTGCTCTGCGAAATCTCAATGTTAAAATCTCTACTGAAGGGACTCACCTCTGCTGGGTGCCGGTGGGGCCCTTTTCGGGGTGTCGTCGGCAGAGGGTGTTCTTTCCCTCATGCTTGCCCGTTGAATTTCTTAGTATCATCATTTAGTTCTGAAACAAAAAAAAATCTGTAAATCAACGTCATAGAAAAATTCAGCATTCGTTATGATAAATGGATCTTCAAGTAAAAACAATCGAGACCGTGAAGTAAAAACAACTGAGCTGACAAATGATATTTTTACATAATTATCGGAAGTGAGAAGAAAAAGAAAGAAAAATGAAATTGAAGACATGTTTGAAGTCTCAAATTCTCTTTATATTTTTTCTCGTCCATGCTTTCGGTGATTAAAGAAAAGCAATGTAAATATGTTAAATATAAAAAATATGTTCACTTTCCTATTTGTTTGCTCATTAATAAACTACATAAATAAAACACGAGGCAAAAAGGACACAAGTAACTCGATTGACCCCATGAATATATGAATTAAGCGTGATTGGCAAAATTTTCATTTTAATCGCTTAAGAAATCGTAGCTTCGAGGCGTTCGTTAGCTAGTCACGCGGAAGTGTGATACTCGCATGAGCGCGAGGGCCAAGATTTTGCGAGGATCAAGAAGGAAGGGGGAAGGAAAGAGAGAAAGTGAGAAGAAAGAAGAGGACAGGGAGAAAGGTGTTTGCCTTCGCCGAAGACCAAACCGATGTAGACCTCTCGAGGGCAACGCATCGACGAGAAGAAAATCTTTTCAAGTAACAACAATGAGATGGAGAGCAGAATAGAATCTTTTTTACGTGTTTCAGTGCAAATATTTTTTCGAGTATGACAACAGAAAAAAAAAAATACAGAATCTCTCTTCAAGTTCGTTGTCAAACATCTTACGTAAAGAAATGAACTTAAATATTAAATATTCTTTATTATTCATAATGTTAAATATCAAATATTCTTTATTGAACATTTTATTACACTATCCGTTAAGCATTCATAAAGTAATAATTACTCCTATAAAACCCCTTCTCTTCTTACAACTTTTAAAAGTTAATCCTCGCAGACTTTTAAAGTAGCCTCGGACATCGTTACGTAACTTGAGAGAGAAAAATAAGAAGACGCGAGAATGCGTTACTTAAGGGTTGCAAAAAGGAATTTTAATGATAGCAAGTGCAAGATATCTCGCGCTCGCTCCGATAATTCAAAAGGAGATAAGCGGAGTAAAAGAGAGATATAATATAACGAGCTCTGTCGGAGAGAGACCGCATGTGTGAACTTCTAAGATTAAGTGATTACATTTAAGTGGGAGATGAGGCAATCTCGAAGAAAGGAAAAAAATGGTAAAACGGAAACAATGAATGACAGAAGAGGAGAATAGGGAGGAGGAGAAGAGATCGGTCGTGGGGGAGAGCGCCCTGCTGTCCTGGGTGGAACTTAAAATATCGAGCGTTACGCACATCGACGCTGGCGCCGGAAACTCGGGAAACGCGGCGTCGCGACGTGGCGCGACTCGCCACGTCGGCTTGACGCTCGTCGTCGTCGTTGTCATCGTCGTCGTCAGGGAGAACCTAGAAATAGAACTTGGACACTACCACTATGCTCGCGAGGCGACCCCACTGCATTTTACCTCTTATGTAGCCCCATGGAAATCGGTTGGAATTTTCAACAGGTGAAAAAGTGGAAATTCCGGTCGCGAAAGCTATTGCAAGACATGGAAATACTTAAACGCTCCATAGGCAATGGTGACGTCAGTTTCGAGTGCATAGAATCGGCGTAACACGACAAGGACAACCGCGTGACGTGTCCTTGGCCGCACAAGGCTGCCGAAGGATGTCATTTGCGAGGATAGACAAACAAATTTCTCTTGGATGTTATTTCGTTCCCGTTCCTGCATAATGAAATGATATTTTCGAGATGTACTCTTAATGTCATTATACATAATGAAAAATCGATGCTTTTTAAATACTGAAGAAAATTGTTTTCAGCAGAAGTAGATGTGAGGATTAATAATACTTCAAGCGAGGATAGAGATAGCAGCGTTGATACCTTCTCCTCCTATTGATATCTTTTATATCTATAAATATTATAGTAAACTTTATTGTAGTAAAAACACGACGAGATTAGATCTAAGACAGCTAATGCACTCTACAATTTGTACTTCATAAATTTTAACTAGAAAATTATATATTAGACGCGCGTATCCTTCTTCCACGGACGAGTATAATTCCGTGATAATCAACCCTTAATTATAGCTGTTATACACGAATAATAACTAAATTCATTAAATTACATTAATGAATTGTGCAACTTCATCCCCTTATTAATTTCCTCTAATTTTGTTTTATCGTGTTAAGTTCTACAAAATAACAAAGTTCATCAGATTCACTTATGAGCTTAGGAAATCCGCTGTCAAAATATTTTATCGCGTTCAACATTCAAATATTTGACAAATTTAATCCTTTTAACTTTCTCGTCCTTCGTCCTTCCTCAGCATTCATGTAACGCGGAATGCGGAAACGACATTTCATGATAGAAAAGTCCACGATACTGTGCGGCTTTTATTTTTTCGCTTTTCTTTTGCTTTCACATTCGAAAAACCCGATGCTCGTAGATAGTTTTTGTTTTGTTCTGTTGAAAACAATAACAAGGTGTGAGTCTCTACGGATAACAATTTTTTAAAATACTTACGCCATTTCGTATTAATGTTTTATTCATGGAACTTTAACTATACCGAACATGTCTATAATTAAACGTCATTATGACGATGATAAGTTGATGCAAATCATATCGATAAAAAAAATCATATTAGTTTATTATCGACTATGATTATCGTGAAATACGTTTTTGAATTATTAAAATAGCGATGAGTATATGCAAGAAACATAAAAATATTTATATAATGATCATATAATCAACCGACGTACGATACATACGATACATTTTTTCATATTTATAATGCCATATTTATAGCATCGATGATTAAAGCCGTCAAGATTATGCCATTCAACCTCTGCCTCTGATGAATATCTCTTTTTAACAAAGTAAGCTGTCGAGTTTACTACGTTAAATTTGAAAAAGCGATTGACGGAGGTCACTGTAGGGACTTATCGATTATTTGCCGAGGAAAAAGAAGCTACTGAAAAAATATTAACAATCACCCGAGATAAAATTATCTCGGCATTAATTTTATGGAATTATCAGCAAGCTCGTACTTAATCGCAGATTTCGGGTAGTTGCTATCTACGACGTTGCTAACAATGTCAAATTGCATTCGTGTAATTTTGATTACGGAACTAAATGTCATAAATATAAGATGCAATTAATTCTTTCATGCTGCGGCATATTAGGCTGCGGTTTTGAGAGGATATCGGCACACAAAGTATATAACGGCAGATAACTCGTTATTCAGAAATTTAATATACACGCACTAATTCTCTATATTATGCACGGACATTAAACAGTAATTTCGCCTAGCAATATGTATTAATATGAGATTAATTTATTATTAACACGTACAATAATTTCATGTGAATGACATAATTCAACGTCACGTTTCAATTGTAATAAGTGATTTTGATACGTGAATATGATTTCTATATTCATGCAATTTTCTGATTCTTCCCTTCCTTTTTTCATACGACTTTTTTTCTCCTTCAAGATCGAGACTTCAGAAAGCTCAGCACGAATCGTCGACCGGAATATTGGCAATTATTACCTAACGAAGACTAGGAAATTGATAAATTAATTTCTGATTTAAGTACGCTAATTACTCCGATCTTTTATTTGCTGAGTCTGCGAAAATCCATATTTCCTTTTTACTTTACCCGGCTTCTACTTATAGATGCGCGCCTCGGAGGACGTAATAAATCTCGGCAGAACTGAAACCCCATTTAGGAAAGTTTGGAAGAGCCATAACTTTCTTGCGTCTTCCTTATGGGTTTTCCCGATTCTTCCTAACTATGCCCTCTCGGCGTTCCCTCCGGCTACGAGCATCGATCGACGTATTTCCATGGCAATGTAAACGTAATCCAAGCGTGCATAATTAATACCGCTTGCTCCATGTTGTAGAGCTCATACTTGTTGATACGTCCATTTATGTCGCGTTCCTTAATCATCCATCTCGAATGGAACAATTGTCATTATCCGATATAAATATACGAGCTATTTCTCAAAACGGCTCGCCAAATCTGAGCTACCTTGACCCAACCATTATTTCCAACAATGAAAACCTTTTTCCCAAAGACATTACCAAGTAACGGTGAGAAATATTACTCGTCCAGGATAATATACGTTAAGGAAACACAGTGTGTCCGTTTACACAAATTAACCACAGCGCGACAAAGTGACAATAGCATCGCAAATTACGTCTACTTCTACGTAACGAATAATTACCGCGTCTGTTATTCAAAAATCATCATTTATGTCTATAATGTAACTCATTCGTATAATCCTTCACAAAGTATATTTCTCTCCCCCTGCTTCCTTGCTAGAGTGCTTTCTCTATATATCGTATAATAGATCTCTCCTCTTCCCACATCTCCTCGCATATATTCTCTTTCTAATTCATTCGTACAGACCTAGAGTATATATAGAGAGATTGCCGTTGATAGTTATGAGTCTAGAGTAAGATATACTTCCATCCTCTATCTATCTCTTCATATATATATACACTCTATTATAGTATATATTAATATATACATACATACATACATATATATACTATATATAGTAATATGTACTATAGTAATATGTTGATGCATATACGCATTCAAGAAATAATAAGATATTGTAGAATTTTGATATAAAATTAAGACTACTAGAAAAAGAGGAGATTAGAGAATAAAAAATCTCGATAGATACAAACTCGGCTTTTTACAGATTAAAAAAGAATTCTCGAAATTCGGCTCGTTCGTACTTCTCATACGTGTTCTTCTGCGCCTCTCGTACCTTTGTTTCGCTCGCGTCCCAATGGCTCATAAAGACGTGAGGCAGGAACACATTACGTAATCGGAGTTTGGTCCTCGACTTGCCGCAGAACACGATTTTCCGTCGAATCAGATCGGATCGATGAAACGCGCGGCACTGCACTAAGGCGAAATCGCCTCTGCTAGCTGCGCTAATAGCGAAACGGTCTCGCGGTCGCAAACATCGCCTCGGTCGCGCGCACGAGTCCAGTTGACCTACTTGCAACGGCGACGTCGACGTCGACGTCGTCGGCATCGCGCCTCTCCATCGTCGACGCCTAACAGAGAGATCCATCGCCGACACGAGCGAGCTCGCTCTCGCACTTCAATCCCGAATGTCATTCCGATGTATGACGTCACAATTGCGTATTGCGCGGTCAGATCTTCTCTCATGAAACGCTTTTGAAAATCTCGCTAAAATCGATATCGCGTGATTGGGGATTTATATAACGTTTCTAAGTCGACTGCAAGCTTATCTAGAAGAGGTGATCGGAGTTTTGCGGGAAAATTGAAACTTTACAACCGGAACTTTTGGCATGTAATGCATGGAAGGACTCCTTACGCGCAAATTCCGCACTAATTCATTTCACTCAGTATGTTTGCAAATTTTCGCAGCTTTATATTTGATTTCCTAACAAATTGTTATAACAATTTTAACACTTCTTTTCTATTTTCGAGATACAATATAATTCCAAATGCAGCTGTCTAATTCCGAAATCGTGACGTGAGAACCATATTCGAGAATTAGGAACGTAGGATTAGGATTAAATTCAACAGCCACGTTGGTGTTAAACAAGATGCATATAATTTGTATAATATTTCGCATATAATTATTTTGCCATGCAACACAATACATTTTCTTTTACAGGATTATGAAAAGTACTTAATAGTACTTTTCATGATCCTGTAAAAGAAAATATATATTGTATTTTCTAATTAAAATACCTTAACATCAAAGGGTAACATCAAAGTTTTCTCTTTTATCAAATGTTATTTCAATAAATCCTTTCCTTTCCCAAAGTTCTGTTTTCATTTTTCAAAAACATGGTGAATGTTGATTATCCCGAAGTTAAAGGGTCGACAAGATAGGACAATAATCTGCCGCGTCGAGAGAGAAGCATTGTAGAAAAAAAAGATTTCGAATTCCGAGTTCGATGCTGGCGCGAAACCTACTTTTTTTTTCCTTTTCCAACGAGACGGCTTTTGAGAAGCCATGCTCGGCCGGCAAGATTGGTTTACCGTCCCTCGTAACGTGTGTGTATAACGTTGTGTAAAACGTGTTGACGAGTACGTGGACTCACGAAGCGAGCGCATCGCGTGCGTCCTGATTCGCTTTTTAACCCTTTATCGCCGAGGTAGACTCCACGTAGCAGAGTCGACGACACATGTCCCCCCCCAAATGGTCCAGATAACTAATCCCTCAATTATAACTTGCAAATTGTAATTTCTAAACCGATTGCAAGCTGGTACGAAATTGGTGAATCACGCGACACGACGAAATAAAAATATGGAGCGCCGAATATTGATTTATTTTCGAAAAGTGTCACCACGGAAGATTAATAACTTGAGGACGGAAACGCGAGACATCCACACGACGGCAGTTTGACGGCTTCGTCGTTTCGACGGTTTCAGTGGTAGTCAAACAATTCTGAGGATTAGGAATTACGAGTAATGCAATAAGACACAAGAGTGATTTACGAAAACATGAACGAGTCGTGAAACGTCATTGGGTTAATTAAACAATTAGAAAGACTTTCCAGGAAGAAGTTCAAACTCACCAACAGCTCCGTGATAACCGAGTTATCGACTGGCCTTATAAAAATTCGATGAAATGAGATTAGTCCAACTCATTTCGAACTCACGAGACGTGCTCAAGCTCAGCAGTGATTGGCTCGATCACGATGTTACTTCCATTGTTCACGTCCCGATCGGTTCGCGGCTTAGTCAAGTTTTTACCTTGGAAACGATCTAATTATCACGGACAATGACGAGCGTCGCTCAAACTATGTCCAGTTACTGGACAGTTTCGCGGGGCGCTAATGGCGTTATGATGGTTTCTCGCTTCGCATACCGATTATAATTACGGATCTTATTGACAAGCTTGACCGTCTGGAGCCGCGTACGAAATGCCGATTGGGAAAGCCCGAGGCTTTCGGAAAAGCCGGCGACGTTCATGACGGAACGAACCACCATGTTAGCGTCGACTCGGGGGGCCAGCCTCGTCCTACTGCGCAGTAACGCCATCGAAAAGCTTTACTCCACTTTTGCTGGCGAAAACTCGCCGCTGGTGTCCTTTCATTAAACGTGTTTGCAGGATCGTCAACTTGTCGAGAAACCCAACCGGGAAGAAAAAAAATGGCCATTTTTACTCCACATTGCGAAGGGAACTACGCAATGGGGGGGAGGTGGGGGAGGGAGGAATCCGTGGGCGAAATTGTGGTAAATGAGTCAGTAGGGTGAAACTCGAATCAATAAAGGGCCTAAAGCTGTCCTACGCACCGGGTTCGGTCTCGTGATCATTCCGACGTTATCTCGTGAGGTGATAACGTCCCTCTCTCTCTCTTGTTTTTTCTCGGAGCCACGAGGAAATTTATCAAGTTCTGCCGGTTTCCACCGGTTTTTATTTTCCCACCCGAAGTAAAGAGAGATTCTGGATTTCACCGAGCGGTTCCTCGCGTTGCATATTTCAATCGTCTCGGATGGCGTGTCCGCCCCGGATCGCCGCGTTTTCTTCCGCGGGCAACTGTTACGCGACACACTTACGTGCCCCCGCGACTCGGCGTCGTGGCGCCGGAAATTCCGTCCGCTCTAGGCGCGATTCCGTCGCGACGAGGCGTTTCAGGCATTTCGTGGCGAGGCACGTCGCGCGGTTCGACGGGATTTCGAGACGGCGATACAGAGAGAGAAAGAGAGAGAGACGATCGGCTCGCCACAGAGAACAGTCTTGACGGGGCTTTTCCAAAATCGATACCTCCGCGCGGGTATCGGTTTCTCGCGCCTGAAATGCCTCGCCGCGTGCATCCACCGGGGTGGGATTCATCGCGACGGCGAATCGCTCCTAGGGAACGGCATTTTTTGCGGCGCGATGACGAACGCGGTCGCGCTTGCGTTTCCCCCCCGAAGCGTTCTTTCGCGAGGCGCCGACCGTCGGCGGTCGCGCGAGAGAGAGAGACCACGCCGCCGTCGTCGGCGGTCACGTACGCCCGAAGGAATCGATAGATAAAGAGCGGCGCGCGATTTCCCCGGGTGTAATTTCATTCCCGGAACGCACGAGAGTCCCGACGGCCCGCCGTTGTTGTTCTTCCGCGTTCGCGTTCCGCGCCATGGCGACGCGGACGAGACAGCAGCGGGTGCGGGGCACGTTGATGCACGCGCGAGGAGGAAACCGAGCGGGCACGCGTTCGCGGCCAGAAGTGCAGCGGAGAAATTATTACTCCACACTGCAAGCGTATCTCGCGCGCGGGGGAAGAGGGGAAGGGAAGGGGGAGAGAGAAGCGGTGCGAGCGCGCGCGGATCTCGACCATAAATAATCCGGAGCGAGGGGGGGAAAAAAAAAGAGAAAAGCGCGGGCCGATCCTCGTTTGAGGATGTTGACTCCTGTTGGGGATTTCGAGAAAGACAATCGCGAGGAAGAATCCGAACGAAGCCGCCGCCGTTTCAGCGGCCGTCGGCTCCGAATTGCAACGGAGGGACGGAGTGAATGCCGCCGTTCGTTCCCGTATAAACGGGAGCTTCAGGGTTTCTTTCTTTTCCATTATAGAACACTACATGCGTGTGTCGTGGGACATACTCACAGCATCTCGCGGGCGGGGGCATCGTCGACGAGGCGCATCGCAACGGCGACGGGCAACGGCGGCTCCGACGAGGCAGCACGGCGGTAACGGCACGGCAGCAGCAGCAGCAATCACGGTCACAGTCGGCACAGCGGTCAGGCAGCAGGCTGCTCCGGCGTATAGCCACGGTGACGACAGCGGGGCACAGCACTGGAGCAACGCACATGTCACTTGTCACCGGCGATGGCCGTTTTTGGCAGCGGGCGCGCGAGTCCAGGAGGCGCGGCTTGCAGAAGCGGACGGCTCGGACACACGACACGACCACGACACGACGCGGTGCGGTGCGGCGCAGCGCGACCCGACGGCCGTCGACGAGAGAACCGACGCGGGATGAAGGAGAGAACGTGCGAGAGCGCGAGGAAGAGAGAGAAAGAGAGAAGGGGGAGAGAGAATGATGGAGGGAGAGAGAGTGAGCGAGCACGATAGGGGAGCGACAGGGAGAGCACGATCGGTAGGAGGGAGGAATAAAAGCGCACGTCCGCCGTGCGACGGGTTTCCTACTTCCGGCCGTTCGTTCCTTCTCTCGACTTGAGGTCTCTTCGCGCACTATGCTGCACGGTCGATGCGGAGCGTGGCGGACGTGTTGATTCTCGTAACGTCCGCGACTGCTGAAAAACTCGACGGCTCCTCGGCGCAGCGCGACGGCCGAGTCGATGGGCGGCGCAGGGAGAAAGAGAGAAAGATAGAGAAAGAAAAAGACTAGACAGAGGGCAAAGAGAGAGAGAGCGCGGCGGGTGTGTGCGCGCTTTGGCTCTCCCTCGTATGCTTGCGATCGCACGTAGGTCCTGCGAACCGACACGATGCAACCGAGATCCCTAACTGAGCAGCCGTCGCCCACGGAGCCTTGCCCCGCGAGGCGGCAGTGCTGCCAACCGTCGTTGGCGCGCCAATGAAAACTTCCCGCCGGACGCGCCGCAGGGATTCTCATTTTTTCTCTTTGCCTTATTTTTTTTTTTTCAGATTATGTTATCGAGATGCAATAAGAGATTTGTAATAATAGAAACGGCTGACTCTTCGGCTTGCGAATGTGTTGTATCGTCGAGATGTAATAAGAAATTTGTAATAATAAATATAGAAATATTAATTAACTAGAAAAAAGATGTTCCATTTGTACAGTTTCAGGCTGAATCTTGGTAAGCCTGATAATATTTCTATGTGAATTCTGTATACTTTTTCCAATTCATAGTTGATAAACTGCGCGCCGATTATTTGTCGGGTAAAACATGATCCTTTGTTGAAACAATAAATCCATATATACTTTAAATCGATAATCGATTTTTGATACTAATAGATAATATAGAATCTTATTTAAATCTGTAAAGAATTTATGCGAAAATATCACCTCAGTCAAGGTTCGAACCTGGACCTTCCTAAAATCCGTGTGTAGATCTTTACCAATTCGATCACTAAGGCATATATAAGTGATATTTATAACCGGTAATAATAATGGGAACATCTGTTTTTCAAGTTCACAAAAATAGAATATAGTTCTCATTATTTTTTTCGCTCTCTCTTTGACTTTATCCGGATATTATAATTATATTATGTAAAGATGTGATAAAACTATTTGTAATAATGTAAATAAATATAGATAGAGAAATATATGTTTCTGGGACGATACGTATATTTCTTCAATCTTTGTTAAATAATAAGAATTTAGAGTCTTACCTTTGGTTTTTAAATTATGAAATATGAATATATGACAGAAGTTATCTTGGAGATTATCATTGGAGATTTACCGCGTTGTGATGTAACTAGATAATAAAATTATATACGTATACTTTTCCCAGCGTTTTCTAATGTCTGTTTATTATTAAGATATTGTGAAATGAAAGATAATATGGTAACCTAACGTTAAAACAAGCTGAATTTCTTTTAAATTTGTCAAAGTTTATAGATAAAAAAGAAACACATGTATTTAAGATATATGTGTTTATTTAAGATTTCGTGTGTGACATATATATATATATAGAAACAACATATAATAAAATTCGATTGTACATGATAACAAGTTACAGAATTTCAATGCTAAACACAGCTAGAATTATGATTTGCGATATCCTTTATTAGGCATCAACAATAGAATTTTGTTATGCAGATGTGTTTCCATATATGTATGTCGCACAAAATATCTCAAATACATGTGTTTCTTTCCACTGACAGTACTAAAAATTACAATATACGTGACGTAAACTATAAATATTCAGTACTGGCAATGAATATCGAAACGTAGTCTCTGTTTTTTTCAATCTCATTATCTAGAAAAAAGGACTAATTTTAGGTGAATTCCGATTCACTTCTACTAATATAGATTAATCTTGATTCAACTTACTTTTCTTTTTCTCATTCTTACAAGAAAAAGATAAAAAGTAAGTTAAAATAAGTTAAATCAAGATTAAAGTTACTCTACATTTTAATAAAACTGGATATTAATCAATGATTGCTTAATTGTTTATGTTTGTTTCTAACACAGATCAACTTTAATCTCGATTTAACTTATTTCCCACCTTTTTCTTATAACTAGAAAAGGATAAAAAATAATAAATAAAAATTAACCTACATTGATAGAAATGGACATCAATCGCTTAATCGACGATTTATCAAGCAACATTACATTAATATTTTGACCTTTAACGTATAAAAACAGTTTACATCTATAATGAGTAAATGCAGTTAGAAATTTTGAACAATTCTGCCAGTTGAATCAACTGATAGAAGAAATTTGATCAATGCTGCTTTCCATCTAGCGACACAAGTCGACACAAGTGTCATTCCATCTTTTAGTAAATTCGGGCACTTGCACTAGTACGCACCGAGTGTGCACAAAGGTTCGTTTATAATCAATTTTTATATTTAAAGATTATTATAAATCCTTTTTTAAATACTAATTAAACAGTAAAATGATGATCTGTACAGCATTAGTACGGATCGTTTTATTGACTGAAAATTTTTGAATTTGTTAAGGTGATATTTAAATATAAAAATGAACTATGAACAAGCCTTCGTGCACACACGGTACGCACTAGTGCAAGTGCCCGAATTCGCTATTTGTTATTTAATGTTAAAAAAAGATAGAATGACACTTGTGTCGATTTGTGTCACTAAATGGAAAGCACCGCAAATCGTCCGAAACTGTATCTCGATCGTGATTCGTGGCGCTCCGAACGCGCTGCCGCGACGAAGATGAGAACCGCTGCGGTCGAAACTGTCCACCCGACCTCTCGTTCGCCGATAGGTCGTTCGGTCGCATGCTCGCACGGCGAACGACGACCATTCGTCCGCTGGCGAGGCGCCAGCCAATCGTCCCGTGAAATGCTTCCGCTTGTTCCGCGCGGAAACCTCGCGGGCGTGAGTGCAAGTTGTCGACGTTCGCGCGACGTTCCGATTTCGGGTCGTCCTGCTTTCGACGTCCCGTTTCGTTTCGGAGCACCGGAGCTCGGCATCTCCGACGGTCACGACTCGCACCTATGCGAGCGCGGTGCCGCGTCGTGCCGCCGCCGCTGCCGCCACCGCGTTCCGCGAGCACGGCTGCGTGGAGCCGCTGTCGGCAGTCACCGTTCGCACGCGCGTCGCGACGTATCGTCGCCATTTCGCCGATCGGGACGGCGATCACGACGAGGACGACGACGACGACGCTGACGCCGGCGCTGGGACGCGCGCGGCGATGAAGGAGAGCTGAGCGCGGCTCGCCGTCGTACACGCCGGGCACACGAGGTACGTGTTCCGCTCGCATCCCCGCGAGAGCGTCATCCCGGAGTCGGTGTCGATACGCGGAAAAATGTCTTTCTTTTTTTCTCTCACCTTTGCGCGACCGTTTCCCGTCGTTTGCGTCTACAGCCGATGGTTGGGGTAGTTAGCTCTCTTGCAAAGACCGGGGCGCGTTTGGCGGAAGATGTTCATTTTTCTCGGGATCGCGCAGACGTTCATTCTTTTTCTCTCCAATGGAGACGCGATCGCGTTGGCGACGGCTCGAGGTTAACCTTTGTGAGCGAGGTACTTACTCGCGATTCCCTCTCCTGCCAACGCGCGCGGAGAAATTTCTTTTCGCCATATGGCTTTAGAATTACGTTTGTAATATCTTAATGAAGATTAAAGTTGATGTTTCTAAGCGGCGACGCTCGCCATTCTCATCCCGTAATCTTGTAAGCGGCTGTCTCGCGCGGAAAGCAATATTAGAAATCCTGCATCGTGTTTACGCTATTGTTTACGTTGTGATCAAGTTAATCTAGTGAGCTTATTTTTATGTTAATGCGCGACTCCCCCTTCTTCCTCCCGCGAAAAAATGTTTCACTTTATTTTAAATTGGGTGTGATAAGCCGCGTTTTTAATAACCTCAAATTTGTTGCTTAAACTTTGTTATTGTGTACAATTAGAGTTGTAATTATCTACATTTACATTTAATAAGAAATAAATTAAATTTAGCGCTTAGTAACGTGAGATTGTTTACTCCGTGTTTAAATATCTTAGGTTTGATCTCGAAGAATTGTCTTTTTATCGATTATCTTGCGTTTAAGGTGAGAAAGTACTTTTAAGACGTGAAAGTACATGCGCGCGCGCGTGCGTGCGTGCGTGCGCGTGTGTACTTAACTTAAGTAAGTGTGTGTGTGTGTGTGTGTGTGTGTGTGTGTGTGTGTGTGTGTTATTGTGTGTATCCAAAAATTAATATATATATCTTAAATTTATATATTAATATATCTATACCTAAATATATATATCAAAAAAATTATTAACATGTAAGGTTTGCATATTATTACATCTGTTACATCTGTTTGACCTAAATATATATCCAAAAAATTATTAACATGTAAGGTTTGCATGCTATTACATCTGTTACATCTATTTTATATAAATTATATATTTTATCTATTTTATATAAATATATTTATGTTCTTTTGTCTTCAATAATCTCGTTAAATTTTAATCTTCATCTACTGCTTGTATTTTTTTGCTTAGAAGTCAAGCAATAAAGGATCGAGCAATCGAAGCGATGCAATGTTCCTGAAGCATCCGCGTATCTTATGATTCACACGCAAATGGCAATTTAACAATTATGTTGTGATTAACGAGGCGATTTCAATGTTGGATCCCGGCGGATCACGATTCTCCTTCTTACGGATGAAACGTCACTCGCGCGCTTCCACGTGTACGATATGCGGGATGGGCGCCTCCGCGGAGTCGCCGTAGGGACATTCTCGCATTTAGATTGCCGGTCTGTCGGTCCCGGGATTAACTGGAACTCGAAGGCTTGTCTACGTGTCGCGTCGTCTCGCGCTAATGGTCGCGCGCTAATTAACCCGGGAAATGGAGAACTGAGCTCGATTTGCGGCAGCGAAATAGCTCATCTTCATTGATCCATCGAACTGATCTGATTTTAGCAACACGTGTGCAATAACACATCGAATATGATCCGGACAGACAAATTTGCTGCGCTCCATATTGTGAAAATCATAATCAAAGATGCAGCTCATGCAGAGCTTCGCATGTGCATGAAAGAACACCGGGGCGATAGAAAGATAGTTGATAATAAATGATGGAAAATGGAATAATTTGTTTTTAATATTAATATTCTTATTGTATTATTATCGTTGGGATGAATTGAGTAATTATCGAATTTAAATTACAACGAAAATGTATTTAAGCTGAGAAACCTGTTGACGCTGTGATTTTCAAACAGGAGCCTTAAATATTGTATTAAAAGATCTTTATCTGAGCGTTTAGGAAAGTTTCCTCTTTTAGGTAGAATTGCAGGCTAACTGCTTTAGAGAAAGAAAAAGAGTTGTCGCGGAGTTAATCTAGAGATAAACTTCAAGCTAATTTTAAGCTATCCATATTTTACAAAGTGTCAGATCAAGAAACTCAAATTAAATTTCTCTCTCTCGCTCTCGAAATAGGTTTGTCTTTCTAGTTGTCGCATATCGATATTCTCTACGAACCCCTAATATTATATTATATCGTTCTAATCTACAGAGTATATTTATCCTATCTACACACACACATACACGCGCGCGCGTTTGATCAAAGTACAAACTATTTTTTCATATGTTTTTAAATTTCATTAATAATTAAAGCTTTAATTATTTAATTATTGGCGAAATTTAAAAACATATGAAAAAATAGTTTGTACTTTGATTGAGCAGTGGATTATGACCCGATTTTTTATTCTGTGGTTAATACTACTAATCTACTAAACTACTAAAGAGATTAATCTCGACTTCTTATATTTTTCTATATTATTATTTAAGAGAGAATCGATTAATTTCCAGTTAGCAGTTAACCACAGAAACACCGAGCCTAAGAAAAGCAATGGATCATTCGACTCGTAGGATTTATCTGTGTGTCGAGTTCAAGGTCAAAGACTTTTTTGAATATTTATAAAGAATACGTGGAAAATACAAGGCATACATTCGAACTTTATTTTACTGTGTGTTTTGCATAACTTTGACTGACTTTGAATATTCTTATGTAATATATCACTGAATTTTTTTTATAAAAAGCTGTCGTACTATGAAATAAAAAATTTAGTATTTAAAAAAAAAATGAAATTGACTTTGAAATGCTCTCAACGCTTCCAACCATAAAATAATCATTTTCACTGTGATATCCCTTTTTGAACATGTTGATACAAAAATTTTTTGTATGCTTCAAATTTCGCTTATATAATTTTAATTATTCGTATAAAGTGTAATAAACTATTTAATAATATTATCCGTCATTATACGAATCATCTTTTGTGTATGTGTGCGCGCGTGTGTGTGTGTGTGTGTGTGTGTATCTCAAGAAACTAGTGATATCATAATATTATTAACACATTTCTTGTTCCATATATATTTTCGCTTGTACAGCTTTGTACACTAGAGATAAAACAAGTGTGAGAGATTTGAAGATAAAAGAAGAAAGATAGTTAATAAAGTATGCACAGTGTGTGATGTAACAGATCTAATCTAAGCGTATAATAATTGAATATAAGGCGATTCTCCTAATTGCATAGGTAAGAAGTATCATTTTTCGGAAGTTACAGAGGCGAAAGAGATAAACAACGTAAACGTGAGTCAAAAGCATACGTGATGTGGACAAAACGATTCTTGTCAGTTGTAAATGACGACTGTCAAAGTGTCTTTTGAAGTGACTACCACAACAGCCGACGAATAAATGAATTCTATCGCATTGACAATGAGAAGAGATACGTTTGTTTTTTTGGGAGGTAGAAAAAATATCGTGCTTTTATCTCTTATTATTCATTGCTACACAGGATGATTTGAAAGAAAATACCTTGCTAAGTAATCTTGAAATTAATTTTAAGTAATATCTATGTACGCTGCTCAATAGTTGAATTACGAGGATCTCGATTTCAAACGTCACGAATCTTATCAGCGTTGTAATCAGCATTGTAATCAGCGACTAATAATATGTTTGGCTGTACTACAATATACGGTAATTTCTCAATGCTACATTCAGTCTAGCATTACAGCATAAACAGTGACAATAATGTCAACAATTCATTATGTATGTAGATATGCAGCATAGTATGCTTTATTTGCTATGCTTGCAGTATCGCTATGTTTTCACAGCTATCGCATTTTAGCGCAATCTATATGTATTTAGTTCTGATTAATAAACAGTTACGTGTATCCTGTTGTCCGTTATTTGCCAAGTCGGACATCAAGGTACACCGTACATCACGATTAATGTTTCAAATCCAATCTGCCGACATTCGTGACGTTTCCCACTCAGAACTAGATCCTGAAAATTATTTTAAATGACTCGGTATTTCCTGCATATTCGAATCATAAATAAATAAATAAATTTATATATATATATATATATATATATATATGCATGTATATAATATATATATATCGTATATACAGCGATGCTTTCGCACCCGGCGTGCGGAATGTCTGCATATACAGGATCGAATCTGCTTGCGAACATCACGTTACCGCGCGAGCGGTTGGTTTAGATGCGTCGTCGTCGTCGTCTTCTTCTTCGTCGTTATCTTCTTCGTCTTTTTCGTTGTCGTTGACGGTGGTGTTGTATTGTCATTGTCAACGTGTTTGCGAATAAAACAGGACCCGTATCGCGCGTGCTCTGAAATGTCAGTGAACTCGAATCCAGCTGCTAAATAGCTACACACAACCCGTCGCTTGTCTCCGCTTTGCCTCCCCGCAAATCTCCTGTTCTGCTCATTGTCAATATACGTGTAATCGAGAAAAAGAGTGCGAAGGGCAAACGGATTAAGTTCGAAGGAATCCATACCTGTGAAAAGAGCTAATCTCAATCCTTGACATCAGCGATTGACAGAGTGTCCAAATATTTCTTTTAAAATGTTTTTTAGATTGATGTAACATATTATCTTGCTTGCGATTTTATTGTGCTCAACCACGTGTATTTAAATATTTATTATCAGTAACATTTATTATCAGAGTGTTATTCACATATCAGAGACATTTTGTGACAATTGAAAAAAAAACTCCTTTTAGCGAAATTGTACTCAATTGAGGAACCTTGAAGGGAGATTTTGAAATTTTTGTATATTATAATTAAATATAGAATTTAATTTTCAATAGAAACAAGATAGATTTTAATCTTAAAGTTAATCTCTGATTTTGTCACAGAAATTTTTATCAATCGACTTCAATCTTTTTCCTTTCTTTTAACAAAGCGCAACTACATATTTGCAAAAAGTGAAGAAATTTGAAAGTGCATAGCTAGGTTTTGCAGGTTTCTATCTAGAGACCCGACTAGTGAAGACAAAAGAATACTTGAGCGACGTTCCTCTGTTTTTCCGAGGCTGAACGACAGTAGGACGATACGGGCGAAAAGAAACGAAAGTGAAAGCTAAACGTTTTGTCGGACCACGAGGCCAACCAGACTGTTTCGTAAATTACATTAATAACACTAGGTATTTGGATATCTGACCCTTTTCTTTTTCTACCATTTGTTCCCGTCATTTTATATTAGCATCTAATGTTTTTTTCTTAAAAAGAAGCTTATACTTATATTATTTTAAAAAATAAAATATTTTTACTTTTTTAAAATAAAAATAAAATATATAAAATTACTTTTTATTAAATATCTTTTTATTCTTTCTTGTTATTCTTGTTTAGTAGATATCTATATGTGAATTAGAACGGCAAATAATATTTGTGACTGTGTAAATAGTGACTGTGTAATGCGAAAATCTCTTCAAGGAAATATTTTTTATCTGTAGAGCAATTTAATTTCGTTTGTTAACCTATAATCTCTTATTAAAATATTTAATATTTAATAATGATAAATTTTTGTTATAAATATCAGAGGAGAAGATGATAACAAACGATATTTTGCCCGTTTTATCTTATAGTTTAAAGGGAGTCTTTTTTAAGTAATTTGAAAATAAGAACTTATACATGTCGCTGAAGAAATTGAACTAAAACATACGTAATTATCTTCCCTCTTCTCGTTCCGCGAATTTATTTAATATTTTTGTTCTGTTTTTAATTATGATCGCCGTGTCATTTTTGACGTATATTTCATGGAGCAACATTTCGAAAACTGGACTTCGTATATGCGGCAAATTATCAAGCGTGTAAACATTATTTGATATTTCTCTGATAAAATTATACAATACAAGCAATTACAATTAAACGTCGAACAATAATGAAATGCATGCACGTAACTTTAATTACGTTCATGTAACAGACATGTACCCTCGACAATGCAAAGGAATACTTGTATCGTCACATTATTTATTTATAACGCCAAGTATACACATACATGTATGATTCTGTGATTAAACACTGATATGATTCCGCTCGTCAATGTCAAACAAACTCGACTTGTTTTTATAACAGTTAATGTTATAATAAAGATACTTTTCCCTGTCGACAGTGATGACCGGTTCGCGACTTGGCAGAGGCCGAGGTGGCCGCCTGGCTTTGTACGGGGGCTGCGCAGTGGCAGTTATCTTGACAATGATCGTGTACCGGAACACCATTTCGGAGATGACCAGACTTCAAGAACTGCAAGGTCAATGTCTTCATCAGCAAGAATCTCTCGCTGCTCAACTACAAGGTAAGTTCAATACACACACAACAGGACATAAATAACTAAATGTTGTCGGGGGTTGAAGTCGAAATCGAATTGTATTAATATTTAAACTGTGAGCGGATATTGGCAGACACTTTATAAGCTATTCATAAAGTTATATCAAAATGAAGAATATGTTGCGGGAAATAAGACTTTAGATGTATAATACGTAGACTTTATGATCGAATTACGTTTGCAACGAACGTCATGAGTCACAGATTTGTATTCTATTTTTATAAATTTGTCAATTGCGAATTATATAGGTAATTAAACTTCTTCTGATTTATTATAAATCGTTCACTTTTATCGGTGACGTGATAATATATGATCTTTCTAGTAATATTTGAGTACAAAGTACGGTTGGAGAAGTCCCTGGCCGAGGAGAAGAGTTCGAACGCCGCGGTGAAGCAAGAATTGCAACAACGTGCGTCGCGAGAGAAGTCTCTGCGTGATAAGGACAGCATAGAAGCGATGCAGAGGTTTAATTCACTTCAACAGACCTACAAGCTCCTGCAGACAGAGCATCAGGATTTGCAGGAGGAGTGTAAGAAGCGCGAGAAGCAAGCACTGGACGAGACGAACAGACTAGAAACGACACTACAGGAATTACGCGCTCGCCTCCGGCACGCTCAAGAGGATAAGTTGAATGCTCTGGAGAATTTGAAGACCAAGTACCTGGAAATAAATGACGAGAAGACCAGGCTGCAAGAAAAGTACGACGAATTGATTAAAAATACGGACAATACTGGTAGTACCGTCGACCATCTTAAGAAGGAGATCTTTCAGCTCAGACGTGAATTGGAGAGTGCCAAGGTGTGCCGCTTGTTTCCTAAAAAGAATAATTTGATATTAGTGTCAATTATAATGTACATAAACAGATAGAATATAGCTTAAAAACTCGGCGGTTAATAATTATACATGAAATAATTACTTATTGCAACTTATTAGAAAACAATTAAGCATACGTTTGTTTGTTAGTACATTTTATTTCTTTTTCAAAATTGAAGAATCGAGACAGTTATATGAAGATAATGTAAAAATTGTAATTGTTCTTACGTTTCAGAAATTATATGCTAGAAGTACATCTCCTAGTTCAGTTTTGGTGACTCCACGAGCGTTGGTGTCGCAATCGGCGTTACAGAAAGAAGATTCGCAACCGATTCCGGCGCCACAGCAGCAACAGCAACAGGTAAGTGCGCCGCAGCCATACATGGCTCATGATCGTCGCGCAGTCAAAGGAGCGACTCCGTCAGTGGAAAAGACGTTAAACGACGATGCCAACGAGCCGGCCAACGATATTAGGTTCGTTCAGCAGAATGGCAACATCGTTCCAGCTGGTCCGGGTGAAGTGAAAGAGATCGGCGAGCAGCGCGAGCCCTCGGCAAACGACTTACAGCAAAAGCAGCAGAAAAACGTTGTCGAACGCCCGAACGTTATAGACGAAGAGAGGAATGACCTTGAAGAAGAGCAAAGAAAACAGGTAATGTCACCGCCGTTGAAACGAGGCGATGACGGTTTGAAGAATGATATCGCTTCGGCGATGCTGGGTTCGCAAGCCGAGCAACCATTAGTGCAACCTGCCGTCGAGCGCGCGTCCACAGTCGCGTCTAGTCGATCGACCGATGTGAAAGCCCATGCAGAGGATGACGAACTGCAGGCTCTTCAGGAAAGAGTAGATGGGATCCTCGATCGTGACGTACCTCATAGCGGAATTCGTTAAGCTTTGCATTTAACTCAAACTTAATTACTTAAATTTATGATCGGATTATTTTCACTTATCGCGGGAATGGTCGTACAGTTTGAATTAAATTCTTTGAATCTTAATCCGTGAGTTGCATAAAAGATTAATTTTTTTTAGTAATTATATGTAGTAATTATATGTAGAAATTATCTTTATTAACAAATTATGAATTGTTAATGATATAATACAAATAATACAATAAACCACAGAGTTAACATCTAATTATTAATATTAATTACTAATGAACGATTAATTCGTTATTCATTAATAAAAGATTTTACGTAATTACGAATGGGTTGATAAGAAAGATCTTATTAGTATAAAAAATTACTATTTTATAAGTAATATTTTCTAAGTCAAATAACAAATATATTTTAGAAACTCAGTGCTTTTGTTCTAACAGTTCTGTATGCTTTTGGGATAAATATTAGTGCTATATATACAATAGAATTAGGATAGTACAAGTTTTTATTTTCGTACCTTCTCGAAATAACAATATTTTTTATTGTAATCTTTCTCTTTTGTATTGCTTTATATTACATGCAAAATTTATACTAAGTTTGATAAATAAATGATGTATGTAGTTAATGCGCATAATTTTACATGCATGTATTAGAATCAAAATTATTTATTGTTTCAGTCGTTTTATTCTTTTTCTTTAAATGTTTGTTACTTATGGTTAAAATAATTTTCCTTGCAAATTACTACATCTATTGAAATATAATAATTTACAAGAAGAATTATTCTAATTATAAGCAAGAAATAAATAAAAAAATTATTCTACTGAGACAGTTCGCGTAATATTAATATCAATGCGGAAGCTGTTAACATTATACGTATAAATTAAATTCCAAATTACCTATCGTCGTAAAATTCTTTAGCGGCAAATGTTATTATTATTTTAATTAATATTTTATTAAATATTTTATTAAAGATATTTCTTCAAAAGATATTTAAAAATATTGTCGTAATTTTACAGATGTCTTTTGATTATTGTACTGTTTGCACAATTTTGTAGATATCTTTATCGTTACACAATTCAGATATTAAATAAATGTCGAGTGTATGTCAAGAATACTAGATGAATATTTATAGAGATTTTGTTAAATTAAATATATTAAATAAATACATATCATTCTCAATTAAATAAATTGATATTTAAACAGATTCTATTCGTGTATATAATCTCGACCGATTTTTACCTTCTTTATCTTGCTTTTGTTATTAGAAATAAAACTATTCATGTATATGCGTAAAATGGCTCGCGAGCCGTACTGAATGTGCCTGTACATCTGTGTTCCACGATGCATTAATAAATTGTTATTACGTTTATCCGCTTGCATTTTTATTATTGGCAACCTCGTAACGACCTAACTATTATCAGCTTCTGCATCGCACTTTTACTGTATCGCCGCTGTCAATTAATTTATGTTGTTCGAGACTATTGCCGGTCTAAATAAATGCTTGAAAGTTTGTTGAACTGTGAGAAAAGCTTGTTTTTGTTGATAGTATAGCTTTTTTCTCCTCTTTTTTGGACTGCTAATTAATATAACTTCCAATTGGAGTTATCCCAATGCATAGAATTGCTGCATCATGCACTGTATTTATAATTTTCTTTGTGATTCATCATTATTAGACAAATTATTTATTTTATGCTAATAAACGCTCTTTACACAACTTCATGGAGGATTTATATAGTGAGATCGTCAATGATTTATCGATACATAATGTCAGAATGAGTTACGCCGAATTGAAATAAAAAATTGAAAATACCGTATAATTTCTTAGCATTTTTCGAGAAGTAACAATTGTCGATATAACCATAACATTATATAATCGCAAGGATTGAAGTAAGACGTCATCAAGCAATTCTCGCTTGCGAATAACCGCATTGTACTATATGTAATTGAGTAAAACTTTTTTTAGAGCATGGCGAGTTTACGAAAAGCGAAGGATACCACTACAGCAAACAACGTTAATCTGGTATCACCGTCTCTTGTCGACAAGCCCGCGCCGTTACCAGCCAGACCTCTGTCGAAGGTCAAGGTGCCGGTCGGCGTATTACCGATACCGGAAATTATCGAACAGAACGACGTGGATAAGGAGAAGCGCCAAGAAGAGATCCGAAAACGAGAAGATCCGGCGGGGGTTCACAACAATTTGCAACCGCCGCCGAAACTTGCCCCGGCGAATGTTGATGACAAAGAGGAGAAAGAACCGATAGTTGAAGCTGGCAATCTGGACCCACCGTTCGTTGTAAATCCTCCCGCACGACACATTGGCGAACAGGTCGAGAGGAGAGGGAAAGAGGCTTGGTTGAGGGTGGGACCTGGGGTACAGGAAGTCGGTGAAGAACTCAATCGAGTTCCTGGGTAAGTCCCAGTATTTTCATCGCGATTGAATAATGTATAAGTAATTAAATAACTTATTATTAGTATGCATAAAATATTTAAATCGTATAACTTCATTATAATAAATATAAATAATTTTCTATGTACTTCAATTGTTCTAAGGTGCATTCAATTTCAATGAGTTTATCATATCCTTTTGTTTTAGATTAGACGATGGACAAGCTAACGGTGACGATCAGTATGACGGCGATTACGATAAGGAGCAGCAAAAGAACGATATTCATCTGGCGGAGGGCGAGGACGAGGGAGAAGGTAACTTGAGAATCGATCCGATCACGCAATTGATGTCACGATCGAAAAATTATTCTCGTATCTGAATTTCAGATGAGGGCGACGATGTCTGAATATCCGCATAATTTGGAGCAAGGAAAGCGGGAATAAAATCAGTCGTCGTTCAAATGTTTTTTAACGTGACGCGCTGACCGTGTGGTTCGAACAAGAGGAAGTTGGCTAAAAAATAGTGAAAGAAACGACCTGACCTGATCTGACTTGACCTGACCGATATTCACGATCGTTCGGGTTTAATCAGCAAAGAATACTTATTATGTATTATAATCTGTACGAATTTCGATGTCTCACGAAAAACTAACAGGGACTGCTAGCAGGAAGATTCGATTCATCTTTATCTTTCAGACGAAAGCTCTTGTACAAGATTTACTAATTATTGATATGATAGTATACATACGGTACAAATATCGTCAAGCGCGTTCTGGACGTTCGACGAAGACTTAGGCAGTTCCGGTAATTTCACACAGAAAGTTCAGAATGACTACTATTATAACGCATACTTTTAAAGAAAGAAAAAAGAAGATAGACTGTATTTTTGTAGATTAAGATCTACCGTACACGAGTCAAATGACTTAATCACGTTTATTACTCGAGACGCTCGTGACTTCGTTACAAATGCGTTAAGTTGGACTTGGATTGCATTAGCAGAATTAACTTTATAACGTAGCAACGTAAAAATACCTCGAAAACCGTTCAGTATTTATGTATTAAAATTAATTAGTGTTACAATATAAAAATATAATTAAAATATATTTTCGTAAATTTTTTTGACATTAATCACATAATTTGCATATGAGTTACATATAAAAATTTAATTGTGATCTACATGTGATTACATGTGATAACAGTTTACGTTATTTGTATAAATGTAAAATGTATAAATACAAAAAAAGATTAAGTAATTGTATTAAATTCTCTGTTTATGTTAAACAAATTGTATTGTGTCTTTATAAATAACTTGGCACGAGACATTACATGACATTACAGTAGAGTTTTATATAGTATAAAGTTACTTTTACTGTTGCAATCTAAATCTTTTACCATACCGTTATCACGACGATCAATGACACATCGACAATCGATTTTATCAGCTTCGTTACAACAGCTTACATTAATTTAATATTAATTTAATTATTTTATCTTGTTTCTTTTATTATCGGTGTCCGTTGTCGCTAACGATCGCGATTATGCGCATCTGTTTTAAGTAAAATTAAAAACAAACGTATTGTCGAATTGATATATAAATATATAAATATATGTTTATATATTAACAAATCGATGTATCGTCAACTTAACATTTGCTGCAATCGTCTACTAACGGATTAGAAAAGTGATCGAAAAATAGTTATATCTTATTTATTCTGTTCTTGCCGAAAACCTGAAGAATTTAATTAAGACTTAACCCTTCATGATCACACTTCATAAAAGTTACTCGATGGTCACACTAGATCAAAATGACTCGAACTGTTTTAAAGTGTTACCAAATCAACAGTATTAGCTTTTAACTTGAAAAAATTGTTATAAAAATTATATTATATTATAATTTAAATTTTTAAGAAAATAGAGCAATGACGTTCTAGTGAAAAATTTAATTTTAACATTTAAAAAGATCTGTAAATGTCTTAACTTCGAAAAAATGATTTTTACTTAAAAAATTATAATTTTTTAGATTTTTAATATTTCTAAATAAAATTTTAGCCTGATACTCTTGAGATGATGTACTTTTAAGAAAAAATTACAATAGTTTGATTAGCGTTCCAAAAAAAGGTATTTATTTTGAAATTTGAACGCACATTAACAGTTCGAAAACCTGAGTCTGCCGGTAATTGAAACATCAAACTGCCACTACATGTAAGTGCGTGCCCTTTCTAAGTCAGGAAGGTTCTGCAATTTGCAGCGTCAAAGATGATGTTCGAGTCATTTTAACCCAAAGTGACCATAAAGGGTTAATTGACTAAGTGTTGAAAACTTAACTGAGAAAGAATTATTATTAGTTAAGCAGTTCATGATGAGTGTAGCATAATGTTTTGTTATAGTTCTAGATGTTTAGTTTTACACACACACACACACAACACACACATGCTAACATGCTAAATGTACATAATGTTCTTTTCATAATAAAAACATCTAAAAAAAACTTTTCATTGGTTTTCTATTTTTTTAAGAGAACTTTCTTAAATCAAGCTTTCTTTCAAACCTGCTGCTGTTAGAAATGAACTAAGATTTGTGTGCTTCGACTAATATAATAATATAATGAGTTCGAAACAACACACGGAATCGATAACTCAAAATTATTAATGGATAAAATTATTAATGAATTATTAATGGAATTTAAACATAGACATTTTTTGAAAGTATATTGCGAAAAATGCGTAAATCAAAATAATTTTAATGTTGAAAATAATAAATATAAATACGCATAAAAATAAAATGTAAATACACATGAGTTTTTTTTAGTTTTATTTAACAATTTTTTTAACAAAGCCGACTTTTTAAAGTGAAACCTATTAAGATTCCAACAATTTTCAGATGATAAACAATTAGGAAAAAATTTTTTTTCGTGAATTAAACCCAAGGAAATTTCAAGAAATAACAAGATTACATTTTTAATTTTTAGAAATTTAGTTAGTAATTTGATTGTGATTTAATCGTAACTATATAATACATTATATATAATATATACATTATATATAAATATAAATATATACATTAAAAATTGGAGAGAGCAACGATAAATGGTCTCGATAAATCTTTTAATGCTTTCGCTAAATCGAATTGATAGCACCGAATAAGAGCACTGAAAAGTAATACGCGAGCGGAATTTTTTCTTATACAAGAAAAAATTTGGTACGTGATGACTTTTTATCATTTAACGAATATTTTAACATACTTATCAGAGCACAGTATAATCATCATATAGCATGTTATAAATATTGTTTGCTTGCTATTATGACTCACAAGTATTAAGCAACAGCTTCTTACAATTCTATCGGTTCTCAGAATTGATCTACATATCAATGTGTAAAACGTTGCTTTTGCTTATTTTTGTGAAAAACTATTGCCTTTGCAGTTGGAACAATTCCCATAAAAATGTAATAAAATTCATCAGAGATGTATCGCTTAGGATGATTTCGGAAATATGCATTCGGAAGTTTGTGGTATTATTACCTTTATTATATTTTGAATATTTTATTGAATATTTATTATAGAATATTTATTATTGAATATTTATTATATGGATATTCTACTTTTTGAATATTTTATTGAATACGTTTAATAGAGATTCTATATTTTGTAATCAACCAACAGTAAATATCAACAATAATAATAATTTAATAAATTAATATTTATAATGTGTTTTAATTTTAGATATATTTTGACGTACGTATATTTTGAGTAACGTTTCTAACGTATATGCCATAATTTCTCATCTAGTTTTTCTTTAAAATTTTTTTTCCTAGAAAATATTTATTTCAAAAACGATTCATGACATCTTTTCTTTTATTTGATATAGTTACAGAACAATATTCGCAATTTACAAATAAATGTAACTATTGTATTCTTCATTCCTTCTACTTATTATTAAAAGCAATATGAAAATATTCTTTCACTACACTTTTCGTCGTGGTTCTCGCGCGTATTCGTATATTCATGTGTCTAGAAAAATTGTTTATGTGTTGAAAATACTTTTAACATAGCTTTCATGTTTATCGCCCGGAATATAAGAGCAATAGTTTACTTATTTAGTAACCTTTTGCTCGAGTTATCATCACGGACCTTGTTTCTCAGTGAACCGTATTTCAGACTGATGTTTGCAGCGGAATCGAGAACGCACATACACTCTAGATTTGTGCGTGCACAATCATCGTTTTAATCTTTTTTAACTCGATAATTTCCCCTGGCTATCATGTGTTCTGTAACTCGCTCGTCTAGTGACCGCTACTCAACGAATTCAATGAATATCTAAGGGAAGTTTCCACTGATGTTTCAATTATTTCGTAATCATTGAAATCATAATTGCAAATTATCTAGTATTATTGGAGTTTGATTTTATTGGAGACATATCTCCTACACAAATACCTAGTTCCTGATAATTACCAATTAACGAAAAGAAATATAAAAAAATTGTTGTAACAAATATTATCGAATGTGTAATAAAATTTTACGATTTTAAATATACCAAGTTGAGAAAGCAAAAACATTTCTTTTTCTTCATTTAGATTGCTTTCATAAGAAAAAAATATTTAATAATCAAATTCAAAGATACTATTTAACATAAATTACAATATATTTACTTTATTATTCACGAGAGGATTGAAAGGATAGAGAATTATGTATTTAATTAATTAATAGAACACTTTCGGTCGCGGAGGATTATTTCGACAAGATATTCGCCACGAGTAGCATTGTTATGTTTTGGAGACGTCGCAGATAGGTAGTTATGTTGTAATCCTTAGATGAGATGCTCACATCTACGAATGTGCTAAGTGCTCGTGTCCAATTATTCTCTTATGAGTCTTCTTATAGATTCGAAGTCCTTCGCGCAAGATTGCATGACCGCATGAGTCACTCTTCTGTATGTTAAAAAATAAGCGAAAGAAATCGATGGGAGTTCATTCCGCAAAATTATTCCTATTTGAATTTCTAATTTGGAGATTTATAAAAACGAGGTATAAAATATTTATCAAAATGAATAGGCGCGGCGAGATAAGACCAGTTAGAGAGAAATGCAACGTGAATACAATTAATGTAATCATAAACAATACGTTACATATGAACGCAGATACTGTAATTTGTAATAAAATGTAATATAATTTTACATTGCTTGTTATTAATTATAATATGAAAAGCATGATTGCTTCCTGAATTTAAAGATTAGGAATTTACGTAATTTCATCGAATGAATTTGCGTCGATCTTTCGATGACTCACCGACTTTCCGCAGGAACGACTTTGTGTTGTAGAATATATTTGTGATCTGTGATTTTAGCTGACCGCAAAAATTTTATTTTAACCGAGTCGTGTTAATATCATTTGCAAATCAGAGGATACTCGTCGATGTAAATGTGCGAGTTTTATGCACGAGGTGTCTCGGAATAAATCCGGAAAACCACCGCGAATCATTTATGTATGCTTCAGCGATCGATCCTTCAAAGCCTACAGGGATGAAGCTTCGCTCTCAAAATTCAATACTTCTCAGAGGAGAAAGATATACAGAGTGTCGCGGATATTTGTGTTGTGTTGCTCCCTTTTCGTCGAATATCAGAATCGAATTTAATGAGAGTTTTCATGCATTTATTCATAAATTCTATAAATAAATTTTACGAAGAAAAATGCAGTAAAAAAAAAGTCGCGGATCAGATGTCGCCCTTCTTAAAACAGTCGTTGATAAATCCTGAACTAATTTCTGGCTATCGTCTGATTTATGAAAAATACGTGATAATTGCTAATAATATTGATAGCTTCGTTCGTTTGCTCATCGACTTTCTCTCTTCACTTGGTAACCTTCGACCTTGGAGATTTGGTGTGCG
This sequence comes from Crematogaster levior, assembly GCA_901521435.1. NCBI lineage: Eukaryota > Metazoa > Arthropoda > Insecta > Hymenoptera > Formicidae > Crematogaster > Crematogaster levior. Next base: position 106,745 of record CABEGB010000925.1, on the reverse strand, counting down.
TGAGTTTCGACTGCTCATTTGATAAATTCTCGTAACACATACCTCGTGCTGAAGATACAGCACAATTGTATACAAGCAAATTGATCCATGTAAAAACTCTCAAAAAATATTTGCAATTTGTGGGAATTTGGGAAATCCCCATCTAAGAACTAAAAGAAAAGTCATAACTTTTTTTTTCTTGTTTATATCGTTCTTATTGATTGTTAATTGCTAGAATGTTAATTGCTACTCTTGAAACGTACCAAGAAGAACTATTTTGGGAAAAACCAATATTTTATCATTTATTGTGTTGAAGTTCTAAAAAAAAAACCTAAAAATTTTAAATATGGATGTGGATGTAGACGTCCCTAATAATTTCTCAACAAAACACAAGACACAGCTTGTAACACTGTATGTGGATCACCTTGTATACACATGTATATATTCATACAACGACAAAACTCGCTTATGAACGATGACGAGACTGACGTAATATCGCCTAGACCCCACTACCGAAGATCGGATCGAGGTTTCAAAGTCCCTGACAAACAGCAAGCCCGCTCCAGTGTGCTCCTTTCGTTACTAAAGGTAAGACGCGAGTAGAGAATATTTGGAATAATCAAATATGAAATATAGAAGTCATTGAAATTTTCAAAAAACATGATCTAATATTAGATAAAAGCGTGGAATGTTACGAAATAATTATTACGTCGAAGATTAAAAATATAAAGATTACTGAATCATCTTGAGGAGATAAAATATTTAAAGTATGAAGAATTAAATATATAAAGTAGAATGAAAAAAAATTTGTCAATGTATGTTAACGTATTAGTGTCTAAAAATTGTTCAATTTTCTGTGTATTTTTTTGTTTCTATAATTGTAATCATACAAACCTACTATTATATTATTATACTATCATTGTATAATAGTGTCATTTTAGATAAAGTATATTTCTCGGCTCGTTTTCGAAAAAATTACGAGGGGAGTGTTATCACATTAGTTTTTGCTCGGGCTGACGTAAAGCAATGTCGATTTAATATTCGTTCGATCAATTGGATTAATTACGGGTGCAATTACGATTCCAGACAACGAGGATGAAGACGTTACTCTCAACAGTTTTCGCGATACTGTACATCCAAGCAGTATTCGGCGCAGATCCTAACGAGCACAACAAAGTGGTCTGTTATTGGAATAGCACCGCTTACGAGAGGCAAGGTGAGAACGTCAGTTACATTGATTACTCATGCTTTTGTGACGCATGGAGTCTATTGAAGAATATCTATGATCTTGTGGATTAAAGGAAATATTTTCCTTGAGAATTGCTTCTTGAGAATTAAAAGATAGTATCAAGCGTGTGAAATATATAAGAAACATAATTTATTTCTTTATATAAGAAATTTGCTGTAACAACATTTGCTAATTTTAATATATAAGGATGATAAAAATTAAAATATGCGTTATATTCTTTTAGATAGCGTAGTTAAATAAAAAACTTTTTATCATCGATTCACAAAAGTAAATAGTTTGAGGAAAGATAATTTCTTGTCCTTTTTTAAATTTTAAGTAGTAAACGTTAAATGTAATTTTCATAAATTCGGGTTCAATTAAGATTGTAGTTTACATACAAATATCAGTATTAAATATTGTCATTTTTAATATTATTATTGTTAAATATTATTTTATATAATTAATAATTAATTAATTAACTTTAAAAAATTAAAATAATTATAGATATAAGAAAATTATTTGAAATCTTTCTTCGATCATTTCTGTCATATAATATTTCCTATTATTGCCTAAAACTGATAACATCGAAACTTCTCTCTTGTTAGAGTTTATCGGCTGTGTTGTGAAAGCATCAAAGTCAAAGTCAACATATCGTGAACCATTCCATGTAAATCTAAATAGACGTTTCACATAGGAATTCATAATTGGAGCTGATAATATCATAAATTATATAAATTTGATTCTGAATTTTAAATTCTAATTTTTAATGTAATTCTTTATGTTTTTTAGCCTTTAATTTTTCAGTTAGATTAATTACTCATCAATATTTATATTTATGAAGCCTTTTCGTCTTCAAGGTCCAGCAAAGTTTCAAATTGAGGATGTCAGACCTGCTTTATCCCTTTGTACTCATCTGGTCTACGGATATGCTCACATCAATTCCGACTTTGAGATTGTTCCCGCCTCGCCAAGTTTAGATACCGGATCGGGTTACTCCTATTACAGACTCGCCACGCAGCTGAAGCGATCGTTTCCCGATCTGAAAGTCTACTTGAGCGTCGGAGGAAACTCCGATCCTTACGACGACGAGCACAAGTATCTCGTGTTGGTGAGTGCGATATCAGTATTACGATCTTATTGCTTCGTGTCACCATTTTTAATATTTAATGAAAAAGCATTAAAATAAAACTTTTTACATCTAATCAAAAAGCTACCTAAACATTCACTCAAACGAAATAAGATCGCCATAATCAGCGATTAAATAAAGAATTAAGTAGAATAATGGAAATGTTTGGAACCGATAGACCGAAACTTCGGAAGGCAGAACGAAGTTTATCAATTCCGTCAATCGGCTGTTAAACGACTACGACTTCGACGGAATCGACCTGGCATGGCAATTCCCGCCGGTCAGGCCCAAGAAACAGCGCAGCACTCTTGGATCCATCTGGCATGGTCTCAAGAAGAAACTCGGCTACGGGAAATTCAAGGACGAGAAGGAGCAGGAGCATCGCGACGGTTTCACAATCTTAGTCCGCGACCTCAAGACGCAACTTAGACCGAGATTCAAGGCTCTAACCATCACAGTGTTGCCTCACGTTAACGCCACCAGTTAGTATCTTACGTGGACAAAATTAATAATATACAGGGTGTTGCTTAAAGACCGCCCACTAAATACATAGCGTTATTTCTTATTAAAAAATTGAGTCGAATAGTTTTGAATTCTTTTCTATATCATTATATAATTATATATAATCATATATGATTATATAATCATGTACATAATTATATATGAATATATCATATATGTATAATCATTTTTCTATATCATATCAATCTTTTGTACAGTATTATATACATATATAATCATTTTTTCTATAAGTCAGACCAATCAGCATCGATCTTTACCTGGACACATATCAGAATCGCGTATCTGGTAGTGTGAGCGCTTTACTCAATAATTACTCCTTTATTAAGCATTATAGAAAAAAAATGATTCAAAACTTTTCGACTCAATTTTTGATCAGAAATAACTTGATCAGAAATAAACACTATGTATTTAGTAGACGATCTTTAAGTGACACCTTGTATATAAAAATAATTGTTTATAGTCATGAGATATTACTGTGGTATTATAATTGTATATAAATTATAAGAAAAGTACGGTCTATAATTGTACATAAATTATGTGTTTTCAATATAATTATACATTTTTTTTCTGATAGCTTACTACGACGCCAGATTGTTGGCGCCCAACATTGAAGCCGTGCATCTTTTTGCTTTCGATCAAAAAACACCGGAACGCAACGCGAAGGAAGCCGACTTCACAGCTCCAATTTATGCCAGTTACGGACGCGTGGCGGAAGATAATGTCGACGTTGCGACAAGGTAAGCCCGTTCCTTCCGCATTCCATTACTTTCCATATCATCGCAAAATTTAGTTAAACATATATAACGTAATTAATTTATGACAGTTACGGACACGAGGGAGGTGACAATATTGATGCTGCGGCAAGGTAAATGTACCCTTTTCCCGCAACTTATTATTTTGATGTATATGTAAGACACATCCTATACACTCCGCCTAATAGATTTATACGCAATCCTACTTTTTTAATTTTATAAATTTGTCTATGTTGAATTTTCGTAGAATATTAAATTTTACTTTCTCTACTCCGCTTAATTCATTATTTATAAGTTATGATGCATAATTCATTTCTTTTCATCGGTCGATTATTGCTTATAATATCCGTTCATTAACATTCATAAATATTCAACAATCTTAACATATATCCCAGAAGCTGAATGATCTATGTTTATGTAAATGTTTCTCTTTGTACTGGGTACCCCGGTATACTCCCGTGTCCGTTAAAAGCGAAGACCGCTTTTTGCACCGCTTTTATAGCTCGAATAATAATAACATTCGGAAGTAACAAGAGCAATCCTCCACAGATACTGGTTAGAGAACGGGACTCCCGGTAGCAAGATCGTCGTCGGTATTCCCACGTACGCTCGCACGTGGAAATTGACGGCCGACAGTCAGATTTCCGGCGTTCCGCCCATCGTTACCGATGGTCCGGGTGCCCCAGGACCAAACACCAATGAACCTGGGCTGCTGTCCTACGGCGAGATGTGCTCCAAACTGACCGAGCACGCGGCAGGAAAGCTGCGACGAGTCGGCGATCCGTCCAAAAAGTACGGCAGTTACGCTTATAAGGCTTACGACGGTGAAACTGGAGCCGAAGGGATCTGGGCGGGCTACGAGGATCCGGACACCGTCGGCAACAAGGCTACATTCGTGAAATCCAAGGGTCTCGGCGGTGTGGCGATCGTGGATCTGTCGCTGGATGATTTCCGGGGTATTTGTACCGGCGACAAATTCCCCATCATCAGGGGGGCTAAATATAAGCTGTAAAGATGAAGATTCGATCTGGACGGTAATCAGAATCGAAATTTGGAAATCTATATTAATATCCGACCGAAGGGGAAATGTAGAAAAAAATTTCGGATGCTGATCGCGATTCGTGTATGATGGTCGTATTTGTTTGTATTGCTCGACGAGGAGAGCCGTTGAAATTTTTAACGAGAATTTTTAACGAGAGAATTTTAATGAGAATTGTAATGCTGGAGTTTCAGATGTATTGTACGTGAGGATAATAAAAAAAATATCGCTGCTTTATTACTCAAGTAGTTTGATCTTAATCTCTTCCATTATTTTTTATGAACTTTTCCGTAAAGAACAGGTGCATTAAAATTGTTTCAAAAGAATTCAGTTTACACGGTCACCTGAGCATTAAAATTGCTTCCTGTAACATTACAGGAAACATTAATTTTGTAATATTAATTACAAAAATTAATTATATATTACAATTAATTTTGTAATATCAATTACAAAATTTTTATATTATTGTCTGAGATATGCAATTTTACAGGATAGTAAAAAGTTACCGTTAGTTTTTTCTTTTAACTTCTGTTTTCCAAGAGAAGTAACGAAGATGCTGATCCTGAAAAGGAACAAAGGATAGAAAAATGAGAGAAACTAAAAGTCGCGCAACAAGAAAAACACATTTCTATATATATATATTTTTTTATATAGATAATATTTTTTCGTGCAGTCTATTTTTCGGCCAAACAATACATTTGCACGGGTGTATGTATAACAAAGGTTCTCCTGTAACTATATTCATCGAGGATTACGTCAAACCGGACACAATTAATAATTCGCAGTCATTCTCACGACAGTTCGAGTCAAACTTCCTCTCGGCACAGTGAGTCCAAAACAAACAAAAGACACGCACAGTGAGTCACTGGTAAGTCTGATCAGTTATCGCGATTTATTCGCAATTTGTATACCGATCGCGCGTCTTGATCGTGTTGAACGCCGTGTGGTGGATCGTAATCCCGTATCATAAACTTATAATATGTATCTTTTTTTTTTACAAAAAATATTACTGGGAGTGGCTTGTGTGATAGCTTTACGTCTCTACACTATAGTTGATAATTCGATAGAGTTAACGTTAACGAAGGAAGGACACTCGTGAGAATACATTATAATATACATATACACATGACAAAACGATAATCGTTTAATTCCGCTTGCTATCTCTAGGTCTACGATTATCTCACCCCGATTCGCAAGTTCACGCGTGACAAAACCAACGGAGTCTTCGTAAATGCTCTTTAAATGCGACGCAGGATCCAACGTTGTGTTCTTCGCGATCGCTCACGAATCAGAAAAATGCAAATTAGCAATAGAAATGGATTAAAATATAAGTGTTGAAAACAGAGTTTGCTGCCTTTAGCAAATTGATAAGATCCAATCAAGATTTGCATCACACGTTTGTTCACATTTATTAATACGATTTTGCAGTGATCTCACGCGAACCGACTCTTCTCCCTCGTGACGTTCGTTCGCGGACAGGGGAAGGGTCGCTTTATCCATTTATTTATTTTTTTTTATGCATGTGGGTTGCCTACGACACGACGAGGAGGAGTATGTTATCTCGAATCATCGCGTCACGAATTACGTCAAATCACACACCTTGTTTGTTATGTACTTAATACTGGAACGTTCATTCAAATGCTTAGGTTTTATAGGCTTTAATACTGTCGCGACGCAATATGGCATTTGGATTACGCGTGTACATCTGTTGTTTGTAGATACTTGCTGCTCTTCTCTGGATCGTTGTTAACGAGACAACTCGGAGAGCTGAGCGAACGTAGGAGATATACGTACATGTATATATGTATATAGTACATGACATGTGTACATCACGAAAGCTCTCGTTTTATTCTCACAAAACTGTAAGCACATCATTAATTTAATAACGCGACGATATCAACTGAAGTTAAAAGTAAAGCGAATGGCTCGTTTTAATTACAGAATTAATAATAATAATTTTTAAAGAGAAATATAATAAGTTTTAATAGTTAAGTGACAGTTTTAAAAGAGAGTATTTAAAAGATCTTTTAAAACTGAAGTGTACGTGGAAACAGCAACATAAATTCTCCACTTGAGATTTCATTTTCTCGAAGCTACTATTTTCTGTATCGTAGATGTGATATACTTCTTTCATCCACTCGCTCTCCCAATCGCAAACAAGTCGATACGCAAGTCGTCGTGAATAATATTCACGCCCGACATGATATACCGTCGGGGTGTTTCTCGATATAAAAAATAATTCGGAGTGGTGCTGTTGCGCGAAACTTGGAAGGAGCTCGCGATTTAGCGTCCGCGATGATCCCAGGCAGTTTAGTGGAATGAAATTGGTTTTTACTTTCTCTCTTTCCTCGCTTTCTCGCTAATTTTTGGTTCGCTTTAGCGCAGATGCAGGTACGAACGATTAATTAACTCCGCGCGATTGTACATTTGCCGGAGATAAAGTGGATTTCGACTTTTAAACCAAGGTGACGATATTTCTCACACATTTCTACATACAACAACACATAACAATGGACTAGTTGCTAAGTTTTTTGGGGGGGTCGCGACACTGACCACACTTCGTCCTATAAAAGTAAAAATGTCCGATCAAAGCAATAAAGGGATATTGGATCTCGAGATGCCGGAATAGCGGATCGGATACGCGCAGCTAAGAGGAGATAATCTCTATCTCTAAACTGAGGAAAGGGGTTGGGAAGAACGAAATGGAAACGGTTCTGTCTCTAAGTGCTTTGCGCGCTATCGAGGCCGCGATGGTTAGCGAAAAATGACGCTTCGGAACGACCGTTGCGTAATAGTGACAATTTTCTTGTTATTAATACTCATCCTTGATAGTACTGAAAACGCAATTGCAACAAATTGCAAATTATTAGAGAAATAAGGAAACAAAAATGAATTCATATCTTCAGATCCCTTTTGATATCTAATACGCTGTTATTATAAAAAACAACTGACTTTCCAAGTAGGTCACTTAAAAGGTGACTTGAAAGTTAAAAATAATCTAAACAACACGAATACAAACAGAAACTTTTAAACGATTTTCACATAAATGATTAAGAAACAAAATATAGATGCATGCGGGAGATTTTTCGTCGCGTTGCGACCTCTCGTTTGTCTCTCGCTGCGTGATTTTAACTGAAAATTTAAATAGAATAAGGCTTACCGGAAATTATAAAGTACAAAAGCAGACTCGAAGCTTCGATCTTCGCGGCTCCATTCGGCCGAAAGCGGGATTCCAGATACGAGCGTATCAGAGCTCTACGGTGTTTCCTTAAGAAGTCTTACACGCTTTTTTTGTTTCTTTTTCTTTTCTTTTTTCTCCCTCTCTTTCTCCCTTACACTAATCCCTACATGACGGAACATCTTTTGACGTTGTACCTATTATCTTGGTCCACATTGTTAATGCTGAGTACCTTGAGAAGCCTCTCGGTATCCTTGAAGCCGTGCCTGCTGTGCTGCTGCTGCTTCATCAGCATCATCGTCGCCGTCGTCGTCGCCGTCTTTTTCTTCTTCTTCTTCTTTTTCTTACGCTTGGTCTGAGGCAGCGTCAGCTCCAGCATCTGCTCGAGACGCAGGCGAATAGGCCAACCGGCGTTACCGTCCTCGGTATTTCGATGATAGGTATAACTCGACGTGTTAGGCTCTTGATGGTCCCGGTGCTCCCACCACCACGGATTCTTGCACGAGCTTGTCTGCTGATCACGCCGCGGATCCTGATAACTGTCCTCCTCGGCCATCGGCCGTCTGGGTTGCACGAAGGAGTCGTGGACGCGAACCGGTCGAGCCAACGAGGACCTCTTCTTGATCGGTGTCAAGTGTGCGGATTGATGCCTCGCCAAGGATTTGCTCAGGCCGTTTCTCGTGCTTCGTATTCTCCTGAGTTCATTGGGAGACGTCGGTGTCTCCTCGTCGAGATACAATTCCGCGCTTGAAGCAGGCAGACGATAATTACTGCGAATCCGATGACTGACAACGGCCCCGCCGTCGTTTTTGCCGCTGCTGTTATTGTTGTTACTGTAGTTATTGTTGTTGTTCCCGCCGCCGCTCGGATTGTTGTTATCCGCGTGACGACATTGCTCGGCGCATTGCAGGCAATCGTAATATTTCTCGACGACGTGACGACGCGTCGAGAAACGATCGCGCATATCGGTGCAACGGCGACGCTCGTTGCTCGCAATTGCGCTACCGTTGTGTACGACCTGGTGATGATAAGGCTGCTGTCACACCTCCTGCAGGTACTTGAGGGGACAGAGGATCTCCTTGTAGAGGACGTCGCCTTCCTTGCCCGTGTGATCGGCGGAACGCACGTCCGCCGCGCATCTCACCATCGCCACCCCGTCCAGTTCTTCGCCCACTTGGATCACGATCTACATACGTTGTGTAACGGAACGAAAGGATTGAGTCTTCGCGTTAGAGAATTGCGAGCTATGTTTAGGATTCGGAAACATGATATTTAATAGATTTAAAAAAACACTGAAATTATATATATATCGATTTTATTTATTTAAAAATAAAAAAATAATTCACGGAAATATAATGGATTTGATGGATTTTTTATAGAGATTGTAGATAGTGTAAGAATTAAAAAACAAGAGTTTCTATAAATGTAGGCTCAGATTTTTTGTTATTTAAAATGATACGTTTTTTACTATTATTATTAATACTTTCGGTGATTCAAGAAATCTAAATAGAAATTTCATGTATATAGTTTTGTATAATTAATAACTTTTAAACTTAATTAACAAGATATTCAAAGATATTCAAACATAATGCGATGCAAGTAAAAATATTTAATATAACCTAATATCGTTAATTAAAATTATCCTCGATTATCCTCTCTTTTAATATAAAATTTTAATAAATATCGATGCAAGTAAAATAAAGTCAATGAGAACTGAAATTGATGTTAATGATTAAGTAATTTTTTATCTAAATACAGTCGACGCTCTTTATTCGCGGGAAATTATCCGATAATTACCAAATGAATCCAAAATTTACGAATATGGAATAATTAAATGTACGATAGTATATGAAAATATGTTCAAAAAGAATTTAAAAAAAGATTATTATTTTTACTTAAAATAATAAAATATGTAATATTATATAATAAACATATATAATTTTTATTTATATAATTTTAATATAATTTTAATTAATTACTTAAATTAATTTTAATTTTAATTTTAGTTGTTAACTTCTTTTCTAAAAATATAGTTAAAATATAGTATTTTGATTTGCTTCGCATGTTACGGTATTTTAAAATAATTCATTTCCTTATCCATTATCTCTTTTATTTTTCTTTTAAAAATAAAATTTCTTTTTATAGATGGATCGTGATTGTTTATAAAAAATTTACAAAGATCAAGAAAGTAATTCCTGTGGCTAGTATCTTTTACGTGTGTTATTTTTGTCTATTAATTCTATCTTTATTTTTACATACTTAATTTTTCATAAAACGACATGTACTCAATGTGTGGAAGTGTAATACATACAAAGATTGAATGCAAAAATCGAATAAATCCCGTCTTTTCGACTTATGAAATAAATGCTTGTATATAAACTTTTAATTGGCTGCGTTCAGCAAAAAGCTGAATAATTCTCTAATATAATTGGTTTTTAAATTTTTTTTTCTTTAATTCCCCGTTGGCACTAAATGTAGAAATCATAATAAAGAATCACTAATTGTAAGCATTTACCAGACCACTTTTTCGACTAAATGCAGTCATTTAAAATAAAACACTGTGAAAGAACGAGACATAACGTTGTTTTATATTGTAGTAGAACATTTTGTACTCTTAATCCTTTTTGGACGGAAAAGATTTTTTCCTCAACTATCAGTGCTATATCTATTGATGTATTCGATCCGAAAAAAAATATAGAAGATACTATATCCAAATACTTAAAATCTCCTCTTTCGAATGCCGCCATCAGAATTAACTTACGAAGTGATACGGAGAAGTTATAAACGATTTTCCGAAAAAAGAACCGGATTTTTCACGATCTTATTTTGAAAATTCCACATTTTGAAGTTGAAAACGGTTTGTTGAAAAAACGTGAAAAACGGTATGTTTCTCATCCATACTATATGAAATCACTAAATTTCCTTCTATCTCTCTTCAAAGACATAAATTTCATGTATGACTTGGTATCAATTTCCTTGATAAAGACACAGATAAATAAGACCAAGTGATTATTCTGGTGTCTTCATTCACACATGCCTTCATCTGTGTGTGTGTGTGTGTGTGTGTTTTCCGACCGATTTCCAACCAAGTCATACATGAAATTTATGTCTTTGAAGAGAGATAGAAGGAAATTTAGTGGTTTCATATAGTATGGATGAAAAACATATCGTTTTTCACGTTCTTCCGAAATTTGAGCCGTCATCTTGAAGCCGTCATATTAAATTTCCGAAAAATTCCAACGGGGTTCTTTAGAGCAAATATCTATACCACTTTTCATCGTGGATACGATATACTACCAAACCGTTTCAACTTCAAAATGTGGAATTTTCAAAATAAGATCGTAAAAATTCGGTTCTTTTTTCGGAAAATCGTCTATAACTTCTCCGTATCACTTCGTAGGTTAATTCTGATGGCGGCATTCGAAAGAAAAGATTTTAAGCATTCGGATATAGTATCTTCTATATTTTTTTCGGATCGAATACATCAATAGATATAGCGCTGAAAGTTGAGGAAAAAAAGTGGCCTTTCCGTTCAAAAAGAGTTAAGATATCATAAGTAATAATTAAAATACAATCAGATGAACATGCGAAGATTTGTATCCGCGAATACTGAATATCTCATATCTCGAATGAAGAAACGTGGTCGGTTACAAATAACAAATCCGCGAATAATGAATGAGCGAGTAAGGAACGTCGATTGTACTTCGCAAATTCGTTTCGAGCAATTTCTATTATAATATCATGCAAAATATATAAATACCTGATCTCGTAAGAGAGTAGTTTGATCAGCCAGCTGCAGGTTGCGCGTGACCTGAAGAGTCCTTTGACCGGATTCGACCCGCATAACATATGCACTTGGGAAATAACCGACACGGCCACCTAGACACTTGCCTTTCCACCAGTCCTTCTCCGATTTATCTATCACCGTGATCTTGTAACCGGCTCTGTAATCACGAGTCATTAAATCAACACTGCAAATCACGTGAACGAAACGGAGACGGTAAATCTATTAACTTCCACGGATAATAATTTAGCTGTGACTTGCGATTACGAGTGTGATAACAAAGAGCAATCTAAACGAAATAGTTTTTCGTAGATTGAATAATCGTCTCGACTGTAAACAAATCACGTAAGCGAGATATAACACATATCTTTTTTTCTCTTGTCGTATTTTACAAGACACTTGCAAATTACCTAGGTGGGGGGACACACATTTAAAAGACATAATAAAGATGTATTAAAAACGTCTCTCAGACGTCATAATGTTTTTTAATGTTCTTTAAAACGTTATAATGTTCTGTACACAGTTGAAAAATTTGTTTTAATTTTAATAGATATCACATGGTTCACACAAATTTTTGTATTAATTTAACATAATATGGATATATCACACTAATACTGTGTTAATATTTTAACACAAAATAAATACACAAAGTAATTTGAAATAAATTTTGTATAAAATCATGTTTTTAACGATAAATTAACTAAAAAAATGTTATTAGTACAAATGACGATCTATAATCACTCTCTTACAAAATAAAATCAACATTTTTTTTCTGTAAATTTTAATCAGATAAATTCTGTCACTAATAACACGGAACATATCTATTGTGTAAAATTAAAAATAGCTACACATACACATATATATATATATATATATATATATATATATAATTATTTTTACATTTTTACATTTTTTTTTTTCAGTTGTAATAATTTAATATTTGAGTTCAATTAACACGATAATATGTTAAATTTAATGCAACAATTTTAACCGACATATTTTTTAACAAAAAACGAATTTTCAACTCATATCCGGGTAATGCTCGGTAATTTGAAGTACATACATATTTCAACATCAATAAATCGTCTGTCTCAATTTATTTTACACAGGAGATTCGTTTAAAATAATAACGTATTTGAATTTATGTGTTACAACATCGACATTATTACTTCATCATTCTTCACGTTCCGTTTCACTACACGTACACAAAAATTCAAAATTTCGCGCCCGAGGAAACCGTCGAGAGGAATATAGCATCGCTATGAAGTGAGCTACTGTCGCGTTCGCGTTTTTAAACTGGCTCACCTCTCAGCGATGTGAAATATTTTCCAGACACAATCGCTCGCTATGATAACCGTCGAAATATATACAAACAATCACCGTGCCGTGTTGTTTGTTGTCGTTGCCAAGCGAGCGTACTACGGAGAATCCTGCTTTCCTGGAAATTTCGGGCTCGCGGGCATGACGCACGGGCATGTCGGCTCGGCGACAGGAGTGGGGGTAAGTAAGTTCGGCAGTTATAACGGCTGCTCTCTTCCGATCGGAATCGAACCGCCGCGGCGTGTCGCGTTTCCTCGCGGTTTACTGGGGACGAGTCTCACGAGTGTTGATATTGGAGTCGTCGGATTGTGAGCGAGGGGTGATCATTTAGAATCGTAAGTGTGCGGTGTCGAACGTACATACACAGTGTCCGTCTTCGTCCTCCGTTCCGTCGATTTCATTCGATTTCATTTGTGTGGTTTTGTCCGAGTGGAATATCGCGAGTGTATCCGGAGCATCGATAACATGAAGAGAAGACAGGAGAAGAACAGGAGAAGAACAGAATTTCGTAAGAAATAATTGAACCTGGAGTGCGGTAACGGTCGATCTGTCAATATTCGCTTGATGCCGTTTGATCTTTTCTCCGACGTTGGCGTATTTCGGCACTTTCAGGCTTGTAAATGTAAGTTGATTCGCGAGATTCTTGTAATAGCGAGTACCTAGACGCGAGATTTATCGCGCTCGACGAAAAATTCGCCGTTGAATACAGTTTGCCGTAATGATAGCGACAGTTTCGTCAAGTGAACTCCGTGTGACCATCGAAGTTATTGCATCAATTTGTGTGCAATATGTCGATAGCACGACAGTTCCGTTGAGTGAGATTCGTGCGATCATCGTATTGGAGTATATCACGTCGGTAATGTAGAGAGATTATTTTTCAATTGAATTCCGATTACGACCGTAAGATTACTCGTGTGATAAATTTGTGACGTGCAGGTTAGGTGCATTGAGAGTTAATTGGAATACCTAATATTTAAGTTTGTGGTAATTAAACTTAATATATGTATATATATATATATATATATATATATATATATATATTAAGATACGATAAAATTGATAATATGAAAATTGATAATATATATATATATATATACAGTTATAATCCCGACATTTATATTTGTAGTATACTTATCAATTTTATCGTATCCTAATTAGCAGATAATTGGTATGGTGATATATTTTTACTTCGCTATAAGTGATCTAGAAATGTTGTAATTAATTATATTACATTATTAATTATTGAATTTTTCAAATTACGCACATGAATTATTTGGGAAATACTTTGGTATATGTAGCAATTGGTTATAATAAATAATTGGTAGTATAATTTTTTACTTCAGCTGCTAATTATAGAAGTTTTTTAATTTTTTTTAATTTATATTATAATTATTCAATTTTTTTGTAAAATTATGTGATAAATATTTGATAAATAGGTGGTATTTATGTAATATGTAGTATGTAATAATATGTAGTAATTTACGGTGAGCGCGATCAATTTTGACTTTAGCCGCGATCACCATTGATAATTATAGCTTAGACGTTGTGGTTATATGATAACTTACATAATTAGTTTATTGCAATTGAGTAAGATTTAAGTATTTATATATGTACAACAGAATAATCGATAGCGATTGCGATAATGTTTTATTTTAGCCGCAATCACTGTCTGCAAATATTCTATGGAAGTTTTATAGTTAATTTCCTCCATGTAGAAAATTAGAAACGTTCAGGGAGGCGACTCTAAAATATGTTGCTTAATAACTTTTTTTAGAAAAAATATTTTTTTAAGAAAACTAATAATTGCATTTTTCTAAAATTAACTATGCATGAGTTAATTAAGATATGGAGTTTAGATAAATATATCTAGTACTTGATATATTGTACATATAGTAATTTACGAGGATCGCGATAAATTTTGACTTTAGTCGCGATCACTCATCAATTATTGTAACATAATATGTAGTAATTTATAATGATCGCGATCAATTTTAACTTTCGCCGCGAGATCACCATACATTAGAAGCTGCAGTTGATTATTTATATAATTAATGGTTTTGCAATTCGGCAAGATGGTATTTATACGTGTAATAATTAACAGTGATCGCGATATTTCTTTATTTTAGCCGTTTTCATTGTACGCAAATGTTCTAGAAAAATTTTGTAGTTAATGTCGTAACTGTTATATTTTAACAACAATTAATTATGCGTGCATGAGTTAATTAGGATAAGTAGTATTTAGATAAATGTAGTATTTGATAAATATATTGTATTTATGTATGCAATGATTTACGGTGATTGCGATAAGTTTTGACTTTAGCCGCGATTACCAGAAGCTATGTAGTTAATATTATTTATGTAATTAGTAGCTCTTCGTAGCAATTGCTTTATGAAATTATCTGCATGAATTAATTGACAGATTTTTTTAAATATATTTTTTAGATAGAAATATATAGCAATATATAGTAATAATTGGTTAGTGAGATTGCTATGGTCGCTACGGTTATAGGATCTGTTTGATTTTCCCATTGTATCAAAATATGATCTTGAATTAAAATCTGGGAAAAACATCGCGTAAAAATAAATATGTAGTATATCGAAAGATATCGTTGAAGAAAATATCATCTTATTATTAATAAATCAAGTTAAATATAGTCAATAGTTAGAAGTTTTAGCGAATTTTCGAAACTTGATTTCATTATAATTTGGAAAGAAAAAATGAAAGTGCCGAATAAACCGACGATTATCGTATTTGATATTTTTGGACATAATTACAAACATTTGTGTGCAAACATTTAAGATATATCTATACTGAAAGATTATATAATTAAAATAATTAAAATAATTTTAAAAAATTATTCTTAAATTAAAATTTCAAAACTAAAAAGGTGAAAATTACTTCCAAAATAAATACTCCAAATAATTTGAATAAACTCAATATTTTCGCTTTATTTAAATGTGATTTTCGGGAGTGTTGTAAAAGTAACGGACGAAATGTAATGTATGTATTAATGATATAATCTCTAATTGATTCGCGTGATTCATTGTCGCATAATCCTATTTATTAATCTCACGAGTGCCTCAATGAAATAAATAGTGAAAGTGCGCGAGTGAATTAGCAGTGTTGATTGAAATAATGAATTAATGATAAATCAGTGTGTAATTATCATGTGCTGTTAAATAATTTTTGTGTCACCGTTTGGGATTAAAGAATAAGGAAACAAGGAAGCAGCGCGAGTAAGGAATAGCAGACGAACAAAGAAGCAGTTCTGGACGATGCATCGACCGGTAAGTCAATTCATTTGTTATTATAGACAATCAAATTCGTGCCATTTGCAATTTTTATCATTGCATGGCGATAACTTTACGCCATAACAAAGATTTGTATACGAAAGGACGTTTGAGGTATATATATCTACACTGTAAGATTATGATTAAAGTAAGATTAAAATAATAAAATTATATAATTATTCTTTAATTAAATTTTTAAAATTAAAAATATGAAAATTACTCTCAAAATAAATTAAATGCTCCAAATGATTTGAATAAATCCAATATAAATATAAATAAAAAATTAATCAAAGTAAAAAATCAAAGTAAAAATAAAAATATTTTTTTACTTAAGATTTCCATACTTTTTGAGCGCAAGTGTTCGTGATTAATTATTGCAAAGGTTTATGGAAAGGAACAGGAGAAATGTTGGTTTTTTTTTCTATGCTACGCGAGACACTTACTTAAGATCCAACTCGTCTGGATGTCGCGCCTCGAAGTTGTACAGAACGACGTAGAGATTGTTTGGCGGCAGAACACGCTTGCCGGGTGGATTCAGGTGATTCTGATTATTGGTATGTGGCGACGGACATGGCGACGTGCTCGCTGACGAATACGACTTCTCGTTATCGTCCGGCAGCTCCATACTGGACATCCGGATGGCACTTCGCACGTGTTTATGTATACCGTGGCTCTGACCCGGGCTGCAGGGCGCTGAAAATAACATTCGCATGCGAATCCGCGGCTTGTACAGTGTTCAGAACTTAATTAGATTGCTTGCTAGATGTGAAATGGTCATTTTGTACTCTCAGGGAAAATTAAAGTCGTATCTTAGGTATTTTTTATATAACTTTCTTTCAGCAAGCAACTGATTTTATCGAACAAAATGCGATTTTTTTTAACGCGAAAAGATCACGTATTAAGAACTCATTTATATGTGTATATTTTGAACTTAACGTACTAAAATTTATTATTTTGTTTTTAATATCTATCTTTCTACGTGTATCAGATCTGTATTACGAACTACATTGTTACAATATCGACTTGCAAATTACAAAATAACATGTAAATTTTTTTAGTATTTTGCATTTTATTAATATCGTCTCGCAACTTGAAAATTTAAATCCGAGAGTTAAAATACAAATTTAAGCGCTCACACGCGATAACAGAGTACGAAAAAAAATCCATTAATTTTTGCAACTCGAGATTTTTTTTTGTAACTAAATTCTTAAGATTCTTAAGGCAAAGATACTCGAGTTTAACTAAACGAGTTTTTAAACAGTTTTATAGTCGCTCTTCTCCAAAATTGGCCATTTCATATGCAACGTGACATTACATTATTCTGCGGTTACTCACACAGCCTGTTGATACTACCGCTGTCAGAATGTCGGGGTGGTGTGGTTTCTCTTGGACCCGCTGCATAATAATCCCGCGGACGATGCCGCACGTGCGCGGAGCCTTCCGGCGAATCCAGGCTGAGGCTCTTCATCCGCAAGTTCAACCTCTCCCGTCTACGTTGCGGACTATGCGGTGCTTTGTTTTTCATAATTATCGGTTAGAAACGTATGTTAACTACAATGAGAAGTCGCATTTTCCACGTTGACGTCGAAAATTAAACATAATAAATCGCGACCGACGAATTTATTTTTAAAAAATCTCTGGAAATGTGAAAATCTAAATCGTTTCGATATATATTCTTATGAAAATTGAATCTGTTTTATAAAGGAATTTATTGACGAAACATTAGAAGTGATCTCTTTTTTTAACAACTCTTTTTTACGTTTTCTCCATTACGTTTTAAATAATTAGATATAAACAGCATCGTAGAATTGATTTTAGAATTGACCATTAGAAGTTCAAAACCTGATATATTTATTTAGTTTCAATTTCTTTTCTTCTGTTCTTCTCATAAAATTTTTAATTGAAACTCTTTAATGTGTGTTGAAAAAAATTATGAAAAGAAGCGATGATTATAGAGTTAATAATTAATGAATCTCTGAAATTAATCGAGCGAGCAATAAACCTATTTTTACAAGTAAAATTCGACAAATCGCATTTCTTTAATGTTAATTGTATCTAAAAAAAATAATCGATCGTCAACGTCGAATATGGGAATACCGGCTGCACGAACAAGCAGGACAATCAATTCTTTACACAAATGCACTAATTACTTAATGTGATTACTTAATGTAATTAATACACTGAAATAAAAAGCTCACAAACAGCACAATTATAACGGGACACGACTCGCGATAAAATATGGAAAATATCGAAATTGCGGAAAAATAAGACTTTTATTTACAATATTTACATGTATTTTTGTCGGAAAAAATTCGCAGACAATATTCTCGGCGTACGCGCGTGAAATAATTCCCTGCAAAACAAGCCCATTGGTCCTGTTATTCTAAATAATATATGGGGTGTTTTCAATCTTCTTCTTCTCCTAATCGTGTATTTTGACAAACGTTGTACAAACGTTATACACGACGATAAATTATAATAAGGAAAACTGGCAATACTCAGTGCACAAAAATTCATCTAACAAGTCTTTCGTAGCAATAAAAATGAGCGTTTCTCGTAACGAACTTGAGGTATAAAGGCTTTAACGTCTCTCTAAGCTTACTATTAAATGTTTACTTTCATCGCTCTACCGCTGATAAAAGCACGTTCTAAAATTTTACAATATGGAGCTACGCGTTGACCTATCTTAAGATTATTTTCATTTTTATCCTCGTACACTCCGAAAATAAAAATAACTGAAAGAGAAAAAGGTGAGCGACCTACAACATGTTGGAGATCGAAATAAATAAACGCGAAACAAATCTCATTCGCTGTGATAATAAAGAGCTCCATATAGAATCGATAAAGTAGCCTTGTTTGCCAACAGTATAAAAAGCGATAATAGCCGCGTTACGTCGATTTAAAGCGACAGTAAAGCGCAAATTGTCTTCCGCAGGTTGTATTTACATACGTACGTAACGAACCACAAACTGCGATTGCTTTCTTGCTCGTTCAAGCGAGAAATCCATTTTTGCGATTTAATATTTCTAAAGTCTGTAATATTTGTGATATCTGCAAGCACATAGTTATGTGAAACGTCATGAATCTCTGGAAAGTTTTCTGTTGAAAGCAAGATTTTATTTCTTCAACCTATTTTTCTCGAAAACTCGAATTTATAAATCATTTGTATTAAAATTTAATTTGCATTAAAAAATAATCAGAATAAAAAGCATGAAAAGTCTTAATTAAATCGATTCTTAAAATGATAAAGTAATAATTTGCGAAAATAAATAAAAATAACAATTTCATAATTTTGAAGCCTGAATTTTTATAGTTTTACGACGTGAAGTTTGAATTTTAAAATCTAAATTTTGAAAATTCTTCCGGTCCAGATTCTTTTGTCTTCTGCTAAGTTACACTTTATACAGATATATTATTTTCGAAACAGTTTATATTTTGAAACACTCAGTATGCACCAAACTGGAATTTTTATTCAACTTGTACTTTGTAGTTTGAAATGACACTTTTTGGAACGGTGCTCTCTCTCGTTGTTTGATCGTTAAACAATCCTAAGCACGATGAATCGTCACAAAATAATCGGGATGTCGGAGGAATGATAAATAAACAGACGAACACACTCCGTGATGTTGGACAAATCAGGTTCAAATTAAAAGCACGTATTTGCGCTCTCTCTCTCTCCCTCTCTCTCTCTCGCCGATTCTGCGTGATTCAACGCAATCATGCGCGCCTTCTGTATAAGCTGGAAATACCACTTCCCCATCTTTTTTTTGTGCATGCTAGCTAATTGCCTCGGGGAAATAAATTCCCGATGATCATGCATTCATGATGATCGCGTGAGAAACTTGCTTTTCGATCGTTGATATAATATATAACGACCTATGTGTGTACGGTCGGATCGATACACTCGACTGAGGATCAAGTGTACGTTTGCGCATCTGTCCGATATTCGCTGTCTCCGTGGCCGTCCATTAGCCGCTATTAATCAACGAGCGCGAAATACGTGTCTTCTCGAACGTCACGAAACGTAGTCGAGTTATAGTGAATTAACGTGTAGATGACATTATGCCATACAATATAGACGTTTTAATAGACATTTCGAAATATTGGATATTCCTAAATATTTCTCAACATATCCAGATTTTTTTTTAATACTTAATAATACTACTATATAACCGTGAAAACGCAGATACAACATGAAGTGTTTGCCTTCTTCGTGCATTCAATATTCATTCCCTTGTGTAATAAATAAACGGCAGTTAACGAACGAAAAAATCCGGAAGTTATTGAAGGTTTTTATATCATAGATATCCGATGATATGATAATCCTTAATACATAATACCTAAGAATGTCCGTCCAATATATGCTCCTCTCGTACATACAGTGGTGGGAAGAAAATCGGGGGAGGGACAAACTGAGACGGATAAATAAAATCGATAATGCTCGAGCGGAAAGAAAAACGATAGGGGACGACGCCGTCACGTCCTCGAGATGGATTTTTCCCAAAAAGATGCAAGGATGCATTTGGATCCTTTTTATTCGCTTTTATTCGCGAATTCGACCGGAACGACGCAACGCGACGCGATGCGATGCACCGTCATCGTTTTTTATTGGCGCCGCGTTGTGCTTGCAAGTCCATCTCGGGTGTCCTTAGCGAAGTCGATGTCGAAGGCGACGATTCCTGCGACATCAGCATCAGAGGCTGTCCGAAGGGTCGCGTGCCGGAGGTGGATCCACCGCTGCCGCGTCCTGATGAATCAAATTTCAACAACGATCACTGCGATCATACGACATTCCGATCTCTTCCAGCGGTCAGTTTGCTTCTGATTCACTCTCCACTCGATTTCTCACAGCTGATCTCTCAGTCTCAAGATTGTTTAAAAGGGTTACGGAAATCGTCAAACTCGCACGAGTTTCCGTTAATAGTTTGCGAGTAATAATTCGCGTTAGGCTAGCACAGGCTGGAAATCCTGATGTTACTGATGTCTCTCGGAAAGTTAGTTGGCAATATCCTGCTCTCATTAGTCGTTCCTTGTGTTATCCTCCGTTAAAGTAGTTATTTAGTTGTTTTAGCAACGTTCGTATTATGGTATTGTTTTGTTTAGCAAATGTCTGTTATAATAAAATTGTAACCGAAAAAAAGAGGGATAAGCAATAATTAAATGATCGAAAGAAAGGGACCTAGGCATAATAATTGTTGTAATTAACTTAATTGCTTTATGGCTACTAATATCATTATTATTTATTATATTAATATCTACTAATTATGTTACAATTAATGTTTATAAATTATTACGATTACTAGTACCGTCATCATCATCATCTTCATCAGTCATCATTATTATCAGTCATTATTATTATTATAGTAGATATTTGGTCGGACATATGACAGAGAACTAATGAGGGGTGACTTGGGATGGGAACTTGATAAGCCTTGATAAGATAAAAGTCAAGAGGGCGAAAAGCGATAAAATATTTCTCTCGTCGTCGAGGAGACACCCACGACGACAAAGTCAGCCCAAAAATCAATAAATCCTGTCCGATTTATCGTCGTGATTTTTGAGACTTGATGAGAGCTCCTTTAACATTGCACGTTTGAAACAAAGATAGTACATAGATTATTATAATAAATATAAAAGTAATAGTATAAAAATAATAGTATAGAAAAAAGTTAGTATAAAAGTAAAAATAAAACTGTTCTTCTTGTTTGTTTGTTCGATAAATTATTTACATATTTTATACGTAAAGTTATTAGCGATGTGGCTAAAAAACTAGAAAATTTTATTTTTTTTTATCTATATTTTATCAAAATTGTAAAATATATTGGTATGTACAATTTACAGATCAAGAGATATAACTATAAGAGAAATAAAACAGATAAAAATATAAAAAGTAGAACATATGACTGGGCAGATAGCATTTATCGTCTTGGGTGACAAATGTAACAAACGTAACGTCGTATTACTATAGATAATCATTTCGATATAATGTAATGCTAAATAACCAACAATGATGTCAACGCCTTACTTATAAAAATCGATCAAATTAATCTTAATGATAAGCAAAGTACAGAGTAAAAAAAGAGAAAAGCAACAGTAGAAAAAGAAGTAGGTGTAGAAGAAGGAGAAGAAGAAGAAAGGAGTGCACATTAAAGAATCGATAGATTACGAATTTTACGAGTCATGTCCCTGAAGAAGACGAGCGGCTTTACATAAACACATAGAATGACTTCAGACCTTGGAATTGACAGTACTGGAGCATGGGCGACATTAAACACGCACACACATACACGTGCTTAAAAAGAAATAATACATATATTCAATTACAACAACCTAACTAATAGTCGAGAAAATAGGAATATAAGATAGAACTATTACAAAAGTAGAAAATTTGAGACACATATTATTTCTCTCTAAAAAAAAGAAAAAAAAGAAACTCAATGTCTTCCATGGTTTCTACATTTCTTCTTTTGTCAGTAAGATCTTTATGCATGTATAACTTACTAAATAGTTTATATTCCTATCTTCTTTTCTGAGCATAGTAACTATTACACGAAAAAATAAAAATAATAACTTAAAGGTTATCTATTTTTTTTACAGTTTAATAAGAAAGATTACTCAGTTTACAGAATAAAAATAAAAATTAGGGAATAGCCTACAGAATTATATAGAAAAAATAATGGATTAAATATCGAGATACGAACTTACAATTAGATTAGATAAGATATACATTCGAAATATTGCTCCAGTACTACGTCGATAGAGAGATATCCCAATATCAATGACTATGACATGTTTCGGCTTTACAAGCGTATTGATTGTCAAAATTGAACTATAGCTTTGAATATCAAATTCTGAATTTTCCCAGTGACGGATTATAGGATTTAGAGCGCAAAAGTTATTTGAAATATTATTGTCAAAGTACACAATATTAAAATTCCACAAATTTCTTATTTATAATATTATCATGTGATAAGAAGCTTGAAAAAAAAAACAGTACTCTCTCTCTCTCTGTATTTTTAATAAAATTTAATAAAATTCAACAATTTAATAACGATATAAAAAGAATAAAGTCCAGCAATAAAATTTTCGAATATACGATCTTCATATCAAGATCCCGGTGAATGTTATGCACACAATCCGCCACTGTACATGGGAAAATTGTCGGGGTTCCGACGTACGTTCCAAGGTCGGCAGGAATTCTTGGTGCGCCTTACCAGAGGTGGACGAGGAACAGGGATGGGAAGAGGCCCTCGCTGATGAAGGTGCTGCACCGGAAGGGGGATGTTCTGCTGTGGGAGGCGTAGGTGGTGAGTTTGTCGAGTTTCCACGGATCTCGCCTGCCTGCTTCAGCACCTGGTATATGGCGTCCACGTCTGCCCACACGGGATAAAGAGACACAGCAATGCAAAAGCACATCGGACGGACTATTCAAATTGCGCGCTCAATTTTCTCACATTGATCTGTCTTCTTCTTCCCTTTTTTCGCTTGGCGTTGAAAAATGATAAGAGATGACGCGCGATAAACGACTATAGCGGCTTTAGCAACAGCACGAACGAACGAATAATCTTCGCGAATTAAAATAAATCGTAGTGCAGAGAGAGATGCTCCATGGGAAATAATGAGTTCTCTTTTTCAAATAATTCAACAACTTTGGTAAAATCTTAATTTTATGTTTATTACTACTTAATATTTCAAGGTTGAAAGAATTGAGAATTACGGATAAATTATCGAGTTAAATTTTCGTAAAGAAAAATAGATTTTAATCGATAATAAGGACTATTTCTCTGTATCAAATTCAACTTTGTATATTGTAGACGAGCATTTTACTCTTTCACTACTTTTAATGTATAACAGCTACACAATTTTAGCGAATGAATGGAATTGTAGAGCACATCCCGAGAATATTGAAAAATTGTTTTAGACAAAATTTAAAAAGTCTAAAATCTAATTCACATTCTATCAAATTATTCAATGAATGGCTCTCCTGTGCATAGGAAAGTACTCATTTCATTTTTTAATGACTCTTATTTCTCGAGTTCCACTGTTTTTTCCTTCGAATCCATTCACTCGTTGCTGTACGTAAAATACAACAAAGAAAAATTGCGAAAAAGAATTCCGCATTGGTTATAATTCCGAATGGATTTCTAACAATTTTTAACTGCGCGTCATGCATGGAAGGGAAATCCGACGTTCTCCCGCGGAACAGGAAAAAAAATTCCCCGATCCAATCCGGCGAGAGACAAGCTTTTCGAGATATCGGTCGGTTCCCCTCGTTCATCGACAAAGCGTCCTCGACAATGAGAGAGCTGTCGCTGATGGCGGGGAGCAAGGTGGTAGGAGGGAAGAAAACGCGTGGTGGATTTCTGATTCGTACTCACTGTGCTCGGATGATGCCGGCACCTCGTCGGCGGGTACTTGCGTCTTTTGTCGTCGTAGAAGCGGTATGCCGCCCTTCTTCGGCGCCAAGCTCGGGCACATCGTCGGCTGCACCATGTTGATGCAGTCCGTATGGGCGTTCGCCTTGCAACCGCGACACCGGACACCCTGACGGCTGTGGCCGCGCAGCACCTGGCCGCACGCGTCGCACGGCGTGATCTTGCGATACGTGTACTCGCGCCAAGTGTGCCCGCCCTCGGACTCGAGGCTCTTCCTGCGAAAGCAACCTCCCTTGTTCATGGGTTCCTCGATCTCTCGCGAAAGTCGACGTGCGCGTGCTCTCTTGCGATCGTGCTATTACCGTTCATACGTGCTCTTGAAAGAAGAGTGCATTAAATTAAGTGAAAAATAAAATTTGCCGGAAAATAAAAGTCAAGAGCAACGTTAAACAGTGATATCGCGTGATATGATGCATTTTTTTAAAATCGGAAAATGGAGAAAAAACGGGAAATTCTGTTAAGGGTGTTTCCAGCTGTACAGTTCCAAACAAAAGTTATTTCAATTTGAAATTGATGGAATTCTATGCTTTCTTAGTTTAAAATATGCACCACATATGTATACTCTTATCGTGTGAAGCATTTAAATAATACTAGTTAATGTGACATCTGGCACTGCAAATTAATATACATATGTGCATATTTTGCGAATTTTGTGATTGTCAGCAAAAAACTTTTAAGCCTGATACCAACTGCAAAAAATGAAAAAGTCTTTCATATATTAATAATATTTAATACATACCAGACACACTGAATCTTACTTGAAATCGAGGGATTGGTAACTGAGGTAATTTTTGTACAAGGCTAGGTAATTCGGCGGCAATCCAAAAGAAATTTTGGGTAATCCAAGATAACTTTTGGTATTCTAAATAATCTTTAGCATTTTCAGATAATTTTGGGTAATCTCAGGAAATCTAAGTAATCTAAGGGTAATATCAAATAATCTGTAGGTGATTCCAGATATTCTTAAGGTAGTCTCAGACAATTTGAGGTAATCTAAGGTAATCTTTAGTGATTATACTGTACAAAAATTACTCTTAATTTGGATTACCTTTAAATTACCTCAAATTACTTAAGATTATGTAATACTACTTCGTAATACTACCTAATACTACTTCAGATTACGTAAGATTATCTATTACCTCAAATTACTCCAGATTATCAAATACTACTTTACATTACCCAAGATTATTTAAGATTAAGATTATTTAACCTTAGAGTATTTAAAATTATCTCAAATTTTCTAGAATTACCCGAGATTTTTCCAAAGAATCTAGCGGAATAAGTATGGTGAGTTTGTCCCCTCCGAATTATGTAGCCGCAATTTTTTTAAAAATTTACTATGTCAAAAGACATCTGTGCAAAATTTCAGATTTTTATATTGATTCCTAGCAGTTTCAGAGCAAAAAACCTTTTTTTAAATTTTATCGTTTTTTTTAAATATACTTATAATATAAAAACTATTTAAAAACCTGTAAAAATTCAATTAAGGGTAATTTTTGTACATTAGAACCACAGTGACGAACCCTTCGCTTAAAATACATAAGATATGTAAAAAAATATGATTAACATAATATTGAAGAGTATATCGTAGTACATTTTCGAAATTTTGCATTATTTATCGTTAATAACTTGAGGATAAATTAATGAATTGATATCAGTCTTTTTTTAGAAACACCACTTAATATTTAATTGATTCATAAACAAAGTTTAAGAATATTGTCAATGCTCAAGTAGGACAGAAAGTAAAAAATAATGTCAATTTAACATTGACCAAATCATGACCAAAACATGATGTAAATTGATTAATATAACGTTAAATTGGCTTTATTTTGACTTTCTTCTACTTAGGTGATGCTTCTTTATAATTTCGTTTATAATATATAAGTAAGAGTGTGCAGCTACTCCATAAGAACTCATGCAAAATTGAAAGTTGAATAACTCGTGAACCGATTAGAGAGTCTGTTTCAGGTTTTGCATACGAATTTAGATAAATAGAAGCAAATAAATAGAAGCAATCTGTTAAATTTTCAGGTCATTATCAATATTAGTTCTGTCAGCGCCAGAACGTCCTTAAGATACGGGATTTCAATATACAGTTCGTTAGTATGTAAGAATAAATAATAAAAATGAGAATAAATCAACTCTCTCTCCGATTGTTAAGTAGTAAAAATTTTGTGAATGACATTTAATGTTACAAGTAATATCCATCCTTTCAAATACCATAAGTAGAATTGCAAATGTGTGCGTCAACTATTCATGAACAATCTGAAACTTACCTGGACATGGCGACGACGGTGGAAACTGCGTGGTACATGGTTGCCTGCTTTCCTCTTTATTAGTCGAGCATTCGCAAAACAGTATCTACGGTTATTCAAAGTCCCTTTCGTCTAACATCTATGGTTCCCCTAATTGGGAAACTTACAAAGCGTACGGAAGTAAAAGCATATATTAACTTGAACGTCTCGTCTTGAAAATTGACTTTGGCAACAATCGTTCTATGAGTATGCGAAGGTGGGACGAGAAAAACTTTGTTTGCTCTATGCAGTTTATTTTCCGAGACGGTGTTTCCATTGCAAGTGAAATGTTTAACGAACGAATTGTTTGCAAAATACAAACACAAGCTTTCCTTGCAGAACTTTCGCATTTAATTCAGTTAATACATTGTTATTTAATAAGAGTGCTACGGTGACTATGTTCCTATTTTATACTGTTCTAGAAATTTGCGAGAAAATTTCTCATTCCTCAATTAAAATAACGAGTAGGAAAGTAACGTCGAATTAGAGTTATCTAACTATATCACGATGAAGCGATGTCTAATCTTTGAAGAGCATTATTTCATTTGTTCATGCATACGTCACGTAGGATTCGCAAAACAGTTCTTTTTTAACATATTTATTATGTGAGAGAACGAAGAAGAACAGAGTACATAAATTTTAATAATACATTTTTTCGAAATAGACTTTTGAGTTAACCGCATTTCTATTTCCTTTTGATGTTGAATTTCAATTTGCGCATCCCACGAATGTATCCAGCTATGCTATTTTCTACTGAGCGTCGCGAAACAAACAAAATTTGGCAAAGAGAAACACGAGACAATCAGTGTCGGATTTACTCGAAGAGCAAAAATAATCCTTTTTCATTTCCGGGAGACTTGTACTTTGGAGGGTACATATAGACAGCAAATATAGTTCCCGGTTGTCGCCCGATGTAGAAAACTATATCCGTCGCGTCGGGAATTGCGTTTTTCGCAGCATGCACGTGGTGGAAATTGGTATTAGTGAAAAGGAAATAAGTAGCTCACTTGTCGGTCAGCGGCGGTGTCGTGGGCGAACTGGTCTTTAGGCTCTTGAATGCCTTCAGCCATTTCAATTTGGGACTTCCGGTCGAACCGTTCGACATCTTCCGACTGGTCACCCCATCCGGTTGACCAGCCTCCCCGCCCCCGAAAAGTTCTTTCTGTGATTGGTAATTTATAGAAAATGTATATATTCTTATACAATAAATTTTTAATAATTTCATTAATAATATCTAATACAGTATATTTAATAACGGCTTAATTTAATATAATGCCTTTCTACTGATATCTTCTTTTTAAATTTTTGGAAATATAAAATCTAAAATATACAATCTCGAATAATTGAAGTTTTGAAAATACTTAGGACATTAGAGTGCGAGATGCAGAAACGTTAAAACTTTATTATTTAACTATGAGGTTGGTCTTCTCTTCGCCAGTTAACAATCGAAAATTAAGTGACAGCAAACTAACAGGAATATAATTTTATTATTTAATTTCGTTAAATTAAATCATAAAATTAATAGATCTTAACTAAATAATTAATAGATCTTAACAGAATTTTACCTCGACGTTTGATTAATTATGAAAATTATTAAAGTGAAAGTGTTGAAAGTCAAACAACTATGAATAAATACTACGCTACACGAAATTTTCAGTATATCTAGGTAGGAAGGTAATATGGACTCAATATCGATTAACGAATCCATATATGCAAAGGCATTTAGGACATTCTGTATAAGTTTACGTTTCATGAATAAGAAATGAGTCCATTACCGTTGCACAAAATCACCTTTAAATAACAATTACGATTATACGCTTCTTTGCGTATTAGTTTGTGTATTTATGCTTCCTTATGAATTAATAAGAAGCAAGTCCTACAGACACGTGACTCAGAATGAGTTATATCCACGTGGGGATTATTCCACTCCTCCGCTGTTATTATATTACATATTCGTTGTCTTGCGGATAATAATAATTGCGCACAAGTTAGCAAGATTGCATGAGTTTCATTCACATGCGAATTTGACGACTTTGGCACGAATATTTAAATTGTGCTTCAATTCAAAATCTCGGTATTTTCAATCTAGATAAGTTAAACTGATAATCGTCAATAATTGCTGCATATAAATCTCAATATGAACAACAGTCTTTACTAATCCTTTACTAAATTTGTAAAAAATAATTTACAAATTATATAAATACGATTTTTTTTCAATAAGCTTTTAAACGGCGATTATACTGACATCAGCTATATTATTGTACTTTCGTAGTTTTATATAAGGACAAGGTTTTTCTCGTCTTCTGCGATTAAAAGTTTCATCTCTGTTGCAATACGCGCTTAGCAACACGTTAGCCTGAAAATGCGTCAATACACCGCCCTGGTTGAAATGTTTCTATGGAGACACTACCACGCAATTCGCCCGTTTTCAACTGTAAGAATATAACCATTAACAATACGTGCATGTCAACTTTCATTGATCCCGTGTGGTCATTGAGAATATACTCGACCATTGTTCACTATCGCAACATAGCCTCTTTGTACTCGATTTTACAATGAATAACTCTATCCATTTAATAACGTAACGTCGCGTAATATTTTATATAAAAACTTAATTAGATTAATACATTAATGTACATCTTTTGATTCCTTTTAGTTAATATTAAAAGGATCAAACGTAAAATTTAGATTTAGAACATAAAATATATACAATAACAAAGATTGATAAATAATAAATTGAACCGACATAAACCAGACAGTTAAACGTTAATATTCTTAATAATTATAAATCAGAAGCACTGTTCAATCAGAGCGGCCTATTCGTTGAGCGAGTCCACTGAATCATGCGGCATCCCCGAGCTTGCGATCTAGCGTGCTCAGAACGATATTTCACCAGAAAAAAAATACTAACGACTCGCGTGCGTAATGTAGTCCACCCCATCGTTCAGGCTGGACGCGACCACGATTCGATATAACGACGAGGAGTAGTAAACGGTAGCGCGCGGCCAGACAGCAACGATCCTGCTTGCCTGACCTGGATAGACGGACTCTCTCGACGAGGCCAGAAATGGATTTTCAGACGCTCGTGCTCGCCGATGACCCAGTTGCGAGGGCGCATGTCGCGCGATTGCGCGCGCCAGTATTTATCCGGCATTTAGGCTAAAGTGCATCAGTGAATGACCAATCGCTAGTGAATGGCCACAGACGAGCCTCCCACTTAGGAAACTTTTGGAAAGTCAACCGTTCGTATTTGTCAACGTTACATGCATCAAGAAATCGTGCTTCCAAATACGTTGGCGGATCGTTCGTAAACACTTCACTGATGTTCGCGTGGTATTTTTCCATACGCTAAAATTATCTTAGCCGGTTTTAAGTTTAACGATTTTTAATTTAATCTTTTTTAGATTGCACAATGTTTCGTTTTTTTCGAAATAAATTTACTTCTCCTTTTTGAATTATATATATTTAATCTGTTTCAGAAACGCATTAACAAAATTAAGTTTCCGGTTGAAAGATAAATCTAATTTGCCAATATATAATATTTCAACGAACGCAGGTTTGCTCGTGATATATTTATTAACCGTATAAAGTAACATAATTATTTTGCAAACGTGAGAGAGCTCGTGCTGTTGTCAGTTTTCAATTATTATTATATTAATTAGTTACTTGGGAGCTTGTAATTAATATCGATGATTTCATTATCCTTAACAGTCCCTTTTTATCAATTCTGGATAGTGTAATGTTCATTTAAGTTAATAACGTACAACAATTGATCAGTTCTTCACTGGTGCACATAGATGAGGCTCGATGCCACGCGCGGTCGGACAAATTGGCTGAAATGGCGAGAACGCGAGAGATGGATGCCTGATCAATTTTAGGTCGTGAACGTAGAGACATTTAATACATGAGTATCTATATCTTAGAATTTAACCGAAATATTACTCCGCAATACACATATATTTTATTTCGCGCTCACGTTTATCATTCCATTAGGATTGCTATATTCCGCAAGTAAGTTTTATGAAAAAATATTTGAAATTATATTTGAATATATCTTCTTTTTTTTATATAATTCGTGCTATTACGATAAAACTCAAATTTTGAAATGCACAATCGTATGATATGTAAATACGAGTACGCTTTTGGCATAGGATGAACAAAATAATAATAATGGCGGCATGTCAGAATTAGAGACGAATAAAATATGAATGTATGACGGACATTGTGTAATCTGGAAGTAACTAAAGGACAACCAAAGAACGTGCATACCTGTGCTTGCACCGCGGCTAGACGCAGTTGCGCCACACCGAGGTCGAGACGCTTCAGAGAAATATCTTCTTGCAGCTCGGCTACTTTCGTGTAAAGATTACTCTCGGCGCTCCTGCAATGGGAAGTAATAAAATAACTCTTATATCCGTATTTTTCTTTTTAAAAAATTAAAAACTGACGTATTTCTATGCAAGCTATACCGCGCCGACCACGCGCGTACAAAACAAGTGAAAAATATAGCTATAAAGGTAACAAATGCTCGAAACTCGAGAAGCAATTTTGATTAACCTTTTCACGCAGACTAAAGATATATTTGAATAAAAATATATTTGATGAAAAATATATATAAATTTAATAATAAAAGAATAAAATAAAAGATAATAATGATAATAATAAATAATAATAAATGATAATAAATGATAATAAAATTCATACATATTTTCTTCAAATATTTCACAAGGTTGTCACGTTGTAATAAACTTGACAGAAATAAAAAATTCCTATCGTAAAACATAAAACAAAATTAATAAAAGAAGAAATTTGCAAAGATTAAATTTATTTTTTACATAAATTAACACGTACAATTTTTAAATTAACACATTGTCTGTCACGATGGTTATCCGTAACTAGCGCTGTGGAAATTTTTTAAAACTAAAAAATATCACTTATTTAATAAAATTTTGAATCACCGAATATAAAATTTAAAATCATTAATATAAAAATTAATATAAAAATATAAATTTAATATAAATTAAATATAAATCAATAATATTTTGATAATAACTAGATTAAATGTATTAAAAATAAAATTTAAAATCATTAATAAAAATTAATATAAAAATATAAATTTAATATAAATTAATATAAATTAATATAAATTATAATATAAATCAATATAAAAATTTTGATAATAGCTAGATTACAATGTATTATAAAATGCATTTATATTACTCATGAGAATAAAGTTTTATTTAATATACAATATTTTATCATTGTAATAATGAAAATTTTACTATAATGTACATCGTAAGCCATATAAAAATTGCTGGTCGGACAACATGTTAAGAGGAAATTGGCTTTGGAGAGATATGATGTCACTCGCCGAGTTACGAGTAAATAACGGTGGTATAAAAAAAATAATCTTACGTACTTGCGTTGCATTCGCACGAGAGCGTCTAAAGCATCTTGAAGACGACTTATTTCCTGGTTAAGACTGTCGTAATCACGTTTAAGATCCTCCATGAGTGGGAGCGTGCTGGTGCCCGTTGGTACCAGTTCATCCCTGAGCGTGGGTATTTGACTGATTCTCTCCATCGGTATTTGTTCGGGTGGTGCCGGCGCGACGTACAGGCGTCGCGGTGGCTTCCGCGGCGTCGCGTTCGCGGATAGATTTCGCGCCAAAGCCTTAAATAACATTACACATTGCCACCTTAAATTATCTGACATTACATTTTATAGCTGACAAGTGACGAAAATGGAGTAGCTAGGGTTGAATGAAATATATTCCCGAGTGAAATATCTGAGAGGGAAGTAAATTGAAAGTAGAATGATATAATGCGTGATACATATGTAATGTAACATGGCACTTTCGCAAATTTATGCGGTACGTGTATTACCTAGCTTTCATATTTCTTTTCGTCGTGTATCAAGGATCTCGAATTAAAAATCTCACGATGATACGCGAGATGAAACTTCGAAAAGAAGTGTTCAGCATACATCGTTCCTGCATTATTAATCTCTCGAAATGTGAGATAGGTATTTAAGTGACGAGTCGGGGAATTTCCGATGAGGGCTCGCGAATCCGATCGACGGATTCAAGGAGAGCAAATCAGTGAGTACCAGCGTGTTTGGTCAGCCGAACAAGTTAACTCATCGCATATACACATACGCGCACACAAGTGTGGTGATCTTGAACGACCAATATCCCGAATGCGTGATCCCACAGCGAATACGACCGGCTTTAATCAGCCGACCCTATTTTCATTCTGTCTCTCTTCTTCGAATACCGACGATTGCCATCAGATATCTGGCCATCCCGAAATTGGATATATGCCCGGTACGTTCTATTTGCGTGATCAATATGTTCGGAATACGTATAATCGTATCATCGTATCTGTGCGCGATCGATCGGACCCGATTGACGTATCGAGCGGTGAGATTGAATGCTCGATGTCGTGTCAGCAACTCGAGAGATTTGGCCTCGTGTAAAAGGAAAATAGAGACAATCGTATATCTTTTTTTCTGCAACCGCCGATTTGAAAGTTCTATAGATGCTTTAACAAGAGTTCACAGTTTATTTTTTAAATAAGATAGACATTTTTTTTTACATTATGTAAAATCCAGTTTCTCACATTACGCACTTGGTGAATATTTTATACACAAATTTTATCAGCAAATTTTATATATAAAAGATTATTATATTTTTCTGAATATGTTAAAGAACTGAAGAAAGTTCTGTGAGTCAAAACGCGTTTAACGGTTATGCATTATTAAACATTGTTTTTTGTATATGTTATCTAATGGTGCTCGTTTATTTGGTCTTATCTGTTTATTTATTTATAGAAATATTTTGTTTTTATCGATTTGAGACGCTGCGGCGAAACGAAAGGGAAGAAGGAAAAGAGTATGCATTTTCCATATCTCGCGGGTTCAATAATTCTTTTGAAAAATACGAACGTACCTGTAGGTCATTCGACGGTACAACCGCCTGCGCTTCCTTGGCCACGGCCTGATAACGTTTGGCCTGTTCGCCGGATCGTTCCCCAGCTGCCTCCGAGATTCCGGCGACGCATTTGCAGGTCAATCCGCAAAGTTCCTCGTAGACCTCCGCAATCTCGCCCAGCAGCCCCGGTAAACAATGGAACTGATATCGCTCGGTAATAGCGTTCGTGGCGCGTAATTGCAGGATGTAAGCGTTGTGCGACTCCAAGTAAGCGCGCTTCAATTCCTGTTCGGCGCCGCCACCGGCCTCGTTGGTTAGCAACGCGCCGTAAGCGCGTTTATAATCCAATCTGGTACGTTGCAACTTTTCCTCCGTCTTGCTAACAACCTGCTCGTAGGCGTCGCGATGGGCGAATACCTAGGCACATGGTATAAATTGCATAGAGCAATCGGATGAGACGAGTGAGAACAGAAGCAGACGCTCCTGGTAGGATCGAAATGCCATTTGAAATGTGTAACATTGAAATTGAATAATCCTCGGGATAATCGAATGGGGCGCTTGGGAAACTTTACCGTCCGCGTTCGTCAATTGGCAAACTTGTCTCTTTCTGTGACTCGATGTCTAAGCAACGAGAGTCTTGTCGTGATCGAAATGTCTTTTGATGGTGAAATGCAATTGCAATCGCACTACGTGACAATACTGGTAATGACACATCACGATAGAAGGAAATGTTTGTACAGATAGAGAAATTGTAATCGCGTGTAACGAGTTGTGCCGCCAAATGAAATTACTTTGGAATATCACGAATTTACTGACGAATAAATTTACAAATTTATAGAAAAAAATTTGCGCGTATCAAAATGACACACGTGGGAATAAGCTCACCTTTCTAGATTGCAACTTTCGGTGGAAGCTCGCCTCTAAGGTGGGCCTTGACAGTTGCTGCTGCAACACCGCGGCCATATCAAGGTGAGAAGCCGCGTCCGCCTCGACCTGTCGTAGCAAATTCTCCCAAACACGTCGCATACCACCGACATCGATTCTTGGGTCGCTCGATCGACTGCGAAACTCATCGACCAAACGTCGCACAGTCGCCGAGTGATTCTCCATCGCGGCGCCCAGCTCTTGAGCGAACTCGGAAACTGTCCCGCGGGACATAAAGAAAACGTTAGTCAAGCAGTTACATTTTTGATGAGAGTGAATCCCAAATAAATATGGTAACTCGTGTGTTTGCTCCCAGAAGCAAACATTTTGTTTGCGTTTGTGATAAATCAATCATGTCAGTGTTTTTTTGCATACACAAGGCAAAAATAGAAATGTTAGGAAACATAAATTTTGAAGAAAATAGCATGTTTCTTATGATGCATCTTGAGAAAGTTAAAAAACTTAATCACAAAAATATGTTTTATATTTAAAAAAATTATTTTTATAGATTATTTTGAGTATCATAATAACTTTTATTAGAAATAATAAGATGGAATAATGAATTATTAAATGTTATTGATATTGTTAAATTATAGATAATTTGACGTAAATATCTATAGTATTAGTATTATAGTATTAGTACGTAATATATATTTTTTCATCTAACAATTTTAAGCAATTATTTCTTAAAGTTTTGAAATTTAAGATGTTTTACGAGCAAATCGAAAAATAAATAGTTTCAAAGGAAATTAGAATTCCGATTTGAATCTTCTTTCGATAACAGAAAGATCTTCCTTGGTAAACTGCCAATAGTACCTCGTAATTTACGATGGCAAATTGAACGTGCGAGTGCAACGACGCGGTTGCAGTCCTTTACGTCTACGTCGATTCGATTTGCTCGTCAAAAGCATCGTTGCAGTCTTGACACACATCCGAACCGACGTCCCGAGAGAAAAAGATGGCTTGGCGGTCAAAAGTAAAATTACGTTCTTTTGTGTTCTTTCCACCTTTGGTAGAAATCGGTTCTGGTAAAACGTTATTTTGGACGTATCTAGAGTGGCATTCGGTCGTGGCGAATTCAATATTCTCGCATCTTATCCAATACCTCGTGCGGAGAACTTTGAAATATCCTTTTATGGGCAATTCGAATGACCTCTTCGCGGTCGAGAAATGGGATGGGGAAGATCACCAAAGAGCGTGTAGGATCCTCTCTAGGGTCGTTATCACTATCGTGGTGATAGCGCCAGCCCTTTGTGGGATCTCTACTTCCTGTATGGCGCGGGTTATTTCCTCGCTTCGATGAACCCGTCTCTTTATCGGAATCTCGTTTCAAAAAGACGAAATGTAATTTACTGAATATGGAACCACGATAAATAACAAAGTATTTTGATACAAACTTTTTACTACACGTGAATATGTATTAAGCACTTTTTTTCTTAATCTGCAGCAGCAAGATAATGCGATCATCAGATTTTAACATTATCGTATTACCTTAATTATTAGCATTTATATATTCATACATTCTTATATTAGTATTCATATATTCATATTATGTTGATTATTATTTATTGGTAATATAATTTGTGATATTAATGGTTGCTATTTGACTAAAATATTCAAATAATTAACTCGGAATAAATACGAATAATATC
Organism: Crematogaster levior; assembly: GCA_901521435.1. Taxonomy (NCBI): domain Eukaryota; kingdom Metazoa; phylum Arthropoda; class Insecta; order Hymenoptera; family Formicidae; genus Crematogaster; species Crematogaster levior. The sequence goes on along the minus strand of CABEGB010000925.1, from coordinate 70,290 downwards.
TAAAAATATTTATTTGTATTTAATATATTTGAAATTTGTGTGTTTATTAATAGAGTATCATATATAACATTACTAATTATTAAAATTCTCATAATAAGAAGAATATTCTCTATTAAAAAATATCTTTTAAAAAGTAGCAATGAAATAATTTATGACTTTATTGAATTTTATTTCTGTCGTTTAAATGTCTTCGAAAAAAAATATTCTTATTTAGGTACATAAAAAATATATTTTTTTTTAGTCTTTCGATTCTTCTAACAATGTTAGTCGTAATCTTTTTGGAGATTTTTATACACTTCATTCATACGTGATATTCGAATTCATTTGATATGTAATGTGGTAAATGCGTATAGAATATTTCGCACAGTTATATTAAAAAATATCTCAGTATATTAAAAAATATTTGGATAACATATTGTAACTTGTAATATATCTTTGTCTACGCGTCGTCATTTCGATAAGGGATTATTTTGATTATTTTGATAAGGAAAGCGTGAATCAAGAAATATATCTTTTTTTTGCTGACACACAGGATATGTGCATAGACTTTGACAAGAAATATTTTTCTTTATAGTGATGCTTAAAAAATAATTATTTGTAACGAAAATCTTATTACAAAATGCCCAAGATTTGTAAGATAATAATTTAAAATATTAAAAATGTTATTTATTTTTTTTTCTTATTCGGAGTTAAACAAGTTTCAATAAATTATATTTGTAAAATTATCATGAATATACGAATAAATACTGCAAATTATATCTTCGTTTGCTAATTAATCTATATCGAATTATATTGAGATTAAAAATAATATCGACTTATATTATTTAAAGAGTAAAATTATTCAAAACAGCTTATGATTTACATTTGCCTGTTACAATGATTGAGAGTTCAAAAATACATTGGATCTTTTATGTCGAGCATTGATGAATGAAAATATGCGAGCAGGAAAAGCATGTTTCGTGCACAAATATACTTTCAGTCTAACAAACGGAGCGAGAGAGATATGGCATAACACAATGTGGTAGTTCAAATAATCGGCTTATCCATATCCCCGACGTTCGTGTATTAATTCGATATCCAGTGCCGCAATTTTGCGGCGAAAGTTTGCGATAAATTCGTGATGAACGAGAATGCGGAAGATAGAAATTCATGCCAACCAGCCAGCGTAAGTTCGCGTCGGCGAATATCGTTTTTCCTCGTCAAACAACTCAAACAAGCGAAGGAGAGGCTCAACTGGATGGCATTATTTCTCGAACTGGGCCAAGATAACCCGGGGATCCAATAAGGTGAGCTGAGCTCTACAACCTCCGAACTCCCACCCTGCCAGGGTTACCTACCGTCAGGTAATCCGACCGTTTTTCTGAGCATTCCTTCTTTAGCTGAGTACTTTCACAGATGTCGTTATTAAAATGTCTTTTGTTCGACGAAAGAAAGATTGATATGTTTGACATACATATAGACGGAATAAATAGAAATCGTAAAAGGGAGACCGTTAGTTCTCAAAATTAACAATAAAATGAGCTTCTTATAACGATAGTTTTGCATAAAAGAATAAATCATTACATACATAGAGTTATGTAAAAGTAATGATAGAATAAAAGCGGGTAGGTTTCTATGTAATAAACGCGTAATTAAAATATATCATAAAAGTATCTATGTAATAATTTTCAGAAAATTAACAACTGAAAAACGGTAGTTAATTTCAATATATGAAGATTGAAATATTCCAGTTTCATCAAAAAGATTTTATAATCCCTTTCTTCTAAGAGCTTTCGGTTAATATTAACTTTAATTTTACTTACACAACAGAATCTCGTTATCAAGATGTTTCACGATAGAACTTCAGAAATTGCAAGGAGAAGACGGTGTATAAATAAATTATTCTAGGGGAAGGTCGCATTGCGTAATTTTCGAATAATGTCGCGCGCATCAAATGCATCATTAATAAACAAGTAACCTATTTATGCGGCTATGCAAATATATATCCGCGCGTCAAGTTCCATCATGCGTGTCGTGCCGTATTCGAGAACAAATCTGTTGGAATTATGATAAAGCAGAATATCGATCCCCTCAGGCACTGTCGATAACGATTTAAGCGGCATATGCAAGGGGAACTTACACGCACGCAATATCGCTCCTCATTAAGACATTTGCATTAGCCTAAGCTATTCTTGTTTCGGAAATTACCGTTTGGGCGGGGAGATCTCCCGTATAATACGCAATTTGTTCGTTGATCTCTCGCGTTAGCGGATTACATTAGCGCCCTGGAGATCGCTTAATCGTTTAATCATCGTTTACGAAAGCTTGCCTGCCGAAGGAACTTTGCGCGACGCATGCATAATAATGGGAGTGCGAACATTTTCAGGTCGAACCGCACTACGATCAGAGATTACTTGTCGAATTTGGTTCGAAATTGATATATTATACATGTTGTTAAAGATAACAATACGTACTTTAAGGCATGTATAAAAACCACGCTATTATTAATGCAATTAAAAGACTTTTAAATTTTATCTCCTATATATATATAATATCTTCTATAAAATAGATTTTAAAAGTGATAGATAAAAATATATTCTATCACTTTTAAAATTTACTTTAAAATCTGTGTTCTTCCTAAAATAGGAATTTCCCTAAAATATAATGATTTTAAAATTCATATGGACAGGTAGTATAGTTGATACCATAGTTGATGTTTTTATTTACTTTGAAATCAGAGAGTATTGCATTGCGGTGTTATCTGACATTATGATGTGTAATTTGTCATTTATATTCGCACAATGTATTACTATATAACCGATAATATTACAGTACGTTATATACAGTACAGTTAATATTGGTTTTTGAAATCAGTCTCATGGAATAACTGCGTTATGTTAATCAATTTCACAGTATTATTGCAGGAACATCGTATTATGTAACACATGAACGCATGCTTTGTTGTAAATATTTATTCCAATTCGAATTCTATAGACAACTGGAAGTCTCACGCAAATTCCCTTTTTAATTAAGTTTATCAAACTCGTCTGATTATGTAACGCTTGTGTTCGTGAATGTACGATATGAGGAAATTGAGCTCCATGTGTGAGCGGCATCGTTTTTCTTTAGCACGGTTTCGCGTTTGTCACTCGCTTTGGGACGACCGAAGTCGTCGTTGCTGTTATCGTCGTCTGAACTCTCAAAGCTATTTCCACTTTGACCCTCTTGTTTCCCCGCACTCGAACTTTCCGGTATTATAGCTTCACGTCACGAAAACGTAGCGCGTAGCGAAATAATTTAGCGAACGAAGAAAATATCCTTCTGTCTGCGGAAATGAGATATTTTCTCTTTGCAGAGACTTCCGAGCTCGTTGGAAAATATCCGGCGCCACATTGTCCACAATGTTCCATTTTCGTCATCCCGACAAAACGGTTGCACTCGAAATCGGACGTGAAAAAAATTGTGTCGTACACATGCACATAGTACCGGTGGTGCTTTCTCGCCTGAGGAATTTCGGTTAATTGAAGTCACCGTAATAGTGAGCGCACCCATTATCGTTTACCAGGTCTATTTGTGGGTTTGGCGAAGCATACCGCGCGATGAATACCTGTATGCTGAATTCGTCGTTAAGCCAACGATAGTTAAAAATCATTAAAGATCTTATACGTATATTTTCTATTACAATTGATATTTATTATATCTTATAAGAATGAGAAAATAATTTTGTATATATATGTATATTATTATAAAAAGTATCAATAGGAATTGTATTATGTATGATACGCACAGTTCTCTGCACTCTTTTCTTATTAATTAAAAATCTAAGTATAATTTTTAAAATTACTAAATTTCAAAACTTTTTAAATAAAAAATTTCTAAACTTAGAAATCTTACGATTACAAATTTTCCAAATTAATATTTTTTAATTTCTAAGATTTAAAATATAAAGATATATATAGATTTACATTTTAGAATTTAAAACTTTATATTTTAAAACTTAATTTTTTAATTTAGTTTTTAAAATTTAAAATTTCTCATTCTGAATTTTACATATTTTTTGTGAAAGTGGATAAAGTATAAAATATGCATATATTAGAATATTTTTTTTCTTCAAAAATAAAATGTGGATGTTTAAAAATATATGTGAATTTCTTAGAGAGAGTATAATAAAAAATATATTTTAAAAAGAAATATCCTAAATACATTATTTTATTTAAATATTATGTATTTTTATTTAAAAAATGACAGTACAGAATATACAATATCTTTATAATTTCATAATTCTGTCTAAAAGATCTTTTTAAATAAAAGATAAGATTCTCTGAGAATAAGAATTACGGTTCGTATTGAATTTTCATTGTTCTTTCGCTGCGTACAATCACTTGAAACAATTGCGAACTTCAATAATCGCTGACCGCGACGATTATTGATTTGAGAGTGGGTGAAAGAGTTAAGACTCGATGCTCATTAAAAATTTAAGGTAGACTAAGTACTACTTCAATCCTTGTGGTACCATAGATCGGTGCACATATGGCGCAGGTGCGCGGCAGTACTATACCGAGTATTACGGATTAATGCGAATATCGTGATCTGTATTCTCGTGCCTTTTACTGTCAACATCGTTCCGTAAACTCACTGTCATAAATCGAAAAGGATTTAAAGAAACATTATTTGCCCAAAAAAGTGGATGTAGTTCAGGAAAAAAAATTGAAATTTCTCACATTCAGCGCTCCGCACATTGGCACATTTTATGTCGATATGAGAATACCTCGGCACTTTTGCAATTATCTCGTGTTACAAGCCAAGATAAACATCGCTGGGTATCATCCACCGCATTTGCATTTTTGCTCGTCGACAAGTAACCTTGCATCACTTTTGCTCAAAGACGACTTTTATCCCCGATTACGGTGAAACTAACGACAGCGAAAATTGTGCTCGACTTCGTCCGCGAACGATATCAATATCAGCGTATGAAAATTTCAAAAATTGCTCTGTGTAAATTGCAGCTGATAACACGCAATAATATAGGATGAGACTGTACGAGCACTTTTCCATTACAATCACGTGATGAGTTTTTCAAAGTAAAATAAAGTAAAAAAAAAAGAAATATTGAGAAGGACGATTGCGATGGAGAAAATGGGGACAGTTTTGAAACGTTGTGCGAATTTATTTTACGTAACATACAATTTTCTAAGAAATTGCCGTTTTCATGTTTGATTGACATATATTGAAAGATATTCATAGAAATGTATTTACCCATATTCTCTCAAATTATTATGCATTTCAAAGTCAGAATAAGATCGGCTTGTCCGAAGAAAAATAGCTTTAGAAAGTTGTATGCGCTTAAATTTTATTTGATGGGATTTATTTCGTAGAAATTGTTTGTCTTGTGCATTTTGATCGATATATTTATCGATGGATATTCATCATATAAACGATTTAATTTGAAAAAGAGTGATTTGATATCTTGATTTAAGATATCGAAATTGAATAATTGGCAATAAAATTTAAAGAAGAAAATATGATATGCAAATTGAATTTCTTAACAGAGATTTATGTCATATATTTTAAAATTTTTAATCGATAAAGAAACGATGAAGAAACAAGTTTTGCGTATTTTTAATCTTTTTATTTTTATTATATATAAGCAAGAGGAAAACAGCTCCTTTATAAATGAATTTTTAAAATATTACTGAAGCTATATGTATTATATATATGTATGTATGAATATACACATATAGGGTAAATCGAGATAAGATGCCAGTAGTCGAAGATGCCGCTTTGTTTTATTTCATTCATTATCCGATAGGTATATTCCAATTTTCAGTTATTAATGTAAAATTGTTAATATAACGAGTGACGCAAGCTTCCTCAGTTTGATTGCGTAAAATTTTCGAAAAATCTAGAAAGATTTGTTCAAATCAAGTAGTGAATAGGCTTCTTACAATATCGTACTCTTATTTGTTAAGATCTTACATAATTTTCTTTCATTGAAAGTTCATTGAATTTATTTAACATATGTATCTTGAAATCACATGAATAGGCTACCTTATGACCCCAATAGTCGTTTCTTCTATGTCGTCAGTGTGTCAAAAGTCAGTCGTGACTCGTTTCCTCGCCAAATACTATTGTGTGATGGATTCTTTTATTTACACGAATACTGACGTACAATTTTTGTATTCTTATTAGATTATATTGTATTCTTATTTATTTTCTCTTAAAATATCAAGAATGTTATATTCGGTAAATGTATATCTAAAAAATATTAATTTTTTTGATAGATTATGTCTTATATTAAAAAAAAACAAATCTGATCAAATCAATTAGACCGAAGAAAACCTCCTTCTTATATCAAAAGATATAAAGAAGATGAGAAAATAATAATTATTTACTCATAATTTCGAAAAATGTAAAAAAAAATATATTTACCAATTGTTAATAGGAAATATAAATCAATGTTTTTGTATGAATTATAAATTTTATTTTATTTATTGAGTGCATGTTTCTCACAATACTTGCATCGTTTGCTATTATAGGCATCTATCTAAGGTATCCTATTGTATAAGAGCTTATCCTAGAGGTATAAGATTGCCAGTTTTGCAGGAGTAAACAAATATAATCTCAAGTTACACTTTACCATAACTTTTAAGAGTAGTTATTTTTGGCGCTGTATGAAAGCTCAAGTATCATTTCGCAAAAACTTGCAAAAATAAAGCGTTTGGCTGTTGGTTTGTTCATATTTCTATAAGATATCTTCTCCCTAACCTACTTTATGCGCGCGCGCGCGCGTGTATGTGTGTGGTGAGTGAGTGTGTGTATACAATATATGTACATTTTTTAACGCGAAGTTTCAATATAAGAATAAGAGGTATAAAAGAAGAAACTATGTATCTCCTTTTATATACACAAAGAAATGAAATTTGTCGATCGATATCAGAACTAAAATATAAGCAACAATAAGTCATCTATCATAATAATAATTCGAGCTAATTTGTCAGTAGGAATGTACGCGATCGATGTTGTTTAATGATTCAGCATAAACTTTCTCGCTCGAGAGCGCGCATTGCAAGGACGGTATGGGCGGGCGAGGGACGCGGGTAAAAGCCTTTAAATACCCAGTTACCTGGATGAACTGTATCCAATAACAAAATGTTGTTAGCACGTGTTTCCAGGAAAAAGAGGTTGATTATGAGAGAAAAAGGTGAGATGACATAAATGCAATAGAAATGGAGTATTCCACGTTATACAGTGAAACGGTATTTAGTCAGGAGTTGACCTGAATTCAGGTGGGGTGAATCAATATCCTGCTTGCCTGTCTGCCTGCCTGCCTGGCTGCCTGCCTGGCTGGCTGGCTGGCTGGCTGGCTGGCCGCGTGCTCTGTTCGCTTCGTAGTTACCGTAGCAACCAGGCTACTTCCTTTATTAAAATATGACCCATGTCGTTCTCTGAATACCATCGTGTCGCACATAGATGGTTACACGACGATTAGACAAGATGACCGGAATTATCTTTGAAAGCACGCGGAACATGGTGATTTCCCGGTCAAACTGCATTACGATCGACTTGTCCGATGGTGCAGGCTAAAGTGTAATAACCTTCGTGACTCCAAGGATGCCCTTGAATCTCGCAGGTTCGATGAACCCGATCGCCCAGTGTCACGCGAGCTATAAACTTGCTCTAGAGCAGCTCTCATGTTTGCTCCTATCTTTTCAAAAATTTGTCAATGAATATTGAATTGACGATCGACAAAGGAAATGTGATTGAAATTATGAAAACTGAATTTTTCCTTTTTATATTATTATATATTATTTTATATATTATTATAGTTATCTTCTTTATGTCTTTGTTCGTGGCTCAATTAGAATGATATTGAAATTATACTGACGAACGAGAAATGACAGAGATATTATATTAATAAGATTCTTAATGACGCTATCGTTTGAGAAGACAAAAAGCAATTAGCGCCTTTCGTAAGTGCTATCGTAAATAAAAAAATAAATTCAATACAACTGTGACAGTAAATAAAATATTAATTAATTATCTTTGCTATACTTTAAAATTGTTTAAGCAATTGAGTATCTACTAGACATTTTGAAATTTGTTCAAATTTTTGTCACATGTTCAGCATACAAAGATGATCTCAAAATTCATTTTTTTAAATGTAAAAACTTCTAATTATGTACTGGAAAATATCGCGTAGTTTGCATTTATCTAATCTTACTAATGTTACAATTATCCTTTTTTGATCTAACTTTAATTGCAATCGCTCTTTTAGAGGTTGCTATTATTATTTCGGGTAGAGACACCTTTAATCTTTAAACGGTCGGCTAAAAATAGAAACAGCCATCGCTATATTAGCCATGGCATCGGTCTTTGTTTACGTAGCGATTAATGTCGCTTCATCGAATTTGTCGCGTTTCCGCCGCGGATTGCCAGACCAGGCGGCAACGATATTTGGCCGCGCCGATGAACCGACTAAACATCCAGGTCAGCACACGTGATAGCCTCGAGAGATCGTTTGACGAGAGAGTGAGAGAGAGAGGTGCTGCTATACATACTCTAAAATCTGCTACGAGGTAAAGATCTATTTATACCACGGTAACGAGCTCTTGTATGCGGGGTTGTGTTCCTGCGAAACAGAGCTCGCGGAATTTCCTCGAGAATGCGCAATGTTCATCGGAGATATTCGAATTTGTACGGTCGAACGACAGGACAACACCAAAACACTCACTCTACCGTGCATATGCTTGAAACGAAACGGCCGCGAGATGCGGCTAGATCAACAGAATAATATATTTTACATAGTCACATTACATTAGTGTTTCAGAAAGTTGCAAAGGCACTTCTTACGAGAACACATCTTTATGACCAAACATGAATTGGAGAAATAAACAAGATGATTTATTCATCTTGCATTTCTTTTTCCAAATGCAAACATACAATGATTTGGAGAGATACTTGGAATTTTTTTATTTCTGATACTTTAAATCTCATCTTCAGTCGTTCAATGTCTTGGAATCTTTTATCATAGATTTATCGAGCATTAAAGGTCGACAAAATCTCTACTATTCGGCAAAGTATAATTTCGTATTCTTACTCACGACTTACTTGTGACTTAGTTTGCGAGTACATAAATCGAATGAATAAACTCTCTTGAATTTCCAACATATTTCTACACGGTTCAGAAGATACTTGCCCTAATCTGATTTTATCGTCGTCTTATACATGAATGAAATGGAGGGTTCACAAGTTTCTATAATGAAGTGACAGTTCAGAGATCGAGGTCGATAGGTCAGGCAAGTGACAAAGACCGATAGCCTCGAATTCAGCGGAGTAATAGGCTTGCCAACCCTCCTACTTCCAACTGCTAATTAATCTTGATCCCTTCATCCGTTGCTTTGGTATCACATTGATTACCAAGGAGGGATGAAAAAGGTCAGAGTGATGAATTTTTTAGATGACATATTCGCAGAAAGATACAGGATAACGAGAATAAGTGGTTTTAATTAATTCTGCGACAAATTCAACGTGAATATTTAGTACCTTGGCGTGATACATTAAGTAAAAAGTGTCCCGCATACAAACTTCATCCCCTTAATATTTTATACAGAGTGCTCCAGTCTTCCCGCTAATGACGGATTCCTTGACTAAACTGGGGACAAGAATTCTCGTAACAAAATGTCGAGAATTTAATGGCTTTTGTGTCGTGAGCGATTGAGAGTAAATTGCTTTTCGCCAACTACAGAATACAAATTGACAACAAAACTTTATATTCTTCATTTAATTCCTCCGGGATAAACTTTACATTAATTTGGGATTTTAATTTGGTTATTAATTCCCAAGTTGTTTAATGTCGAGCATTAGAAAGTTATGACAAATTTCTCTTGACATTCTCGTTAAGGTAAAAGTCGATTTTTAGTTTATCAAATATTAAATGGTCAGTCTCGCTAAAATGAGAAAAATTAAACTTATTTTTCTTCTTTATATTTTATTTATTTTTATCTTAAAACTTAACAATTTGTAGTATATGTATATAAATTTAATAATATAAAGATAATAGATATCTCTGTGCTGATATTCAATACAATTCTCAGCACAATTTGATATTTTGATAAAAAATCGAAATCTTATCTATAATGAGATACATCATTATACCATGTCGTTTATATGGCATACGTTTACCGATTTAAACCATCTCCGACGGCCATTAAACTTCTGCCAAGTCGAGGCACGTAATACTCTAATTCACATAGAAGTTTGAAGTTGCCAACAAGAAGTTATATGATTATGCGGGTTCATATGTTAAATATATGGGTAATGTGAATCGTCGACCAATCGATTTTCCAGTTTACAAATTCTTTCTTAGCCATTATGCGCGGCGATTACTTAGCTATGCGAATATTAGTCTTCTGGAAAGGACGCGGATAAAGAATCCGGAAAGACACGCTAGGGAAAACGTGAAAAAAGCGCAGGCAATTCTTTGTGTGTGCGTCTCTGAACATTAAGTTTGTAGACATTTTTCTTTCCCGCTAAGCTAGAAGCCCTGGAAACGCGATAAAATACGCGGTTATTTCCTTAACTTCCTACTAGACTTTATGCGCGTCTCGTTCGATACCGCATAAACGATTTATTTCTCTTATTACATCTTAGATGTTTCTTTTATTAAAAAAGAAAATGTGAAATGATATTTTGAACGAATAGAAAGTTTATTGAGAGAAGTTTCGAGATTAAGATCTTGATTATTTCAGTCGATGAGTTTTAATTTTTTCCAGTTATTTTAAAAATGAGATAAGATTGATCGAGTTAGATAAATTTAAATAAATTTTGCTTGTAAATTTGTGATTTCACTGGGCCACGTGTAGAATCATGCACTTACCCGTCTGGACGAGCTTGAGCGTGACGCCATTGTGCTGCTTGAGCGACTCGTTGAGATTCGGCTGCGTGAGGTCTTTGAGGGGATGGTTGGCGGCTTCTTCGGAGCCGGAGGCACGATTATTTTGCATATTCTTGGCGTGCTGTTCCTCGTTTCGTCGTCCTTCTTTCTTACCGGCGTCGTCGCCGTTGTCGTTACGCACGATTTGTCTCCTGGCCGCCGTCTGATTAATCTCTCGCTTTTTTTCCTTGCGCTTGCGGACGTCGTTCGTGACGACTATTCGCTGCTGCTGATAATACTGCGACTGCGATTGCTGCTGATAATGCTGCTGATTTGTCTTCTTGTAATCGACGCTTACCGTTGCGTCGTTGACAGTCAATGGCACGGACTCCCGAATCGGATTTTCATAGATACGCAGGAGCTCGTCCGCCGGATAGAAGACGTACATGCCCAGAAATCGTCGCTCGCGTAGCCGTTATCGCTACTGTTGCTGTACCGTTGGCCGCGTTCGTGACCGCTGGCGTAACCGACGCCGTTGCGGATTCCGCTATTGCACCCGTTGCCGCTGCTGCCGCCGCACTTCTCGAATCCGCGCGAGCCAACATCGCTGTCCAACGATACATCCTCGGTGATGCTGCGTGCGGGAATAATATCGGCGCCAGCCGCCGTCAAGAGACGCATGATTTTTATTCTTCCCGATTATTAAAATGCCGCCCCCGCGATGTATCGCCGGGTGCCGCGCGTGCGACACAACGCCGTCGCCTCGTTATCGCCGTCGTTGTTTTTCCGCCACGCCAACGCGCCGTCGATGCACTGCAAACGGCCAGGAATAATCGATTTTCGATCACGTTTTTCTGATTCATCGTGTATAATCCCTCATGCCGTACGAAAAGCACGGATTCTGAAAAAATTGTCGATAGCTTTCTCTCTCCTATTTCCTATGTCCTTTAAATTATTTACTTGTTGTTTCGGAGCAGTGTATATAAATTATTGATTTAACATAAATAGAAATGAAATGAAATTTCTTTCCGCTAGATTATTTTCAGTATAAAAATGTACGACAGTCAAGTATTTAAAAATCACAAACTAAAAGGAAATAGGCCAAATGTAAAGATGTGTGTCATGTGATAGGAGAATTTAATTATAGTTATGTTAAAATGTTCTTTTGTGTGCTGATGAAGACTCCGTGAAGTCGAAACGTACTTGTTTTTATCTATAATAAAATCGTTATATTTAATTTATAATTTCAATGTCATCTAATTGTTAGCTTGTTCTTTACATATTTGGCCTATTTATCCTCTAGTTTGTTATTATATATAATATAACGAGCGTATTATATTTTTTAATATTTAAAAATGAATTAAAGAAAAGATGCTTTTCGAATCTTGATAGTTTAATGATATTTAATAATATGTTCACTTATTCAAGCATTTAAGTATTTCATTTAAAAAAATCAATTTGTCGATTTATTGTTTATATAACTACCGTGTAAAAACGAAAAAAGAAATGTTTGTCAATTTGTTTTATGATCGACTAAATCGATTATTCGGATTGGCCATTCTTACACAGTATGTTTTATTGGCAATTGTTCTTGACGAGCTGAGTGAGATTTAAGGGACTATGTCGTCGGTAATATCCGAGGCTTCTTGAGCTGAAACAGAAGAATTTGTAATGAAGAGAGATTAGTTCGAGATCCATTTGCTTTTACGTGATTGCATTTTTTTTACTTAGTTACACTTACTAATTACTTAGTTTTTTTTTTTTTTTTTTTTACAGAAAGGTAAGTAACAACAAAAATAATAACAATATAACTGCTCAAGATAAGGAAAAATCTTATACTTTATATGTCTAATTTTAAATTACTTTTTTAACATTATAAAATGTTCAAAAGTGATGATAAACATCTTTAAGAATACATTTCTCTCAAAGAAACTTTACTAAAAAATGAAGGGAAAGTGGTTGGCTTTTTTAATGAAATTTCCGAGTTTTAGAAACTTACTCGAAAGGAATAAACAAACTTTCTTCATCTTAATTGAGTTTGAAAAAAACATTTTTTAGCCTTTTTTCTTTATTACTTAGTTTGAGATTATATATTTTTGTTCAAATTAAAACACAATTTTAAACGTGATAAATAAATCGCTGGTATGACGTTAATTTTTTCTGAAAAATTTGGGACACAGACGCACACATAATTTATGAGAGAATAAACCAACTTTTTCATTGTTTTGATGAGCAGAAGTAGGTCTTGAAAATGTTTAACGTTCGCCTCTTTTTATCTTTCTTTTTCTCCTTTATTACTTCAACCTTTATTATTTCAAAACATATCTCTGCTCTGATCTGAACGCAGACGTCTGACAGAAATCGTACGACAATTCGCAAGAACTGTGTATATACCCATATTCCCCGGAGTTTGCAATTCTAAAAACAGCAGTAACGGAGTTTAACTTTTGAAAGGTAATGCGACACGTGTAGTGCCTGTAAAATTTATCTCATGTATTCGCACGTGCGAACTGAAATGGATTCTTAGGAGCTATAAAAATACTTTGATGAATTCTTTCTCATCCCGCGATGATCGTGTCGCAAATCCTCCCGATGTATTAATCTATATTGCATGATTCACGGATTACCGCGTGTTACATAAATATCACGCGGCAGTTTACATACACTTTTCGATGGGAATCGACGCACGTGCCCTGCGAAGGAACATATCAATCAATCGTGACACTCGGAAATCCACCCTGGCCGATAGTCACGTACCGGGATAACTCGTTTAGCTTATTTGTGGAAATACATAAGTGTGTTTAGCAACATGTTTGCGAGATATGTAAAATTTTGTGGATTATAGATTACTATTCTCTCTTTTCCATTTCAGTTTGTACATAGAAGAGATTGCAAATTGTGGAAAAATCTTTTATTTTATCTGTAATAGGTTGAGACTAATCTAGTAACAAAGTCAACATCGCGATTTTATTTCTGCAAACATTTGGTTTTCGGTCTGTAAAGTTACATTTTTAAATTCAGTGGGTAACAATTTTGTAAAAATTCAGAACTATGTCAAATTCAGACCTCAAGAAATAGGATAGTAATATGGGATTAGCAGAAAAGTTTGATAAAACTTCTATGAAGCTTTTTGTTCAATGCATATAAGAAAGGTTACAAGATGAAAAAAACAACGATACTTTCTTTGATTGTAGAAATAATTATTTCTAATGCATCTGTAATTTTTAGAAATGTATAATAGAGATTAATGGAATGAATTAAAAAGTATAATACTTAATTTACTGCTTGGCTTGAAACTCTCTGTAACTGTGAGAAAACATAGAGTTATACATGGGAATAGCCGGAAATAGCAATATCATATGTGTAAGTTCTCGTATTATAACCTTTGCCATATTTGAACTTTACGTAAATATTCTAGAAACTGCGGAAACTGCACTAAAAGCAAGTACCTTATTGTAAATATTGAATATAATTTAGTTTTAATTTAGCAAAGATTATTCAGTCATACTCAACTTATTATGAAAAATAAGCTGATTTCGTATCTTGTAAAAGTTTTGTGATGTGAAAAACAATCATGTCCATTCTTTTCAGAGTTTTTTGTAAAATTGACCGGGAGATACCAAGTACAAAGGTCGACAGAATGTTGTTAAATATTTGTGGCAAATTACTGTTAAAGCTCATATATATTAAATTTTAATAGTAATTCCCATTTTACCGTCATCTCCTCTAATCAAATTATTTATATTGTGTGTGTGTGTGTGTGTGTGTGTGTGTGTGTGTGTGTGTGTGCGTGCGTGCGTGTGCGTGTGCTGTGTGTGGGCGCGCGTGTGTGTATTGATACAATATTAGGAGAATCGGAAGGTCTTTGCGTTTTTTCAATGTTTTATTTTAAAACATCTAACGATAATCAATCTATCACATAATCTCCCGCATTATCTATGACATTTTGCCCTTTTAAAACTTTTCCATTCCTTCTTCAACCGTTCTCAAAATATCATTGTCTGCTACCGAAGATCGAACTAGATCTCTTCTTGTCTTTCAGATTGAAATCACTACAAAATTTGATAATGAAATTTGATTACATTTGCACTTTCCTTACTTACTCACTTTTTCTGGATAAAGGAAATTAATGTTATTGACAGTTGTTTGATGAACTTTATACAACATACCTACGGCGCACAGTGGGGCCAAATGAAAATTTACTATTCAAAACTTCCTAGAGACCTCAATTTTGATCATATCGAGACAAATTTTTTTTTTAAATAAACGTCGAGTATTAGCGAAAAAAACTGTCGAGGCCGATTTTGTAAAAAAGTTGTGTATTTTTTGCAAGAATTAATGCAATATCCGTGAAATACCAAATGAGTGACGAAAATCTCTGAGTACAGAACTGAATCACACTAAAATGAACGTAAACCAACTTAAAATATTGGTTACTGAATATAAAATTAAATCCCGAATGGTGACCTGCCATTTCAATTGTTTAAACAAAAATTTTAAAAATTATTTTACAAATTATTGACATTTTTTTCGAAAAATTGTCTATGTTATTCGACTGTAATGACAAAATTGTTAGGATTTTCTTTATAACTTTTTTTTATTCACGTCATATTTCAGTTGCAAAAGCGTTATAAACAAATAAAATATGTGATAAGATTTTGGCTAAAGCTTCTTTTAACCTATTAAAAACGTAAGATCGCACAGCTTAGGTGTAGGTAAATTAATATACACACTCCTTTTCTTATACTTAAAGAACAATATGACTACAAAATACTTGAAAAACTAAATTGTTTATAAATAAAAGTTGTTTAAAATTATTGCGGAATTCAATTTTTTGTGAATGTCACTATGATATTCGATTGTAGAAGGAAAAACTCTTGATTCAGAAGCTGAAAATTTGCTGATTAAGTAGTCATGAAATTTTTTCGAAAAAAAATGTCAATAATTTGTTTAAACAATTTTTGTTTAAACAATTGAAATGGCAGGTCACCATTCGGAATTTAATTTTATATTCAGTAACCAATATTTTAAGTTGGTTTACGTTCATTTCAGTGTGATTCAGTTCACAACTCAGAGGTTTTCGTCACTCATTTGGTACGTCACTCATTTGGTTTCACGGATATTACATTAATTCTTGCAAAAAATACACAACTTTTTTACAAAATCGGCCTCGACAGTTTTTTTCGCTAATACTTGACGTTTATTTAAAAAAAAAATTTGTCTCGATATGATCAAAATTGAGGTCTTTAGGAAGTTTTGAATAGTAAATTTTCATTTGGCCCCACTGTGCGGCGTCTTAAAAATTCTTTATTTGGTTGGCCATCAAAGATCCAGGTCTGACCGCGTTTAGATGAATTTTTACCATTATGTAATTTACGGTAAAAAAGAATGTAATATTTATGTTCTTTATTTGGTTCAAAGGTTGCCATTTTTACTACATCTAACAATTTGAATATTTTTTAATTTATTTGAAATTTCAAATAAATGCTTTTATAGCAATTGGCACAGTTAAAAAGAAAGAATTTCATGGTTTCATTCTCTTTAAAATATAATGTGACATTTTTCCTCTAATTTCAAGTTATTTAATTTCACTTTATGCAATGGGATTTTTATTTGAACATTGATTACGTCTATATTCAAAATTGAAAATTAAACGACTATTAGATATAGAAAAAATGTCCAGCCCCATTTTTATTACAGAAAAATTGACTTTAAATTGAAGGTGTGTGCGTGCAGGAAAATAAAGAATAGAGGGTATGCGTTTTTGATTTAAATTAAAATTTAGCTCAACGGCCATGTGGTTTCATTTTTTCGAGTAAATATGCCTAAAGCTTGTGTGTATTTTAATTCAATATCATCGATACGGACGGGGCAGGCAGATCGAATTTGCATCCAGGGGAGCAGATGGAGAATATGTACATGTACACACATATATATAGGGTAGATAATTAATTTCGTTATAATGGACGGTCGCGCTAATGACACTTTAAAATCACTCTTGGCACGGTATAAATTAATACCTCCATTCTTTCAAGGACCGCGCGCAACGCGCGGTGACGCTAATCATATTTTTGTGTCATAATGCACGGCCTGCGTTTAAGCGCTCGTGGACTAAATCATCTTTTTTCGACCGTTAAAAGCGCGGAAATCCCGTTATGGAACGGGATCATGTCATTCTCGCTGTGGCATATCCTCCTCAAATTCAACTGAAACACTGAAGTGCCTTCCGTTTTAGAAGAAGTTGCCGTAAGCGAGTTCCGTAAGCTTTTCCGCAAAGCTTTTTGAAACTCTTTAAATCGAGATTCTTTAAGTCGAAAGAAATAATAATTCTCGCACATCTTTTCATAGAGTTTTTAACACATCGTTTGGTTTCTTAAAGATTATTTTTTTCAACGTGACGAAATCATCGGGCGGAATAATAGTCCAAGACGATAAAAATAAAATAGCATTCTAAAGTGATTTTTGTGTACCATCGTTAGATTGTTCACATAAAAAAACTTTAAAAAAATTGGAGGAAAAATATAATTAAAGAAGTAAATTTTATAAAATTAACTCGGTAGAAAAGATTTAGATTATTTAATAGAATTACATGAAAAGTGAAATGTAAATGTAAAAATGGATGTAAAAATTTTATGTTGATTTCTCTTGTTGATTTCTCTATTTGTAACAAGAAGACGTGACTTATGTAAGCGTAATTCATTCACGGAAATTTTATTAATTCTACACATAGTACTTGTACAATAAAATGTAAGATGCGATAAGATAATTTCGCGTACCTATATAGAAGAAACGTGAAAGAGATTGCTTAGACTTTCCATGCAAAATGTATGTACGGGATGTGTGCAGATCTCATTTACGAGAGGATGTAATATACGCAGAAAATTGCATTCAGGCTGATGAATCACGGGATTGCACCCGATATTAAAATTCGCATGCAGCACACGTGCATGGGAGCTCAATCCGTTTTTTCTTGTCATGGTGACAGCATATTGTAAGCTTTTTGAAATTATATCGCAAAGGTCGAAGAAAGAAACATGCTTTGGAGGTTGGTTCGCGAAATGCTGATTGAGAAAGCGGGCCGGAGAAACGCGAGGACTGTATAACAGAACACTAGCTGTACTACTTTAAATGACTCTCGTTAAGAGCAATGTAAATATGTCTCCTGGAGGATTGGAGATTTGTCGTAATTCTTCGGAACACAAATTTCGCGAGATTATTTACACTCGAATGCTTTTCTAGATGTCGTCTTTATGACGTCAAACTTACGGAAAGAGCTCTGCCAGTGTTTGCAAGCTGTCTCATTAGCGACGGGAAATTCTTTGTTGATGCATACTATTCTCCAACTAACACAAAAATCCCCCCAAAAATATTTGAAGAAAATTCAAAAGACTCAGGAAATTTTTTAAAATACAATAAATCGATATCATTATCGAGTAATTATATGACTTATGTACACCATAACATTTAATTTTCATATACTTTAGTTGCTAACAAAAAGCTAGTTGAAAATATTTTTGTAATCATCTTTGAATTAATCATTTACCTTAAGTAAATAAAATAATGAATGAGCCGTTGGGCACATGATAGACGTATGAGTTGGCAAGAGTAAATTTGAATTGTTTCACGATAATATGTATTAATTATTGCACTCTTCTCACATAATTATTTTGTTATGACATGCTTTAGAGTCTCCGCTTCTCTTTAATAGAAAAAGTACTACGACGAAGTGGATGAATCTCATGTTGAGTATTGTTGCGAGTTCTTTTATTTTTTCAAAATGAAGGAATTATCACTTAAACTTGTTGTTTGACCATCGGTTTAAATTTAACTTCTAGTGGATTCACGAGGAGGACAAAAGGGGCTAATACGCGAAAGCATCGAATCACACACAAACCTCATCGATCGGCTCGAAATGTCGTCGTCGGAACACGATCGAAGCAACAAGCTATTTCGCGAGTTTCCATTGCGTGACGGAACAGAACGAGAGAGAGAGGGAGAGAGAGAGACAGAGAGAGGGACAAGGAGGAGACAGTTTGGAATCCACGAACTTGGCGTAATTACTGGGTCGAGTGGAGTGTGAAACGATGTAGGTGTATATCCACAGAAAGCTTTAGTCCCGATGTTTCCTCTGGAATTGGAGTGTTGCCAGAGTAACAGTGTTTCAATAACCATCTTTTGCTGTTACATAGCCTTTCAGAATGCCTTTCAATCCTCATCTTTCAAAATTGATGCATCCTCGTCCCGCGCGAGTACGGAGCATTAATTATTAAATATCATTCTCGTTTCACGTGTAGGAGGTATCCCAGATTTTTATCTTCTTGGTTCTCTTTGAATTCTCGCCTACTGATTTTTCCGCTTTTTCCGAGGAAAAATATTGAAGGATCCGCGCGATTTCTGTGTTAATAGCGATTTAAAACGAGGATTTTGGGAATTTAACGAAGTGTAAGCGGAAACCCGCATTTATTTGACTTCAAACAAAATGGACTTTCGATCATAAAATAATTTTACTGTTAAGCTTAATACCAAAATTATTGTTAAAACTACAAAAAAAATATCGAAGCAGATGAATTTAAAAATTAAAATTTTTGTGAAAAGGGAAAGGACTGAATGGTTGAATAAGTCTAAAATGTGTAAAGCGAAAATAAACGTTCGACATGTAATATCTTTGTTGGAGCAATACCATTAGCGAAATATGCGATTACATATTCACCGTGTCCACAGTCAGAGACAGTTATATATCTGTGTATTAATTAATTGTACTGAATTACTCAAAAGCGCAGCGGTTGCACGAGAATGCGACAATTACAAAACACGATGATCCTCCCTAGATTCCGAATATTGCACACACACATGCATTTTCTGCAGTACAATTAATATTTAAATTATATTTTGCACTGTGTGCTGTTTCACAATTGTGAATATATCATGACATTTAAGCGTTATTTTTTTTGCGTTTTCCATCTAATTATAAATAAATGCTGTTTCCACAAGCATCCTTAATTACCGTACCTGCTCTATTTTTAATAAGAAGTGCAGTGTCTGAATAGAGTCACGTAAAAAGCGGAGGACGAGAGATCTGGTCTTCTCCTCTTGACTATTACTGAGTTTTTCATCAGGCACGGGGAGCTCGAAAGATCGTGCCTGATAACTTCGGCCGTGAACCCAATTAATTGAACATCATCTTCGGCTGGCACCTCGTTTCGCTTCTGACTCCATTCAGGATTTCTAATAATTCTCGACAAAAAATCTGATTAGGCACCCTAGATATTTTTTACGAGCTCAACGTACAATGGCAGCGTATTTCTGCTTTGCGAATAATATCAAAATTAAGGAAAAATCGGCAGAGAAATTGATTATCGATTAGATTTGTGATTTTGACATTTATAACATACAAAAAATCGATAACATCGTTAGATATAAAGATTGTAATAATAAAAACACTGTCATTTTATCGCGGATCATTATTCTTATTTTAAAACGTTGTTTTTCTTCTATTCGCTAGAATTTACATGATTTATAAATTTAAAAAAAAACGAATAGCTCGTGGCGAGCTAATCCGTTTTGAGAAACTTTGAAATTTCTTGACTTGGTTATAATCTCATATCAAATTTACGGCCGCATGTTTCTGACTATTCCTCGCGTGTACAAAGGTAGGTAAACGGTTCTTCGTGAGAAGACAGAAAGAGAGCGGAAGGGTGAGCACGCGATCGACAAAAATATCTCGGTGGCGTCCAAAATAAAACGTGCGCCAGAAGGAGAGAGAGTAAAGAGACGGGACGTGACTTCGAACGACTCTCGATTCGTGCTCGTTGCGTATAATGCGAATTTTTTTATTACATCACGTTCGGCGCCGCGAGACATTGCGTCGCCAGATCGGGACAATAATGGTGAAACGGCGGTATACACACACACACACACAAATATATATATATATACGTATACGTTATTTATTTCCCGTCCACGATAACCACGCTTCAATGCGCGTTGTCGACGATGCCGAAAATACACGCGCTCAAGTGCTTGAGTGGGGTCAAGTATCAGAAAATTCGATATCGCAGCGAATAATCCGTGTGAAACGACATCGACGTCGGGACGAGCGCCAGCAGACGCCAGAGCGTTTTCCGTCATGTGGAAATACACGGGCTTTTGCGGACTGTGGCCGACGGTCGTTCTTGTCAGTGACCGACGGCTAAGAAAAGCTTCTGGCTTCGCGCGACCGTATATCGGGTGGCGCGATATTTCCACGAGTGTATGACCGCTTTATACCGCGCGATACTCTTAGTAAACTGAACAGACGAAATGCTATAAAAGCGTAAAATCGTGCACGACGCGGAAGCGATTTCCTTCCGACAACAAATTTTCTTCTGACAGAACGGCGAAATTTATAATGGCTTGAATGTATCTCGTTGCTAAACAAACAGACAGTATTGTACGACGGAAAAATAATCGACTTGGAGTAGAGCCATTGAGCTTCGAACGGCGGTTAGACAGCACTGATAAGTCATATATTTTATGGGACGTTTGATACATATACATGGCGTTCGTGATTTGTAGGAAATAAACTTTGTTGCTTTTTAGCGAAATCTCTCGTGACAAGCAAGAGTGATTTAAATAGAATTTTACTGACTTTGATATATAATCTTTTTTTTATATATAATATTTTTATTTGATATTACTTTTTTTATATGATTTTATTTGATATTATCCATTGTAGTGTTTAAACTCTCTATTATTAGTGCTATTAAAATAAAATAATAAAAATCCATTTTACTAGAAGGTTTAACGTATTGCCTACAATAATGACGCTCAGTTTCGAGCTTGTTTTATTACACGTTGATAAATAGCTTCATATTTTCTCGAGGTAACTTAATAAATTTCTCGGATGTAAAATATCAAATTATGTTGCTTCGGTTCTGATTTCGCTGAAGAACAGCGCGTTATACTTTCATGACGCAAAAGTCAGATAGGACTCAAAAGTTTCACGCTCAATTAGACTCTTCTGCGAATAGTGCACTTCAGAAACGTGTTAGCGGACTGCAAACTGCGCACGATTCAGCTCTCTTTTATTGCTGTAGTTCGTCCAGTAAGGCGCCGCTTCCAGAAGCGGATCCCCCATTCACATTGTAGCGAAATTCTGCGAGTCTTTCCTCGCCTCCGAAATACTCTTTTAGAATTATTCTCGTCCTTACTTTGACGTGACGCAGGTGGAAACTCACTTCCATATTTATAAAATTACCAACTAGCTTGTTTTTCAGACAAAAACGAGAACGTCGTTACTATTGTCGTCAAGAGTGTGTCAGACTGAATTACGTACTCGACGGTGTATTTTTCGAGCTGTACCTCCAAAAGGTTTCGAAAACCGAACGTTCGAGTCGAAAACGGAACGTTCATGTAGGGAGAGCATTGTAAATGGAAATGAGCCAGCTATAAGTATACCCATTCACTATGGTTGGAGGAAAACGAATATGGAAAACGAACAAATCCATATTCTTGACTCTCATGTTGAACTCAACATGTTGAATTTTGCAGATAATGCTTATCTATAAAATCACATATTTATAAAGTAAGAATTTTATGCATAATCCCCTCGGCTTATATATAAATATATATATATGAAAATAAATCCATGGAAATTACCTGCTGAATAAAAAGTATCTCAATCATTCTGTCGTCGAGCATATATTCCAAGAGTTACGACTTAAATGTTCTAATATATGTATATCCGATTTACCAATATTCAAATTCAGTGTACCCGAAGTAGATTATCCAGTTGCCCAAATTTTTTCAAGATTGAAAGGTATTGAGTAGCACATATATTTATTTTTATTTTATTACCACACGAAGCTTTTTTTATTTTAATTTTATTACATACAGTAAACCTTAGTATAATTGTGATTTTCTGTGATGTAATTAATTTCCTGCCGATCTTCCGTAATAATTAATTCAGTTCTGACTTAATTGAATTCATTGATTCGAACTCTTCGGATATTAGATCCGGGATTATCCGGGATAATAGATATTCGAATTTATGTAATCGGATATTAAAACAACTAGATATTTACAATCTTAATTCTTAATTCAGAATATTTCTATTTTTTTAACAACAACTGTGGATTATGATTTCACGATAGATTTTTTTCGAAAATAAAAAATTCTCACAGAATATGTAGGCGTGATGTAAGGATATGTAGGGATGTATAACTAATATTAAGGGCGGGGTTTGAACGTTTTCTTGAGGGAAGAACGAAGGGCGATCGCCCTTTGCAATGGTCATCTATGCCACAATTTGCAATTACAAGCGGCGAGAATGCCAAGAATGTTAGCCGTTTCTATACAGCTCCTACATCATGTATCTCAGTCACATATTGTGCATATCGATGTTAATTCTCTTGACGTTGCTGTTTACCAGACTAATTTCGAATCATTGAGAAGCACGAAATCGAGATATGCATGCATTATCGAGATATGCAGCTGTTTTTCAGAATTATTACTATTAATCAGTTACTATTAGAAAAAAATGTTGGACAAAATATGTTTGTTTTATTTCACATTGAAAACGTAATTGAAATTTTTATGAATAAAATTTTTAAATTCTCATATTTAAATATTCAAACTCAATAATAATAATAATAATAAATAATAATAATAATAATTATATTTATTTATTATATTTATTTATTAATAGAACTATTAGCATGTTTATCTGGCTCGGTTCTTTGCCCTTTGTTGTACTAAACTTACAGAACTTATAACATTATTATTTACTAATTATTTAATAATAACATTATTTAATAATAATAATAACATTATTTAATAATATTATTTAATAATAACATTATTTAATAATAAATCACAATTATAAACATAGAATTTATATTTTTTGCATGATATGTAATAAATAAAAGAACTTTTTCGATAGCACGAGGGAAAAAATACCGGAACTCTTCGAGATGAAAAATTTAAATTTATTTGCATATAGGCATGAATAAACTTTATATATTTTTTCATCCCTGAATTTAACATTCGTAGCCTGCAGGTAAAGCCCCTCCCCCCAGATCTTTCGGATCGCACTCACTGGTGATGGAGGGCGCCAATCCCGTGCGGCGAGGGGGTTGTAAGCCGAAGGGATGGCGACGATCCGGCGTGAAAATAAAATGCTCGTGACGCACGTAACGATCCGCACGTATTTGGGGATCTTGATGGATCTGACGCAGCTGATCGTGATAAAGCTAAAGGTGGTTCAAACAGTTGTTGGCAAGAATAAATTTGAAAGAGCGCGAACGTGCGCCCGATGCCAGGATGAAGCACGCATTGGAACCGAGTCAGGGAAGATACGAAAAGGTCAGCCGCGAAAAACGCACGCACGTACCTTGTACGTACGTAACATCGTTCCAATTTGTATCGCATTTGCATGATGCTTTTCTCGCCGCGGCTGAATTACCAGCTACCCACCTAACCTGTCCGAGCACGCAGAACGAGATTACTTCTTCGTGCGAACTGACGGAAACACGAAACTCGTGCATAAATTGAACATATATTTTCCCGTTCGGCCATGTTTCTAATATAACGTGCGCACGACAAATCGTCTTTGCACATCAGTTACCGCGTCTTGCAAATTGTACGCCACGCGTGCGCTCTGACCTACATGATTAAGAGGACAGATATAATTTAAATCGTAATGAGTTTTGTTACCGCGACTGTTTTGTGGATTTAGATGAAAAGTTGAAATATGAAGCAACGCTCTAAATTTGGAAACGAATATCAATTATTTTTGTCCGAAAATGACATCTACATACTTTAAGGGGGAACAATTGAATTTTCATCGGTTTTGCAAGAGTTGTTGTACCGGTGAACAATTTGCGTCGGTAATTTTAATTAAAATTTTATGAAAATACACAGACTTTGCAGGCTGATTGAAAAGTACTTGATTAATTAGAATGGCCCCTAAGGGACTCTTCGGGGCCATTCTAATTAAACGTATTGGTTGATCACGAATAATTAATCGAGGATCCATCTCTTTGTAGCTGGAGGAGGAAAATACAAGAATAAAACCCGATACTATTGATTTTCTCTTTATCCTCAATTTTCGATTGTTCGTCGATATACCTAAACCCACATAGTGAGATTTAATCGAAAGCAACTAAATATACTCAGAAATATACTCAGTACTCCATTAGACGATATCGTCGGCATTTTGCAATAAAATCCAGGAACGTTGAAGAATAATGGCGAAATAGAAACTCCGCATTCTCGCTCGCATTACTTCGGATAAAATTGCCACGAAGCCATTTGCAACCAAATATAATTCAATAAACGAGAAAAATATATACAATACATGCCATCCCCTCTATTTCACCTCGAGTTATTATCACTTGTAATCTGTTCACGAAATTACCTCTTACGGAGCGGAATGTTAAACGGCGATTCAACCACACTGTTCATTTTTCTTTCGAGGCCTCGTTATGTCGTTCTAGAAATATGTAAAGTACAGTGTGAGTCATTTAACTTGATTACCCCAAATTATTTATACACTGTTGGTTTCATGAAAAATTATTTTACAACAAAAGTTGTGTGTTAAAGAGAACATATAATATAGTTTAATTTGTTATCTTGCTTTTTTTATCGAGATACAAAGATCACTGCCACTTGTTATAATGGAATTATGCGATTCCTTTTACATAATATGATTCCGTATTAAGTATTAGGGTTAAAGAGTTAAGAAAAATCAATATACAGTTTGCGAGATATCTTATACTTTACTCCTGGTATATTTTGAAATATAAAATATAAGATAAAATATATCTCGCAAACTATTGATGTTTTGATAATCGTATTTTAATATTTCCATGCACAGAATAATGAGATAAATTAATTTGGTTAAAGAAAATGCGCAGTTGTTTTTAAAAAAGATATGTAATTACATTGCAAATTGCATAATTTTCTTTGAAAGCAAGGTAGCAAAAAAACAGATTACTATATTATGCGACCCTCTTTAATGTAATTTTTGTTTGAAATAACTTTTCATGAAATGAAAATGAACAGTTTAGTTACGAGTAGTTTGTGATAGTCAAGTTAAGTACTTTGTATATGTAGGTAAATACATGATAATCCATTTGAATTTGTTATTGCTTCCCCTCACGACCGTTTTCATAATCGGATAGCTTCTATTAATATTTTCGTTAGAGGAGGAACAGTTAAATGTATGCCAAAATAGAAATGTGGGGAACATGATTTTCGAAAAAAAAAAAACTACAACAATTTAGAATAAATCTTATGTAACTCGTGTCTATTTTATTGGAACGTATATATGAAGTGATACGATAATCGTGATATACGATATTAGAAAACTTTCGTAAGCGTAGTATGAATGAGCTTACGGAAGTGATAACGCTACTTTTCTTGTAAAATTACTCTGAGAAGATTTACAAGCAACAACGTGAGAATCTTGGTTACGTGCAAAAATAGAGAAAAACAGTTTTCGCGGCGTACGAAACACAAGAAGGCTATTTCGACGAGTGTAATGTCCGACGTTGGCCTCGGGAGGGGTTCGGAAATGGAACGACATCCGATAGCGAGCCGTCGGCCGTGAGAATCATTTTACCGTCGCGTTGTTCATTGAAGGTGGATAGGTAGGTAGGTAGGCAGAGCCAGACTTCGTCTTTCACACATCGGGCTCAGGAAAGGCGAGAGCTCTTATAAAGAACGGAATTGCTTTCTTGAGAAACATGCTCCGCTTCCGAGGCAAAGTATGTACGGAGCTTGAATTACTTTTAGCTGCAGATATATTCCTCAGAGGAATGATTTCTCCCGTGAGATATTCGTCTCCGTCTAAATTCATAATACCGAATGGGATGGCGACGTCTACGTGCACATTCTTTCCTCTCTTAAGAGATAAAGTAATATACGAAGTGATTCATATAACGTAAAATACAGCTTATTTTGTATTTCTCTTCTTTTTGGCTCTCTGTAATGAGAAAAGTAGAAACTCTTGTGCCATGTACAAAGTAATTACACGCGAAAATTGACAACACGTACTCTGTTTTACTTTGATGATTTATACTCCGCTACACTCCGTCAAATGGCTCACTTTTCGCATAATGATAATAGAACTTTATACACTTTTGAAATATATAAGTCGTCAATAAATTTGAAATATTCCATTAAGATTATGTCTATCACGAAAAAGGTATAATATACATGATAAAGGTATACAATGCTTTGATCTACATACTTCGTACCGAAGAGATAATTTCTTGCAACTTGATATTCCATTTTGGACTTTATCTAGACAGATTGATGAATTATTGAATGAATTATTGCTGTATAACGCCACTTACGAGAGCTGGCAGTGATGTACACTCGGTACTCGACGGACTTAAAAATGTTCGGACACGTGGCACGTATCGTCAAATGTAAGTGTATCAAGAGAAACGAAAGTCCACGTCGCGATCGTGAGCAAGAACAGTCTACATGTATATACAGTCGGTTTGCTATCGGGGCTACCGTAAGTGTGAAACGAGGTGATGTTACGTGAAGAAGATCGATGTTGAGTAAAATTTTCTTATAACCTCCGTTTTCACGAAAATTGGATAGAAATGCAATACCCATATCATGTTTCCTCTAAAGCTGTATATAACTTTCGATGACACTATGCTATTAATGGATTTGATTCGATAGTGTCCCTTTCTTTTGTCTTTTCGTGTCTCGACAGATAGAGAAAAATAATATTCTATTTAAGAAAACCAAAAGAATGATGTTGATATTTTGTTCTTTGTCGAAACTTGGATCTTTTATTCAACCTTCAATTATTTTGTAAAATAGAGCATTGAATTTTTTAGCTGTATTTTTATAGTCGTTATTGAGACCTTGAACGATTCACATTGCAATATAATTGTCAAAGTGCAAAAACGATTAAAAAATCAAGTTTTTTATTTTAGACATTTCAAAAACGAGATCCTATATGAATAAATTTTATGTTTAATAACTTAACTAAAGAGAAATATGTCATCTATAGGTTTGAGTTGAATCTTGATACCTAATAATAATATTTCTGTGTGAATTTTATATATTTTTAGCAACACAGTAAACTGTGCGTCGATTGTTTGTCGATTTTAAACACAGCCCTCCGTTGGAATAATAAATCCACGTATTTAAATCGATTTAACCTTTGAGGCTAATAAGTATCCTATTTGTAAAGAATTTATTGCGAAAAATATTATCTTCAGAGTTCGAATCAGAAATTCGATTGTTAGAGGTATAAATTTTTATACTATATCAATATGAATTTCATTAAATATATCATACTTAATATCAGTATAAGTTTTATGTTCTTATATTTTCTCGTATCTTATATTTTTTACTTTTTGATATGGTATTATTAGCTTTCTTATTTTATATGTAACCGTCAATAACTTTCTTTTTTATATGAAGAGGAATGAGAAAAGTTTGTGCGTGTAAAGTAAAAACGAGATTTTATTTTGTTGCCCAGCGAGAATTCATCCAATGAATTTATAATCTCCCATAGGATTTATTCGTGTGTACTATGATGAAAAAGATGAAGGAATTAATAATCAATGACATAGAAATATTTTTGCACATATATATTATGACAATCATATCTTCTCTCAAATAAAAATTGACTCGTTTAATTTTTAAATGAAATGTATTTCGCGTGTCGAGATGAGGGAAATTTTAACTATTTCTATTGTTACATCGGTATACAATAGCGTTCCGAACAGAATCACGTAGTTTGATATTTGTTATGTCGTGTAACGTGGCGTATATTATATGTTTGTCTCAGACGAGCTCTATTCTATGCATTTTGATGATTCGCCAGAGGATATTTTAATACGTAAACTGTAAGCGTCATTCGTGCGTCGCCCACTGAATTTATTTCAATCGTAATCATAGTTTTCGTTGTTACATAAATGTGAAGAAACTCTATGGCTAATTAACGCATGTTTCATACAAGTAAAGAAGTGCAAAGATTACACATCGTTAAATTAAATTAAAAATAATCGAACTATGAATTTCGCATTCAAGGAAGAAATTATTTTCACGTCACGATAATCACATACAAGTTCTTGCTGTAAATAATTTTATTTATATACATTTTCAAGATCTGGAAAAGTAGACAGTGATATGTTTATCAGTGATATGTTTAATTGAATATTTAACTTATTTGAACGCTAATGTTAAAGTACATTAAATGTACCTACGCGTAATTACTTCATTACTTTAAATTAATATTGAAACATCTTACACATCGAGAATGATTTAAAGCAGAAACCGCGCGAATGTTTCACTCAATAGTTCGCATTCGTGTTTCGCGAAAGTTAATAAAAATTTTTGATATTTGCTCCGTGATTCTTTCTTTAATGCTCTTTACTTGTGTTTAAAGACAATGGGAAAACCACGATGTGCCGCGCTATATGTACATTCTTGTGTTACGTGCACGGCATCGATAAGTCTTCCCTCTCGTTCCACTTTGAAATATTAATTTATGTGATATCCGTTGTGCGAACAAAGTCTGAAGTTGAACTTATGATTCACGACGTTGCTATCAACAATATCGAGAAGGTTTCTGCTTTGGTACTCGTTTCCTTGGAGACCGCATGAAACTACCTCAAGAAAATGGAGAAGTTAGGGAAACATCATTACATACTTTTCAACAGTACAGTGCTCCGTCTCTCAAACTTTTGATTTTTTAGTAAATAGATATTTAAGTAAGAACTCTCGATAACGAAATTAAACAAGTAACAAACAAAAGAGCAAGCATTGAGAGGCAATACGGTTATCGTTACGTAAGATATCCGTATAACACTCTGTAATTAATAATATAATATAATTAATAATATAATTATAATTAATAATATAATTATATATATCAAATGTTTTGCTCTCTAATGAACCACGATGAGTTGAGTACTTATATGTATTGAATGTAAAAATAGTGTATTTTGCACGAAGAAATTTTAGTGAAATTTTAGCTAATAATCTTAGCCTGAAGATTCCAAAAAATGTGAAAGTAAAAAATTATAAAACATCACAATAATAAGTCATATCTTAGAAGAAAGTCGATTGAATTAAATTAATGATAAAGTCAAAAGACAATTATGATATAAAACTGAAAACCAAATCGTCTAGCTATCAAGCAATAATTGAGGTGAATCTGACCTCAGTTATTGTTACATTCAATCTAGAAATAGCTCGTTAAAGAATATACAATTATTTTACTTGTTGCCACATTGCTGAAGTTGACTCAAAGTAGAGCCGAAACGTTCGATGTAAAATTATGTATCTGCTAATTGATGAATGTTATATAGATAACTTAAGCACTATATTGTACTCTCAATGCTTCCTTTTTTATTAATTGTTTAGTTCTTTTTTGCTCCTCTTTTCAGTTTTTTATTTTCTATTTGCCGTGTACTTTGCTTTTCGTACTTTTTTAAAAATTCTTTTCAATGGCAAACATATATTTTTCAGTAACTACTTTAAGAATGGTTTTACGAATTTTAAATAAGAGGAATTGAATTGTATGTTTTCCTTTATATTTAAATCAAAGACGAAACGTAAGATATTTTTAGAAAAGGTACAAACAATGTTGAATTTTATTTTGTTATAAAAAAAATACGCGCACGCGTATTTCTTGTAATGATAAAGCATACACGTATGCAACGTTGTCTTGAAAAGGAAAAATGTGGAGGGACATTTCTACGGTATACTTCACTAATAATCTCTTTTTCATCTACATATTTACTTACCCGATGCATAATCATGGTTTGTACTATTATTATCCGGCCAATTATCTGTCCAGCTCGTTTAGAATCGGCGGGAAACAGAAGAAAAGTATACAAACGGAACGAATTAAATACACACCGGGGGAGGTTCGCGTGGTGCGGAAGAGAGCGGGGTACGAGAGAATGCAAAAGTTTTCAAAGTTCGGCGAAGCGGTTTATAGCGGGGCACGCACTTGGAGCGAAAATCGATAGTAATGGGGCGAGAAAAGCGTAGTAAGCGCGAAAAAGGAAAGAGAGAGAAAAGGAGAGAGAAACGGAAATAAAAGTGGAAGGCCGAACACGAGAGGCACGCACGCACGCACGCACTAATAATGTTCGCCACCGGCGCACGCAACAGCCGGGGGCACGTCCTCGCGCCACAAAGGCCCGCGCAGCACTGACTCTTTCTACTGAGCGCTCTCTTCGCCGTGGCCCGCGACTCGATATGCGAGAGATCGGGGTGAGAGAGGACGGCGCACATACGGCGGAGCGAAACTGATAACCAAAGCTCGCTTTGGTGGATAAGCAGCTAATGAATCGGAATAATACGGATTATATCGTTTGTAATAAAACATAATGCAGTTTGCTAAAAATACATATTTTTTGTCTGAAAAGATTGACGTTGAATTTACGAAAAGATCCATTTATCACGAGGATTTTGGACGTACGGCGGTGATTTGCGTGAGAGGTGTGAAATCTCGATACAATGTACAATATACGCGAAATTATACGCGAAATTGGGCGTTTGAGAATTTACGATAATGAAATATAAATGTGTTCACGGTTTACTTGAACAGGTCGATTTTCATTTTACACATTTGTAGAATTAAATTACTCGGTATTTATATTATATTTGTGTAATATAACATTATATTATTAACGTTTACTCTGTCGTTTCTCTCAAAAGCGAGCGCTTCAAACATGGCAGCGTGTACAAATACGGCGAATCAATACCATCGATCTGAGGCACGGTTGATTTTACAAACGTCGCAAATCGCTGAGAGTTTCGTGTCAAATCAAACGAACCCCAAACAATCAGGCGTAATCAAAAAGTGGCAGTTCTGATTGACAGGCGGCTGCCTGTCTCATCGTAATTACTAATGCTTTCATTGGCAGCCAACATTCGAGGACAACGCGCCGAGATCAATTGATCGATTATCCGTAATCAGATAAGTTACACTCGAGCAGAATTTCGAAAGGTCAGACGAGCTGTTCTCTCATACAGCCACCCTCATACCACCCGACGCAGGAACACTTTACTCGCTCACTTGCTCGCCAAAGCCTTGCGGAAGCAAAGGATCTCAAGCTAAAGGCGATATCGATCGATCTGTGCGAAATTATACATATATAAACTTATCATTATAATCGTTATTATTCATGAATGGTAATTATATCAGCGCGATTTCCCAGTTATCATAGTGATTGATTTTATGTGACGTATGTAGATGGCTAATTGCTATTTAACAATGCCTTAGAGATTAGCAGAGTGCATTTAGAAACGTACACTAGTACACCTATAATTTTGTTGTAATAATGTTACGATACATATTACATAATATAATACATTACATTTTAGGTAATTATGAAAAATATATAATATATGTTGTAATTGAATGCTATTTAATGTCTAAAAGATTTATGAACGTGTAGTGATATAACATATTGTAATAATATTGCGATTTACCATATAATTATACATCACGGTAATTATATAATTACGAGAAATATAAAATATTGTGATTATCATGTTAAGCTATTATGCATCATATGAAGCTCAGATATTCGATTTATCATTTCATGAAACTATAAATTAACATATTACGATAATTTAACAATCTTTTATTAGCTTGTGCGGTACAACTACATTTTACGTCTCAATTTATATTAATACTCGTGAATATCTCGTCTCTTTAGCGCGAACATACGTCAAACACGTGTTGCTATGCAATTCGTTACGTTCGCACGCGTCTGGTCGTCGGTAGATGGTTCGCTGAGTGCCAAGGGCTTAATTTGTGCGGAAAGAGAGATTAATCTAGCTTTAAAGCGATTCTGATACGCGCGACCATTTCCGTCTATCCCGCAGGGACAGATCATCGAGTATTCTAACGATGTGTGTGTGTATATGGTTCAAGCGTGCTCGTATTAAGTCGTCGCGTGCACACATGATAAAAAAAATAAATAAATAAATTCCGCCGCTTTGACGTTTGACAATGAAATAGTAGCCCCGAGTGCACTCGACACACGCATTGCAACGCGTGTAACTAATAACACTGCTGTTGCAACAGTATCTATGGTAAAATATGTATATATGTATATATGTATAACACTTGAAATTGCTATCTCGATTTACTTCGAAATTACTATCTGCGGAAAGAGATGCGAGATCAATACAGAGCGAAGATAAAAAAAATTATTAATTTAAAATGAAAGCAAAGATCGAACGTTATATTTGTTTGTATCTCTCGTGGTTTAATCTGCGAATTAATTAGTAGCGTCTCCTGTATTCTCCTGTTACTTCAGATATTCCTCTTTTTCTCCCTCAAGTAAGGAATTCGCTCCTTTGACATTTTTTTCATTAGTCGTGAATCACGCTTGCATATGTGTAAAAGTTATCGCGGAAAGAAAAAATGCAAATGTTTGTACAGCTCATTCTCGCGAGCGTTACAATAATCGTAGATTGCGCGTTGTTTGTTTTAATCAAAATAAAATGCAGAGCGCGCGGCTGTGGCGTGACGAAAATGAAGAGCCACGCTAGTGAATATCGATCCCACGTGTCTGGCTTGTTTTGCGAAATTTATACACTCGGTAATATTAAGGTTTATATATGATATGATATGAAGTTTGTTGGTCACGAAGGGCGTCGCATTCAGGACAAGAGAACAAATTGTCAAGGTTGCAATCCCGGTGGGATTAATGGATTAGGTCACAAACGAATCGGGAAACGTACTTACTTTCTCATGTAATATCGCGTCAACTGTAACATTAAACGACATATTGCACACCGTTATTGTGGTAATTGAGGTGTGACTCTCGGGCTGATTTTCATTTTTGTGACGCTCAGGTCCTTTCGTGATAAATGCTCTTGATAAACGTGATTAAATTTGAAACAAATTTCTCTTCTTTCTTTTGTAATTCTTTTTTTCGTAATTTAAAATGCTTTAAAACTACGAATAATAAGGCTCTATGTCTGAAAATAATTAATTTGCCAAACGCACAATGCACACAATGCACTCATTTGAATATTGTGAATATTCGAAAACATAAATATTTAATTAATTATATTATATGATATTTCGTACGTTAAATAATTTGCTCTCAAATAATTTATTTCATTTTAGTGAAAAATATTCGATATGCACAAGTTTGATTGGTTTATATGCATATGCTGTTTCTTCGTTAAAAATTCTCTAAATTTCTGTGAATGTTCACGAATTAACGGCCGCAATATTTTACGAGAGTTCTCGTCGCTTATTGTCTCTCTGTCTTTCTATCGTGACTCGTTTTTGCATGTGTAACATTCATTAACTATCCTTCGTTCACCGGGGAACAAAAAGATCATCGTGACACAGCTGAGTCGAATGCCGAATTCCCAGCGGAACTGGAAAACCAGCGTCATCGCACGAGATATCACAAATTACACACGCGAATGTTCTATTTTCGAATCCATTTCACGTCCATGGAGACCAGGAGCATCCGAACGAACGAAACACGTCCGTCACTTTGGCAATCTAATAAATATCGACGTACATCGCACGCGCGATCTTCCTTCTTCTCCTGTGAGAATTCTCGAATCCTCTTCCTCTTTCGTTTTCCTTCGAGTCTCCCCTATAATTCGATAGATATATATGGCCACGACGCCGAAGCGTTACAGAGACCGACCCAATTTCCCCCGAATCCAGTATAACGACTTCGCTTTTGACCGGGTCTTCGTGCTCTGCACTCCAGAGACAATCTCGTCATCGACCACGATGGAAAGACTAATCATCTCCTACAAAGCCTTGGAGGTTAATAGTGTGCCCAAGTGACGTGTTTTTTTTTTTAAATTCATGACACGTCTTAGCATGTGACGGTCTTAACAAGATTACTGGCGCTAGCTCTAGCGTAACTTCTATCACCTTGTCTTTCACCTATGGATTCTTTGACTAATTTGGTATCGATTTTTCATTAACGGTAATGTCAAAGAGAGATAGAGAGTAAATAGTTTCTGATCTGAAGGAGCTAAGAAAAGTAGAACATCATCGAATTTTCTTAAAGAAAAAAAAATAGTAAGAAGTTTATGTACACACATAGTCTCATTAAACTTCTTACTATTTTTCGACACAAGATTACATGTTTACGAAATTAAAAGTTTTAATTTGCTTATTAAATAATATTGTACCGAGACGGTTTTCATATTTCATGGTGTGGGGAAATTTTAAATTTATTTGAACTGTTGTGCGATATTTATTTGAATTAAGAACAAGTTTTTAATTGTCAGACACTTTGAATGACATTTTTATTTAAAAAGATTTTACACACTTTAGGTGCTTCTTTTATAATGTAGAGTTGAATAATTTCTTTTATATATTTTTCTCTCTAGTAAATTTATGTGAAAAGAAAGGGGAAAGGAACAAAGTTTCATAGTTCTAAATGGTTATCGAATGGTTATCGAAGTTTCACATCGTGCCAGGTAGACATCGACAGCCCTCTGTGGGTCAATGTCTATGGACTATTTTTATAGTATTGGAAGACAAGAAGGGTCTTTTCTCTCAAAGAAAGATATTCATATATAATCCTCTTTAAATATTCAAAGAAAAGTGCAAGAGTTTACTATCCATACATCTCATGTATCTTTAATCATGTAACTTTCATTGAGAAAGTTGTTTACTTGTTTCGGAACAGTATTACAAAATGTATTATTCTACTTCTGAAAACACACCGTCCGTAAGAACAAATCTTATAACTTTCTCAAAGGATTAAATATGCAATGATGACAAATATTGCAGACAAAAGCCATTTAATGTGTTGAGACATGATGGTCAATCGCATGTGAATTTTATAAAATACTTCTCTAAGAAATGTGATATTTTTCTTTATTAAAAAAAAATTTTTAACGCAAGAATTTTGAGACATTCAATTTTTTGCTTATTACTCCAACGTCATATCTTTTTTTTAATTATTTTAATTATTTTACTTAATTATTTTAAGTTGTCAAAAGTCACACAACCCGAATGTCTTTATGATCGCGTAACGATTTATCGCGTAACTGTTTGTCTCGACTTTTAATCGTGAAGCAGCTACAATGTTAGCGTTTGTTTCTGAGCGAGACGGAATCGGATTGCAGCAAGTTGCCAAGGATCTCCCAAAGTACATCGCGATGAGAATTTATCGTCGAGTGTATCTTTTTAGAAAGAGGAAGAAGAAGAGAGCAAGATAGGCGGAGGGAGGGAGGAAAGAGAGAAAAAGAGATGGAGAGAGAAAGGGCGGGAGGGAGGGAAAGAGGGGAGAGAGAGATATGCAGTAGGGATCCAGTATACGATTTTTCCTATACAGCGATCGTGTACCATATATAACGAGGGCGCGAGGGGATCTCTCGCAGGGCCAACAACGCGAGTACATGTCGCCTGGCTACGAGCGCCAGATTTTTCCTGGACCCACGAGTGAGGATCAAGCTTTCCGCATCGTCAGTTTGATGCCAAGAAATCTATTTAAGGCGACGTCACCACAGTTCTGGATGTCCAAGGCCAGCGTCTAACAACTCTCTTATTTATCTTTTATTCGCCTTTAAAGCTCGATTTATCATTTTATTTAATTCTTATGTACGGTAATAATGAGCCTTATATACGGTAATATTCTGCGAATATTTACAAGAAATATATGTTAACTAATTCGACTTAAGCTCTTATTATATATAAATTGATACAGATAAATATTATGCGTAATATACATAAATATATTATATATTTATTTTAGATAGAAAGAGATAATTTGAGTAAAAAGAGCTATTTGACATTTTCTAATCTCTCACGAATTAATTTTTGTTATGTACATTCGCTGTATTAACTTTATTTTATTTTCATTGTATGATGAATGTTTTATCTATGATGACAACACCATTAAAAACATCGACATTTTATTTGCTTGGACGATTGCCAACTTCCAGGACATTTTTTTCTTGTCGAAATTATTTACAATGACATTTGCATCATTCATAAAATTGTTTGAATGTGTTTCTATGATATTGAGTATAAATAAAATTAAATATAAATTTTAGTCTCTTGATTTATCGATTTAATAATGTTTATCAAATAATCGCAATCGCGGAAAAATTTAAATATATGATAAAAGAATAGGATTAGTTTTGCTAGATAATTAAGATTGCAGATTTTGCAATGATATTCTGCGAAATCAAAAATAACTTTATCTTATTAACGATAAAGATCAACGTTTTAATTATTTTGAAATTTTATTTGGGATAACAGTAACATTTGATATGAAAATTAATATTTGATACCTATAGAATTACATAAAATTTTATCTGATATTTATGTCCCATTGTAATGATCAAATAACAGTGATTTATCGAATTACCATTCCGTTTTTTTTCTGAGTAATTAAAGATTATTCACAAATTAAGTTAAGTAGAAAATAGAATAAAAAATAGTGTAGCTGGGCGAATGACGAACTTCTCCTCCGTCCAATGTTATTACCTCTTTATTTCTTGGTGATCTTGCAAGATGCGTTCTTTCAGCACCGAGATATATAGTGTCATGAGATTGGATGCAATTACCACGACCTGCCGGATTCCGAGCGCTAATTTTATATTCGCACGTAATTTTAGAGGGTAACACGTACATTTTCAATGACTTCTAATTTTACACTGAGCAGCATAGAAAGAAACAAAGACGACTTACCTAAAATTCCCTTTTCATATTGAATGAAATATTATTTAAATAATTATTATAATAATTATTACATACTTGGCTATCGAATTTGTTGAGATAATCAAAATAGCAATCGCTGAAATCTTTCAATGAAAAATATTCTGTCTTTGTATATATTGATATCTCATATAATTTTTCGCTTAGATATTTGCAGTAAGTATCTTCGTTCTATTCTTACCTTCCGTCTATCGAAAGGCGCTCGATCGAGCAGGTTCGTTGGAGAAAGAAACACAAGAAGCGTGCACAACGTTACTTCTGTGGAGAAAATCGATCGCTGACTGTATTTGTTTCTATACAATTAAGCTCTGTCTATACGATCGATACTTGATACACTGGCGTACAATGAAGCTCCGTCGATATCGCGCCAATTCCAAGAGAAATCACTCTTCACGATAAATCGCACTTTGATTGACGCGACGGCAATCGAAAACTTTTCATGATATGCAAGGCAGGAATGTAGTTGTAACCTCGTACGTCGCGCAAAGAATTGATGGTGCTGAATCATTTCTCGACGTTTTCCGACAGAAAAGATAAGCTCCACGGATTCGTCACTGCGTTTGACGAAACACCCACGATAATTCTTTCGCAATGTGAACGAAAATATTACGAAAGTATTACACATACCTGTGCGAAAAATATTCCGCGAGTTTACCGGAGGATTCAATGGTTGGATACGATGATACACGGACGCTTTGCAAAAAAATAGATGAATTAATAAGAGTCAACAGGACTTCATTTTCCGACTTTTCAATTTTAAATTTATCAGAAGTTAATTTTTCGTAGAGGCAGATTCGAATTTTTCTGTTTTTACAATAGGAATAAATAAAAAAACTGAAAACAATCTTGTGAAATTATTTCCGTTTTACAAGTCTTTTCAATTAATTCCATTTTGTTCAATTTTTCTGCAGAGCGAACAGTAACGGCGGAAGATTTCGGGTGAAGACTAATCGAGTATCTCTGTTGGATAAGATCGCGATAAGCGCGACCGCCTACCAATTGGTCCTCCGAATTGTTTGTCAATGATTTGTACACGTGTTGCAAATTATAGATTTACTCCACTGCTCCATTTCTTTTCTTCCTTCTTTTTTTCCAACCGATTTCTCTCGTCTGCTTACATTGCATGTATACAGGTATGTTATACACGCGATTCACAATTAGCTCTCTCTGTCATTTCTTTTAAATATATATATATGTATATATGTATATATATATATATATGTTTACATTTGTTGCTACGTCCGATTTCAAAGTATTTCCCGTGTTACATTCTCCATTCTTTCTTTCTCTCTCACACACTCTCTCTCTCTTTTCTCTCATGCACATTCTCTCTCTTTCTCGTGCTCTCTCTCTTTCTCTTTCTCCCTGGGATCTGCATCGTTAACGGATTGTGCACATATACACGTACAATTAACATATATGACGTAGCAGTCGTTGAGAACATCCATGATTGACTTTTGCTACAATTATACAGCTTACTTAGAGCACAACTATTCTGTTATACAAATGATTTCTCTCAACGTGACGTCTGCGATGCTCTCTTCTTCTCCACGTGTGTATGTCCATTGCTCTTGCACTATGTGTTGTGGAGTGTATTGGTAGATTATTGTTTTATCATTAACGTAATTATTATTAATATTAGGCGTATATATATAGTACAGTTTACACACGTACGATACATACATACAGATGCCCGCGACAACCGGAAAATTTCTTGTCTTTTTTATTGATTAGCATTTGGATTACATCGATAGGTCGATCCTCTTTACCTGCGCTTTCTACACTTGCATTTTTTTTTCTGTTTTTCCGCCAAAAATATGCACAAAGAGAAGAAAGTAGGAACATGAGATATCTTATCAATTATTACAATTTGAATTGTCACAATTGATTTCTTTTTACAAATGTATTCATATTGAATTATACGTAATATATGTATTTGTGTTTTTATTTTCAATTTTCAATTTTATGTAAATTTCAATGTTATAAATTACACGATATGTTGCATGAAAAAAATTGTTTTTTTTTAAAGGATGCCAAAATGATTGTTTTATCTCATATTCTTACTTTCCCTTCTACTTTCCCTTCTACCCACTCGAAGTGGAGAAAGTATAGAAAAAGGAGAGAGACCTGATAAAAGAAGACAGAGATTGAATCACATATATTGAATATAATTTCAACGAGTTTAGATTTTAATACTGTAGACAAAAATAGAGGGAACGATCTCTGTTTATCTGTAAGTGAAAACGCGATAATTGGCGATAAAATCTTTCCGTATCTATAGCAAAAATCAAACTCGTCGAAATTAAATCC
Organism: Crematogaster levior; assembly: GCA_901521435.1. NCBI lineage: Eukaryota > Metazoa > Arthropoda > Insecta > Hymenoptera > Formicidae > Crematogaster > Crematogaster levior. Next base: position 30,430 of record CABEGB010000925.1, on the reverse strand, counting down.
CTCTCAATGTCTGCCTAATAGCCGCACTTTTCGAACACGCGTTTTTTTACACACACACATCGCCTCTCTTTTTTTCTCTCTGCCTTTCTTACTCATTCTCAGCTCCCCGAGGTGCATTCGAGGACGCATTCGTTGTCGACAATTCGCTAATTTGCAACGGTTCGCGTATCGATTAATCGCGTATTGATCAATGCACTCGGTGTCGCAGGCCGCGTGTGATCTCCGACATGCCTCCGCGCGGCTAAATTAACGCGTACGTTACACCTCATTACAGATTCAATGATACATGATAGATACCTTTCTGTTTTTATTATCTCACTTATGTACAGAGGGCAGCTTACCTAGTACGTTTAACGCCGGATGACGACTGAAGTGGTAAGCGGGACGCCGGCACTCCTCGATAATTGACGCCAGATCGATGCTGCTGTTCCTCTAAATAATTTACAGTGTAGTTGAATTTATATCCGGCCCTGTTATGATCTCCGGCCTTTGTCGAGCCCGATAATAATGTTCGCTAATGCTTTCTATCTTAAATAATTTCGCGCGGAATCCCCTTTAGGGTCGATACAATATGAAGAGTAATCTGTTTAATTAGAATTATTGAACGTTACACGATACCGTGTCTCTTAAAAAACTCAGGGACCTAACATTTTACAGTCTACCGAAAATCCTCTCGCAAGACCCTGTCGTTCTAGGAATCGCTTAATAGATAATCGTGCGAATAATTAGTCACACACAGTGGGAACTAGAAAAATTTCTTTTGCGATATAGTTTACCGCTTAATGTGTTTTTACATTAATAAATATTATTTTTGTTCTGAATGAGACGTAAATGAATCGTGAAGAGAGAAATGAAATAAAGATACAATTATAAGTATTGACAGTGCAATCAAGATACACTCATTGACACATTGTTTGATGTTATAATCAATCTAAATAGAACACGATGTACTTCAGTCGTAATGAAAACGCATTCGAGTCGCTGGATTTAAATGCTCGAATTTTCATGAGCAAAAATAACTTGTGCATATGATCGACATTGCATGTCGTTATCGAGATACTTTGTATCTAAATTATGAGAGTTCCACGCCAAGTGTATGTCAGTGAATCATCGATTGTGCATGAATAATCGAATACTATTGAAATAAAACGCTTCGTGTGCCAAAAAAGTTGGATGTAGCGATGTTTCTCGCTTTAGAGAATAAGACGTTTATTTTTAGAAATGGGCACGTTACTTTAAAATTTTTTTTTAAAGCATTTCGCTGAAATATTTTTATTTTCAATGTGTTTGAACAATTTTTCAGAGTTTATAGTATCCGATTATATTATCAGACTTATTTAACACGCTTCAATTATAACGTAATGTTAACGTAAACCAAATCATGCTCACATATCGTATCGCTTCTGTATTTAACTCTTTGACTCCTTTGGTCCTTGTTCACGTTCGCTCACGTTTGTCGCTGAACTTTTATTGCCGCAGTAATGTCACTAATTGTTATAGAATATCGTTAAATATTGGATCTGATAATATTTAAATATAAATACTCTCTTGAATAATATGTTCTTCTAAACAGCTTATACAATTGCAACTTCAAAGCGACATTAAAACATGAACTTTGCCCGCATCAAATTAGACAGAAGGAGCAAAAGAGTTATTTTGACTCTGTCACGTCTCGGATTGATCGACATTTTGAATTCGTGGAGTTTTGTTGAGTGATTGACGTTTATTGTCAGATTATCCTGGTTGTATCTTACTTAATGCGTGGACTTGAGACATAGAATCACTTCTTTTTGAGTCTACAGTGCCAAACATCGAGTGAGCAACATCGTCCCTGCTATAACGATCGTCGTCATTAATCATTATAAACCGCAAAACAAAATGCACCTTCGTCCTATCTCTTCCTTTCGCGGTTTGCTATCTCCTCTCTTTTTCATTAACACAGAAATCAAAACATGCATCATCCCGATTTTGGTTTTCAAATCTCGATGTCGCAGACGTGAGCTAATCTACATGTATGCCATGGGTCAAAATAATAAGTAAAAAGCAATTATTTTGACATAATAAAATTCATGATTTTTCTATTGGTAGAAAAATACTACAAGAAGTATGAATCAGATGCTTTTGGGAAACTTTCGTCTGTTGTCAAAAGTCGTTTTTCCAATCCAATCCAAATGATTAATACTAACTGCGACTCAACTGGATCTTTTCTCGGAAGAAAAGAGTTGATTAAATTAAGTTATGATTATCACAATTGACGTTTTCTGAAAATAAAAATGGCGCGTTTTAGCTTCTAATATATCGTATCTGCAACATGGAAATTTGAAAATTTTATAGGAAAATATGTTTGCCTTTGACTTTCACCAAGTAGATGAATCGAAAGAAAAACTACGACCGTTTATTTGACGGTCGTTGGCTAACTCGGTCGCACCGATGATCACAATCATGTATGTATGTGTATATATATATATATATATATATATATATATATATATATATATATATATAATATAATATAACATATATAATATATATATACACACACACACATGGCATACACATTATTTTATATATCATCTTGCGCCGAGAAAAAATGTAAAGAAACGAAAAGTAAATTTAGAAATAACATAACGAGAGGGAATGACGAAGTAAGTTGTGGACCAGTAAGTGGACTAGTTAACACACCAGCGTCGCACACGACACTTCCTCCTTCTCTCTCTTTCTCTTCTTTTTTCTCCCTTTTTCTAACACACGTAACACACACGTGCACACATGCACGCAACACATGCACAAAATACGATCTCTCGTTTTTTCCCTCCTTCTTCTGCATGTCGTCGTATTTTTTTTAGCAATTACAGTTAGTATTCGCTGGATTGGTCGGCTGATCGGTGAGCCGTTGGCCCTTATTCTGGCCCGCACCGCCCGCCCCCATTAGGGTCGGATCATTGTCCAGAGATTCGCTCATCTTGTCGCATATTATGTCCACCAGCTGCTCGAACACCGCCTGCCAAAACGAGAGAGAAAGAGAATCGATCATCTACGTGACCTCTATATTCATTTTACTCTGAGACACAATAAAGCGAGATTGGAAACGTGTCCAAGATCGAGAATGAGATTAAAGGTTCCTATATAATTTTCATATTAGTTTTAGTTGTTTTATATACAGACACAAAATAACTAGAAAAGTTAGATTTCTTTCTTGATAAAAAGAAATTTAGTTCTAAATGAAATTAACATTTTGAAGCAAAACTGTGTTACTTTTTAAAAAGTTTATTATCAACATTTAAGTTCATTAGACATGTTAAACAATTATTAATATATTATAGTTATGGTTATTTATATTTTGTACGAATTGAAAAGCAACAAAAAATTTAAAGTATCTTTTTATATGTATTAATTTTATCCGTCAATATTTTTAGAAATTTGAAGTTTACCTTTTATTTATCAAATAGTTGATCAGTTTCCGAATTTGTACCTTGCACGTACCTTGACATTGATATTCTCTTTGGCTGATGTCTCGAAGAATCGTACTCCTAATTGCTCTGCCAACTGTTTACCCCTTTCGGTGCTGATCACCCTCTCCTCTTCCATATCGCACTTGTTGCCTACGAGAATTACTTGGGCGTTGTCCCACGAGTAGTTTTTTATTTGTGTGACCCAATCCTGGACTGAATTAAAAGATTCCTCGTTTGTGATGTCGTACATTAGAATGAAACCCATTGCGCCTCTATAGTAGGCCGTCGTGATCGTTCTGTATCTTTCTTGACCCGCCGTATCCTGTAAGAATAACAATTACTAAGCAGTGTAATTTTACATACAAATAGTATAATACACGGAATGTTGCTTGCAACGTGCAACATTTTTAAAAGAATTGTATAAGACAAATTTGTTAAAATATCAGTTAAGGAATAAACTTAAAATGATACTTGTTACATAGGCAAGTCACTATTTTAAAACATGTATAAATTTCGAAAATTCCATGTTAATATATCATAACACGTGACAGCTGCTTTTTATCAGGAAATATATTAATATAAAGTTAATATAAAGTTAATATATTATAACACGTCGATTATATACTGACCCAGATTTGTAGCTTGACCCTTTTGTCGTGTCTGAAGACGGTTTTCACCTTGAAGTCGATTCCTACGGTTGACACGAAAGCCGAGGTAAAGGAATCATCTGCGTAGCGAAAGAGGAAGGAGGTCTTTCCGACGGACGAGTTGCCGATTATCAGCAGCTTAAACATGTAATCGAAGTTTTGATCCGCGGCATCTCTGCCATCCTGACGCGCCATCTGCGAAAGGATTATTCGTGTTAGTTTAATTTATAAAATTTTATAGAAGAAAATTTTAGATTTATAAATGTAAATTACAAAATATCATAAATGATTTTTCATAATTCCTGGAGTTAATATTTTTATTTTCGAGAAAAAATTTGATTTGTAAGATTAAAATTTAAACCCAATTCAAAACCAAATAAGATTTATTTTTTCATGTAATGCAAAATTTGAATTCAGGTAATTTATATATTTTAGATCAGTAAATTTCATGAATTTAAAAAGTTATAAATGAAGGATTCTCTTATTAATTCTTTAAAATCTCTAAGAGAAAATTTGACAAAATTGCAACATTGAAATTAAATATTAAAACTAAATTAGGAATTATTTCTTCATGTACAGAAATATGAATATCAATGTCACAGAATTTATATGATTAATGCCTAGAAAATGTGGAAATAGGTAGTATGTTATACTTTTTCATGTGTTTTGTAACTTATTTATGGATCGGTGATTTAAAAAAAAGATATACAAAACTTGTATATTGTGATTAGCTTTGCTTGTGCACGTGAAGCTGCTCGTTGCTGGATGGAACGATGGACAAAAGGAAGGTGCATAGATGAGCTTACTAGCGATGGCAAAATTCGTCACGGTTTATCGGATCGCTTGGTCACGTTCACGAATACGTTGGATAAAAATATCGAAAAGTTCGAGGCATGTAAAGCCATACGAGAAAAACTGAGCTTTATTCTGTATCTCACAGAGTCAGTTTTGGAATCAATTCAACGGCACCAATAAAAAGTATTACAACTTCAAAACTGAAAATTTTCTGGGAAATTGTTGTTTGTCGAACAGTTTTTCTTCCTGAAAGTTTCTCTTTTGTCAGTTATAACAAAAATGAAATATGAAATAAATACCAAACTGCATGAATTCGAGTTACTCTTTTTTTTAATTATGTTTGTAACAAAGGATTGAAATGTATGTGTTATAATTGAAAACATTCAAAAAAAGTTGTTGCAATATGCATTTTTTTTTATATCGCCAAATCATAAATCGATTACTTAAAACTGTTAAAAAGTATGAAAAATCTTTAACATTTCTAATCTTTCTCAAATACTTTTCTTTATACTAATGTTATCTTTAAATATTATAATCTTCAATTCTTAATTTTAAAAAACAGGACAACATTTTTAATGAGGATAAAAATATAAATTTGACTAGCGTCTCATAGCTTTTTTCGGTCGTTCGTCAAATTCGTCCCATCATGTAATTATTCTCATAAATCTCAATGAAATTACAAGCGGAAAATTCAATTAACTCGCTTGATCGTGGAATTTATAAATCATCAATATTATCATGTTTGTAAGTCTTAATTGAAGTCCATTGAATTTTCTCGCGCGCTTTCTCTTCGTTAGTTAGTTCTCGACGAAACAGCGCTCTAACGGATATTCATATCGAGTCGATATTCCGATACCGGATTATCCCTTTGCGAGGTAATGTCGACGATGGACAGCATTCGGACCGTCCGCGTGCGTAGCTCGAAAACGAAATCCTTAACCGGTGTGTAGGACGCATTCCCGCACCTCCTCGGCATCTCAAATCATGTAACATTAATGCGACACCCGATCGAGCTCTCTTTGTGCCTTTTCACATTCTTCTTTCCTGCAGCTTTTAATTCTTGAGATTGATCTCTGAATCTCCGTCCTAGTTTTTATTAACTGCAATTTATTAACCATTTTATCTCAGTCGCCTCTAATCTTGTTCGTAATGCATTTACCGTTTCATTAATTGTCTCTCATTTCGTTAGCTAAAACTCATCAACCGCTTGTCTCTTTCTCTCTCTCTCTGTAATCTTATATCCAGTAATATTTCATTAAGTGTTTAACAATTTATCTCGGTAGAATTATTAAATAATGTTTGCTTGACACTCCGCTTTGTTTTAATCTTTCTTCGGGTCAACAGATGTTTATGTCGATTGATGTCGACCACTTTTACGACATTCACTATTTCTTCTTCTTTGACGCAAAATACAATGTCATTTCTCCACTCACTCGACGCGCTTAATTAACCGAAAACTAAATGATAAAGAAATTACGCACTCCGTCCGCGTCCGCGGCAAACGGCATCGCGTTAGTACGAAATTATTCAGCTCGATAGCAAGACTCGCCCGAGCAAATAACGACGTGGCGACGTATGCGGTTCTTTCTTCCGTTTCTTGTTCTACCGTATTGTTTCTACACGCTCGACGTGTCGATGACGATAATCGGACCTGCTGCGAGCGATAGTCTGCGGTTCGCACAGGTACGTACAATCGCATTCGTGTTGCCTTAGTTGGTTTTTATCGTTTAACTTTTCGATGTTGTGTTAATAAATAAGTCTCCGATCTGTGCTTTTTTTCTCAGGAATTTTAAGCGAAAAAATTTGCGTTTATATTTAATCATATCTTAAGTACAATGCTGATATTTTCTTAATTTTAATTAAGAATTAAAATTAACATTTATTTGTATTTATAGCCAATTTTGATGCTCTGTTAAGGATATATTCAGGAAAGAATATTTATTTTTAATAGTCTGTAAATACATACACACGTATAGAAAGAGAAAATTATTTAACAGCCTTGTCAAGAGAAACGTTCAATTCTATATTGGGTGCAAAAAATATTCGTGAATACTATAATATTTATTGAAACACATAACATTAGACGCACAGAATAAAAATACTTATGTTAAAAAGTTTCAGAAGCGTTGCTATCCTACATAAAAGTAACAAGCATGAAAAATAATGAATATACACGTAAAATTATTAAACTTATTTAATCATATATGCGATGCAACGTTGTTACTTTACAATATTTCTCGGAAATTTGCTTGCGCTAAATGATATGTTACGAAATTAGACTAAACGTTTACAAAGAAAATTCACTTTCACAGAATGACATCTGATCTATTCAGCGTGATAGTAATTAACGGAGATATTAGCTTCCGTCGCAGTTTGTTCTCTCGTCGCGGAAATAACCATTTTCCGCGATAAAATGCAAAGAAGAAATTTCTTGTAGCTCATCGATTACCGTCTCGTCAAAAGTAACGCGACTATACTCGCGGTTGAAAATAAATCGGTGGATCGAGAGCTATAAATACCTGCCTGCACGAATGTAAAACCGAAGGCGAGCCGAGAAACTTTTAAATTCAGTAGCAGGTTTCCATCGATTTCGTATAAGTTCTTCAGAAGTAAAAAAATTCGACTTGTTCCTGACAAACATTAAGAAGCTCTTGCTCGACAAGACCCTAAGTTTTATTAGTTTGAGAGAGAACGTAAAATATATTTGAAGATAAAATTCTCGATCGGTTAAAGTTTATTTTTTTAGTTTTCTTTTAGAGAATTTCGGTAGAAATTTTTCATTTCCTTTCGCGGTTTCTTAATTAATTTAGATCATTAAATATCTCGGAAAAAAGTATCATAAAAAAAAAATTTAACCACAACAAATTATTTTCTAAGATCGTACAATCTTATTAAGTCTGAGTTTTACTCTTCTATTTAAAAGTTTTTTAAAAATCAAATTTAATTTTATCTAACATTTGAAATTTCCGCTTACATATGACTGAAACATTATTGGCATCTCGACATTCTTGCTAGGGGAAACTCAAGTCAAACTCGCGAATTCTCTTAAGCACGTTCTTAAGTGTGTCTTCACGTTGCATATATCACTGCTCGGAGTTGTGAACACGTTAAACGGACACGATCAAGACAGCATGATCGCGACAATTACACAGGGAACACTGCATGTAATTATTTTGCGAGGCGTAAAAGGGAGAGGATAAAATCTCATCCGGAAGATTGCGTCACGCACTCACACATGTATGCTCGCACACGTATTACATGGCACGGTTAAAGGAAAAGTAGGACAAGGTTTTCCGTGTGCGATAACGATATCGGCGCCGTATGTCATGTCAACGTTAACAGCGGTCGGTCGCGTAAAAAAGGAAAAAAGAAAAGGCGCAAATGTGTGCATCACTTGCGAGCATTGTTTTGTTACGACGATTTCCGTGACGAATGGTGGAAGGTAATTGAGCGTGTCTCGGTGGACAGATGATGATTGAGGCGACGCGCGTTCTACGGAGGTCAAGTAGATACGGAAATCGATGGTACGACGACGACAGCGACGACGGGACAAGTCCATTTCTTCTTGGAGAAAACTTCGTTTTCGCTCGAAATTACAATTTCAGTTTTATTATCAATTTTGCAAAAATGCGCAGTATCGCAGCTGGTGGCGATATATTTAGCTTAGGTTAGGAACGTTACTCAATATTTCGCCGCTCAGTTCCTTCATACGTCAGTTAATTAATTAACGCCCAGATTTTGCCAGGCATTCTCGTCTAAAGACCCACATTGAAGCCAGCGTTAATTACGTTGCAAAGATTATGAAGGCATTCACATTAAGTCTCATGAGGGTAAATGTTTCGTAATGTACGTGCGATATGAAAATAAGTATAAAATGTATAAATCGCGAATAACGTTACGATGCAACTCAAAATTGAAATTTACGTGAAATCAAATTTAAGGATGAGAAGAAAGAGGATTTTTTTAGTTTTTCTTTGGAAGAACGATACATCTTGTAATAATTTCGAGGCTAAAGTCGAGCACGCCATTATCGTGTCTTTCGACAGATCAGCCGATCCGCGAGCCATGCTTGATTCCATTGATTTCCGACAGCGACAGCGGAGCAGCGAGAGAGAGCAAATATTTTCGGAGGCAAATCGATTGTCATACCCGGCTGCCCACCTACGCTCTTGTGCTCTCGCACCGCCCGTCCGTAGTTACATAGTTTCGATTTCAGTGCATCCGTAGAATGAACGACGGAAGATGGAGCCCTTGGTTTACGTCAGAGACACGCGCGTTAGAGAGAGCGTAAAGAAGCAAAGTCTTTGAACAACCGCCTACGTCGAGGACGATTAATTAATTCCTTCGAGACATTCGGTTGACTATGTCACTTTCCTGCGAGATTATCAGAGTGTATTCCTTCGATACATTAGCAATATAATAACATCCGATGATTTTGAAACTTCAAAACTGGAAGGCGATCTCTGTAATTGAGATACAAGAGAAAAATTAAAATAAACAAAAAATAAAATGACGCGATGCGCGAATTATATTTTAATCGATTTTTATACCCATAGTAAAGTTCGTAGTAAACATACCCATTATTGCAATTTATAAATTTATTGCTCGTCTTTAAAAATGAACTGGTTATGGTGTTATAGTGCATACACTCGGGGAAAAAGTGTTGAATTGAAGAAATATTTCTTGATTTAACTATATGCGACTGTCATGGGCTTGTCAAGCAAATATTTGCCAAAAAAATATGTGTTTCGGTAAATTAACACATGTTTAACTTAAAAACATATTTATTTGAACTAGCAAAATATCGTCAACTAAAATTTTAATCAGATTAATAACTTTTTTCTCGGTGTATGCATCAGGACTGTCGCAAGGATTAAAGGATAATTGTTTGTTGGAGAGGATTGAGGAAAATCACTCTGACAATGGTTGCATTCAAAAGAAAAAGCAGCTTTGCAACTGTTGTAAAAATCGATGCGAATGAAATGAATCTGATTAAATTTAACAAAGAATAAGAGCATATGCCAATCAGATTCATGATTTTTACAAGAGTTGCAAAGCTGTTTTTTCTGCAGCCAATTACTGCACCCGATTATGGAGACCGATACTCAGCTGGGTGTTGGATGACAGCGAGCTAACTTATCGGCCTTGTTGTTTCATCTCGTCTTTTCATTAGCTTCAATTATTAATGAAAGAGTTCGCACGAAGTTATTCATGATCCTGGGCGATTCCCGAAATCTTAGTGCTGAGAGGAGGAGATGAGACGTGAAAAGGATAAATGGTCGAACGAGGAATTGATCGGAGGAGGCCAGAGCGTGGTCGCCTACGTCACGACGACTCTACGGCGTCGCATGAAACGCAGAAAGTGAGCTCGGGTGAATGAAAGGCCAGGCAATCATACCCATGGTTTTTACGCTTGATGAAAAGAGGAAGAAAGAGAACGAAAGGGACTTTATCGCCACGTATATCGGATCAAGCTTTCCCCAAGCTGTGGGATAATATTAAAAAAAACTCAGATGACAAATATGGTTAAACAAATAGAGGGAAAATAAAGAGAACGGATTAAAAATAGACAAATGGTAATGTTCTAATCTACGTACTCGCTGCATCAGTGTGCGTTTTACATGAAATTAAAAGAAAGGGTGGAGAGTACAAGACGAATATTCAGAAATGATCGAAATAATAGGGAGATAGGCAGAGGTCACGAGAGAGTGAGAGTAAGGAAGAGCAGGAGCAAGAGAGAAAGAGACAGCGAGAAGGAGAGAGAAAGAGAGACAGAGATAAAGAGAAATCAATAAGTAAGCTATCGACGCGTTTACTTTCGCGAGGAAAGCCTCTCTCGCGAGTTCTTGAGCCTTTAACGTGATCGTGAACGAGGAAGTTCTCGCGGAAGTGCCTCGAGGTGTCACCTGGAAGAGTCACTCCCTGGAGATGGGGAAGGAAGATGTCTCCCTTCACGGACGACGGATCGCTCTTCGCTGTGATCGTCGACGTGGGAAATCCCGCACGGACTCGTCGTCGGCTGTCGACGTGAGATGCGACGACGATCGGGATGCACCACGCGCTGCGCTGCGCTCGTCTGCCGATCGATTAATATTTAACGCACGAGGGGGGTGGTTCGTGAGGAGGGGGATGACAGCGCGGGTGGCCAAGCGCAGACGGGGATATTCCCTCTCGTTGCAACAATGCGCTCTCACGATATCTCGCACCACTGACCAGCACGGCACACGACAGGGGGGGTTTTCGTAACAGCGAATATAAGGAGACTGGACTGCCCGATCTCGTTGAAGCGCACCGTTACCGTAGACCACCCGCTGGCTATAGCTAAAATATCGACCATTTCGTACGACCCCCGCCCGTTGTCGGCCCGATCCGGGGGAAGATCCGCGCCTGCGCCACCACAACCCCGACTGACATCAATATAATCGTGAATAGAAGCACACGCTCGCCGGGGGAGAGAGAGAACACTTGTTGATCCGGGGGATGCCCCGCGAATATCTTACCTCGAGTGACTTTCCGCGACTTCCAATCCGGATCGATCTTGCGCGAGATTCGTAAATCGATGATTAGTGTCAGTCGCTTTCCAGATATTTCCTTTCCGATTGAAAAGAAGTTTGAAGATTTTATAAAGATTACATAAAGATAAACTTTTCCTGATTTAAAAAACTTTTATTTTTTGTTATTTAAGTAACAAATATTGTTATCCAACTGACAAATATTATTGGCAATTATCGAAGAGAATTTTTTTTAAGTTTTTAATCTAAAGAAGGTTGTAGAAGTTTTTAATCTGTACCTTTATCTTTTTTTGCAATTGAAAAATTTTGTTTTGAAAGGAAAAAAGAACCAAACAGATGATCAATAACTTTTAATTTTAGATTAACTGTTAGATTAACAGTTGTAGGATTTTAGAACCTTTGCAGGTGAGATAAGATGTCTGAATAATCTTCTACCCTAAATTGATTCCCTTCCCCAAGATTTATCAGCTCTCGTTGCAAGGGATGACAATCGGTGGAATATGTGCAGTGATATTATTTTTAGTCGTCGTAAAAGTTCTATCATAAATTTAATAAAGTGAAGCACGTTTCAGTTTGTTCTTCAGTTTTTGTGTTTCTCATTGTCACGAGTTGTTGCAACGTCAAAGTTTAGTACCCCGTTAGTTTTAAATAGTTCTTACTTTAAATACATAGCACATTATGTCAGATATATATTCAAATTAATGACAGATTATTAGTTAGTATCTAATCCTTCTATTTTAGAAGACTGTCGTCATATAGATTTGATATGTTCTTGATGTGGCTCCCTCATACGTTTCTAATTTGGTCTGGACGACATTAGTCAAATCAATGTGCCGGCTACTACAGTTGCTACAGCTTTTTGAGGTTAGGATTTTAGATTCCCACTAACATTCTAACATTTATTTGAATGTGTAAGATAATGTGTTAGATATTTGAAGTAAGAACTTATATTATTTCCTTCTTTCTAGATGACTCTCCGAAAAAATTGGACGAAGAGGTTATGAAGTAGACTATTGATATCGTACGAAATAAGAAGTTAGGTTATAAAGCAACTAGTAAAATACTAAACTTGTCTCTAACTACGTTAAGAAGATATGTAAGGAAAGAAGCAGATATGACTGTCGAAGAATTAGTTAATAAAAAAATTGGTCGTAACCTATTTTACCAATAAATTTGGAGAAACAGCTTGTTGATTATTGCGTCAAAATAGAAAATAATTTTTACGGTCCGACTGTGAAAGATGTTAAATGAGTTACCATTTTGCAATTCGTAATAACATTATGCACCCATTTTCAAATCATGATAAAATAGTAGCCCATAAGTGGTTGCGGCTTTTTTTAAAAAAGTATCCACAATTATCATTAAAGAAGTCTCAACTGTCATGGAACTCAAGGGTTTACTCTTGAAAATATTCAGAGATTTTTTTCACTTTTAAAATCAAAACTGAAGAAAGTTAGTAAATATAACTCTATGAAAGTATTCAACGTAGATGAAACAGATATTTCTATCGTTCAATATAAATTTAACAAAAGTTATTGCTAGGGAAGAGAGAAATCCATAAACTGTTATCAGTTGAGAGAGGATTATTAATTATAGTGGTAATGTGCATGTTTGCTGCTGGTCAATATGTGCGACTAATGATATTTCCCAGGAAACTGATGAAGGCAGAGTTGTTGGACAAGGCACCCTAGGGTACTATTGGGACAGTTTATGAGTCTGGTTGAATTACTAGTGACCTGTTTGAAAAATGATTTGCAGGCAAAAGCCTGCACTTTTTGTCTATTACAAAGTTAATAAAAGAAGACTTTGTAGTGTTGATGTTAGATGAATATTATTCACATACACGTAACATCAATGTCATCCAGAGTGCCCGAAAGAATGGCGTTTTAATCGTCTGTTTGCCAGCCTATTCGACAACAAAAATGTAGTTTGGATGTCGCATTTATGTTTCCTTTAAGAGTTTTTATATTCAAGTCAGTTGAGAATTGATTAAGTAATCATTCTGGGTATAACTGACCTGCAACTAGCTAGATTTTTCAATGAAACTTTCGAACGATCTGCAGTTGTAAAAACTGTTGTCGAAGGGATAATCTCAGTTTTACGAAACTCGGATCATCCCTTTTAATCCCAATGTATTCAGTGAGGATTTTTTTGTTATACAAACAGTCACTATCTTGAGCAGTTCAGGAAACTTCAATTGAACTTATAAGCCAACAATTACCAGGCAATCAATGTATGCAATCAAAACTCACTGTTAGCCCACAAGAAATCCAAGCAGTGTCAATATTCCAGCCATTAACATTTGCTCGAAGAAGTTCTGCAATTTTCATAACTAGTTCCTCACACAAGAGAAAAGTTCAAGGGGCCTCGGTGAAGAAAAAAACTCTACCTAAAAAAAAAATGACGTTACAATTTTCGAAGAAAAAGAAAGTAAAAGTGTCCTGCAAAAAACAAAAAACATCTAAAATATTCAGTGACAGTGACAACATCGATGACGTCTCTCAAATGACAATAAAAACAGCGAGAATGATGCTGAATTTCCAAACTGTAGAAAAATATTATTTTTAGACGAGCATGACGAGAAATGGCAATACTGTACACTAATGTTTTTTATGATACCATGAACTATGTTGCGATGTACAAAATTCAGTTAAGTTTATTCGTGATACTTGTGTTTACAAAGGTGATTTGCTTTTTAACTTGATGTTACTGAACTCATTCAAAAAATTTTTATTTTAATTTATTAAAGTTTATTAGGGACTTATTAAGGCGACAGAGTGGAAGAGCGTTGAGGATCCGTAGACTTTGAGGAACCAGGTTCGAGTCCATTTGAACACACTCGAAATTACATTCCGAAGTCGCACCTTCTCACGTGAGAAATTGATTCTTGTGCGGAGAAAACTGAGTTCCATCTTTCGGAAGGAACGTTAAAACGTTAGTCCAAAAAAGATTAAAGAGTTAGTACAGACAACTAGCCTAACGGAAGAAGACCCTGAGAAAAAATGACCTGGTTTTCCAGGTAATATTAGGAGTTTAGGTATAGGGCTAACTCCTGAATACTTGTAGAAAACACATAAAATGTTAAACTCAATCAAAAAGCCTCGGAATAGAGAAAGTTGGAGATTGGACATCGGAAAACATCGAAGAACATCATAAACCGATATATATATATATATATATATATATATATAATATATATATATATATATACATATTAGTAATTTAATTCATTAAAGTTTATTTGTAATATTTGTTTACTTATAAGAGCGTTTTTTGTTTTTTAAATCAATGTAACTGAACTCATTCAAAAAAATCTCCTATCTCAACTTATTAAAGAAAAAGCTATTAAATTTATTTATTTTTTTAAAACGATTTTTGTTAAAAGGACAATCGGAACAATTTTTCGAATTTCAGAAAATTGCAAGATTTTCTAAAGAAATAGAATTTAGAATTTATTAATTAATTATTAATTTTTATTTTACTCTTATTATATATAGCATTATATATAATAATTATTATATATACCTGCATTTAATGTGCATTGAAATATAGTAATAAATAAATATAAAAATATCTGCCAATTTGTAGATTGATAACATATTTTATAGAAGTAGTTTTGTTTTGTAGATACAAAAAATATGAATTATGCTCGATAATTAAATCCGATATCTGACGATTTTTAGAAAATTTATTTTATATCAAAAATTCTAATCAAATTAAATACTTCCTTTCTCTTTCTGGAAAGAAGAATATTAATCAAATATTTAAATTAAATATAAATATATCTAAGAAATTCGAATTATCAAAAACTGAAACTTTTATTTAGCATGAAATTCCTCAATCTGTATCTCTAATATATAACTACCTGTTCCATCTACAGTAAAACTCAAGAACCACAAGCTCTCTTCTATTTCTGTTGACTGCCAAGTCTATGCGTGATTATCAATATTGATTTAATCGATACAAAACCTCAATTATTAAATAGCCACAGTATCACGGTATTCTCAATTAATTTATGCTCCCACAGGAATGATCCCTGTAAAGTCGTTTGAGCTTATCGATTCCACGACCTCGAGCTCAATACACTGTGGACATTGACGTATGTTTACACATCGTATACATACATATCGTTCATAAATATTATGAACGATAATGAACAATTTGTGCAAAAGTAGAAGCAAGATACAATTTAATTTGAGAGTGACAAAAAAATAAAAAAAAACTGGATCCATATATGTATGTTTGATATAGATGGAAAACTAAATAATATTAGGTGTCTCTTACTTATCCTTTTATTAAAGAATCCTTTAAATATTATTATCTTTGACTTATATGCCTTTTATTTAATGTGACTAGTATTCTGTCTTAATACTATTTTTATTCTATAATTGATATGATTGTAGGGTGCTTTATTGATTTTTACAAAAAGTACTTCAGAATATTATTTTATTATTTTCAACTTATTTAAAGAAGTAGATATATATAATTAAGCAACACATATGTAGAATATTAAAAAATTATTAGAAACAAACAATAGTTTTCTAATCTATATAACGTAGGTTATGTAGGTTTTTATCATATTTTACATATTATATAAAGGAAAATTATAACATATAAAAAAGATTTTAATATATGTATACATTTTTTTTTAGGTTCTTCAAGAACGCATATGTAAATTATTTAAACGATACTCAAATTTATAAAATTACAATAAAGAGTGCATTTTTTACGCTTTACCAAAATATATTCTATAATATTAAAGAGTTTAATATTAAAGATCATCATCACAGAGAGGATAATATGCAACAACGTTAATATAATTAAGACTAAATTCAGTGTTGTACATTAATCGAATAAATTTTTATTTGATTACGATAATATAATAAATAATTTTTTTATTCATTATTTATCATGAAACATATTTATTCGTTGTTTTTTATTCGGAAATAAAATTAAATAAATAAAAATATAAGTAGACTTGTATATATAAATTTATCTTAATTGACTTTGACTGCATTATGTTTACTTGTTAAACTGCATTTAAAGATAAAAAACAAGACAAACAGCTTAATAGTTAATATGAAAAATGATATAAGTTTTGTTTTTAAATTACACACAAGTGTAAATACAGCCAAAATTTCACGTCCTACTGATTATCTAATACTCTATGTTTCATGATAAATATAGCTAACTCTCATTGATCATCTATTATATACTGTAAAAAATAGTGAAAATCCAGTGTTTCTAAAAATCTGTTTAAATAATGAAAACATTTCAAATAAATTTGTTGAATTTTTAAGTGTTTTTTTAATGAATCAATTAGCTTTCTAAAATGTATACTTTTGGGAAAAAATAAAGTTGATTATATTACTTTTTCCATAGTTTTCTCCCTCTCTACTTATAAGTAAAATTTATTTTAATTTTGTCTTTTTTTAAAATAATGACATATTTATTATGTGTATTAAAACAAATTCGATTTTATTTTGATGTATTTAATATTTTAATATTTATCGTTTTAATTTATTTATTATTAAAAATGTTAATAAGTAAATTATAACTTAACGAGTTAACTTTAGTTCTTTATTCGTAACTCATTCTTTATTCGATTATTTTCTTTTTTATTCGTTATTTGGAATAAATTTTGTCCAACACTGATTTTATTCACTTATACATCCTCATTTTCACTTTCATTAAATCTACATAAATATATTTGCCGTTAAATATATTTATGCAGATTTATTTCACAATAAAAGAATTCGAAAGTCTTCGAAAGATATAAAAGTTTCCCTAAGCAATAACGAAGAGATGAATCTCAAGTTATCAAAACAAGTCTGTCGAGTATTCTGCTGACTTTTAGAAATTTTTTTCATCAACTTTTTTTATTTTTTTCATTTAAGATTTATTATTAAACTATATTAAAATATATGGCAAAAATAATATTTTGGAAAAAAGCGAGACCAGTTTATAATTCAAAAGTTAGTTTCTTTGTTTCTGAAAATTAGCCAGCAGTAATATCAAGAGCGCTTTATAGTACAACCGCATCACTTTTAAATAATAAATATATAATATAAAATAATAAATAGAAATATTATTTTCTAATACATTCTATATATCCCTAGTTCTTTAATCTTTTCTCGGAAATTTTTCCCCCCAAAAAACCTCTTTGATTTGATCGCTTGCGGTCTCTTGTTCTTCTTGCGTTGAATAATAAAGATAAACATCAATCAAATAATCTCTATAATCACCTCTCTTTCATGTTCTTTCAGATTGCATCGTGTTAATTATGAAATCAAATTTTTGAATGCAATAAGTCTTTTTCGTAAAGAGAGTCCGAAATGTAACAGTTAACAACGTAATAGTTTAATTCATGAAGTTGCCAGCCGATTTTTTATAATTTACTTTCGGTATTCTCATCATATACGATCGCTGGATTCGTGATTGCCCATTTTTCCTTCGTGGCTTGCTGCTCCTTTTTCGGCCGATCCTTTAGATTCTGTATGCCGGCGTAATGCTCCTCGATTTCTCTCAAAGTCCTACCTTCGGTTTCGGGCAATATCACGTACAAAAGGCACAAGCCGACAAGGTTGATCAGAGAGTAGAAGAAAAACGTGCCGGGTAGTGACATGCTGTTTATCATGTAGAGAAAGGTTTTGTTCGCGATCGATGCCATGATGTAGGCGGTCATACCGGCTGCACCGGTTGCGGTGCTGCGTACCTGATGACGAATTCAAAATTGTTTGAGACCAGGAAAAAAGATATTTATTGTTCTAGTATCGATGCAGATTTTGACCTTTGGAAAGATCGTTGACTCATCACTAATAGAAGATACGTAGTTTGACAATTAAGCTTGTGAACAAAATTTAATTGAGTTAAATATTAATAAATATTTAACAATATTAATAAAAAATAAGTACTAAAAGAGAGATATTGCGCAAAATACTCGTACCTGCACGGGAAACACCTCGCCCGCGAGAATCCAAGGCAGCGTCCTGATACCGAGGTTCGCCATGAAAGCTCCGGCTATCATGAGAGTAGTTGGTACCCAACTGTATTTGATTCCGTCCAAGTAATCCATTTCGTTCAGATAACCATAGATAGCGATAATGAGTAAACATAAACCGGTACCGCCGACCGATAGGAAGGTCAGCTTGCGTTTTCCCAAGAGGTGAATCGTCAGTACACAAATTATAATGCCGATTAATTGAGCAACACCCAAGAACACTGTAGCCGTGTACTTGTCGATCGGCGCGTTCAGTTTCGCGAATATCATGACGGCGAAGGTCTGCAGTGTTGAGCTGCCACCGAAGTTTCCGATGAAGAAGGCCGCGCTGACCAAGATGAAAGGCAAGTAGAAGGTCCGTTTGGTGTAAAGCCAGATCTTTTTCTTGTCAACGTCGGTGTTATCGGTCGACTTTTGAATCGCCTCGCAGAGCGCCTTAAATTCATTTCGCACTTGTGACGGACCTACCCAGCCCCGCAACCAGCAAAGAGCGCGTTCCGATTCCTTGAGACGATTTTTAACTGGAAAGAACCGAATTCCTAGAATATCTATACATCTATATAATATCGTTAAAAACTAAAGCTAGCTTCTTAAATTTTTAATATAAGATTATTAAATATATCTGTCTCGTTAAAAAGCTAAAAAACTTCTTGATGCCAAAGTAATTGATTTAAACGATAATAATTTATCAACCATTAAAATTTAATTATATAATTGCTTGTTATATAACTTTTTAAGATTCACTAATGTTTGCAAATAAATAAATAATTTTATAAAGAAATAAAATAAGTTAACAGCTTGAATTTGTTAATAAGTAATACGATTGATACCCACCGGCGAGCCAGTGCGGGCTCTCGGGCACCAAACACAGAGCGATAAAACAAAGAACTGGATAAATCAAATTGATCAACGCCACCGTTCTCCAGTGAACCAAACTGCCGCTCAACATTTGTGTAAAAATACCCAGGATTACCGACATCGAGGAAGTCGCGGAGAGCATCCCACGCAAGTATGGCTGTGTCACCTCGGCGACATAAGTTATGACTGGGCCTTCGAGGAGGCCGCCTGTCAGACCCGTCATCGCGAGCGCCGCGAGCAACATCGCGGGATTGTTCGCGTAGTAAAATATTAGCCAGGCCATCACGAACGGTATATTTGCCAACATCATTGTACGTTTCCTGCCTAGATACTGCGACAGTGGCCCGCTCGCCAAACAGCCCAGCGGTACGAGAAATAAATTCAAACTACCTGAAAAAGGATTTAAGATATTGCAGAGTGTAATAACGTTCATTGATACACAGTCTGTCGCAAAAGTAACTGAAATGTTTAAAAATGACAAAACAGACAATTTTTTGGGACAAATGTTTTATTTTGTTCAAAATACATTCCTTCTGCGGCGATATAACAATCATTTGCATTGTCAAACTAATGCAAATGATTTTTTTACAATCTTTTCCGAAATACTTTTGAGGGTGTTCGTCACGGTCTTTTTTTGAATGTCTGGAATAGTCTGGAATGTCTGGAATGTCTATGTATATGGATATCATAATGTTTTTTTCATACAAAAACAAACTGTGTTACACTATTTACCGTATTCGCCGGATTTGACATGTGGTTATTTTTTGTACCACGATTCAAAGTATCCATGAGAAAAAAGTGTTATGACACTTTTAGACATTCAAAAAACCGTGACGAACACCTTTAAAGACATTCCAGAAAAGGACACAAGAAAATCATTTGACGCACTAGGTGACCGTGTAAATCGCTGTATCGCCGCAGAAAAAATGTATTTTGAATAAAATAAAACATTTGCTCTGATAAATTGTCTGTTTTGTTATTTTTAGAAAGTACTTTTTCGACAGACTTTATAGTAAATAAGATGATTATATAAAATTCAATTAAACTATAAATGCAAACAATAAATTCATAATAATAATTTTAAAATTTAATATCGATCGAATAATTTAAATGTTAATATTGAGATAATTTTATATAAACTAGTGAACTTAATATCGTAACTTTTACAATAAACTTTAATTTATACTGATTAAATTACAATGAGAGTGTTTTATAAGAAAACGAAGAAAGAAAGTAGAAAAACTCTATTTTGTATTTTAAAGCAAAAATTCTTTAATTAATTTTATATTGTGTAATTTTTTAGCGTTCTATATTTATATCCTTTACTTATCCATGTTAATTCTTCCATCGTGACTTTGATATCCGCATCTTCCTTCTGTAACGCCGGGATAAGGATAGTTGAGAATCCCAAGGTTGAACCAAAAGTAATTAGAAGTAAATTTTTAGCGCCGACTGCACAACATTGCGGTACTGCTTGTCGAAGTTTCGAAATATATGCTTCTTCATCTGTGACTGGTGTTTTGTTATCATTGTTATCTCTAAAATGTAAAAAACTATTAGTACAACATATATTTTACTGAATTACAATCTTGAGTCCCAATCTTTTAAACACAAAGGTATAGATATATTAATTATAATTATTAAATTTTATATATATATAAAATTTAATAATTATAATATTTTATATATATATATTATATATATATATATATATATATATATATATATATAAGTATATATATTATAATAAATGTGATTGTAACAAATATTATTATATTACTATTATAATAAATATGAAAATCTTTTTTTCTTCTATACATATGAAATTATTAATAAATTCAAAACTCCCCTACGCCAGTGAATATTAATAAACGGACTTCAATTTTTCTTTCGACCCGTCTGGCCAATTTTATTCTTAATTGTTACACTACGTTTCGACCTCTGGTTTAGGTCCTTATCAAGTGTATAAAGTTTACATAACTATGCAGATGAACTGCACAATGATATCTGTCTCGTTGACATTGCACCCAAATTACATCAATCTAGAAGCTGATTAAAGTCGATTGATGTCAGTAACGGATCGAAGTGTGTGCAATTAAGCAATTTCAAAACTTACATATTCATTTGTGCGTTGCGGACAAGATTCCGTCAAATTGGAAGTAAAATTAAAATTAAACGCAGCAACGTCTCTTCGTGCGTGACACGGTACATATCACCAACATTTAGTAAGCGACTGTTATAACTACGCGAGATAAAACCAATGCCAGAACATACAACAGTAAATAACAAATAAATGTATGTCATGTGTCAAGTAATAAAAACCTATAAACATTATGTGTCGAATAGTAATAACAGTCAGAAAATATCAAAAGTGTAGAACCTAAATAACGTCAATGATCTTATCGTACACTGCCGTGAGTTTCTCAGTGTCACTTTGCAAATTCTTTGTATTGCGATATTTCTTTATAAAAAGCATTACGAGAGAGTTAGCGATCTCTCTCTTTTTATTGTTTAGTTCTTTATGCAAGATTTCCAACCGAAATCATGAGCATATGCAATGCAATGTTACTAACAACAGAGAGATCACCTCGACGTTTTTTTATATCATTACAATATTCGTTAACGCGTTTTTGAAGATGCCTCTTTGTTTGACCAATATATGAAGCTTCACATTAAATACAATTCAATTTGTAGACTATTTCTGTTTGTTTGAGATCAAGCAATCCGTCCTTGAATCTTCTAACTATACTATTCAGTTTTTTAGGAACCGAAAACACAACATCAACTCCACAGTTTTTTAATTGTCTACCCAAGTTTTCGTTGAGGCTCTTTACGAACGGAATAACCGTTCGATTTTTCACACCGTTCGATGGCAATTCGTCGGGTGTGTTGTAATCCGCAGTACACCTGTTTAAACACTGCGTCTATCACTAATGTGTCTATTTATAATGTGTAACGGAAAACAGTTATTGAGAAGAATCTCCTTAACTATTCGAATATTATCAGCATGAAAACATTCATTTAGAGAGTAGGATAGCTTGGTTCACTAAATTATTAATAGTATTGCTCTTATATCTATTCGGATGGTTCGAAAAATAATTCACATAACGGCCGGAGCATGTGGGTTTATGGTATCAATTTGAAATTATTAATAATTATCACAATTATTTTTAATATTTAATATTTTTCAATATTTTTATCATAATTTTTTCTACATCATGAAATTATTTATTAACAGGAAATATATCTTAATTCTTCTATTAAATGACTAGTCAAAATGATTACCGTGTGAGGTCAAAACGATCATCATAATAATAGATTTGTTTTTTTGGAAGAAGATGAATAACCACAAAAGAACATTATGATTTATGCTGATTTACATATAAAATACTCTTTAATTTTGCAAATATTAATTCCATCGTATCATATTAATACACATTAAATTTATTAACGCGCATTCAATACATTCTATTTTTGACAGAAATAAATAATTCCTCGTCTAAAAATTACATTCTCTAAAACATAGCTATTTGACACTCTTGTAGGCTTTGGAATCTAATATCCCCGACACATCTTTAAAAGTCTTACTTAATAAGAAATATATGTAAAAAATATGTATGTATTTATAAATTATTTTAGAAATTATCTTCTTACTTTTAATATAAATACATATATATATATATATATATGTATGTATATGAAAGATAATCACGCATAATATTAATTGACATTAAAATGGAAATAGGATACACTTTGTGCATAGGATACATGGGTTCAATGAAACGCAATTCTTTCACCTTGTTAAAGCATAAGCAACATCCATTTATAAAACCTTTCACTTGACGTAATTACTTTGCTTTCGGCAACAATCTCTCCGGTGAAGCTTATGTTCAGTTATTTCAAGTGCCAATAGTCAATATATTATTTCTTTGAACCATATATTAAAAGAAAAATCTGAATTTATGTTTTTACATGAATGTTTAATATTTAATATTAACGATTTCAAATTTTTTATTGAATTATTTTTGGAACTGCGATCTGTCGTGGACAAAATAACTGCCGTAATTTTATTTTTACATTCCATAAATCTACTTTGTTCCATAAATTGTACATCTTTTTTACATGCAGCATTCATCTGCTATATTTTTATTATGATTAATAATTCTTTCACTAGAAGACTCATTAATAATGAGAATTTTTCTCTTCTTTCTTTTTTATTATTTCATGAAAAAAATCGCAATTTGGAATCTACATAAAATATAAATTTAGAATATGAACAAGTATTCATAATTAGAATAACAGTATAGAACACTTTGAAAATAAAAAAAGGAACGTGTTTACCGTAAGGAGTTAATAAGATTAAAATTTCATGATCCCGTAAGAATATTCACGGGGAGAGAAAGAACCGGTTTACGATGATCCACATATTCCATTGCGCAAACGTGCATGAACGTGCGCAATTACATAAGTGTAATGATGGTTAGAGCACCTTTTGTGTTGAATTGTGTCGGTTTAAAATTGTTGTAACGAGCGTTACGCGAAACATTGGCGAAGTATGAACGAGTTATTTACGCGAGGTCGTAGTTAGGCGAATATAGACACATTTTTCAACGTTCTCTCGTATTCCTGCGTTTTTTTTATTTCGTATTTTTCTCTCATTTTCTGCCCGCGGTAAATCTACAGCGCTCGCGGCATACGAATAATACGTTGCATAGCTTTAGGCAAAGTGTGTCGCTCACTAAGTACGTGCCATTCTCTCATTTTGAATGAAACAAGCCTAGCGATGATGTAACATTGCCAATCATATAACGCAATCCCGATTGCCACCTGCTCGGGCTTATAAATCCGTTGTTCTTTCCCACGGACTTTCACAGACGTGTTTTTGATTACTTAGGGAATCTATAAAATATGAAAACACATACAGATTCACAAGATCTACAAATGAACAAAATTTGTAAATGTATTTCCAGTAATTAAAAAAAAAATTATTAGATCG
Source organism: Crematogaster levior (assembly GCA_901521435.1). Classification (NCBI taxonomy): domain Eukaryota; kingdom Metazoa; phylum Arthropoda; class Insecta; order Hymenoptera; family Formicidae; genus Crematogaster; species Crematogaster levior. The sequence continues at coordinate 6,170 of CABEGB010000925.1, read as the reverse complement.
GTCATTTCCGCTGACGACTTTTTAATTGTTGACATCAATTATCCCCACAATTTTAGTGATTATTATACTTTAATGATCTCGAATTTAAATTGTGTTTTCGAAGATGAAAATGTAGGTAGGGTTTAAAGATCCATCATTTAAGTTATGACATTTCTGATTAATACGCCTATTAAAGGACTTATTTCTAATCCGTACATGGCGATATTTAACGATCAATCAAATCCTGTGTGATATGATTTTAATTATGTATGAGATATGTGAACCAAATAACCTTCGCTCGCGCGTAACTACATCGACTTTAACATCATTCTACTTATGTGAGACGTTAATTATTCTAAGGTGGGGCATTAATTACAAAAGGGAATTAGATTTTATCAAAAGATTAGCTAAAGATTCGTTCGAGTCTCGGCAAATGAGACCTAATTTTGCCATTATTTTTGCGATTTATTTTGCCGTAAGAATATCAGAATGTAACAAAACGCTTGTTCGAAGCTCTATTATTTGAATAATCCATTATCCGGATGTCCTATTATTCGAATATTTGCGTAATGTTTACTCTTAAAAGAATAGAAGTCTTTTATTTCAAAATGTTCGTGACATTAAACAAATTACACGAAAATTCTCTCTTTCTTAGCCGAGTGCGTAAGTCATTTTATTATAATTTGAGTCATATATTATAATTTGACCGACTTTATTGTACTTATTGACATACAGAAATTCTACTGTAAATGTGCTACATCTTTTTTCCACTGGAAAATCCATCCAGTGATATTTAAACGATCTGCAACATTGTGCATTACATTTTCTTCTACTTATATAACGTCGTTTCATGACATTTTTATCGCCCAGTTATATTGCAGTTTATCAATTAGTGTGAAGTTGGCATATCATTTTCTGGCAGATCAAAAATAAAAAAAGAGTTCTCGTCGCATCCACTCGAGTTCTATAGTTCCTGATACATTTTTTTTAATAAAATAGTTTTAATTTTCTGGTGATTTTATCCAAACAACTGTCGATTAAAAAATGTTAATTTCCCGCAACAGATTACGCAACCCTCGCCGAAATCTCGCAGTTCTGATTTATGAAAAATATTTTTCTTATAGTTCTCAACATGCTTAAGCATGTTCTAGAGAGTTTTAAGCACTAACAAAAAAAAACTCGAGTGCATGCGAAGAGAACGCTTTTTATTTTTGATTCAGCTGGAGAATGATCTGCTACGGGAAGTTAGCAGATCATTTTTTGATCGACTATTTTTTGGATAAAATCAACAGAACTATTACTAAAATGTATCAGGAACTATAGAACTCGAATGCATGCGACGAGAACTCTTTTTTATTTTTGATCTGCTAGAAAATGATATGCTAATTTCACACTCATAGTCTATCATGTGTCAACTAATTCCTAAATGCGAAGAAATACCGTGAATAATGTAATGTAGCCGAGTAAAGATCTTAACTTCGTTGATTAGTATCATCATTATGCATTACATTTTTCTTCTTCTTATAGATAACGTCGTCTCATAATATTTTTATCTCCAGTTATATTACAGTCTGTCACGTGTCAACTAATTCCCAAGGACGAAGAAATACCGTGAACATTGTAGCCGAGTAAAGATCTTAACTTCGTTGATTAGTATCATCATTATGCACTACATTTTTCTTCTTCTTATAGATAACGTCGTCTCATAATATTTTTATCTCGAGTTATATTGCAGTCTGTCACGTGTCAACTAATTCCCAAATATGAAGAAATACCTTGAACATTGTAGCCGGATAAAGATCTTAGCTTCGTTGGTATCATCATTATGCACTACATTTTTCTTCTTCTTATAGATAATGCCGTCTCATAATATTTTTATCTCCAGTTATATTGCAGTCTGTCACGTGCGAAGAAATACCGTAAATATTGTAGCCGAGTAAAGATCTTAGTTTCGTTGATTAGTATCGTCATTACGCATTATACATTGTTATGTATTACACAATGGTTCAGTCAAGTCGTAAAAGTATAGTTTTCCGGTATTTATCATATAATATGAGCCAGTAGCGTAACTTGAGATTCCTTCTGGGGGGGGATAGAAATCATAGAATAAAAATTTGGTATATTTTTATACGTTGAATTAGTTACATGAACAAAAAAAAGTACTACTTTTACACTTTTATAGAGTTTTGGGGGGGGTTTTGTCCCCAAAACCCCCCCCGTATTTACGCCACTGATATGAGCGCGTTGTGTCAAGGTTTTTAACGATACGGCGATTCACAGACAGCATCGCCGTCTCGTTGTTTTGGAGACTTGATATTGCTAAAGCGATTATTATATTAATGAGATTCCTCGTCATCTGATCAAATGCAAAGCTAGCTTTGTCTCGCAGGAAGCTCCGATTGACGCGCAGCATGTTGATTAATCACATCGCGCGAAGACATTAATACAAGATTGTCGATCAATGACCCACTTGCGAGCAGCAGATTACAGTCTACTGTAAAGAAGACAACTACTTAATAAAGTGATCGGCATTAATTAGTCTTGAGATTTGTAATTAATGATTTTTTTATTGACGGTGCATTGCCCGAGTTAAATCTATAATTGAAAAATAATAATTAGATAATAATATCGTAGGAATATTTTCTATATAAAAATAGATTAGAAAGCATATAATTATTTAGAAAGCATATAATTATTTTTTAGAAATATCAAGGTTTTTTAGAAATGTCAAGGTATTATTTAAATTCATTTTTTCTACAAAAGATTATGATATCACAAAGTCAAATAAAACAAAATTTATACACATTATGCAATTCTTTTTATTATTATGCTTTAATATTAAATAAGTTATATCTAATAAAATGTAACATAGTTTTGTAATATAATTGTAAAATCAAATATCTTAAGGAAAATATGTAATATTTCGGGATATATTTCCATAAGAAGAAGTTGAAGATGTGAATAATTAAACATATTCCAATGGAATGAAAGGCTTAACCAAAGAAAACAAATGATAAACGAAAAACATAAATATATAAACAAGAAATCAAAATAAAAAGAAAAAATTTAACGCAAAAACTTGACACCATTAGATTTAATATTCATACTAACAAAATTTAACATATATACTAACTATCATAATAACTATAAATCTCTCTCATGCAATTTTACTTTATTTTATTACGCAATCTACGAAAAATATATTATATTAACATGTTATCTAAATTTTAAAATTTTTATAAAAACATGTTATCTGAATTTTAAAATATTCTAAGTTTTCGAGACCGTCGAGTAGACAGATGGATGATTACGATAATGTTCCTCAAATGTATATTTATAGATATGAACTTTACATTATAATATACACGCACTTTGTCATCTCTATTCTTCATAGAAATCAAACTTAAAAACAATTTTCTTGGATCATTTTAACCAAGTAATCGACGATTAACTTTCAATATACAATAACATTTCTGCTGAACAAGAGAGCTTTCTTTTTCTCTTTCTAATACAAAATGTGTCATGTTGACAACTCTATTGGCTGAGTTAATCAACAATTAATCGGAGTTTGTTTAAAGTAGTCCTCTCACTATTGAGGTTTGATAAACATACCTCGACTCATCTAAGTGACCCGTGTATAAACAGTCGGTCTGTTCTGTTATTGTCAGCCATGTACATGGCATGAGACATGATCATGTCTGGATCGTATTTCTCAACAAGATGTTACTCATATATTTCAATTTGCAATATTTTATTATCTAATCCGCGATTTATAATAAGCAAACATTTCGCCTGTTTTGGCCATTACGATTAAAAGTTAACAATAAAAAATCGGCGGATAAGATTTTCAGAAATATCATTTAATTAATATTTTTTAAATAAAACTTTTCAACGTTTTATTAAGCATTTTTAAACTTTTTTAATTGGAAAAATTTTTTGTGATAAAATATGCAGTTTCACAAAAAAGTATCTTTTGTTTATGTTCAAATTGTACTAATTCAAAGATAATATGACTACGTTTTTGTTCTTATGTCATATATAAAATATGAATGTTATGTAAGTAACCGCGGAGCACACACAATGATTTAGACTTCGTGAAAAAGAGCTCTTAGGGATGATGAAGTATAAGTGAAGTGAACTGGCAATTCAATAATATCTTACTTCCTGCAATTTTCTTAATCTGTTCTTGCAGTTTTACTTGAGTCTGTAAAAACTTACATTTGCAGGTGAATTTGGAGTATCATATTTTTTTATAGCAAAAAAAACAAAGATAAAAAATGCATGAAGTACGTTTATCACGAGCATATAACATAAATCCACAAATTTGATCGAGCTTACGAAATGCTCATTAGCTGTTCGCTTGTAATTTACTTGCCGTTTTTTAATATTTTATTTTAATAGTTTAATATTAATTTTTGTTAATAAAAAATACTACTATTATTTAATATTTATATTTGATGGATAAAATTATTTAAATTTTATTTTTCAAATTTAATTGATGAAACTGGAGATAATAGAGTGGACAATAACAACTGTATTCATGGTTAATGTTACATTGTGATCATGTGACAGATTTTATTATAAATTGTCGATTTAATTCGACATATCAAATTTCGAAATGCTTTTACACAATTGTTAAACATAAAATTAAAAATAAGATGGTAAAAGCCAATTTGTTATATTAGACATGCTACATCATACTTAAATGTTTAATAAAGATTGAGAAATGATTGTGTGGATATATTGCGGAAGCTCACGAAATTATGTCATTGACGTTTTTTTCCAGAGCCCCCCTAGGGTCTCCCTGAAAACCAATTAGATGCGGCACCGACATCCCCCCCTTGGATTTTATATTCCTTTAATTACTTAGATCCGCCGTCTCGAGGTCAATTCTCAAGGCGTTCTCACACATGTTTGTGATCGGGAAATGCGCGACTTAATGCAAAATTGCTTTGAAAGTCGGTAAACCATATTTTGAATAATGAACTCTCAGTTTGTTTTCATTTGCATGTTATTAACATTAAATTCCTTTTAAAATAATAAATGTTATAAGTAATGTTCGTACAGTTTTTCAATAACACACTTCTTAAATAAAGAACAAAAAACGAACATGCTAGATAACACAATCCATTATATATACATATAATTATAGATCATTGACATTGTCATCTAGCGTGTCCGTTTTTTGTCCTTTTATACATCCTGAATATTTACATTAAAACTGTCATGTATGCGATATGAATCAGATTTATCGGCCGATAAGCCGATTCAGCTTTAGCTATGAGCGTCAATCATAAGGGCTTGACATATTAATTCTGACAGTTGTATTACTGGAAATGTATCGTTTAAGAAAAAGTGAGCATTGTAGATTAAGTGACGCAACCTTAGAATTTTTTTTTTTAAGTAAATAGAATAGTATTTAATCAAAAGATTCTCACGATTATTGGTATTCCTGGAATCTTACATAACATTTACATAATTGAATGTTTAATATGGAAAAGCGCTTTTAAACGTTATTATATCAAACGTTATTATTGCTTTAGCGTTGAACAAAGTTCCGAGATTAATAAAGGAAAATTATGAGTGTTATTTATGGAGTGTTATTTATGGAATCTTGTAATTTTGCTTGAACAATAATAAATTTTCTATCTCTCCTGTGAGTTTCTTTTTACGAATAAATTTACTGTTCAAAATTAATATTTCTGGAGATCTCCATTTTAAACACTTGCAATCTTTGAGAGAAAGATTCGAATCACTCCACACTAATATCTTAAAAGATATTTATAACATTATTATTTTAAAGAATGAAGAATTTTAGCATTCTTAAAAAGTTTTATAATGTTATAAAAAGAAAGATAATTGGTTTAAAAGTGGTTTAAAAAGAAAGATAATTTTATATTCTCTGTAAGTCATCGCGAGTTAAATACAAAATACCGAATTAAAAATATGAACAAACCTCTTTCCATTCTCCACGCACTGGGAAGCTGCCATTTCCGTCGGACTTGCTCGTTGTTCAATTTTCCCGTCTTCATGCATATCGGTTTTCTTGCATTGCTCGAAGGACGATGTAATCGATGAGGATAGCCTTCTTTCGAGGGAAGACAATGTACAATTAGATTCTTGCGCGATCACGAAGATGCGAAGCCATAATTATGATCCTCCACCATTCATTCCCAGCGTTCGACTGAAGC